>CM062816.1:706499007-707242646 GCA_031772625.1 Pinus tabuliformis | reverse complement strand
CCCCATTAATTTATATAATTTCTTAAGTTTAATAAACAATTCTATAATGTTTACCCTTTTTTTACAGGATTATTCAATACTAGATAACCGGATAAATAATATTCACCTTTTGACACCTACTTAATTCCTAACTTGCACTATGGATAATGTTCACCGTTGACTCCAAGTAATTTTTAAGTTGGTGGATACCCACCAACGCATTTTACATTAAGAATGGGTCACAACCAAATGGGAGCATGAATACGACAGTGGCACAAACACTAAACGTAAGATATGCCTGAGATGCAACGCATCCAATCGATAATAAATCCAAAACATAGCATAAATAAACTATGCCTTGGAAAACCCTTGAAACACCTACAAATAATAATTTGTATGTTATTCTCTAATATTTGTTTTTTTAGTTTAATATATATGGTATGCACTATCATGGTCCTTACAAAAATGAATATAACAATAAACTTGTTACATTAAATATATGGAAAGTTGTTACCCATAATTTGTATGTTAAAAAGAAACCATTTGAAACATAAATAAGCATAAAACATAAAACCATGTCACATTAAATATGGAAAGTGACTGACCAAAACTTTCTTATAACCCAAAAACAATGACATTCATGAATATGCATTAAATCTAAAATAAAAAAAATGAAAAAAAAAAAAAAAACCGTCATCAGCACACACAGTTGAAATTCAAATTTTCCAATGGTGGACAGAAAAATATAAAAGTCATTATTTAATTAGTTTCAATTTTGTTGGAAAATAAGGAAATTTTGGCAATAATTTTAATAAAATTTGGTGGAAATTTTTGGAAATCCGTGTTAGAGTTGTTGAACTTCAGAATTTTGAGTGCTCCACAAGTTTTTAATAATGCTAAATTCGTTTTTACAATAAAAAACACCATTCAAACACTCACTGTCAAATTTTTTAAAATAAAAAGACCGAATTACAACAATTTTTAAGTGTTAAGGCAAAATTGACACCGTTGTAGACAACACCAACGTAAAATGTGGGACGAAAACATCAAGAAATGCTCAGGCATTGGATTCGATTCGTACTCATGTAATTTTTTTATAAGGCATTCCACTTTCTTGTGATGGACGTCAACTTCCAATATCTTCTTATTTCAGTGTAAACCACCCATCTTAAATAATAATAAAATTGATGCAGTCCCACCCAAATCTATTATATATGTGTAAAGAGATGTCAGTCATATTTAATGTTAAATTAATTAAGTCGATAGGCTTTTTATGGAGAGGTTCTTCCTCACGACACTATAGCAGATCCATCGGCCTACAAAGAATATACCCATTCGACAGTGAGTATTGAAACAATTTATCGATAGTTGTTATAGTTGCTGACTCATCCATCTAACCTGAAAAAAATTTGACCTCAGGTGCCTACTCGGGCTTATTTTGCTAATTGAATTCCTCTGGCGACAAGCAAGCCAGGCTCTGGGGTCCCTCCTCGACGGCTCTGGCAGCATGCAGAGTCAGCACGCTTCTTTGTTGGCTCTGGCAGCACACAGGCTCTGCTCTAGCAGCACACAGGCTCTACTCTGGCAGCACGCAGGCTGCCTCCTCGATGGCTCTTCCTCTCTGCAACACTGCAGCAGTGTTTCCCTCCAGCATGCAAAGGTCAAGGCTCTCCTTGACGCACGCAGAGACTAAATAGAGTAACAGTTAGGTTCTAGGCCTCCACGACAGCTCTAGTCCACGTAGAGACGTGGTATTGATTTTTCTACGCAGAGAGCAGAGACACGGGTTCTTCTGGCAGCAAAAACTTCCTTGACGGTCTCAGCAGCAACCTCCTTAACAGCTCTAGCAGCGGTGGACAGGGCCAGCAACCACTTGCTCCACGTATACACAGAGACCAAGAGAAATGAGCCTCTGGTACACAGCACGACTGAGTCTACGTAGAAAAACAGTGGTCCACGCAGCATCTCGACAGTGGCTCTTCAATAGTGGTCCATGCAGCTCTGGTATTTACCACATGCAGGCAGTCCAGCAATGACGCAGGCCTTCACACGCAGGCAGGCTCTTTCAGCAACGACGCAGCCTTCAAAAAATAATTATAAACTGCAAACGCTCAAATGCCTCCAAAAAATGATCACGCAGGACTCAAGTCAACTCATTTGCTCTGATACCAATTGTAGTTAATGGAGGTTACACAACAAGAAAGAAATGAAACCAAAAGAAAATTGAATACAACCACACAAGTAATAACTTAGGATTTACGTGGTAAAACCCTGACAGAGTGTCAAGGAAACATCCACAGGGCAAGGGATTGGAATCTCTATTCAATCAAAAAATGATTCTCCTTACAATAGTTTGGGCATTCATTAGTTTTATATATGAGCCTCCGTTACATAATTGTTGATTCGGTATGAAACTAACTTGTCAATAAGTAATATAATTTACCCAAATTTACATTAATTGGTTGTCAACTACCAACAAGACGTTCGCCAAGGTCTATCACACCAGAAACTTCAACACTGGCGAGAGCATTGCCATTAAAGCCATGGAAAAATAAAAGATTGTCAAGGTTCAAATGATGATAATTTGTGTAGATCTATGGATGCCATTCCTTCCTCCAATGATGTAGAAATACTCGTTGTAGATTAAACTGATTATGCAATTTACAAAAGCAAAATACTTAATCTACTTCTACAATCAAACTCTGGAAGCTTAATCTATTTTGAGCAAGATCAAACAGAACACATATAATAGAGAAGAATATTCAATCACACATGAAACACAGAAAAATACTCTGGGGAAAGCCTCAGCTAAAAACCCCGCTATTTGTATTATCATACAAGTGGAAATATCTCAGGATTACACAAAGCTTTAGCTCTCAAGCTATCCAGCTCTCAGTACAATCCCTCACTACTGCTCATAGACAGAATAGACAACACATATGCCTTCCTTCAGTCCTCCAAGCCTCCTATTTCCTTGCGCAGTTTCTCCTGGGTCCTCCAACTGCCACCTGTGTGATTCTCACCTCACACACTGCTCTGACCTCTGTAATAACTGCGCAATCCTCAAGGAATGAATTCCTTCTGCATGCAAGAGATATTCACATGGGAATATTCTAGCAACTGATAGTACACTGTCCTTGCCTTTAATCTCAACTGGGTCTTTGTCTGAATTGACATGCATGAGTTATTTATGAGAGAATATTCAGTTATCTGGAGAACACTAGTTGCATGCATGCATGCATTAACTGACTGAACTCACAATTAGTTCCACAAACTGTTTGGAACTAATTTAACTGGACTTAACTCAGTTAACTGAGCTAACTAATTACAACTCATCCTTATCTCCTTAATTAAGGGATAACTTCCTCAATCAAAGGGATAATTGTTGCATGTCTTCACAAAGACTTCATGTTTGATTTTCACCAACTAATTAACTCAAGATGAATTAATTAATTATTTTTCAAACAGCTGGTGAGACTAAATTCGAATTTTAATTCTCAATTTAATTCAAGGACAAATTAAAATTGGAATATATCCTGAAATTCTATCTATAGCAATGCTATTTTTAGCATTTCTTGTTGCTATTTTCAACAAATGCTTCACGCTCTCTTTGAATGATCGCAAATTGCATACTTCAGCTAAATTCATCTCCCGCATCTTATAGTCTGCCACTATTTGTTTCGCCTCTGCTATGCTCCTTCCACAAGAACATTAAGAAAGCTATATATCCATGGATATTTTCACTGGAGTTGCGAGAAACACCATAAGAAAATTCATCGTCGATCCAATGATTCAACTTATGAAAGATGTTATTCATAAAGAGGAAAACCGTTGGATTCTACAAGTTGATTTCAATCATATGGCTAGACTTGTACTGGAAGTCAAGATAGGAACCAAGCCAAGAAGCAGATACGTGAGAAGACCGCATATGCCCAAGAGAAAGAGACAAAGGGAAGAACAATGATAATGGAGGAACATCGGAGAAATCATATCGGCGCATTTTATGTGTTACCACTCAAAAACCCCGATCTCCGATTTGAATGGGACCTTTGATATCTAAACTGCCGATATGCGGACCCGATTAATTTAATCACATCCACCCTTCATCGGAGATTTTGGAATGAGACCTCCACTTATATCCGTTGATCTCCAATTGCGATATGTCTTGCGGATCCGATTTCCTTTATTATAACGACTTCAATGTAATATCACATCCGCCATATCACAAGTTTTGAAGCCTTGTCACGTTGAAACCTCCGATTGTGATATGTGTTACAGACCTGACTGCCCATCATAACACGCCTTAATGTAATATCGCATCCGTCGTGTCAGAACCTTCATATCGCAAGTTTTAAAGTTATGTCATGATGAAACCTGTGATTGCGATATATGTCATGGACCTGATATTACTATCAAAACAATTTACTTAAAATATTGCATCCATCAGAGGTCAAAGTATGATGCAGACCCGATTGGACTATCAAAGCGAGTTTATTGAAATATCGCATTGCTACGTCAGAGGTTAGAGTATGTGCACAACTTAAAATCTCTGATATTCATGAAGTTGCGACATGCAGGATTAAAGCGATGATGTGGCATGTGGGCCTCCCATCATTTATTATAATGTGGATTCCATTCAAATAAAACTATGGCATATTTTTTCCACTATTATCAAAAGACCCCTTCCGATATATTTTTTAATGTGCCACCTCATGCACAAGTTGGCCTCTCCTCCAATGAACGTGTCTTTTTGTTATCGACAAAACTTGTATATATACAAGTCAAATACTTCACTTCAAGTATTGATCTCGATAATATATGACAGAGAGAGAGATACATTTCAAAACTTGTGAACTTGAAAAAACAGTAGATTTAGAGGCCGAGAAGGATCACTATATATCTAAAGTAGATGAGGCAGTAAGAGCTCGAACCTATGGGACATTTCTGTTTGGGTTTAGAAAATAGAATCAGAGTTAGCCATAAAAATGGCGGATACAATAATATGAAAACAAACTATAATTATGCCCAAAACCAATAGAAAAATCAATGACTTAACAATTAATATGACAGTGGCTCCTAGAAGTGACAAGTGGCAAGAGATGAATGGTGTCAGAGAAATGGATATCAAAGGTTTTAACAATGAATACAAATGAAAAATGTTGACTCGCCGATACTGGGAGGCTATTATATGGGGCAGGCGTGATATCACAATTAAACCTGTTTTAATATCAATATCGCATCCGTATTATCGACGACTTTAAATGTATGTCATTACGAAAGTTCCAATAAATAGACGTGATCTTAGATTGAATCACATCTTATAATTATATTGGGTCCGAAATATTGATGATTTTAAGATGGGTGCCATTTCAAAAGTTCTGATTGAGAGCAGATGCGATATTCTATTGAATTCTTTTTTATAATTTTGTCGAGTCTGGATATCGGAGCGAATAGCAATATCGGAAGTCAGAAGTCGGAGGAGATGATTATCAGAGGTTGGAAGGACTAGCATATTAGGGAATTGGCAGGATGAGCATATCGGAGGTCAGAGCGAGAGGCACTTTGGGATATCAAAGTAGAGGCCTTTAGGGATATCAGCAATCAGAGGGAGTGTTGCATCGGAGATCGGTGAAATATGATATCATAACTTTTAAGCGAAGACAAACTCTGCAAAACTCTGATATGAGATTCTCTGATATAATGGGTGGACCTGTTACAATAATAAATTGACTTTCATAACGATATCGGATCCGGAGGTCGGGAATGAACAACCTCAATATAAAGTTTCCTAGGTGACGTGGCAGGTGCAAATCACAAATCATGACTATGAAACGGTTATGTTGTGTAAACCTTTTATTAAACCTCGTTAAATTATTTATCAAGCGGAACAACGGTGGGGACATATCGGAGTTTTAATATATCGCAACATTTAAACATTGTAACCCTGATTTGTGATCTTTGCGATATGCATAAACTACAACCACTTGTTGCATAAGATGAAGGCTTTGAATATCAGGACTTTGGATATCAGAAGGGATTATATCGCAACTTTTGGGTTGAACCTCTCCGATATACATAATAGTCTGATTGCCACTTGTATTAGGTTTATGAATGAAGTTTGAATGTTTGAGTTTCAAAACAACTAGCCACTTGTGATATAAAGGGTTTCTCCCTAATATTACTTTGAAATAATAAAGCCACTTTAACATTGCAGCTTGGTCTTGGGTGCTTTGTAAGGGATAAAAATAAAATAATGAAATAAAATTTATAAAATAAAAAATTAATCTACATTGTATACATCCTACAAGACCAAAGCAATGAAAAACATACAATCTTCAATTAGGCGCTATTTTCAAACCATATGTCCAAATGACATCAAACAAGTTTTAATAGAAAGATAAAAACAAATCGAACTCATTAGAGCAATCCAAATACTCAAAATTAAATAGTACTATGACTAACCATTCAATTAAATGGTCCCCATAATGAGAATTAAGTGAATAATTGTGGGGGTTGTGTTTTCACAACAATAAGACCCTATTACTCTATCATATCACGTTTAAATGTAATATCACATCCCTAGTGTCAGAACTTTTCTATCGCAAGTTTTGCAAGCATGACATATTAAAAATTCTGTTTTGGCTATACTTGTGGACCCGATAGGTCTATCAAAATAATTTAATTGAAATATCACATCCATGAGAGGTCGGAGTATGATGCGGACCTGATTGGAGTATCAAAATGAGTTTTTTGAAATATCGCATCCGCTACGTCAAAGGTTAGAACATGTGCACAACTTAAAAATCTCGTATATTCCTGAAGTTGTGATATGTGGGATTAAAACAATGATTTGGCATGCGGGGACCTACCGACATCTATTGTAATCCATCATAATATGGTTTCGCATCGTTTACAAGCTATCCAAAGAGAAGACCACATATGCCCAAAAGTAAGCACTGAAGGGAAGAAACAATGATATCAGAGGAGAAAAGAGAAACATATCAACGAACCTCAGCCTCTGCTCTCCGATCTCCGAACTGTGATATGGACCTCCAACTATTGATATGCAGACCCAATTGTTTTATCATATCAGTCTTAAATGTAAAATCACAAATGCCCTTTATAAGAGCTTTTGAAATACACCCTCTGATCTGATCCTCTGATCTACGGTTGCAATATGCCTTGCGGACCCAATTGACTTTATTATAACACTTTTGTGTAATATCGCATCCGCCACATAAAAACTTTCATAACATGTTTCTCATGGTCTAGGTGCCCCCTTCCCAACACCACCCTTCATTGTAGCATACATGAATAGACCTCCTTCACTTGAAACACTAACTCTTCTTGAGGCTGCACATTCTTGGTCCTTCTCTGCTCACCGAAAACAAAACTAATGGAAACAAATAAATCCTTGCAATATTGTTCATGTGCTCCCTTGCTATTCCTCAATCCCTTCTCCTGTTGATGCATGCTACGCTTCTTTCTGCTAGAGTGAACTACTTCTATACTTCCCTTTTCACACACTCCCATTAGACATTGGCTCCACTGATGAAGCAAACATTTTGCAATGGGAACAAAAAAGAAATGCGTATGTTCCATGGCATGCTCATCGTGCCCCTGAAGCCCCCCTTTCCCCTTGCTTTGGTGATGCCTCCACTAATCATATGCCGAACCCCCCTGAATCCTTATACATCGATGAATAGAAACTCCTTTCTCAGCTACACCCTGGAAACAACATGGAAATTGATGACCTTAACATGCTTGTACATTGTGACTTTGACTCAAACCACAATTGGGCCCATACTACCATCCCTTCCACTTTGCAAGAAACAACCATATGTTTCATAGACTTTAGTATCTCATCCACCCAAATCCATTCTAGCTCCTCTCGAGTTCCCTGCTCACTCACCTCACTATCGCCCACCCAACAAGTTGCTTTCACTATTGTCCACTTCGAATGCTCATCCAAGGTATTGCTGGTACAGGGAAGTCTCACTTAATTGATTGCTTAAAATATAAATTTCTTGCCGAATCTTCTCCCAATTCAAGTCCATTGCTCCTACTCGCTCCAACAGGTGTTGCAACATTTAACATAATGACACTTACAATCCATTCTTCCCTTCGCATTCCTTTAGTTTCAATGCATCCTCTTGAGGGCCAACCACTTCTGCATCTCTAAGAAAAACTTTGTCATGTAAAATACATTTTAATTGATGAAATGAGCTTTATTGGGCCTAAACTTCTTTCACACATAGACGATCATTTAAGGGAGGTATTTCCATCGTATCATAATGTGCCTTTTGGTAATCGGTCTATCATACTTGCTGGTGATCTTAGCCAACAACCTCCTATGAAGGACATCCCCATGTATGTCGAAACATTGCGTGGAAATTCCCTTTGGCACAACTTTGACATGATCGTCACACTATCTACCATCTTTCGTCAACAAGGAACTGACCCTCTTCAAATTCATTCCGCCAATTGCTCACAAATCTAAAAAATGAAACACCAACAATCGAAGATTGGAACCTTATCATGTCAAGGAAAATTTCCTTTTTGTCAAACAATGAGCAACATGAATTCGACAATGCAATGCACCTATATCCAACCAACCTAGTTGCGCATTGCATAACAAACAAATGCTCAAAAAATTGAACATGCCAATTTCACGATGCTACGCAGAGAAAAGGAACCACCATCCTACTGGTACACATGAAGAAGATGAATAGTTGGATGCAAAAGTTCTTATTTGCAATGAACAACAGGTTTTCCTCACATGCAACTTGTGGCTTGAAGCAGGTCTTGTCAACAGAGCACTTGGAAAAGTAGTTTCCATTTTCTATGCACCTAGATCAAAACCCCCTCAATTGCCATCCTTTTTTGTTATTGACTTCTTTCAATACAAATTCCTGCCATGGGATACCTTCAACCCATCTTATGTTCCACTTCTCGCAATAACGCGAGGGTCTCGTAGGCAAATTCCCCTTCGAACGGCATGGGGCTTGACAATACATAAATCACAAGGGATGAAATTACCAAAGGTGATATTGGACATTGGCAACATAGAACGACAAGGCTTAACATTCACTTCCATCTCCAAAGTTCGAACCTTGGATGCAAGGCAATGCTTACGTCAAATGTAGGCAACAAGAGGAATTCATGCTAGCATCAAAGTCTTTACAACCATCTATAGTATGATCATTGCATCTAGCCCCTTCTGATTCCATTTCAGTAAGCATACTTTTGATTCAATTTCAGAATAGTTGCTTTCTTTTACAAATATTTACTGTGGAACTCAGTTGAAATTCCAAAATTTTGCCCCCTTTCTAGAAAACATATAATATAGAATTGTATTTAAAAAAAAACAAATGAACAAACTTTTCAAGTTCGCATTTCAGTGATTGATGTGAGCATAATTTTACAACTCTAATTCAAATCAAATACTTTCAAAATGCTTGACAGGAAAAAAACCTGAACATTTGTTGTCGCTTATTGGGAAATATCTTTTCAGCTGTCCAAGGAGTAAATTACCAAAGAAGTTGGAAGCCATTTTTGAAAATATCAAAAGGACTCAAAACCTACTCTGAAAAAGCTTTCTAACCATACATGCAAGTCCAAAAATGGTCTCCTGTATCAAAAGAAATGGTATGGTAAGCTTTCAAGGATTGAAGCTTGCAAAAGGAAAAAATATTCAAGAACGCATATCAGAGGGTAATAATCTCAAAAATCACATATTGGAGGTCTAGAAATTTCAGCGGTCACAATATCAGAGCATCAGTCATATCATCACATCACAACATATGAAATTTTTAACGTGTCAACCTTTGAATAATTGTGATATGCATAATGTTCCATGTTGTGGTAAAAACACAATGCTCTCATTATTCACTTAAATAATAGTATGAGGACCCCTTGATTCCCTGGTTAGTCATATTACTATCTGATTTTGAGAATTTAGATTGCTTCAATGAATTTAATTTGTTCCTATTTTCCTTTCATATATTTTAAACCTCAAATCCCCGACCTATAACAATGTATATTATTTTTTTGTTTTATACTTTATAGTTTTGTTGATCGGAAAAAATGTCCATCGTCAACATTAGGGGAGAGCACCCGGTCGAGAACTTAGAGCACCTCCTTTTCCGTTGAAAATGGTGATTCCGACTGGTTATGGGTCCAATTACCCTGTCATCTAAGACAAACCTAAAACTAATCTAATACTAATCTAACATAAACTAAGAGTTAATTTATTTATATCTATAATACATTTCCTTTATATTGATCTTTAAAGATGTGAATTTAAGGAATAGATCAACACAAAGGTTTGATCGATTTGAAGGCTGATCAAACCACAATTAAATCATTTGTTTGCCTCTCTGAAAGAGGTTTTGATAAAAACTAATATGTAAATGAAAAACTAATCTAAAACATGAAAAACTTATCTCAAAACATGATGGGATAGCCCTCTCCTAATCCGAGAGCGAGTTAACTAAAACAAAGGGAAGGAACTGATATAATTCATCATATGATTTTGTATCAATTAAAGGAAATATTTCACATTAACTAATACAAGTGAAAGCAAACTAAGCCTGTAAATGAATGATATATAGTTATTAGTCATCACACGAATATTTCAATGAATTAAGATTGATCCCGATCTCATTCTACCTTGTAAAGATAACTTTAACAAAGTTTCAACAACAAAATGTCAATGGCACAACAATATTGCATAATATCAAAGAAATGTAATATTGTTTAGAATATAGATCAAAATAAATAATGAAATTCTAACAGTGAGATGATAATCCTACATTCCTGTAAAAGTACACAAAAACGATAATTAATTAAAACCATGCCAAACTTTTATTACTGCAGTTTCGAGAATAGCTCTGACTCTTAATGAAAGTGCTTACAATAGTGCAAAGTCCCTTTATAAAAGAGACATAACTTCTCTACATTCTCTATAATAAAACTCTCTACCCTCTACAAAAATGTGAAAGCACAAATCGCGTTATTACAGAGCCCGCTATGTGTGATCGCAACCCCACTGTCATTGAAGAAACATGTATTTATACAGATTTACAAATATTACATATCCCTTCGGTTTCTCAACAAATGAGAAATAAAAGAAAATGAACCTAGAGTTTTTTGCTTCTGTTGGATCACAGGCGAAATTTGGAATTCGTTGCAACGAAGTGTTGTCTTTAGCCAAAGGGTTGATTTTCCATTCATGGTGATGGCCTTTTAGTGTCTGTTACAACAATCTTCCATTTTAGAACTGCGTTGTATCACATGGTAGAGAGTGATTGGAAATCCCAGATCAAGTAGATACTTCCTCCTTATCAACACTGGGTTCATCCCTGTTTCAATCAAACAAAGTTTATTACTTCTAATATTAAACTTAACCAAAAACCAAATCGAAAACTAAACGCATGGACTTCCCGCATAACTAATGAAAATAGAATTTTCAATTATTATAACAACGACCTCATATGAAAGTGACAAGTGGCAGACGCGGAGTGGTATCAGAGATGAGCTTATCACAACATTCAAAATGAGACAACACAAAACATTTGCGATATGGGTAGCTCCGATATGGAGCGGATACGATATTATATTCAACTATTTTTTATAAATATATCGAGTTCGTAATATCAGAGGATTGGTATCAGAGGTTTTACAATTGTTCTGATTAGAGAAGAAGATGCAATTTAATAATTAAATCGTAACATAAATCAAAATCGGGTCCGTAACCAAATCGACAATCGGAAATTTTAAGATATGTAACATTTCAATAGTTCCGATATGAGAGTGGACGTGAAATTCTGATTAAACTAAAGTTAATTCGCATATTGGATCTGTATATTGACGATGGGAGTAAATCAGAGATCGGCAGAATTATGTGTGAGCATATCGCAATATCGTTGGGATTAACATATCGCAATATCATCGATTGAAGGGAATCGGAGGTTGGAGCAGGAGACGTATTGCAAGTCAGAAGTGAGAGAGGAATAAATATCACATATGGGAGCAGAGGCCTTTATGACATATCATAGATTAGAGCTTTAGCAATATTGCAGTATTTTCAATGTGACATATCGGAGGATGAGCAGGAATGGCTATTGGAAGTCGGAAGTCGGAGTTGAATGGATATTAGATATTGGAGATCGGAACGGGAGGTGCGTCGCAATATCTGAGTGGGGGCCTTTATTGCATATCGATGATTAGAGGTTTTGCATGGCGTCATATAACAAAAGCGTCGATATGGTATCTCCGATATGCTAAAGCAGAGGAGGGTTATGTGATATGTGGGGTCCTCTGATAGTGCTTATTATAATATGCCAAAATCTTTTAAAAGGGCTATCACTTCCATGTTTTGGAGTTTATGTGCATTTATCATTATAAGGGCCAATATCATATGTATCAGGGTTTTAGTACCAGAGAATTTTAAAAGAGTTCCTTCAATGTCATAACTCTGAAAAAATTATCCAATATCACTCTATTATAAAAAGTTTCCCCAACCAATAAACTACAACCACTTTATCAAAAGGCACATCTTATTTATAAGATAAAGCCACTATTTGGAAAATATAATCAGTAAGAAATAATAATGAATATCTTGGTCTCGGGGGCTATGTTTTATTCATTGATCTAAGATGTTTAGAAAAACTTAACGACAAAGTTTATAATCAAACTTAGGAAAACTATAAAATAAAAACAAATTTAAATAAAAAGCAAATTAGACTATAAATGAAATAATCACATTCAAATCCTACATGAAATGCAAAAAAGGGTCCACGTGCCTATTATGATAAAATAAAATGGGGGTGTTGTGTTCTCACTACAACAAGTTCTTTATAAATATTTCTTTTTACGTCAATTATCGATTGTAGTATAGTGAAGAATGAAGGAAACACAAAAATATTCAGTCAAATTAAACAAACCATATAATTATGAATTATATTGCATAACTAATGACTAAATATTCAGAAGAAACATGACAAAGCAATACAAAAATTCTGTTATGTATGAGATCTACGATTTTCTTTACCATCTAAGGATGAATTCATGACAATGGTTCCACAAATGTATATTAGATTAACATAAAAGAAATAAAACCTTGAAACCACACACCACAGAAATCTATGAAACTAGTAACAAAGTTTGCTCTGAACTTTTTTATTAAAATGTTTAAATATAGGGCTCCACCTATTCTCAACAGTTCCCCCTCTTTATTACATTGTATACTTAATCTTTAAATACCATTTTTCCTAAGGACTGTTGATATATCAGTGTTTTCATTCATGGCCATATCGATTGAATATATATATATATATATATATATATATATAGACAGAATAGAAGCAGTTGTCACAGGGAGCATACCCAAGGAAAAAGAGGAGCAAAGCAATCAGAAGCCATAGGAAAAACATCAGAAGCCATTAGAAATCCATCGGGAGCCAAATGAAAGGCATCAGAAGTCAAGAGAAGGAGCGACAAGCCAAGATCCAAGAGAAACAGTCCATCGGAAGCCATCGTAAGTCATTTAAGGCATCAAAGAGAAGCCATCAGAAGTCACAAGAGCGAGAAGCTACCAGAGCGACAAGCCAAGGAGAAGCAGATCTAGAGAGAAGACTGCATATGCCCAAGAGTAAGAGCCAAAGGGAAGAAACAGTGATATCGCAGGAGCAAAGAGGAATATATCAGTGAACCCTAACCTCCGATCTCCGATCTCCAACTCCAACTCTGATCTCTGATTTGCAATGTGGACCTCTGATCTATGAACTACGATATGGACCTCCAACTATCGATATGAAGACCCAATTGTTTTATCATATCAATCTTAAATGTAAAATTGCATCCGCCCTTTATCAGAGCTTTTGGAATGGGACCGCCGATAAGATCCACCGATCTCCAATTGAGATATGCCTTGCAGACCCGATTGACTTTATTATAACGACTTTAATGTAATGTTGCTTTCGCCACATAGGAACTTTCATATCACAAGTTTAAAGCCATGTCACGTTGAAACCTCTGATTGTGATATGCATTGCGGACCCTATTACTTTATCATAACACATTTAAATGTAATATCGCATCCCTTGCGTCAGAACTTTCCTATCGCAAGTTTTGCAAGAATGACATATTAAAAACTCCAATTGCAATATACTTGTGGACCTGATAGGACTATCAACACAATTTAATTGAAATACCACATCCATCAGAGGCCAGAGTATGATGCAGACTCGATTGGAGTATAAAAATGAGTTTGTTGAAATATCGCATCCGCTACATCGAATGTTAGAGCATGTGCACAACTTTAAAATCTCTGATATTCTTGAAGTTACGGTATGCGGGATTAAAGCAATGATGTGGCATGTGGGACCTCCCGACATTTATTATAGTCCATCATAATATGGTTTCACATTGTTTAAAATCTATCTAAAGAGAAGACCACATATGCCCAAGAGTAAGAGTCGAAGGGAGGAAACCGTGATATCTGAGGAGAAAAGAGAAACAATATCAGCGAACCCAAACCTCCGATATCTCATCTCCAACTCTGCCTCTGATTTCTGATTTGCAATGTGGACCTCCGATCTCCGAACTGTGATATGGACCTCCAACTGTCAATATGTGGACCTGATTGTTTTATCATATTAGTCTTAAATGTAAAATCACATCTGCCCTTTGTCAGAGCTTTTGGAATGCACCCTCTAATAAGATCCGTCAATCTTCGATTGCAATATGCCTTGTGGACTTGATTGAATTTATTATAACGACTTTAATGTACTATCACAACCACCGCATCAAAGCTTTTATATTGCAAGTTTAAAAGCATGTCACGTTGAAACCTCCAATTGTGATATGCGTTGCAGACCCAATTACTCTATCATAAAATGTTTACATGTAATATCGCATCTGTCGCGTCAAAACTTTCATATCGGAAGTTTTAAAAGAATGACATATTAAAACATCTGATTGTGATATGATTGTGGCTCCAAATAGGACTATAAAAATAGATTAAATTAAATATCACATCCATTAAAGTTCATATTATTATGCGGACCAATTGGAGTATCAAAACGAGTTTGTTGAAAAATCGCGTTTGCTACGTCAGAGTTTAGAGAAAATGCACAACTTAAAAATCTTTGATATTCTTGAAGTTGCGCTATTGCGGGATTAAAACAATGTTGTGGCATGTGGGACTTCCCGACATCTATTATAATCGATCGTAATATGGTTTCACATTTTTTAAAACCTATCCAAAGAGAAGACCACATATGCCCAAAAGTAGGAGCCTGTTGTCGTGAAAACACAACACCCCCATTTTATTTTATGATAATAGGCATGGGGACCCTTTTTTTGCATTTCATGTAGCCTTTGAGTATATTTACTTCATTTATAGTTTAATTTGCTTCTTATGTACATTTGTTTTATTTTTATAGTATGCCTAAGTTTGATTAAGTTGTTTGTTAATAGACTTTGTAAATAATTTTTTTTTTTAAACATCTTAATTATTTATACTAATAAAACATAGCCCCCGAGACCAAGAAGCGTGCATAAACTTCAGGCCTTACTCATTAAACAAGTGGCTATTATATTATATTGGAGATATCAGAGCTTTGACATTATAGGAACCCTTTTAGAATTCCCCGATGTCGAAAACCTGATTCATAATAATGTGGCAAACCCTTGTTATAAGTCTTCGGAGTGTTAACTTAAACATATTATATAACCAAAGTCCGATTATTCTAAAGCCGTTGTAGCTTATTGGACGGGAGACTTGTATACCACGTAACTCTTCTTTGCTCCCTTTTATCGAAGAAATCACATATCGAAGTTTTGTTATGTGTTACCACTTAAAATCCCTGATATCCGAACTCCGATATCTTATAATCTCCAAACTCTGATATATCCATTCCTCCGATATCCCTTCTCGCTCCTCCTCCAATCTCCGATATCATATCTTCGATCTCCAACTTGCGATACGTCTCCAACTCTGACCTCCAATTCCCTTCAATCGCCGATATTGAGATATGATAATCCTGCCGATATTGCGATATACCGATCTCTGATTTACTCCCATCTCCGATATCCGAATCCGATACGTGAATAAACTTTAGTTTAATTGGAATGCCATGCCCACTCTCATATCAAAGCTATTGAAATGTTACATATCTCAAAATTGTCAATTGCCGATTTGGTTACGGACCCGATATATGTATTAATGTTGATTAATAAGAATTTTGTGTCCGCCTTAATATCGAAACTTTTAATCAGAACTTTTGAATGAAAATCTCCAATATCAAATCGTCAAAACAAAGTTGTGATATTATGGACCCGATTTTGATTTATGTTACGATTTAATTCTTAAATTGCATCTGCCCATATCGAAACTTTGTAATGACGTCTCCGATAAGCCTTAATCTCCGATTGTCGATATGGTTACGGATGTGATTGGCTTTATTATAACGTTTTATTATAATTTCCCATCCGTTGTATCAGAGCTTTACTATATCGCAAGTTTGCAAAGTGTGTCATGTTGTGACTGTTTCAAAACCTTCGATATTATGGATCCGATATATTTATCAAAAATAGTTGAATATAATATCGCAACCGCTCCATATCGAAGCTACTCAATATCGCAAGTATTTCATGCGGTCTCATTTTAAAAGTTTCGATATCCATACCTTCGATACCATTCCGCATCTGGCACTTGACACTTCCATCTAGGTCACTGTTATAATAATTAAAAAGTTTGTTTTCATTTGTTTTGTAGGAAGTTTGTTATGTTTAGATTTCAATACAGTTTTCGGCTAAGTTTAATAATAGAACTAATAAGCTCTGTTTGACTGAAACATGGATGAACTCAAGGTCTGCATATCATATCAGCGTTGCTTTGCGCATATAAAGATGCATATTTACCTTATAAAATATTTAATATTATTATTAAATAATTTAATAACTTTTTAAATTAAAGCAACATTAAATATGTATTTTGATATGAAATTAATCCTTATCAACAACCATTAATGTATGTAATTTCTCTATTAATAAATAATTCTGTAATGTTTACCTGTTGTGCTCCCCGTTAATGGCGGTGTAGAAGGACAATCCAACGCTCCCTGTGTGTTTCATGGCATGTGCTTAAATCTAGCGATGTGTTTGTTTACTAATACCTGCGGGTTTTGGTGTAATGGCAATCGTGACTCCAACAAGTGGTATCAGAGCCAAAGGTCTTGAGTTTGAAACACACTTGGTTTGCGTTGGGGGGGAGATTGTTGTGCTCCCCGTTAATGGCAGTGTAGAAGGACAATCCAACGCTCCCCGTGTGTTTCGTGGCATGTGCTTAAATCTAACGATGTGTCTATTTACTAACACCTGCGGGTTTTGGTGTAACGGCAATCGTGACTCCAACATAACCTATTTGTATGCAATGTTCAATACGAGATAACCAGATAAATGATATTATTCAAAACTGGATAACCGGATAAAAGGGTATTCACCCTTCACCTACTTAATTTTTAGCTCGTGATGCTACATTCTCTGCATCCTCCTCTACATCCCACTCACATGACAATACCAACAACTATGTCTATCAAGTTTTCATTAATCACAGCGGACCTGATGTAAAGAAAGGTCTCGCCAGCCATATTTATCATTGCCTTAAAGCCCTTGGAGTAGCAGCATTTTTGGACCAACAAGAATTGCAAGAAGGAGAGAACATGACTTCTCAAATCGAAGGGGCTATTCGAACATCCTCCGTCCTTATCGCCATATTATCTCACACATATTATCTCCCACATAGGCATTTGCAACCTAAGTAACTTGCGGATTCTTAGGGCTGAAGGTTATTTTGTTGAACGCGTATTAAGCAATGGGGAGCTACCAAAACTAATGTATTTCCGCTGGGAAAACTTTCTGAACTCCTCGTTACCTTTCTCGATTCCAGTAAAGAATTTAAGAGTGCTACATATAAGACATAAGACGTGATATGGAAATATACCACAGACTAAATATGTATTATTAACGTTACATTATATTATTTTTCCACCATTGAAATTTATATTTGGTGATGTAGAATAAATGAAAAATAAAATGTCTCAAATAAATATTGGCATTTTAAACGGAAGGAATATTGATGTTTTTGAGCAGAACTATGATCTCATTGCACACACAACAAACTATTTGTGTTTGCGTTTTCAAGCCATTTTTAAAATGTGTGCAGCTTTGTTTCGGGAAATTAAAGTTGATTAAGAACTTTTTGCATTGTCATATGTTTGAGAATAATTTAAATAAAAAAATCTAAATGTCTCTTGCAACACACATTACATTAAATAGGAACATTCTGAGTTATTTCTCATGCAATACATTACTTCAAATATAAATATTCTGAGTTATACAGGAACATTCTGAGTTATGCCTCTTGTCATACATTACTTTAAATACATACATTACTTTAAATACAAATATTGTTGGTTATGATAGGGTTTTTTAACTATATGAAAAAAAATAATGAGAACATTTTTGTAGTGTATTTTAAAATTAGGTTAAATATAGGAACTTTAAGGTTATTGATTTATATGTTTAATAATATATATGATATAGTAAAATATTTTTCATAATATAATTTTTAAATATTATAAAATTTAAATTTTATTTAAAAATTTAAATTTTATTTAAAAATTTTCATTATGTATTTTAAAGTTGCATTAATTATGTCAGTAGGTATTTTGGCATTTCTTTGCCGGTTGTAATGGACAGGTCTAGCAAATCAGAGACACTTATTTTCGTCGTTTTCGTTTCAATAACAAATTGACACGTGGATGCTATCCCATGAGCATGGTGACTGAAGAATTTGTTGGTTTGTGCTTCAATGCCAGATGACTGAAGAATTTGTCGATTTGTGCTTCAGTGCGAGATACTATACGTGCACCTTGAATGTTGCAGCAAGGCTACAACCTGGCTTGCTCAAAGCCACTGAACGCCAGCAAGGCTACAACCTGGCTTGCTCAAAGCCACTGAACGCCAGAAACTGCTATTGAAAATATCTCTATAAACAACCCTCTAAGTACAAATTCCCCCCTTTCGGCTCGTTCTTACACTTACAAAGGACCTATTTTATAAAGCAGCGAGTTCTTCTTCTTAACAACAGTAGCAACAAAAGGGTGTGCCCATTTGGCTGTTGATTTTTGGAATGTTTGGGCTTTGGCACAAAAGGCCATAAACAAGACCAAGTCGTCAGATTTACCACTAAGAAACACATGGGGATTCCATCGTAATTTGCAAATATGGTGGTCTACATTGAAAGATGCAGATAAAATGGAGCTTTTACAAGATGAAAAACCAATTGCAGAATTAACCAAAGCAGTCCAACATGATTTTTATGAAGAAGTGGTCATAAACAAATAACATTATTCAGACTTGTTTATCAGTCAAAGATTATGTGATTAAAATCAATTGCAAGAATTCTATTGCACAATGCAAGACTTGTTGTATACATCTAGTGACCCTCAAAATCCTGCTTATTTAAGAAAGTATTTATCTGCTATTTCTAGTAGAATTCTAGATATTGTCAGTGAAAATTTGATGAGCGGAATATTGATATAAAAAGTTTATCTTTAACAAGGTTACATAGTCACATTGTATATACTTTGCAATAGGCTTGCTTGAATAGAAAAATTCAGAAATTTGTGGAGAAGCATCTAGGTTTTAATCCGTAAATTTGTGATCAATGTGCAGAAACATATCATTTTGGTTGTGGATCTTAAAGAAAGAAATCTTTTAAAATAAAAAATTTATTGTGGATTTAATTGTTAATGTGTTGATTGCAGAAGAAATAAGCTTTCTTAGAAATATCCTATTAGAAGAAAACCATTTCATAAAAAGAAAAGATATTTCCAGCACATAAAATTTATTCCTGTTGCCGATAAGAGTTACTATTTTATATGTGGTAAAAAAGGCCACTGGGCAAACAAATGTTCCAACAAAAATAAATATAGAATGCAAAATAAATTGTTTGATTTATTTTCAAAATTCTATGATCCTCGAGAAAGGGAACCAGTTGTGGACTCCCTACCAACTGACGATTTTTTTTTCAGTTACTTTCTCTCTACTATTAAAATGTTTCATTATATTTAGCCTAATCTCTTACAGTCCCATTTCAAATAACTTCAAGACATAATTGATGCGTATAGTCTAGGACAATTTTCTCGTCGACATCATATTGAATAACAACTGGATGATTTATTGCACCAATTCATTGCTCTTACACAACCTAGCATGGTGAACTTATATTTTTACTCTCCTCCTGATGTAGAGGCTAGAAGCTCTACAAAATCAGCTAAATACAGAAGATCTACAATTTCAGATTCTAAAATACAATACTAGCAGCATGGTAAAGGTTTGGATAAGAAACGTAAGCAATTGTGGTTTTAGCCTGAAGAATTATCAGATTTTGAAGAAGAAGAAGAGATAAATGAAGATAGAATAGAATTGCTTGAGAAAGAAATCAGTGATTTAGAAGATTATGTTCTTGAAAAGAATGATTTGATTAAATAATTAATTGCCACAATAAGGATAAGAAGGAAGAAGAAAGAGAAAAAAAGGCTTTGGATTGTGTTAGTATAGATACAAATATCAAAGCTTTTGATGATAAAAAAGTTATATTTGTAGATATAAAAGTCAGAGGATATAAGCAATACACTCTTGGTGCACAACTTGATATTGGTGCAATGAACTCATGTGCTAAATTTAATGTTATTCAATGTTTCTATTGGCAACCTACTAATGTTTAATTTCAAGTTTTAAACAAAAAATTGATGACTATAAAGGCAGTGGTTCCAGATTTTCCAATATTGCTTAATGGTCATCTTACATCTGTAATTTTATACAGTTTTGATTCAGGATCAAACATTCTCCTTGGACGGGATTTTTTAAGAAGACATTTGTCTTTAATGGTAGATACATGAGAGATAAGCCTAAACATCCAGGGTAAGATTGTCAAGATTCCTAGCAAAACTCATTTTACTTCCAGATTTGTTGATTTAATTCCAGATATTGTAGATATGTTTTTACAAAATTTAGCTAAAATAAATAAGGTCATTAAAATGTTGAGAATCAAGGGCTTGTTTATCTTAAGGATATTAAAGAGAAAATTGAAAAATATTGTACAACAGAAAGCCCTAATGTCTTTTGGTCCAGAGAAATATATTTTGTTGATCTATCTTATAAGGAAGGATTCTCAGGTGTTGATTCGGGTGGATATTGGTGGCCACCCGCCTATTCCACTTAGACCTCTATTCAGTTTCATTTGTTTCCGTGATTATAGAAACATTACTATTTTTAGCAGTTTTTCGGGTCGTAAACTTCTAGAGTTGTTTTGATCCCTAAACAACGTTTTTTTGAGGTCTGTAGTAGGTCTATACTCGTAGGCAGGGGCATGCATAAAATATTGGAGTACTCAAAGATATATTTACAACAACGTATCACACGCACCAAACGAATATAATATGTACAAGTTAGGACCCCTGGAAGTTGGTTGCCCAACTAACCCCAATAGGGCCCACAAACTCTTGGTGTTTCATCTCCTGGGGTTAGGGTTTTGGTTGTTTAGGGTTTTATCTCATTGTTCAATAATAAAAAAGCCCTTGAACCTCATTGTAAAACAATTTAGAGGCATGTAGCTACCACATCTCTTCTCAGAGATAAGTTACCATCACTCGAGCTAGTTTATTTCCATTTTGTATGTAAGCATATTTTAATTTCTTTGATATTAGTGAAATGAAGTTTTATTTCTGTTGCATCTTTGTGTTTATGTTTATATCTGTATTTTTTTGCATTCCTGCATAAGTCTGGATCAATGGTATCAGAGCGGTATGTTATTTCTCTTTTTTTCTTTGCATGTCCCCAACGTGGCCAGGGTATAAGGAGTTAGGGTTCGAACGGGTTGAAACTTTGCAAGACCAGCCTCCCAAACCCCCACGACCTCCCATGGTGGGGGAAAGAGATCCTTTCAAAATATTGCTTGAGTAATCCCTTGAGTGATAGAGGAATGGGATGATGGATAACTTTTCCCAGATCCTTTGGCAGCTATCCACATGCAATGCATCTTCATTTAGCATCCACTCTAGAGGCGCCACTCCTTTTGAGGTACAAGTTAATTTTGACATTCCCATATTTAAAGACCAGACAGATGCAGATGCCATAGATAGATGGTTAAATTTGTTGGAAGGATATTTTTGGTTCATGATTTTTCCAATCGGGAAAAGATTACTTTTTCACTCCTCAAAGTCGCCCCACATGTCAAGGACTGGAGGGAAACCTACTGTCAACAAAAGGATGAGAGAGAATTGTTAGCTACGTGGGGCTTGACCTAGGTTCAGCAGGTTCAGCAGTGAGTTTAGCCAAGCAAATCCCGGTACTACCAACCCTTTCAGCAACAGTCTGCGGTGCGCGGACTGAGGTCTCACTCGAGGTAGTATGGGAGGGTGTTGGAACCAGGTTTCCACACCCTAGGGATGTCTTGATGAAGTCTGGGAAGTTCGCGAACCGATCCTACGCGCTTGCGCTGCTCTGCGCAGTCGTCTGTCCTTCGCAGCTTGTGCGACTGCTTCCGCGCAGCTCTATAAACAGCGCGAAGAGGTGTTGTCTAAATCCTTTATCCTTAATGTGTTATTATTATAGCTCTTAACCTAATTGCATATACCCAATATTCTCATTAATCATTCAACATTCATAGCAAGTGCGTGCAATTATAAAACCGTAAAAAGATGCATAAACATACCAGGAGTATAAACACACAGTATTTCAGAATCAACTTATCTCTTATTAATCCTCTGTTCAAATACAATCCCAACTCCACCTTGCTCACTCAGCTGCAGGGGTCCGCGCACACAGTTGTGGACTCTATCAGGCCTCTGCGCACTCAGCTGCAGAGCCTCTTACTACTACTATGACCCAAGACTCAGACTTATAGACTCAGAGCGAATTCCTCATTCAAAAACCATATTACTTCTCCAAGCTAAGACTTCTTTTTACACTTAGAGCCTTGCTCTATTTATACAATCCCATGGTCCACAGACCATGGGTAGGCCAACACATTCTATATTAAATTACATTATTTTAAGGCAGACAACCCTAGACTCTCGTGCTCCACGCCCGCATTTTGTGGGGTATTTACATTACATTGACCAAAACTTGGGCTTTAAGCCCCAAAAACATGCTATGGGGGATCCGCTGCCCAACAGGAATCATCAATGTTTTTAGCCGCACCCACTTTGAATTATTTCCAAGACGCCATCAAGGAACAATATTACCCTATTAGGAGCTATGAATATTAATACATAAAGTGGACCACGTTGCGACAGAGAAGGGACCAAGATGTGTTGGAGTTCACAAATATCTTCCATTCCCTTCGTACGCAGCTGGGTATCAAGTATTCTGAGCGACATTTGGTACTCAAGTACCGTGAGTGTTTACGCAAGTACATCCATGACGAGATGGAGTTCCTGGACATCTCCTCATTTGGCACCGCATATCGATACATTGTCAAGATCAAGCATAAATTTAAACAGAAGAAGCGAGACTTTGGATCCGCGAATGCGAAGAAAGGAAAAGGCGCCTCCAAACCGCAGAACAAATGTCAAAGCCTAGGCGGGGCGATCCAAGATAACCTGCCGAACCCACAAGCAAAGAAAAACACCATAAAGAAAAATAAGGACACATGGAAATGGTGTGAGTTCCATAAGAGCCCCACTCACAACACAAGTGAGTGTCGAGCCAAGCAGTCACTAGTGGCCAAGTTGAAGGCTTCCGAATCAGATGCATGTTCCGACTCTGAGTCAAAAACCGACAAGGGGAATGATAACGAGAAGAAGATCATTGATGCAGAGCCTAGTGCCACTGTTACCACCACTAAGATCCATAAGGTTGAGACCGAATATCCAGAGGAGGGGGAGAAGCTCTTCCACTCACATATGTGGGTGAAGGGATATTCGGTGAGTTCATTGTCGATGGCGAAAGCCAAAAGAACCTCATTTAAGTAGAGGTCGTGAAATGGTTGGGCTTACCGACCACACCACACCTATAACCATACACCATAAAGTGGCTTCACCAAGGGCGAGATATCTGTGTTAGCCAATAATGTCACCTTCCCTACAACATCAATCCCTTCGCAGATGAGGTACTGTGTGATGTTTCTCCTCTTCAAGTTTGTGATGCATTATTAGGCCAGCCATACTTGTGGAAGCGTCATGCTTTGTATGAGTCTAGACGTCTCACTTTCATGACTTCTTTAGGAAATAAGTTATATAGGATACCAGAGGTAGCACCGCCTACTGCCATCTCTTTGATCTCTGCGAAGAAATGTAGTAAGATCATTTCCCATAACGAGAAGTTTTTCTTCCTTATGATTCACCCTCAGGGAAAGAAGAAGATTGTGCCCACATCCACAACCTCCAAAAAAGGCTCCTTCGCATGATAGCATCAGATGGACAAGGTCGTGGAAGAGTAAAGGGACATCTTCACCTCACCCACAGGGCTACCCGTACATTGTGAGGTCAAACACTCCATCGATCTGACATCAGATGCATCGCTATCCAACAAACTGATCTACCGACCCTATGTTCTAGAGAACAATGAAATTAAGAGGCAGATTTAGGAGCTGGTTGCAGAAATGGCACATCAAGCCAAGTTCATCACCCTGTGGAAGCTCGATCATGTTGGTACAAAAAAAATATGACACCTGGAGACTCTGTATTGACTATCAGATGATAAATATGATCATTGTCTGGAATAGGTATATAATCCCACGAATTGATGACCTTTTAGACCAGCTCAAGGAGGCCAAATATTTCAGCAAGATTAACTTAAAGTCCGGGTATGAATAGGTATCAATTGAACCTTGTGATGTGTATAAGACTACCTTTAAATCCAGGGATGACCTTTTCGAATGGATGGTCATGCCTTTCGGGTTGACAGATGCCCCCAAAATCTTCATGCAGTTGATGGCCGACATATTGCTTCCCTTTACCAGCTGGTTCATGGTAGTGTACCTGTACGACATCCTGATCTTCAGCTAGAGTTGGGAAGAGCACATATACCATATCTGACAGGTCCTCCAAACCCTGCAACAACACAAATTGTTGTTTTGAGGCTTCTGTGATTTGTCTTCTGTGTAGTGTTTTCTTCTGAGATTATTGCATCCATAATTATTTAAATCGATGTTTTGAGCCTTCCATTGTGGCTCATCATTAGGACTGATCAAAAATATATATAAGCTAGATCTCAACGGGATGAATAAATAGAGGTGTGAGAGAGCGATGGAACAGGAATGATGGTAGCCGAAATGTTTTAGGTCAGGTTAATTAATAATTAATAATACTTAATAATTATTACAGTTAGTAATTTTATAAGACTATTTGGATTATAAATCAAGATTGAAATGATTTTAATTTTAATTAATTTTAATTTTAATTTATTTAATTATAATATATAATTATATTAAAAAAAAAGAATTTTTTAATAATATTAATATTATTGTTTAATCCAAAATTTATTATTTTATTTATAATTAATTTTTAATTTTTAATTTTTATTTTTTATTTTTTAATAATTAAAAATCATTAGAAATTTATAAAATTCTTAGAGATAATAATTCTGGCATTAGTTTATAATTAATAACTTTAATAGAATTGATATTCATTTTGATCTTATTTAATTATAATTTGAAAATTATCAAGAATATTATTTTTATTTTTATTTTATTTTTAATGTTAGTCTTTAATCCACTTTTTGATAGAATTAATAGAATTTATGATATTAATTAATATTTTATTTTCCATATAAATTTAATTTTATGATATAAATTTAATTAATTCTAATTAATTTTAATTTTTAGTATAAATTTAATTATATATAATTATAATTTTATTAAGTATATTGTTAAAAAAAAATTCAATTTAATGAAGGCGATGTTGATATTAATGTTTGATTCAATTTTTAATATGTTTTGGATTGAAATAAATAAAATAACAATAATTCAAATTAATTATAATTAGTCTTTTAATATAGAAATTTTTAGACTATTATTAAATTTCAAATCTTTACAAAATTTTCAAAAATATATATATAATTTTTTATTTTTTTTAGAAATTTTTGGGAATATATAAATATCTAAGATTTTATGGATAATTTAATTAAATTCAAAATTAAAGAATGGAATAACTAAAAATTAGAATTAGGGTTGTGATTAATTAAGAGAGGTGTAGAGAGATAAGAAAGGTTCGATATAAGGGTAATTTAGGAGGCTAAGGTCAAAATCCAGTTGTCACTTATTTTCCATCCTTCATCACGATTGAGGTTGTTTGTGTGTTTGCCTATTTCTATGGCTTCTCTAAATTTTCTATCGTGATACTGATTTATTTTGGCCACTACACTTGAGTTTTTAATACAGACATGATGATTAGTTTTACTGGAATGTTTAGCTAGAGCTGAGGTTTTTGAGCGGTTGTGTTTAATGTCAGTTGCATGTTCTTGAATCCTAGTTAGGATAGAACGACTAGTTTCCCCTATGTAGGTTCTGCCACATGAACAAGGAACCATGTAAACTCGTTTGTGGCATTTGGGATCAACGGGATCTTTGACTGATTTAAGGCATCTTCCGATTGTTTTCATGGGTTTAAAGGTGGTTCTAATATTGTTCTTCTTTAAAATGTACGAAATTTTGTCTGTAGTGCCCAATATGTAGGGGCGGTGAAACTTACCCACCTGATCATCCATAGGTTGTTTGTTTTTGGGATTTTCAGCTTTCTTAAAGGCTTTGATCATTTGGTGTTTGCGGTATCCATTCTTTTTTAATACATTCATGAGATATTTTTTCTCTTTCTCAAAGTGATCCTGATCCGAAATACGTATAGCCCTGGTTGCTAGAGTGTTGAGAACACCAATTTTCTAGGACGGATGGTGGTGGGAGTTGGCATGCAGGTAGTGTTCTGTGTGGGTTTTCTTACGATAGACTTGTGCCTCTGTGTTAGTCAAAGTTGTTGTCCCAAGCATGTCATTTATGATATCGCTGTAGTGTATTTCACTTGTCGCGCATTTTTTTACTTCATCATCTATTGTGGTAATTGTATTGTTGTTATCAGCTTCAACCTACCAGACTTCCGTATCTAATGTGTGAGTATCCCTTCATTTTACTGTCCATTCATTACAGTTTTCATTGCGGTTTTCAGAGACGGTGGAATCGGTCTCACCCAAATTTGAGGAGTCAGTGTTGCTGCATTCCATGGATTTTACTTCGATTTGTGGCTTTTGAGCAATTGTGGCTAACATTGGAGAAGCATCAGTGTGGGTTGCAGTCCTATCTGCCATTTCATCGTTCTTGCAAATTATATTACCGTTTTGCCAGTTCGTTTCCATTAGTGAATGTTCAATGTATGTTTGAGTGCCTGCGGTTGTAGTGTTTGTTGGAGAAACAACGAGTTTGACATTGGGATGGCTGTAGGTGCTAACCCGAGCAGTGCTTGAAATAAGAGTTTAAGAAAGTGACTTGGGCCGAGTTTATCCTGGAGAGCGAGGTGTGGTTATCTGAGGTTACCAGAGCCTTGTGCGTATGGTTGGAAATCTTATTAAGTTTCTCAAATTTAAGAGTGTGCTTTAAGCATTTACCTTCTTCAATTTTAAGGGCTTTCAGGGCCGAGCATCCTTCAATTCTAGACCACTACCATAAGAAAATTCACACATAGCACTACCTGCATGCCAACTCCCACCACCATCCGTCCTAGAAAATCGGTGTTCTCAACACTCTAGCAACCAGGGCTATACGTATTTCGGATCAGGATCACTTTGAGAAAGAGAAAAACCTTCTCATGAATGTATTAAAAAAGAATGGATACCACAAACACCAAATGATCAAAGCCTTTAAGAAAGCTGAAAATCCCAAAAACAAACAACCTATGGATGATCAGGTGGGTAAGGTTCACCTCCCCTACATATTGGGAACTACAAACAAAATTGTGTATATTTTAAAGAAGAACAATATTAGAACCACCTTTAAACCCATGAAAACAATAGGAAGATGCCTTAAATCATTCAAAGATCTCGTTGATCCCAAATTCCACAAAGGAGTTTACATGGTTCCTTGTTCATGTGGCAGAACCTACATAGGGGAAACCGGTTGGTCTATCCTAACTAGGATTCAAGAACATACAACTGACATTAAACACAACCACTCAAAAACCTCAACTCTAGATGAACATTCCAGTAAAACTAATCATCATGTCTGTATTGAAAACTCAAGTGTAGTGGCCAAATTCGATCATTATCACCATAGAAAATTTAGAGAAGCCATAGAAATAGGAAAACACCCAAACAACCTCAATCGTGATGAAGGATGGAAAATAAGTGACAACTGGATTCCAACCTTAGCCTCCTAAATTAACCTTAACCTCCTAAATTACCTTTATCTCGAACCTTTCTTATCTCTCTACACCTCTCTTAATTAATCACAACCCTAATTCTATTTTTTAATTATTCCACTCTTTAATTTTGAATTTAATTAAATTATCCATAAAATCTTAGATATTTATATATTCCCAAAAATTTCTAAAAATTTAAAAAAAAAATATGTAAAATTTTTTGAAAAATTTGTAAAGATTTGAAATTTAATAATAGTCTAAAAATTTCTATATTAAAAGACTAATTCTAATTAATTTGAATTATTGTTATTTTATTTATTTCAATCCAAAACATATTAAAAATTGAATCAAACATTAATATCAACATCACCTTCACTAAATTGAATTTTTTTTAACAATATACCTAATAAAATTATAATTATGTATAATTAAATTTATGCTAAAAATTAAAATATTAATTATAATTAATTAATATGATAAATTCCATTAATTCTATTAAAAAGTGGATTAAAGACTAATATTTTATATATATATATATATATATATATTCATATTCTTAAATTATAATTAAATAAGATCAAAATTAATATCAATTATAATAAAGTTATTAATTATAAACTAATGCCAAAAGTATTATCTCTAAGAATTTTATAAATTTCTAAGGATTTTTAATTATATTGTATAAAAAAAAATTATAAATAAAATAATAAATTTTGGATTAAACAATAATATTAATATTATAATTTTTATTTTCTTTAATATAATTATATATTATAATTAAATAAATTAATATTAATTATAATTATAATTAAAACCATTTCAATCTTAATTTATAATCCAAATATTCTTATAAAATTACTAACTATAATAATTATTAAGTATTATTAATTATTAATTAACCTGACCTGAAACATGTCGGCTACCATCATTCTCGTTCCATCACTCTCTCACACCTCTATTTATTCATCCCGTTGATATCTAGCTTATATATTTTTTGATCTATCCTAATGATGAGCCACAGTGGATGGCTCGAAACGTCGATTTAAATAATTATGGATGCGATAATCCTGGAAGAAAACACTACACAGAACACAAATTGAGTGCCAATTTCGAGAAATACACTTTTGGTATGAACAAAGTTCAATATATGGAGTACATCATTAATGAGCAGAGTGTGCATGTAGACCCAGCAACGATACAAGTTATTTGAGATTGGCTAGCTCCAACTACTCTAACAGAGCTTCGTAGTGTTATGGGCCTTGCCAATTTCTATCGCAGGTTCGTGTTGGGATTCACTCATATCACTTGGCCTTTGATTCAAGTCACTAAGGGTGGAGTGAAAGCAAAGCTATTTTGGTTTGAATCCCAATAGAAGGCATTCGTAGAGTTGAAGCATCACCTCTGCTCTACACCAATTCTCATATTACTAGACCTACAACAACCATTTGAAATAAAGACAGATGCCTCCGACTATGCTACTAGTGTAGTTCTTACCTAGCAGGGGCACCCGATATCATATCACAATGAGACATTTTCAGATAAAGTCCTGTCGAAAATGGAAGCATTACATTTTGGGGAAGGCAACGGTCATCCACACAAACCACCGACCCATACAGTTCATACAGATAAAAGGGAAGTTGCAGAACGATTGGCATCAGAAATGGTCCACATATCTGCAATAGTTCCATTTAAACATCAAGTACAAGAATAGAAGCATGAATAATGTTGCAGATTGTCTCATCCGACCACTCATCATGGTGATGACCACTATGCTCGACTCTTATGGACACGAGACTTTGGGGTGGCCATATCTTTAGAAGAGCGATACAGAATTCGGCAACACTTACCAAATGCTCTTGGAAGGCAAGAAAGTTCCATATTTTCACCTCCAAGGTGCACTATTATGCCACATGGGACACTTATGTGTTCCTATAAGTGAGTGTGCCAAGATGATTTGGGAGGCACACTATAGTCATATCGATGGACACTTCAAAGTAGTGAAAACAATGGCAGTGCTGCAGAAGTATTTTTATTGTCCGAACCTTCAAAAGGATGTTTGGAAGCACATCATATCCTGCACTGCCTACACCATTGCCAAACCAAAAAACAAGAATCAAGGCCTACATACTCCTTTTCCTATTGTTGGTCAGCCTTTGGAATCCATCTCCATAGATTGCATGTCGGGCCTTCCTTCTACTAAGCATGGCAATGACTGTGTGTTTGTGGTCTTCGATAGATTCTCTAAGATGACCATTTTGGTGGCCTTCAAGAAGAGTATCACAACAGAAGCCATTGCTAAGCTCTTCTTTGAACGAGTGTGGGTACATTTTGATGAAGCCTCTGGTCGATGCTAAATACCAAGCTCACTAATTCCATGACCTTCCATCCCCAAACTGATGGCCAAATAGGAGGTCGTCAACAAGATGATCATGTACATTTTACACATGTATAACTCGAAGCATCCACGCACATGGGATGAAAGCCTCCCTTATGTCCAACATAACTATAACAGAGCTCTCCATAGCTCCAATAGCCACAACCCTTTTCAGGTGGGGTTGGGATTCCAACCGCTATGTCCCATTAATGTGGACGTACCATTTGCAACTACTCAAGCATATTAGGCCCATGTCTAGTCTGAAATTGACCAGGCTAACATCTTCATTGAGAACATTTAGCACATCTGCTAGTAGGTCCATGACATATTGGACAGAGCCAATGCTAGGTACAAGCAGCGTCATGATCAACATCGAGTGCCACATAAGTTCTAGGCGGGCAACAAAGTTTGGGTACATTTGCAAAAGGAGTGCTACGTTGGGCCCCACTACAAGCTTTTCCCGTTTCGATATGGGTCATACACCATCACCAAGGTTGTAGGGGAAAATTCCTTCGAGCTCAACATTCCACCATTCCTTGGTCTACACTCAATATTCAATGTGGACTGGTTGCAACCACACTTTACTCCATTGTTGGATACATCTGACGTCGTGGAGTGGCTGACACCAATAGAGTTCAACCCAAGCTGCATTGAGCAAGCCACAACTAACAGGATCATGGACACACAGATTAAAAAAATCACCAATAGAAGATCCAACTATATCGATTTTTCAAAGCAGGCCAGCTCTTTCACCAGGGAAAGTGGTTCACCAGAGACCAAGTTCAATAGAAATTTCCTCACCTCATGGAAGCTATTCATGCAATGGGGACCATTGCTTCCGAAGGGGAGAGGACTAATTCAGGTGGATATTGGTGGCCACCCACCTATGCCACCTAGAACTCTATTTGGTTTCGTTTGTTTCCTTTATTATGTCAGCATTTACTATTTTTAGTAGTTTTTCGGGTCCTAAACTTCCAGAGTTGTTTTGACCCCCTAAACAACATTTTTTTAGGTCCACAATAGGCCCTTTTTCGTATGGGGCCTGTGGAAAATCCTATAGTACTCAGAGAGATATTTCCAACGAGGTATCATACGCGTCAAACAAAGATAATATGACAAAGTGATGACCCTGGGAAGTTGGATTCCCAGCTAACCCCATCGAGGCCCACAAACTCTTGGCGTTTCATCTCTTGGGGTTAGGGTTTTTATTGTTTATGGTTTTATCTTGTTGTTCAATAATACAAATTCCCTTGAGCCTCATTGTAAGATAGTTCAGAGGCATGTATCTGCCACATCTCTTCTCAGAGATAAGCTACTATCACCCAAGCTAGTTTATTTCCATTATGTATGTAAGCATATTCCAATTTCTTTTATATTAATGAAATCAAGTTTTTTTTATTCTACCTCTCTGATTTTATGTTTATATCTATATTTTTTTGCATTCTTGTATAAGTTCGGATCAATTGTGCCTTATTCACCTACAGAGCTAGAAATATGTAAAAACGAAATTGCAGAATTACTTGATATAAAACTAATTGAACCTAGAAAAATTCCTTGGGTTTGTCCAATATTCTATGTCAATAAACATTCAAAATATAAAAGAGGTGAGCCAAGGTTAGTTATAAATTATAACGCTCTATCATTTCTTTATTTGTCACTTATTATCTAGTCATATGTTTTAGTCTTGGACTAAATTAGTCATTTAAGTTAGTCGCTTTTAGTTGGGTCACTTCTTATCTAGTCGTATACTTTATCCCTATACTAAATTAGTCATTTAAGTTAGTCGTTTTTAGTTGGGTCACTTAAAATTGCTAAGATTTATTAGTAATGCACTTGAAATAATTATGGTGACTAATAGTTTCATAGTCACTAATCTCTCATTTTGTACTAGTTATTTCGTCAAACACATCGTGAACATGTAATCTACAGGTCATATTTACATATTTGAACATAGGGGTCTCATACTTATCTGGGAATTGCCAGGAAGGTATGATATCCTCTCAGAACAGCTACAATATCATCTATTAGGTCATGAATTCATTAACCATTAATTTACTAATTAAAACATGATAAGAGCCATAACTAAATTTTTTCATGAAACCATACTTATAACCAACATATACCCAAAACAATAACAATGATAGAACAACCACCAAAGTCACATAATAACAAGAATAACTACTCATGATTTACATGAGGAAAAGAGAGATCTTATTAACATATTCAAAACCAACTAAGTTAGGGACTTCCATGTACCACTCAGTCATAAATTGGGCTGAACCATATCTCTCTTTCAACCAATCACCCTCGCGCCATATTCCAAGCATGAATGTGGGATGTCATGGAATAAACCAACCAAGACCAAACCAGGGCTTCTAAAGGCCAAAACAAATCAACACTCAAGTGGTGATTCCCCCTCATGGTCGTAAATCACTAACCATCACCATATCGGTCACTACCAAAGTTGTCCAGGGCTCCAAAGTGTTTATTCCAGCCCGGCTCCGGGACTAGTAACTCAACCCATAGTTGTCGCAGTGCTCCAAAGTGTTTGTCACACCAAGGCTCCAGGAATAGTAACTCAACCCACCAAGAGCTCCAGAGCATTTTTCCAACCAAGGCTTCTAGGATTAGTAACTTAACCCAAGTTGTTTCAGGGCTTTCAGAGCATTTGTCCAGCCAAGGCTCTAGGAACTAATTATTCAACCCACAACCATAAGGAACATGACCACCAATCGAAAACAGTCAGGTGGGAAACCCACAACACCATAGCTATCCAGGAAATGGCAAGGCTAGAAAAACCATTGTCAATCGAGGCAATCCTCCATGCCAATGATAGATCATAATCAAATAACCACATGCATATACCATGCATGCCAAAACTAACAAGGAAATCATACATGCAACTCAATACCTACAAAGCAATCTAGTTGTAGCTGATGATCCCATTGTTCCCTTGCACTTTCTTTCTTTTCCTTTGCCTTCTTTCTCCAAATCCAATATATTCCAATGTGCTCCAAGAAAACTCTAAGTGTGTAAGTGTATGAGAGAGAGAGTGAAAAGAATAGAGCTCCCCCCAAAAACAGATAAAAGGCTCAACTAAAAAAGTCTCACACACTGACAAAAGCCATGAATTGGTCCTTAGAAGCCTTTTTAATATTGAGGCCTCTATTTTCTTCATTTCCCTCTATTTTTTCATCAATTTTCCTCTCATGAAAATTCATCTTCCTTTTCTCCAATTTCCATTATTTTCATAAATAAAATGCCAATTAATGCCTCTTTTCCTTTTTCCAATGCCTTTGCCAATTTCCTTAGCCATAAATAAACTGAAAGTGACACCCACTAGGATGTTTTTCCCACAATTCAACTTGGAATATGTGTCCCATGACCTTGGTCTTATTTTTCCTTTTATTAACTTTATTACATAACTAGGGTTGTTACAGAACCCTCGCCCTTGGGGGAACATCATCCTCAATGTTCTATGGCACTTATGACCCACAAACCACTAAAAACAAAACATACTACCCATGGAGCTTTATAAACTAGCTTGTTGCAGTATTTAAAATGACATATTTCTTAAAACTTTGACCAAGATGTCGTTTATTGGAGCTTTATAACACAACTCATTATGATATTTACAATAATATACACATATACATATGCAAATTTTCTCTAATACAAAAATGAAAGGATACAGTGCCCATATCAATCAACAAGGGAATCTATAGGCTCACACCTCCACCCTCAAAATAGTATTGAGATTCACCTCCTTCCCAGGAACTCTAGAATCCAATGCCAAGGTCAACCTACATCCAATGTTCAATGCTACAATCCTGTGATACTTGTCTCCCAGTGAACATATACCGACTCATTGTTCTAGGGCACACTCCCAATGTGCTTATGATTCCATATGGAAATGTGGATGACCAAAAAAATTCATTCCTCGACCTTCCCTTCCCTACTACACAGTCCCTCGAGAAATCCAGTCACCCACTTCCATCCAGTCACACACCTTCCAAGTTTTGTTAGCATCCCCATCCCAAGCGATCCATACCTTGGCTAGGTTTCCTCGCATCAAAAGGTCCAAAAACCAAGGCATATCCCTGCATCAAAACCATCATACCGGTCATATCATGCTCATGGAAATCAATGGACACTATTGGGTACTAGTGTCCCACAATGGCCCTGCTCCTAAATTTCTTTACTAGTATATTGTTGTCTGTTTCAATTCCTTTTGATGTTCTTTCTAATTCTTGCAGTTACTTTCAACCACCCAAACCAAGCATTTCCCATGCTTCCTTGTACCAAGCACACAGTTGCCAATAGATTAAAATGAATTGAAATAAATTAAAATCATACCTCATTGGTAGCCCATCATAAAGTACATCGGAATTATATTTACTTCATGTCACAATAATCAAATTATATCTTTGATCAAATCATCATGTATAAGCATATCACATTCGATTAACTCAAAACGAAACCATCATAAATCAAAATCATATATCACATGCAAACATCATAAATCAGATCCATAGATAACATGCATAATTAAAAATAAAATACATGAATACTGATACTTATCCTTCAATCAATTCTTTGCTTCTACCTTTGTTCGTTGTCCTTTCCATACACTGATATGAAAATGTGTGATCATACTCTGACACTTTGATGTCTTTAGTTCATAATTTATTCACATATGAATAATCATATTTTAATGAACTTAAATATGAAAAATATTCAAAGCACAAAAATGACATAAATCAAGAGACACAACCAATTGATGATGAAGTTCACCCCTCCTGGGGCTACATCTCTGAGCCTTGCTCAAAAGACTAGGCCACTTTATTGATCTCGCAGCAAAGTGAGTACATCAATAATATTTGTTTCTTTAGAGTCAAGATGACGATGGAGTGGCAATGTTTCCCTTCACGAAACATCCTCCTAAAGAGACTTCTCACCCTTGAACTAACTCAATTCTACAAAGTGGTGATTGCACCAATACAAGGAGGAATAAGAAGCAACGATCCTCATACTCAACTCGAGATCAAAAATAAATATGTCGGCTTCAAAAATTCTCTTACATCAACTTCACCATTCTAGAATGTGCTCGCATAAATTAATGGCTACTGTCAGAAGATAGTCATCTGCCTCAGATTCCCAATGCAACTTACAGTTTTCGAAAAGGCCCAATATTGGCCAAGTTATGCCTCCAAAGGCATATTACAGGCACATATAACATAAGTTTGAAGGCTCCACCTTTGAACTTTGTGCGCTCTAGTGCATTGGAAATTCTTTTTATAAGGCCACATGTAGGTCCGAAGGTCAAACCCGTGGAGTCACCTCCCGGGATTGCTTTTGCAAAATATAGTGTACCATTGCAACTCTATAATAATAGATGGTATATCAATTTGATATGGAGAAAATATATTCCACATATGGTATAACATGGTTCTAACAACACATATAAATCTCAGCGGTAATATGATATCTATAACATATGGTTTCAACAACATTAAACCGACATATACTCCACTCTCGTGTGGCATATGTTGTAAGAGTTGACCCTGTGGCGTTTGAACATTCCACTGGTTATGTCCTCATGGCATTTGTTGTAACCACTCCATGCCATATGAAACATAAACTGTGTTATCACATAGTTGGCATGATTTATAACCAATAGTCTGGGCGGATATTTAACATCCCCGCAGCAGTGTGGCATATAGTTATGACTATCGTTATAACAAATATAACCCCATGCTAACTTTGGATTTGTGGTTAAATATGATAGATGCCCCGCCATGTGATATGTGGAGGTTTTTTTATGTTGGTTTCAACGTCGATACATGACCAGGATTTGGTGGGTTGCTAGATATGGTAGGCTCCACCAACCCCTCCCCCACCATAGTCATAAACATGACTTTAAATATAACCATTTGCGCCAATGTTAATAAAGATAATGTTGTGGCGTGTTGGTATAGTTTTGTGATGTTGGATTGGAGGTCGTGGGTTCAACCCACAACTTGAAAATTGACCTGTGTTTCTTTGACTTTGATTGCCACGTTTGTTGACCCTGCCACCTGTCCTACTGTTTGACTGCCACGTGTTCTACTGAGAGACTGCCACTTGGCCTGCTCTGGCCCCTTTTTTCCCTGTTGGAAGAAAACTTCAGAGTGCATTTTCTCCCTTACACGGAGGCCATTTAGGAAACCAAATATACCATTAGAATCCACGTGATGAGCTCTTCGACTTGACATTGGTCTCGTTAGCATCTGAGACTATTGGCATTGACCAATTGACTTTGACTTTTTTCCCAACTTGACTTGAACTTTGACTTTGCATAAGTTCTTCGTACGAAGTCAGATTTCAGTCATTCAAGTTGTGTAAGATTCAGAGAGGCAATATCTACGTAATGAACCTGGGTTCAACTAAATCTAAGGACTATAAAGTTTGGATCATTTGGAGGATCTGTTGCTATCCATGACCATCTTGGTCTCAAAACATTACATAGCCAATATGAATAGACTCAATCAATATCCATCCTGGATCATTCCTTCGAACTAAAATACTTTTGGTCCTTCAAAATTTTATTACAATAAGGAATTTATTACATCATTCATCAATACATAAACAATATTGACCCTATTTATAGACTCAACTAGAATTACTGATGTGATAACAAATCATAGACACACAATTGATGTTGGCATTATGATTCAGGTGTTGTCCTTGATGGCAAACCCATTCAGGTGATAAATCAAGAAGGACACAGGAAATATGTTCAGCAAGTGCGTCCCCGCAGGTATACCATACAGAACTCGCGTCCAGGGACGCCGGCCAGCCGTTCAGGAGGTGCGTCCGCCCAGTGCACACATTTCAAGGCAGAGAAAAGCACGTGGGGGTTTCCTGCGTGGTATCTAGCCGACGGTTTTGTGTTTCTATGGTGTCGGCTCGTGGTATTGTTCCATGTTTTGGGGAGAAGCTTGCCTATATAAAGCAAAGGAGTTCATTTGGATTAGGCATCATCTTGGTTGAATATCTTTTGGTGAGATCTAGTCCAGATCTATGAGGGCGAATCTTCTAATGGACTGTGATCTCTATGGCGCATGATCAGATCTGTGGATCTGAGTGTTTGGGTTGGTTCTGAAGTCCTCATATCTTTTATATCTGAAGGGACGCAGGTTCAGTAAAGGGCAAGTGCGCCGGGACGCAGTACAGTAAAGGCTCAGGTGCGTCTCTGAGGCAAAGGACGCGGCGCGACTGTGTTATTAGGTGCGTCTCTGAAGAAGAAGGCGCGGCGCGATAGTGTTTTGGGGTGCGCCGGTCGCAGCAAAGCATAGAGGAACAGTGCGTCTGCACGCAGAACAACGGAGGGTAGACTGCGTCCAGTCGCAGGCCACAGAAAGAAAATATGCGTCCCTGTCTTAAGATGATCTGTTGACTGTATATTTCTGTTCATAAGGTGTTCTGGGTTATTTCTGTAATTACTGATCTGATATCTGTAGTGGACTGTATCTGTTATATACTTGTTGATCATTTGATTCTTCATGAAAAGAAGTAGGGGGTTGTAGCTCCCTTCCAGGAGAAACTGGAAAATGAGAGAGAGTTGTAGCTCTCTGCAGGTTGCAGCCTGCGTGCTGGTAAAGGACTGCACCAGTACAAAATCATTGTAAAAGAATTTCTTGAAAGAAGATAGAGACATATTGCAGCAGGTGGTTTTCTCCCGCATTGGGTTTCCACCTTACATCTTGTGTTCTTTGGTGTGACTGTCTATTTTCTTTATTCAAGCTCATTATTTTATGGTACTGATATGCAAGAATAATTCAAAAGATCAAATAAGGAAGATTTGGTAAATTGCTTAATAATACTGATTCACCCCCCCTCTCAGTATTATTTCCAACAATTGGTATCAGAGCAGGTCCTTCAGAAAAGCTTGATCGCTTGAAGGTAGATCGTTCATCATGAGCAACTACGAGAGAGAAGCATCAATCAGGCCACCAGTTTTTGATGGGACAAACTTCAATTATTGGAAGGTAAGAGTTACTGCATATCTTCAATCTCTTGGTACTGAAGTTTGGGACATTGTAGAAACAGGCTATGCTTTTCCTTCAGCTACTCCTACAGATCCAGCTGAGAAAAAGAAGTATGAAACAAATGCAAAAGCAGTCAGTACTCTATTAGGAAGTATATCCCAAACAGAATTCATGAAGGTAATGCACTTCAAATCAGCAAAAGAAATATGGGACAAAATGATCACAAGCTATGAAGGAGATGAACAGGTAAAACAAGCTAAACTTCAAACTCTCAGGATTCAATATGAGACTCTCAAGATGTATAATGATGAAAGTGTGGCTAATTATTTTCTTCGGGTAGATGAGATTGTTAATTGTATGAAAAATTTGGGTGAAGAAGTAAAGGAGTCCATAGTAGTTCAAAAGATTCTAAGATCATTATCCCCCAAGTTTGAATCCAAAGTATCTGCAATAGAAGAAAAAGAAAATCTCCGTGTTCTTACTATGTCTCAGCTACATGGAATTCTAACTGCTTATGAAATGAGAAAGGGAGGACCATCAGACAGAAGGGAGGCTGCTTTTAAAGCATCAGGCAAAGAAGATTACTATGAAGCAAGCCATGATCCAGAAGAAGAGGAAGAAGAATCAAATTTTGTCAGAAATCTTCAAAGAGGTTCTGGAAGGTTCAGAGGTAAGCTACCTTTCAAATGCTTTGCTTGTGGAAGAGTAGGTCATTATGCTGCAAAATGCTCTTATAAGGATAAAGGAAAGGAACCAGTTAGATGGAACAAGAAACAAAGCGCAAATAAGAAAAGCTACTACACCCATGAAGATAGTGATGGCTTATCAAACAGTGATGAAGATGAACAAGGTAATAAATATAGGTTGTTAATGGCATTTGAAAATGATGATTATGAGGATGCTGTAGATGTGGATAACCTTTATGATGAAATTACTAGACTCAAGAGATGCATAGAAGAAAAGAACATGATTATTGATACTCTACAATTCCAAATTGATGAAAAGGAAAAACATCTTGAAAAATTAGAAGGTGAAATTGTTGGTCTTAGAAAAGAAATTGAGAAAACAAAAACTATTAATCTCAAGTTTGTCAAAGGATCTGAAACTTTGGATGAGATTATCAGTGTGCAGCGGTCTCCACTAAATAAGACAGGTTTGGGCTATAATGGAGAAACTTCTCAAGCATCCACTTCAAAAAGTTATCTTGATGCAGCAAGAAGAAATGAGCAAGAGCACAAGGAAGATCATCAGGTAAAGCAGGGACAAATGTCAAACAGAAACTATCAGGGGCAATCCAGCTTAAGGGTGAACAAAAGCCACAACCAGCCACAGGTAAAATCTTCTCAATTTGGTTCAAGAATAGATGAAAATAGAAATTACAATCAGTTGGCTGGTAGATCCAATAATCGCAGAAGCTTCTTCAATGGACAATGCTTTTCTTGCCATAACTTTGGTCACAAAGCAGCTCAATGTGTTGCGTATAAAACAATCATGACTAGGGAAGCTCAAAAACAAAGAAGTATGACAGGGATTACAAAAAGGACCTATAACAACTTTTCAGCTCTTGAAAATGAAGTTGAATGTTCTATTTGCAATAATTTTGGACATAAAGACTTTGAATGCAGAAGCAGGTTTCCGGAAAGAAAGGTACAAGAGCAGAAAAAGGAACAAGCCTCAGGCACCAAAACATGGAGAATAAAGGAACCTCAAACAGAAAGATGTGGGATAGCATTTTATGCAGAAGGACAAGAAAATCTATGGTACATTGACAGTGGATGTTCGAAGCATATGACAGGTGATAAAGAAAAACTTGAGTCTTATTCTAATTTAGAAAAGGGAAAGAAAGTCTCTTTTGGAAATGATACTCCTGCAACTATAAAAGGAAAAGGTATTGCTCCTTTAAAAGAAGATGTTAAGGCTGGAAATGTTTTGTTTGTTGATGGATTGAAGCATAATCTACTAAGTGTCAGCCAGATGTGTGATCAAAGAACCGAGGTTATATTCAGATCAAATGGATGCCTTGTTCGTGATCTTGATACAGGTAAAACAGTTCTCAAAGGAAAAAGAACTCCAAATAATCTATACATATTTGATGAAGGACAACAACAATGCTATCTAAGCAAGGATGAAGAGCACTGGCTATGGCATCGAAGGTTGGGACATCTAAGCTTCTCACAAATAAGGAAAGCTTGCAAATATCAGGCAGTTCGCGATCTTCCAGATATCAAAATTCCTGACAACACCATATGCAGATCATGTCAGTTTGGAAAACAAACCAGAACTAACTTTCCAGAGAAAGAAGGATCAGCCAGCATGCCTCTTGAGCTAGTACATACAGATGTATGTGGACCATTCAGAAAAAGAACACCTAGAGGAGAGGAATACTTGATATTATTTATTGACGATTTCTCCAGGTTTGTTTGGTTAGGACTTATGAAGCACAAAGATGAAGCATTCGAAAAATTCAAATCCTTCAAAGCCTTGGTTGAAAATGAATCAGGTCACAAAATTAAGTGCCTCAGATCTGACAGAGGTGGGGAATTTACTTCAAATGAATTTTTCGATTTCTGTGATGAACATGGGATAAGGAGAGAATTTTCTACAGCTAGAACTCCTCAGCAAAATGGAGTAGTTGAAAGAATGAACAGAACAATCCAGCAAATGGCTCGTGCTATGCTTGATGAATCAGGAACCCCTGCAACCTTCTGGGGTGAAGCTGCACATGCGGCGGTTATTATTCTCAACAAGACAAATGTCCGAGTGAACAGCACTCAAACTCCTCATGAGCTCTGGAGTGGTAAAACTCCTTCGGTAAAGCACTTCAAAATCTTTGGGAGCAAATGCTATATCAAGAATACTGAGGAGCAGCTTGGTAAACTTGATCCTAGAGCAGATGAAGGTATTCTTCTTGGCTACTCTCCACATAGCAAAGCATACAAATGCTACAATAAAAGACTTGGCAAAATTGTTGACAGCATTGATGTAGTGGTTGATGAGAAGGGATACATTCCTAGGCAAATACATCGTGAAGACATCGAAGAAGATGAAAGCCACCCTCAAAGACAGAATGATGAAGAAGAAGAACCGCAAGAAGAATCTCAAGAAGAACCTCACGAAGAAGCAGAAGAACGAACAAGAATAGAAGAAAAGACTCCATCCAGATATGTTCAAAAGAACCATCCAGAATCTCAGATCATGGGACAGAAAGAAGCAGGTATACAAACTAGAAGAACAGTTGCAGAAGCTTCAAGTTACTTGGCATTACTCTCCTCTACTGAACCACAAAATGTAAAAGAGGCATGCAAAGATGAATGTTGGGTGAAAGCAATGGATGAAGAACTTGAGCAAATCGAAAAGAACAACACTTGGGAGCTGGTTCCTAGACCAAAGGATAAGAATGTTATCGGAACAAAATGGGTCTTCAAAAATAAATTGAATGAAAATGGAGAAGTAATTAGAAACAAAGCCAGACTTGTTTGTAAAGGATATGCACAGCAAGAAGGAATAGACTTTGAAGAAACTTTTGCTCCTGTTGCAAGACTTGAGGCCATCCGAATGTTCCTTGCTCTCTCAAGTTCTCAGAATTTCAAAGTATTTCAAATGGACGTAAAATCAGCCTTTCTGAATGGAGACTTGGAAGAAGAAGTGTACATTGAACAGCCAGATGGGTTCATTCTTGGAAATGATCCAAATCTTGTATGCCGATTGAAAAAGGCTCTCTATGGTCTCAAACAAGCCCAAGGGCTTGGTACTACCGGTTGGACAAATATCTTCATCAACAAGGTTTTTCAAAAGGTTCAACAGATAGCAATCTATATATAAAAATTGAAAATGACAAATTGCTAATACTTGTTGTGTATGTAGATGACATTATTTTTGGCAGCAATGAAGAAGCTATGAGTCAAAGCTTTGCCTCAGTCATGCAGAAAGAATTTGAAATGTCCTTGCTAGGAGAACTGACATACTTTCTTGGTTTGCAAATCCAACAAAAGGAAGGAGGAATCCTTTTATCTCAAACCAAGTATCTCAAGCAGATTTTGAAGAAATATGGCATGGAAGATGCAAAACCAGTATGTACACCCATGGTCACAGGATGCAGTCTCAGTGCAAATGATGAATCTGCAGCAGTACATCCACCAACCTACAGATCTATGATTGGAAGTTTACTATATTTAACAGGTACCCGACCAGACATCATGCATGCAGTTGGAATAGTTGGAAGATTTCAGGCAAATCCGAAGGAGACTCATCTTCAAGCAGTGAAGAGAATTTTCAAATATCTTCAAGGGACTCAAAATTATGGCTTATGGTATCCTAGAAATACAGATCTTACTCTTCATGCCTATACAGATGCAGATTGGGACGGAAGCGTGGATGACAGGAAAAGCACAAGTGGTGGTGCGTTCTTTATGGGTCCCAGACTGGTCTCTTGGTTCAGCAAGAAACAGAGTTCAATTGCCTTGTCTACAGCTGAAGCAGAATATGTTGCTGCTGCATCTTGTTGCACCCAACTCCTTTGGATGATGCAGACTTTGCAGGATTATCAAATCACTTGTACACCTCCAATCTCTATCTTATGTGACAACACAAGTGCAATCAGCATCTCAAAGAATCCGGTTATGCATTCAAAAACCAAGCACATACCAATCAAGTACCATTTTCTCCGGGAACAAGTACTTGAACAGAAGGTCAAGTTGGAGTATGTTCCTTCTAAGGAACAAGTTGCTGATATTTTCACCAAACCATTGCCCAGGGACACTTTTGAATACCTCAGGCAAAAGCTGGGGGTTGTTGATGCATCATCTTACTGTTGATCATCTTCCTATTGGTGGTATAGGCTCAGGGGGAGCACATAATGCATTGTTGGCATTATGGAGAAGGAGATCTTGGAAATAGCTGCAATATGTCTCTATCTCCTTCATGATGGATTTCTGGTTACAGATCTGGAGATGCATGAGCATAGGGGGAGCATACCCTTTGCTCTTGATGTCAAAGGGGGAGAATGAAGCTAAAGATTATGTGGTTGCCATCAAGTCCAAAGGGGGAGATTGTTGGCATTATGATTCAGGTGTTGTCCTTGATGGCAAACCCATTCAGGTGATAAATCAAGAAGGACGCAGGAAATATGTTCAGCAAGTGCGTCCCCGCAGGTATACCATACAGAACTCGCGTCCAGGGACGCCGGCCAGCCGTTCAGGAGGTGCGTCCGCCCAGTGCACACATTTCAAGGCAGAGAAAAGCACGTGGGGGTTTCCTGCGTGGTATCTAGCCGACGGTTTTGTGTTTCTATGGTGTCGGCTCGTGGTATTGTTCCATGTTTTGGGGAGAAGCTTGCCTATATAAAGCAAAGGAGTTCATTTGGATTAGGCATCATCTTGGTTGAATATCTTTTGGTGAGATCTAGTCCAGATCTATGAGGGCGAATCTTCTAATGGACTGTGATCTCTATGGCGCATGATCAGATCTGTGGATCTGAGTGTTTGGGTTGGTTCTGAAGTCCTCATATCTTTTATATCTGAAGGGACGCAGGTTCAGTAAAGGGCAAGTGCGCCGGGACGCAGTACAGTAAAGGCTCAGGTGCGTCTCTGAGGCAAAGGACGCGGCGCGACTGTGTTATTGGGTGCGTCTCTGAAGAAGAAGGCGCGGCGCGATAGTGTTTCGGGGTGCGCCGGTCGCAGCAAAGCATAGAGGAACAGTGCGTCTGCACGCAGAACAGCGGAGGGTAGACTGCGTCCAGTCGCAGGCCACAGAAAGAAAATATGCGTCCCTATCTTAAGATGATCTGTTGACTGTATATTTCTGTTCATAAGGTGTTCTGGGTTATTTATGTAATTACTGATCTGATATCTGTAGTGGACTGTATCTGTTATATACTTGTTGATCATTTGATTCTTCATGAAAAGAAGTAGGGGGTTGTAGCTCCCTTCCAGGAGAAACTGGAAAACGAGAGAGAGTTGTAGCTCTCTGCAGGTTGCAGCCTGCGTGCTGGTAAAGGACTGCACCAGTACAAAATCATTGTAAAAGAATTTCTTGAAAGAAGATAGAGACATATTGCAGCAGGTGGTTTTCTCCCGCATTGGGTTTCCACCTTACATCTTGTGTTCTTTGGTGTGACTGTCTATTTTCTTTATTCAAGCTCATTATTTTATGGTACTGATATGCAAGAATAATTCAAAAGATCAAATAAGGAAGATTTGGTAAATTGCTTAATAATACTGATTCACCCCCCCTCTCAGTATTATTTCCAACAATTGACAATTTACACATAAGGCATGAAATCTGCCAAGTTCCTAGTAAACGACTTTTTTGGAGACTTTCATTCTTCCTTGCCAGTTCTCATTGCTTTGCCTTGTCCTGATTTTGCTGTTGTCGATTCATGTGGTAGCATTGGACATGTGATATTTGAATGTGCTTTAAGCTTAAATTGTGTACAAAATCTCTCTCCTAAGTCTGCAATGATTGTCTTCTTGCTCGATTTCTCCGAGCTCTATTTTGACGGTGTTGAGTCCTTCTTTGACTGTATCAAATTATTTACCAGAATTTTCTTTACCTTCAATGTTGCATTATCTTCCCGCGGACTATTCCTTGTAGCATGCACCTTCTTACTGTAAACCTTCTGCTTCTAGCATTCGCCTATACTACTTCCACATAATGTACATGGATAAGTCTTTCTAACAATCTTCATAATAAAATTTTGATTGAAAGACTCACCTTTTGAATCACTGCTAGAATGAATCGTCTTCTTACCTTTAGGATCCTGTAGCTTTTTTAGCATTTGTTCATGATGTAATGACTAACACTGATCTGCTATGTGACCTTTCTTTCCACAATAGTCACATGTTGACTGGTCAAATCCCATTCCTTCATATTGGGGTATTTCCTGAACGAATATTGGTTGGAGTCTACCTTGGCCACTCTTTTTGAGGCCTTTACCTTGTTGATATCCCATTCTTTTCATCAAATTCATACCAATTACTTTGGTATGTTTCTCTAAAGCTCCAATCTCATGATCGCTTGAAGCCTCTTCCTTATCGATTTCTAAATCATTTTCCTGAGATGTTGATACATAAGAAAGTTCCTTAGAGGGTGAGGAAAAAGTACCAATCACTTCTTCCACTGATTGTGCTTTTGGAGAAGTAGATGGATATGAGATTTCTTCATTCACTTGATAAAGTGGATATACTTCATTGTCTCCAATAATAGATGGACTTTGATCTGAGAGACTTCCCCTCTGTCGATTTCTTTGCATGGCTTCGATCCTCGCTTGCAGTCTTTGTTTGTCTTCCTACAATGCTTTCACCATGCGTCGCAATGCAACATTCTCTTGTTGATATTGTTGATTGGATTCTTCCAATTCTTGCATCTAGATTTTCTTCGTGCTTTTTCCCATCCTTGCTATCTGGTCAGAACCTACTCTGATACCAAAATGATCTAAAGATGTGTGATCTTCCTTTGACACTTTGCAAGCTTTTAAAATTATGTCTTTAGTTCATAATTGATTCACATATGAATAATCGAATTTTAATGAACTTAAATATGAAAAATATTCAAAGAAAAAAAATGACATAAAGCAAGAAACACAACCAATTGATGATGAAGTTCACCCCTACTGGGCTACATCTCAAGGCCTTGCTCAAAAGGCTAGGCCGCTTTATTGATCTTGCTGCAAAGTGAGTACATCAATAATATTTGTCTCTTTAGAGTCAAGATGACGATGGAGTGGAAATGTTTCCCTTCAGGAAACATCCTCCTACAAAGAACTCTCACCCTTGAACTGACTCAATTCTACAAAGAGGTGATTGCGCCAATACAAGGAGGACTAAGCAGCAATAGTCCTCGTACTCAACTTGAGATCAAAAAGCAATATGCCAGATTCAAAAAAATCTCTTACATCAACTTCACCATTCTGGAGTGTGCTCACAGGCATCAATGGCTACCGTTAGAAGACAGGCCTCTGCTTCAGCTTCCAAATGCAACTTACAGTTTTCGAAAAGGCCCAATATTTGCCAAGTTATGCCTCTAAAGGAATATTACAGGCACACATAATATAAGTTCGAAGACTCCACCTTTCAACTTTGTGTGCTCTGGTACATTGGCAATTCTTTTTATAAGGCCACAAGTAGGTCTCGGGGTCAAACCCACAGACCTCCCGGGATTTATTTTGCAAAATATAGTGTACTGCTGCAACTATATAATAATAAATGGTATATCGATTTGATATGGTGCAACCATATTTCACATATGGTATAACATGGTTGTAATGACACATATAAATCCCAACGGTAATATGATATATATAACATATGGTTTCAACAACATTAAACAGGAAGATACTCCACTTCCGTGTGGCATATGTTGTAGCAGTCGACCTCGTGGCATTTGAACATTCCAATGGTTATTTCCTCGTGGCATTAGTTGTAACCACTCCGCACCATCTGAAACATAAATTATGTTATCACATAGTTGGCATGGTTTATAACCAATAGTCTGAGCGAATATTTAACATCCCTGAGGCAGTGCGGCATATAGTTACGACCATCGTTATAACAAATATAACCCCACACTAGCTTTGGAGTTTTGGTTAAATATGATAGATGCCCCGCCACATGATATGTGGAGGTTAAGTTATATTGTTTGCAGCGCCAATACATGACCAAGGTTTGGGAGGCCGCCGGACATGGCGGGCTCCACCAACCACCACCCCCCGCACTATAGCGATAAACATGACTTTAAATATAACCATTTGCACCAATGTTAATAAATATAATTTTGTGGAGTGTTGGTATAGTTTTGTGATGTTGGATTGGGTCGTGGGTTCGACCCACAACTTAACAGTTGACCTACACTACTTTGACTTTGACTGCCATGTATGTTGACCCTACCACGTGTCCTATTGTTTGACTGCCATGTGTCTTTCTAAGACACTGCCACTTGGCCTGCTTTGTCCCATTGTTTGCTTATTGGAACAAAATTTTAGAGTGGATTTTGTCCTTCATACGGAGGCCATTTTGGAAACCGAATATACCATCGGAATTAGTGCGATGAGCTCTTCTACTTGGTGTTGGTCTCATTAGCATATGAGACTGTTGACTTTGACCAGTTGAATTTGATTTTTTTCCCAGCTTGACCTGAACTTTGACTTTGCATAACTTCTTCGTACGAAGTTGGATTTCAATCATTCAAGTTGTGTTAGATTCATAGCGACGGTATCTGCACAATGAGCCTAGGTTCAACTGCATCTGAGAACTATAAAATTTGGTGCATTTGGAGGATTTGCTGTTATCCATGACCATCCTGGTCTCAAAACATTACATAGCCAATATGACTAGACTCAATCAAGATCCATCTTGGATCATACACACATTGAATCAATCGCCACACTGGGGAAATCATCCAATTTCTTCTCCTCTCTTCAATTACTTACACATACACAATGTACATCACATGCATAGACCCACACATGACGTACAACACCACACAATAAATGCACCTACACCCAACATGCAACACAACACATACACCTACACCTAGCCTACAACACATAAACCTACACCTCATATACAACACAACACAATACATACACCTACACCTAGTGTAAAACACAACACAATACATACACCTACACCCGGTGTACAACACATACACCTACACCCAGTGTACAACATAATATGTATACGTACATAAAGTACAACACAACGAATACATGTCATGATACAATGAGTACATAATGCACATAACACAGTACCCCATGTACACAACACAACATGTACAGAATTCACACAGTACCACATGTACATAGCACCACCTGCACAATGTGTACACAACACTAGATGTACATAACACCACCTGTACAATGTGTACACAACGCCCCATGTACATAACACAATTTTCATAATGTGTATACAACATCACATGTACACAACACCACCTGCACAATGTGCACACAACACCACATGTACACAACAGGACCTGCACAACGTGTAAACAACACCACATGTATAACATGTACACAACACCGCACACACACAACATTTCATGTACAATATGTACATAGAACAAAACATACACAAAACCGCATGTACAACATGTACTCAACACCATATATACAACATGTACACCGCACCACATGTACACAACATCGCATATACAACATGTACATAACACCATATGTACATAACATTGCATATACGACATGTACATAACACCATTTTTACCCAGCACCACATATGCAACATGCACACACACTACATGTACACAATGCAATAGGAAAGGAATTTGATGCCTCAAATACATTTTGTTTACCTTTCTTGTTACCTTTCTCATGACCCTAGCCGCTATCAATTTGTCCCAATGGACCCAATCAGCCTGACTGTTTTTCATATTCTTAGCTTCATTTTCCCTTATACATGCATCAAGCTTCATCCAAGTCTTCACATACCTATTGGATTTCATTCAATTCCCCCTGAGCTCCATTAACTTCCTCTTTCCCAAACCAATTCCCAAGGCTATCTCAATCATAAAAGGAAGGAACAAGAAGAAAATAAGAGAAAACCATGGAAGCCAATAACAATATGACACCACAACTAAAGTGGCATGTCCATGCACCCATGATAAACAAGACCGAAAATCAAGCGCAAACAAATCACAAAGCACCAAAAACAAAAAACTAGCAACAAACACCATGAATCAACCCCATGGTTCCCAACGCTTCGAAGGGAAATCTTAACCCAAGCCTTCTTCAAAATTTCATGATAGTCTCTTTTGCCATGCAATCCCCTGCATCATACTTCCATAAACATATAATTGTCAATGTATAAATAATCATAACAATATATAGGTACCTTACCTTTTTGTGCCAAGCACATTGCCTTGTAAATAAACACATATATTCCATCTCTGAAGGAATTCCAATTCCCTTAATGAATCCAACTACAACTAGAAACCAACTATTATACCTATCAAACACATGTTCATGAATATATCACATATCCACATAATGTCTCGAAAATAAAGGTTAAGAAGACTTCTTGTATGCATACAAAGTACTCATTCATTTGGAATGGCAGTTTCCAAACATAACCAAAGGAATTCTCACCCAATTCTTTTCTTTTATCTTTTCCTTGTTGCAATTGAGTCTTACTATGCGCTATCACATTCACCCAAATGTTAGTTATATAAACAAATCAACTATTACCTTGTCATGTTAATACCAAGCATGTTTCCCTACAATTGTTCATTCATGTCAGCCACATGGTCCAAAGATAAAGGCATCATGTCTATTAATTTTAAATCAACAATGTCATAATCAATAGTCAAATCACAGTCATTAATAATAGTACTACAATTAGCACCTAGTTGCACGCAAGTGCATATCAATTGTCTCAGCACGTATTTTGTTAGTACAACCATCTTAAACTAAGATCATTCCTTCATGCAATCTTATAGACGCATACACATATCATGCAATTAATCAAACATTCAGAAAATCTATAATGATACCATGTTAGATAAACGAAATAGATGACATAATCAAACTCATACCTTAATGTATCTGAGGGGAGACTGTCACATCTACACAAATCAATCCATATTAGTATAACATAATATCACAATATATCAACTCATACCTGAATGTCATAACCCTAACCATCTGCACAGGGAACTCCAAATTAGCATGTTACCTATAACATAAAGATATTAAATGCAATGATCATAACCATCATGTGTACAACTGCAAGGCATATGAAAATAAGTTAATATCATTCATAAATTTCTAACGCATGTGCATATGACCACACTGATTAGCTAACATCTATCATTCATGTAACCAAAACAACACTAGAATGACAGGCATGTATATAACCATAATGCACATATCAACCATTAACCAACATACCTGCATGCCCAATATACAAACTTGTATAACGATCTGCTCTTACCCCAAGATCCAATGCTGCAACTTTGCTCTAATGATTTGCGTCTCCTGCATCATCTAAACCAACATATCAACAAGAGTTGAGCAGAGCACTTGCAACAAGAGTTCGGCAAGGCACTTACAACATATTCAACAGATCCGTCAAAGCCTGCGACAACAAAAACTATGTGTCAATTTGGAGAAATGATACTTTGGCATGAACTAGGTCCAACATCTAGGCTACACAATTGACGAGCAAAGAATGCATGTAGATCCAACTAATATATAAGTCATTCAGGATTGGCCAGCCCCAACAACTCTCATTGCGCTTCGTAACTTTTTGGGCCTTTGCCAATTTCTATTGAAGGTTTGTGTTGGTATTCTCTCATATCACTTGGCCTTTAAGTCAAGTTACCAAGAGACAGGAAATTAAATTGTTTTTGGTATGAGGCACAACATAAGGAATTTGTTGAGTTGAATAATCATCTTTTCTCTGCACCAGTAGTCACATTGCCAGACCTGTAACAACCATTTGAAATTGAGACAGATGCCTCTAACTATGTTATTGGTGCATTTCTCACCCAACAAGGTCATTCGGTGGCCTTTCATAGTGATACACTCTTAGATACTATTCGGAATTACCCTACCTATGATAAGGATATGTAATCCATTGTGAAAGCTTACTGACAATGGAAACATTACATTCTGGGGAAGGAGATGATCATTCACACATATCACTAACCTCTTCAGTTAATACAGACACAGGGGAAGTTGCAAAATGAGCGTTATTATAAATGGTCAACATACCTGCAACAATTCCATTTGAACATTAAATACAAGAAGGGTAGCACCAATAACATTGCAGATTTCCTTAGTTGACCCTCAGTTGTGGCACTCACCATTGTTCTCAACTCTTGTGGGCATGAGACTTCTGGATGGCCGCAACTGTACAGCAATGATCCAAAATTTTCCACCACTTGTTATTTTTTGTAGCATCAAAGGTGTTCTAGTCTTGAAACTGTGTGGAGAGGCTAAAAAATGATTTCTCCATAACCTAGAAATTGTTTATGGAAATTCCACCTAGAAGAGTCTTAATTATATTATTAACCAATTTTTTAATATTTCCTAAGCCTAAACTTAAGAAATCTGGTTAATTAATCAGTATTAATTGAGATAAGGCATGAATCATCTAGAAACTCACATGGATCAACTCTGATATGATCTTAGTCATCGATTAATATTTAATCTTGGCCAATGGAGGTCCAAAACAATATTATAAGAAGAAGTCGATGGGTAGATGGAGAACACACACATAGAGATTGATTTCCTTGGAGAGTTTTATTTTCTAGAGAGATAGCAATTTCCGAAAGAGTTCGAACTTCAGAAAGGAAGTAAAGTTAGAGAGGGGTAGGGATAGTGAAGCCAGAGGAATATTTTTCTAGATCTGATGAGTACTTTGCAGAGAGGCCAAAATTTCTCCAGGGGGTTTTTCAGAGGCAGCGCAAAAGCTTCAGAGGGCAGTTTGAATTGTTGAAGGAAGAAGATGTTTTAATTTCTGGAGGATGGGAAGGGGTTCTAGAATGGTGAAGAAGCATTTTCCCAGTCAACAACAGGCACAAAGGCTAGATTGGCAGTCAATTCAGGTAGCACGTGTGGTAGGCATCTCTAGAGTGACGCAAAGCCTGCGCAGGCCTAGTTGGATGGCTAGCTTTTTAGAGGTAGTCAAGTGTCAGGATTGCTTGGAGTGAGGGTAATTTCCCTCAGGTAAATATTTTCAGTATTTTCTCTGCAGTATCACCATTTTTTGGCATACAGATTGTACTCGGATTATTTCACTATTGCATAATAATAAAAAACCTCTGTAGTTGCATCGATTTTCCCAAGTTGGGTTTTTCCGGGGACATTTGTCCAAAAATAATTGTGTCAATTTTTGTGTGTGTGTGCTATAATATTTATCAGTTTCCAGCGCTATTATTTTCCATAGTTTTTATTTGTGAATATTGCAGTGTGATTAATTCGTTGTTGTCGTAGCAATAAACTGCTAAATTAATTAACAGTTAGAAGAATTAATTCCAGTTGCTACCCTAGAATTTCAAACTTGAGATTTTCACATGATATCAAAGCGTGATTGATCAGATGGAGATGCTCAGAAGCTGAGGAAAAAATTCATTGTTCAGAGGGAGCAACATGACGTATTTCTGAGGGAAACACAGAGCCTCAGCCAGACAGTGCGAGTTGCTTAAGCAAGTTCTATTTTTCAATGCAGGTGGGCAGAAAAATTCGGCTTGCCAGTTCGAGTGATTCCAATAGGCAGAAGGGCAGTTGTAGCTCAAATTTTCACTGATCAAATTCCTTTCTTGGACTTTGAAAGGTTTTGCAACAGCAGAATAAACGTCGAGTGGAAGAGAAAGGCACACATAGAGGGAAAATTTCTCTCAGGGGGGGGAGATCTTGAGTTTTAGAGATATGATATTTTTAGTCATAGATTGGTAGGAGTTGTGAGCATATTTTTCTCACTCTAGAAGGAAGTGTGAGTAGCAGATTCAGCAGCCGATCAGAGGGAAAGAGGGATATTTTAGACTAGATCTAGAGATTTCCACAATTGGGCTTAAAGATTAGGATAAGTTGGAGGGAGCCTCCAACTTTGTCATCTAGAAGGCTAGGATGTCCTTCCTATTGGATAAACATGGCGTGAAAGACTACATGGACATTGTGGTAGCAATACCCCAAGATGCAAATAAACTGAATGATTACAGGAAGCAAATGACGAAGGAAAAACAATTTATCTTGGATGGAGTCTGGGACCATATAGTCTCGCATGTAGCTGGTAATAACTCTACCAAGAAAATGTGGGATGCTCTCAACTAGCTATATCAAATTTCTTCCAAGTAGCGGAAGATGTTCCTATAGGAGAAGCTAAGAATCATCAGGATGCATAAGGGTGAAGGCATATATCCCTTCCTCACTAGAATTCAGGAGGTCCGAGATCATCTTACAATCGTTGGGGAGGAACCTCAACCAACAAAGCCTATATGGTTGGCACTGAACAGTGTCTGAGAGAAGTGAAAGGTGTTTTTACAAAGTATCTTGGGCAAAGATACATTGCCTAGATGGGACAGGATGTGGTTCAACTTACAATAGGAAGAGTTGAGTTGTGCTCTATTGAAGAGTTTCATCAGTGGTAGCAGCAAGGGCATGAAGGGTGAGAAGGAAGAGGGCAATGTCGTCCTAGCATCGAAGGGTCCCAGTGAGGGACATGGGGAAAAGAAGAAGAAGAAGAACCCATCTAACGTCAAGTGCTTCAAGTGTGGTGAGTTTGGCCATTATAGTACTCAATGTCCTCTCAGGAAGAAGGACAAGCAGGAGAAGAAAGACCAGGTGGCCATGTACACAGATATAGACAAGTTTCCCTCTAGGCTAGATGAATATTTCACTATCTTTGTAACCATACCTCCATGAGAAAGGTGGGGCGATATGGAGTTATAGTCCCAAATTGTAGAGGTCTGGGAAGGGACTATTAAGGTCTCCTCCTCATGGATCATTACCTTTCTACGGTGGTTTATAGTATTCATTAGTATGATGGATCAATGTCAAGACTTGTAGCCAATTCCAAAGTGATAGTTGCAAACTAGCATCAGTCAGGTGTTGAGGGGCGCAGTGCAGTGTTGGCAGCAACATTGATTGTTCAGTGGATAGTGCAGATGCTAGTAGAAGTAAGGACTTAGGAGACACATGCAACAAACACAATTGATTTATTATTTAGGATTCTTCTCAATTGCAGTAGTTTCAGCTGCAGCAACAACAGATGAGAGGGAGTTGCAGAGAAAACATAGAGTTGGCAAAAGTATAGCAGTGTCGGCAGCAGCACAGATGCAACATCAAATTTGCACAGTGGTTGGTGGGAAGTGGAAGTTAGTCACAGTGACCAGACATCATCAGCGTGATAGAGGCTGATACAGAGATAGGGTGTTGTAGAAGTGGTGCAACACTAGAACACCTTCTTTGCTAAGAGGGAGTGTTAGTTTTTGTAGCATCAGAGGCGTTTTAGTATCGAAACTTTATGGAGAGGCTAAAACACAGGATTTTTCCATAACCTAGAAATCATTTATGGAAATTCCACCTAGAAGTGTCTTAATTAGATTATTAATCTATTTTTTAATATTTCCTAAGTCTAAAGGAAATCTGGTTAATTAATTAGTATTAATTGAGATAAGGTGTGAATCATCTATAAACTCACATAGATCGACTCCAATATGCTCTTAGCCATCGATTGAGATTTAATATTGGTCATTGGAGGTCCAACCAAATATTATAAGAAGAAGTCAATTGATAGATGGAGAACATACACACATAGATCAATTTCCTTGGAGAGTTCGATTTTCTAGAGAACCAACATGTCAAAAGAGTTTGAGCTTTAGAAAGGAGCATATACAGAGAGGGGCATGGTCAATGAAGTCAGACGAATATTTTTCTAGATCTGGTGAGTATTTTGAAGAGAGTTTGAATTTTCTCTAGGAGGTTCCATAGAGGCAGCAAAAAAGCTTCAGAAGGAAGTTTGATTTGCTGAAGGAAAAATATGTTTTCATTTCCAGAGGCTAGGAAGGGGTTCTAGAGTGCCAGAGAAGTGTTTTCCCAGTCAGCAATAGGAATGATGGATAGACTGGAAGTTAATTCAGGCAACACGTGTGGAAGGAAGCTATAGAGTGATGCAGAGCTTGCACAAGCCTAGTTAGACAACTAGCTATTTAGAGGCAGTCAAGTGTTGGGATTGCTTAGAGTGAGGGTAATTTACTTCAGATATTTATTTTTAGTATTTTCTCTACAAGATTGATAGTTTTCAGTATCCATATTGTACTTATATTATTTCAACACTGCATAATAATAAAAACCCTCAACTGTTGCATCGGTTTTCCCAAGTTGGATTTTTCCGAGGACATTTGTCCACAAATAATTGTGTCAATTTTTGGGTGTGTGTGCTATAATATTTCTTAGTTTCCAATGTTATTATTTTATGCAACATTTATTTGTGAAGATTTCAGTTTGATTAATTCGTTGTTTCCATAGCAATAAACTGCTAAATTAATTAATAGTTAGAAGAATTAATTCCAGTTGCTGCAATAGAATTTTAGGCTTGAAATTTTCACACAGTATTAGAGTGTGATTGATCAAATAGGGAAGGTCAAAAGCAGAGGTAGAAATTCGTTGTTCATAGGGAGAAGCAGCACGAAATTCTGAGGGAAGCACATAGCCTCAACAAGTTAGTGCGAGTTGCTTGAGCAAGTTCAATTTTTTAGTGCAGGTGAGCAGAAAAATTCATATTACTAGTTGGAGTGATTCCAGTAGGTAGAAAGGCAGTTGTAGCTCATGTTTTTATTAAGCAGATTCCTTACTTGGATACAAAAGGTTTTTTCAGTAGAAAAATCAACGTCTAGTGGAAGAGAAAGGCACACACAGAGGGAAATTTTCTCTCAAGGGATCTTGAGTTTTAGAGATATAATTTTTTCAGTTGTAGATTGGCAGGAGATGTGAGCAGATTTTTCTCACTCCAGAAGGAAGTGTAAGTAGCAGATTCAACAACCAAGCAGAGGGAAAGAGGGAGATTTTCGACTAGATTTAGAGATGGCCACATTTTGGCTTAGAGATCAGGATAGGTTGGAGGGAGCCTCCAACTTTGTCATCTAGAATGCTAGGATGTCCTTCCCATTGGATGAACATAGCCTAAAAGCTTATGTGGACAATGTGGTAGTAGTACCCCAAGATGTAGATCGACTGAAGGAGTATAGGAAGGAAATGGTGAAGGTGAAGTGATTGATCCTAGATGGAGTTTGGGACCATATTGTCTTGCATGCATATGGAAAGAATATTTTCAAGGAAATGTGGGATGCTCTCAACCAGCTATATCTGAGTTCTTCCAAGTAGTGAAAGATATTCTTGTAGGAGAAGTTGAGAAACATAAAGAAGTAGAAGGGTGAAGGCATACATCCTTTCCTCACTAGAATTCAGGAGGTTCGAGATCAATTTGTAGTCATTGGGGAGGCACCTAAACCAATAGAGCTTGTGTGATTGGCACTGAACAATGTCTCAGAGGATTGGCAGATGTTTGTCCAAAGTATCTTGGGTAGAGACACATTACCTAGATGGGACAGGATGTGGTATGACTTACAATAGGAAGAGTTAAGGCATGCTCTATTGAAGAGTACCATCAGTGGTAGAAGCAATAAGGGCATGAAGGGTGAGAAGGAAGAGGAGAATGTAGCCCTAGCATCAAAGGGTCCCAGTCAAGGATAGGGGGAAAGAAGAAGAGTAAGAACCTATCTAAGGTCAAGTGATATAGGTGTGGCGATTTTGGCCATTGAAATACCCAATGTCCAATCAGGAAGAAGGTCAAGCGGGAGACGCAAGACCATGAAACAATTTCCACAAAGATAGAAAAGTTTCCCTCCAGACTGGAGGAATATTTCGCTATGTTTACAACCATACCTCTTGGAGAGAGGTGGGGCGATATGGAGTTATAGTCCCAGAGTTATAAGGGTTTAGGTAGGGTTCATTTAGGTGTCCTCCTCATGGATCATTACCCTTCTACGATGGCCCATAGTATTCATTAGTAGCATGGATCAGTTTTAGTAGATACAGTCAGTTCCGGAGTGACAGTGGCAGACTAGTAGTAGTCAGGTGGTGAGGAGTGCAGGTCAGTGTTGGTTGGAGTGCAGAGTGGCACAATGTAGAGTTGGCAGCAACGTAGATTCTTTAGTGGAAAGTGCAGAGGCTAGTAGTAGTCAAGTCTCAAGAGAAAAAATCAACAAACACAGTTGATTTAGTATTTAGGATGCTTCTCAATTGCAGTTACAGCAACAACATATGAGAGGGAGTTGTAGTGCAGATGCATAGTTGGTAGCAGTATAGCAATGTCAGCAGTAGCAAAAATGCAACATCAGAGTTGCATAGTGGTTGGTGCCCCAGTAGCAGTCATCCATAGTGGTGAGACATCAATAGCATGATAAAGGGTGATACAGAGACAGGGTGTTGTAATAGTGGTGCAGCACTAGAACACCTTCTTCACTAAGAGGGAATGTTATTTTTTGTAGCATTAGATTTAGTTATCCATAACCCAGAAATATTTTCTGGAAATTGCACCTAGAAGTGTCTTAATTAGATTATTAACCTATTTTTTAATATTTCCTAAGTCTAAACTTAGGAAATCTAGTTAATTAATCAGTAGTAATTGAGATAAGGTGTGAATCATCTATAAAATCACGCAAATTGACTCTGATATGATCTTAGCCATCGATTAAGATTTAATGTTACTTGTTGGAGGTCCAAGAGACAATTATAAGAAGAATTTGATGGGTAGATGGAGAACATACACACAGAGATCGATTCTTGGAGAGTTCGATTTTCCAGAGAGCCAACAGTTTCTAGAAGAGTTCAAGCTTCATAAAGGAAGAAAATACAGAGAGAGGCAAGGATAGTGAAGCCGAAGGAAGATTTTTCTAGATCCAAAGAGTACTTTACAGAGAGGCCGAAATTTCTCCAGGAGGCAGCACAAAAGCTTCAAAGAGCAATTTGATTTGCTAAAGGAAGAAGATGTTTTCATTTCCAGAGGCCATGAAGGAGTTCCAGAGTGCTAGAGAAGTGTTTTCCTAGTCAGTAGCAGGAAGGACAACTAGATTGGCAGTTGATTCATGCAGTATGTGCGGTGCACGTCTCTAGAGTGATGCAGAGCTTGCGGAGGCCTATTTGGACAACTAGATTTTAAGAGGCAGTCAAGTGTCGGGACTGTTCAGAGTGGGGGTAATTTCCTTAAGATATTTCTTCTCAGTATTTTCTCTATAGTATTGTGAGTTTTCCACATCCAAATTGTACTCAGATTATTTCATTGTTGCATAATAATAAAAAACCATCAGCTGCTACACTAGTTTTCCCAAGTTGGGTTTTTCTAGGAACATTTTTCCAAAAATAATTGTGTCAATTTTTACATGTGTGTGCTAGAATATTTCTCAGCTTCCAATGCTATTATTTTCCATAGTTTTTATTTGTGAAGATTGCAGTGCGATTAATTCATTTTTTCCATAGCAATAGACTGTTAAATTAATTAACCTATAGAAGAATTAATTCTAGTTGTTGCAATAGATTTTCATACTTGAAATTTTCACAACATCTACCAGATGTTGATGGATAGCAAGCAAGAACCAAACTTCCACCTCCATGATGCATTTCTATGCTACCTGGGGCATATTTTTGTTCCTTCAAGCGAGCATGCCAAGCTGATTTGGGATGCTACTACAGTTGGGTTGTAGGACACTTTGGTTTGGGGAAAATCGTGGTAGTACTATAAAAGTATTTTTATTGGCTAAAACTTCGACTATATGTTGGAAACTATATCAGATTCTGCACTTCCTATGTCATCGCCAAGCCAACCATTAAGAAGCAAGGTTTGTACACTTCTCTGTGTACTCCTATCCAAATGTGGGAATCCATATCCATGAACTATATGTTAGGATGTCCTTCTACCAAGAATGGTAACGAATTTTTATTTGTGGTCCTTGATAAATTTCTAAGATGGCTATATTGATGGCCCTCAAGAAGAGAATCACAACAAAAAACACTACCAAACTCTACTTCGAATGAGTGTGGGTACATTTTGGGATTCCACAGACCATTAGATCATATCAGGATAGCAGGATCCTGAGTGCATTTTGGTCGAGCCTATGGTTGTTGTTGGAAACTAAGCTCACTAAGTCGATTGCATTCCATCCTTAGACTGATGGCTAGATAACGGTTTTCAACAGGATTATAGTGCATATACTACGCATGTACAACTCCAAGCATCCACAAGCATGGGATGAGAGTCTTCCCTATGTGCAACACAACTATAACATAGCTCTCCATAGCTCGACTAGCCACAACCCCTTTCAAATGGGCATGGGATTTCAACCGTTGTGTCCCACTGATGTTGCAATACCTCTTGCAACTACACAGGCATAATTTTCACATGTTCAATATGAAGCTAATAAAGCCACCAGGTTTATTGAACACATCCAACACATTTGTCAACATGTTCATGATATCCTAGATAAATCCAATGCCAAGTACAAACAACGTCATGATCAACATTGGATGCCACATAAGTTTCAAGTGGGCGACAAAGTTTGGTTGCATTTATAGAAGGAACGCCTTACCAGAGCCATCAAAAACTTTGACCACTCCGATATGGGCCTTACACCGTCACCAAGGATGTGGATTTCAATGCTTTCGATCTCAGCATTCCCTCATTCCTTGGCAAACACCCATTGTTAAATGTGGATTACCTTCACTTGTACTTTCCACCATTGTTGGACACATCAGACATTGTTGAGCACCTGACACCAACATAGCTTAACCCAAATTGCATTAAATATGCCATCACTGATCAAATCATGGAAATAAAAATTAATAACACTCATTAATAGAGGATCCAACTGTATCGGGTTGTCAAAGCTTTCCAACTCTTGCACCAAGGCAAGTGGCTCACCATGGACTAAGTTCAACAGAAGTTTCCCTATCTCATGGAGGCACATAACGCAATGGGGACCATTTCTTCCTGAGGGGGGAGTATTGATCCGGGTGGATATTGGTGGTCACTTGTCTATTCCATTTGGACCCCCAATACTATTTCCTTTTAGTTTCCAAACTTCTAGCACAATTTACTATTTTTGGCAGTTTTTCTGGTCCTAAAATTATGGAACTGTTTTGAGGCCCTAAACGATTCAATTTTGGAAAAAGGAAGATCTGTAGCCTATGGTAGGGTTTTGTAGCTTAAATTAATTGTCCTCAAATAGATATTTCTAACAAGGTATCATACGCGCCAAATGAAAATCGTATGCCAAAGTTACGACCCCAGAAAGTTGATGTATCAACTAACTCCAACAAGGCCCACAAAGTTTTGGCGCTTCATATCCTAGGGTTAGGCTTTTGGATGTTTATGATTTTACATTATTTCTTAATTATAATTTTAATATAGTTCAGAAGGCATGTAGTCGTCACATCTCTTCTCAGAGATAAGCTACCATCGCCTGAGCTATTTTGTTTCTCTTATGTATGTAAATAGTTTTCAATAGTTATTATTTATTAATTGAAGTTTTGTTTCATTGTATCTCTATGTTTTGGTTTGAATTTGTATTTCATTTCATTCCTTCATAAATCTGAATCACCTGGAGCTAATTGAGGTCCATCACAGATAGTAACATCCTTAATAAAACAACAATTAAGCTTTCTTGGTGATTGACTGCCCATTTTTCCTACTGGGGATTGCAAAGAAGAAAGTTAACTTCTTTAGCTACATGAACAATAAGGGGGCTTCCAAAGCATAAGGCTATGTTTCATCATCAAAATTTCATTGTACATTGAAATTGTAGCAAAACATATAGAATATAAAAGCTTTTGATAGAGACATTGCTGATGTATCAAAATGACTTTACCTGGTGTGTTATCCCTTCTATATAGATGTGTTTTAGGTTGCATGTATCACAAGGATGGGCTATTCTTGATCAATCTGCACTTTCTACACTACCAAGTCCTCTTTATTGATCTAATGAACCCAACCAAGGTGTGATTCTTCAGGCACAAATGTACCAGGCGATTTAGTTGACCTGGGGATCTCTCCATATACCTTAATAAAATAACATTCAAAGAATAATCACTTCATGTGATCAATGTGAAAATACAACATTGTGATAAAAAAGAAACTTTTGAATTGTGTCACATATCTTCTTTAGTAGGTATCCCATATTGACTCATAGGAATGTTCTATCTAAACATCAAGATTGATATGTTATGCTAGGAATAGTTAAATATGTTTCCCCTACGTAAAAGAAAGGTAAACAATTCTCTTGGACCTAAAAAAAATATTTAATTAGGTCATCACTGAAAAACCCATTTCAAGAAGGTGCAGAACATGTTCTTGAAACACTATGTTCACAGTCACAATCACGTAAATCTAGGCCTCGATTTCTGAAAAAACATCAAGCGAGGATTGATAAGCTCTCCTACCTCTCATGCAAAACAAAAATAAACTATCTATTGATTAAATGCATGGTAGTGGGCAATCAAGAAAGCTTGAGGAAAAGAAATGCAACATATCAAAATCAATCTCATTTCTAATCTCAATCCTCAAATCAAATCACATTTCAAGAAGTATTAAAGTTAAAAAAGAAGGAATTCAGGAATGAGAAATTCCGTTCAGGTGGTTTTGAATTTGGGTATGAATTGAATTGAAGGTTCATAGGACATTGAAGTCCATGCAACCATATAGGCATAGAAATTTTAGGGTTTCTTTCTAGCATATGCATTTTTGAAAAGTGGTCAGTTCCCATGTGCTTCTCATATCTAAATTACTTTAGGGTTTAGAAGTTTTAATGGTGATGATTCCAAATGAAAGGCCAAGTCTCGGTTAGTGAAGTGTAGGAGGACTCTTTGTTCATCCATAGATGTGATACAAAAGACTCACTGTTGATTTTGGGAGTATTGAATAAGGGGTTCTCTCACTCGAAACCCCCTCAATTGCTTTCAAGTAATTCCACATCTCCATCTCATGGCCACTTAATTTCTTATTATTGGCATTAAGCATAGAATCCTATGATTTATTAGATGATCAATTTATAAGGGGCCTAACATATATCTCGTTATTGGAACTGTGCAAGCCATGATCAATTTTTAAGTGGCCTGACATCTATCTCATTATTGGAACTGTGCACAGCATGGACACATTTCTAACAAAAACAAAAGAGTAGTATACTAAAAGTAAAGGTTGTTGTTGTTGTAACTCCAATCGTTGTGATAATCCCTTTTGAGGAAGTGGAACTCTTCATATCTATGAGAGTAGGAGGATTAATGGACACTGGTGGGCTTTGGTTTTAATATGTTGGTGTGCTGGATGAGGGATGATTTGTAGGAGGAGGAGGAGGAAGGCCCTGTGTGGGAGTAAAAAAATGTCTCAAGATTTTGTGCTGAGATTATATGTTGGGAGAAGGTCATTTCGGTGAGACATAAAACGCTGAAAAATGCCCATATCATCATTTAACATAGTTACCGATCAAATGAGAAAATGACCTAGTACTCCTTTTTTTTGAGGTAGCAAAAAATCATTCGATTTTGAAAAATGGTGATTCAGAATACACCTTTTTTTCTTAGCATATTTTTGCCACTTTAAATTTTTTTATGTATCAAGTATGAACAATTTTTTTAAATGTTAGTGATTTTCATGTTGATTTTGAAAAGTGTTGATGCAGTATCAACACATTTTTTTAGAGGGCTTATTTTTTACACTTTAATTTTTATTTATTTTTATGTATCAAATATAAACATTTTTTTTTGTTAGTGATTTTCATCTTGATTTTGAAAAGTGCTGATGAGCATCAACACTTTTTGTTTAAAGGGCTTAATTTTTACAATAAAACATAAAAATATAAATATAAAAACATGACAAAAAAAAATTTATTAAAAGAAAAAAAAACCTATAAAAATGTAAAAAAAAAAAAAAAAAAAACTCGTAAAAAAAAAACAAAAACAAAAGAAATATATATATATATATATATATATATATATATATATATATATATCAAAAAATAAATAAAAATTGATTTTTTTTCAAAAAAAAAAATAATTTAAAGAAAAACAAATTAAACCAAATTAAACCAGAGCAGTATCTTCATGCTAGTTCCCACCATTTCCCGGCCCAGAAATTGGGGGTTCTCAACACCCTTGCAACTCGTGCCTTGAGGATCTCTGATGAAAAGAGCTTAGAGGAGGAGAAATCCCATCTCCTTAGTGTCTTTGTCGAGAATGGTTATAGTAGACACTTGGGACAAAAGGCTTTCCTCAGAGCAGCTAAGAGTTCGTTAACGAGAAGGGGGCCTAAAGAACGAATTCCTGGTGTCCTTCTTCCATATGTTCAAGGGACCACGGATAAGATTGTGAGGGTTCTTAAAAGGCATAATATCCCCACCACGTTTAGACCTCTTAACACCATTAGTAAGTCCCTAAGAACGGTTAAGGATCCCGTCGACCCCAAGGACATGAAAGGAGTTTATATTATTCCTTGTTCTTGTGGGGCCCCCTATATTGGTGAGACTGGTCGCTCCATTAATCAAAGGATTAGTGAGCACACAGCAGACCTCAAGCATATGAGAACTAAAACTTCCGCGTTAGCAGAACATGTGGAGAAAACCAAACATCATGTCTGCATTGAGGAGGCTGGTGTGGTTGCTAGAGTGTCCCAATTCCATCACCGGAAATTTAGAGAAGCCCTTGAGATTGAAAAAAGGCTGAACAATCTTAATAGAGAAGATGGATGGAAGATTAGCAGTTGTTGGGTCCCAGCCCTCTCCTCCTAGTCGTCTTCTTTCTTTTCCGCCCTTATTTTTGTTATGTTTGTGATTTTTTTTTTTTTTGTGATTTCTTATTTAAACTTGATTTATTTATAAATTTACTAATTTCAATTATTAATTTAAACTATTCCTCCTCCTCCTCCTCCTCCTTCTTCTTCTTCTTCTTCTTCTTCTTAAACTAATATTCTAATTTAAAATTTTTTAATATTATAATATTTCTTGGGCGAATATTCATAAATATATATATATTTTTTATTATTAACCATTTCTATTTATTACTAACTAATATTTTTTAACTAAACTCTTGGTCTATTAATTTTATTTTTAATTCACATAAAATAAATTTAGAACTAATCTATTTTATAATTCAAAGCTAATTTACTATTTTTATTTTAATATTATAACACTATAATATAATTAACTATTACTCCATTTTTTATTTATTACTAAGTAATATATTTTTGAAATTAATTTATTTTACATAAACTTTTAATTTAATTCATTTTAATTTATATTCATTAATATATTTACAGCGTTTATATATTAATTCTAACATTGTCCCTTACATTTTAATTTTAATATTAAGAACCAAAAAAAAAAATTAAAATAATTAAAAAATAATAATAATAATAATTAATTAATTAAAATAATAAAATGAAAAAGAAAAGAAAAAAAAAATATATATATATATATATATATTAATATTAATTGACCCTTTATGTGAGTCAATCTAGCCGTTATCCAGTCAATTCTAGCTGTTGGTTGTTAACCATTAAGTCATGGGATTCACTGCCCTATCTATTTAATGTGCTTAGTAAGATCTGCTCATTCCACTTGTCCTGACGATGAACCACACTGGCTGGTTCGAAACGCGTCGACAAAAGTTTTTCTATGTGATTTTCACCGAAGATTCCTCAACAAATCTAAAAACAATTTTTTAAGTTAAAAAAACAAATAAAAAATAAAAACCTCGTTAGAAACAAAAAACTTAAAATAATTAACAAAAATAATAAAAATAAAAATAAAAAAATTAAGGAAAAAGAATTTAAAAAAAAATCAATTAAAAAAAATTTAAATATATAATTTAAATAAACAAAATTAAAAATTAAAAATAAAATAAAAATTTAAGACTTTCAAAAAAAAAAAAAAAAAATTGAAATTATAAAAATAAAGAAATAACATAAAAGAATATAACAAAAAAATAAAAAAAAAAAAAAAAAAAAAACAAAATTGGGAAAAAAAAATCAAAACAATTAAAAAAAAAAACTCTATATATTAAAAAAAAAAATTCAAAACATTTAAAAATAAATAAAATCAAAATTTAAAAACATTTAAATTTTAACAAAATAATAATAATAATAATAATTATTAAAAAACGATTACAATAAATAAATAAATAAAATATTTTAAAAAACAATTTAAAAAAAAAATCACTTAAAAAAATATTAAAAAAAACAATTAAAAAAATATTAAAAAACATAAAAAATAAAATAATAATAATAATTAAAAAATAAATATAAAATATATATATATATAAAGCATAACCTCCCTCCCCCCTCACACCCTGTGCCCCCACCCCTTCGCTCGCCCGCCCGCCCACACACCCCACCCCTTCCCTCCCCTCCGATCCTCCCATTTCTCGTCCCCAACCCTCTACCCTCACCCCCCTCCCCTCCCAACCCGACCCTCCCCGCCTGCTCGGACCCCCAGCCAGCGGCCAAGAGGCCGCAGGCTGGGGGTCTGGGTAGGTGGGGAGGACCAGGTTGGGAGGGGAGGAGGGTGAGGGAGGGGGGTGGCGGGACGGGAGTGGGACGGGTCAGGGAGGCAGGGGAGGGAAGAGGAGAGGGCCGAGGCGGGTAGGGGATGGGAGAGGTGAGGGCCTCAGGGAGAGGGGAGAGGGTGCGGTGGGGAGGGGAGGAGCGGGAGGGGAGAGGGGCTGAGGCAGAGCTAAGGGGGAGGTTATTTTTTTATATTTTTTTAATTGTTTTCTTTTAATATTTTTATTTTAATATTTTTATTTTTTTTAATTGTTTTTTTTTATTCATCTTTTTTATTTTTATTTTTTTATATTTTTTTTTAATTTATTATTTTTAAATATGTATTTTTTAATTTTTCTTTTTTGATATTATTTAATTTTATTTTTTTTAAACGTTTTGATTTTTTTTTAATTGTTTTGAAAAAAAAAATCAATTTTTTTTTTTTTACAATTTTTTTTTTTTTTTATTTCTATTATTTTTTTTTTATTTTATGTTATTTCTTTATTTTTATAATTTTAACTTTAAAAAACAATTCTTAAATTTTTATTTTATTTTTTGTTTTGTTTTGTTTATTTAAATATTTTTAATTTTTAATTTTAATTGATTTTTTTTAATTTTAATTTCTTTTGGTAATTATTTTAAGTTTTTTTTTTCCTAATGAGGTTTTTATTTTTTGTTTGTTTAATATATATATATATATATATATATATATATATATATATTATTAATTTGTTTTTTTTTTAATTATATATTTAAAAAAAAATCATTTTTTAATTTATTTTTTGATATTTTTTGTTTTTTTTCGTTATATATATATATAGTCTTTGCGAGTTAATTTTGGTTTGTTTGTTTGTTTGTTTTTACCTTTTTATAGGTTTTTTTTTTTTTTTTTGTCATTTTTTTAATTTTATTGTTTTTAATTGTTTTTTTTTTTTAATTTAATTTAATTTTTTGGTAATTATTTAACTTTTTTTAAATGATGTTTTTATTTATTTTTTTAACTTTAAAAATAAAATTGATTTTTTTTTTTTTTTTTTTTTTTTTTTAATTATATATATATATATATTTAACTTTTTTTCTATTTGTATTTTTTTTTATATTTATTTATTTTTATTTAAATTTTTCATTTTTACAGTTAATTCTATTTTTTTTATTATATATTTTATGATATTTTGTCATGAATCGTCCCCTTGCCACCCCTGGCCATTTGGGCCTCGGGTGGTCGGGGATTTTTTATTTTTTTTTGGGTGAAGTTTTTAAATTTTTTTGATGTTGTATTTAATTTTTGTAATTTTTTTTTCCTTATTTTTTATTTGGTTTTTATTTTATTTTACTCTTTTTTTTTCTTTTTTTCTTTTTTCTTTTAAATTTTACATGGTATGTTTAATTTTTTTTACATTTTACAGTTTTTTTTTTTTTTATGTCATTACTATATATTTTTTATATTTGATTTTTTTTGTCACGTTTTTAATGTTTTATTACTTGTTTTTTTTTTCAATATTTGAATTTTGTTTTCTTATATATATATATATATATAGATATATATATATGTAGGTATTCTAAGGTCCATGGCAATGCTCGTCTAGCAACCCGATCCCATAATGTGCAATTTGTTAGATGATTTTAAAGTTTTTGTTATAATGAATCGAGTCAGCGCCACAATGTGTTAATTTCATGGTTGGTCTTTAAGTTTTCATTACAATGGGTTGAGCTGACCTACACTGCGTGTCAATTTGGTAGTTGATTTTAAAAAAAAATTGCAATGCATCAAGTTGTCTTAGGCTAAGATTTTAAAATTGCTATACATTTAGCATTTAAAAAAAATACTCTTGGTATAATAACTTTTTCATTCAGGGCTTCATTTTTAAAGTTTTTCTAGTCATAATTTTTTTTTCATAATGTCATGCTTGAAATATTTTGAATACTTAAGATTGTTTTGTAGTCATAATCTTTGGTTTTAATTCTATGGTTGAAAATTTGTCAAGATTTTAATGTTTTTCTAAGTTGTGATATTTTATCTTTAATGTTATGGTTGAAAACAGTTATAATTTTTTTTTTTAGCATCATGCTTGAAAATTGTTGGAATTTTAAGTTTTTTCAAAGCAGTGATATTTTAAATTTATTGTCATGCTTAAAAATCGTTGGAATTTTAAGGCTTTTCAGAGATGTGATATTTTATCTTTAATGTCATGCTTGAAAATCATTGGAAATTTAAAGTCTTTCAGAGTCACAACATTTTAATTTTAACGTCATTATTAAAAAATATTGAAAATGTACCTTGCAAAAAAGACGTTATTCAGGCAGCAACACTTTTCAATTTCAAGGTGTTTTTTGCACCAAACAAAATGGATTTTATTGTTTTTTACTGTTATTTTTAAAAAATATTGAAAATTTACTCTGAAAAAAAAATAGATGCAAAAGCAACACTTTTTATTTTGGGGTTGTTTTTTCATGTTTTTTTTGGATTTTTTGGCTCGAGTACCCATTTTGAGGTAATAGTTCTCGTTTGATCGGTAACTATGTTATTTGATTAATCTCTTGGGCCTGTTTTTCTCAGGATTGCCAAAGATTCATTCCCATGATTTTGCACTTGAAAAGTTTCATCTTTGAAAATCCTCCTCTAGATGTACAAGCTCCAACTCTACTTCTCTATTTTTAAGCCTTTTTCAGTGCTATGACCACTTCAAATTTGATTGTTTGCTTCCGAATCTGACTCTTTCTCCTTCACATTTGAATTTTACTGCACTTTGAATTTTGTGAATGGTAAGTCAACCACTACACGCTCGCATTTCATTTATTTGACTAGTTTACTATATTTTTATGGAAAACAATGAATGCTAATGCTTACATGCATTTTTCTCGAGTCCATAAGGAGATGGAGAGAGCAGATACACATGCATTTTGCACGATCCCATAAGGAGATGGAGAAATAAAAAAAATACTAGCAAGTCCATCTAGGGACATGCACCCCGAGATCTACTTCTGGATGGGTAAAATTGTTTTGTCTTGGATGGGCTATTAAACAAGTAGATGTGCTTAATTGATCATTTAAAAGGTAAAATCCACAACATCATGTGACCATGCAATCATAATTACTTAGAAGTTTATGCCAAGAAAATCTCACAATGACCCAATGTCACATGGAATCACTCAAGTTTTTTGGTATACGATATTTGCACATTCTTATTAAATGAGAGGCTAGTCTTTTAATTCTACAGTTATAACGCATTTTAATAATTCTCAGTATGCTATTCATTAAAAAGGAGTATTATTCTAAATAAGCATCCCTAGGGATTATTTATTATTAATAATCTAGTTGAAGAGACTAATTTCATAGTACAATTTGAAAGTAGTTGCATAAATCCCAACTTGCCAAGTTATCGTTTCTATTTATAGCCTCATTGCAATCTCAACATTAGTACCATATGAACCCAAGAACCTAGTATTCAAGCATTTAAATTATGAACATATGTGTTGATACATTAGGCACCACAGTTCCCTTGGTTAACATTTATGATAAAGAAACCTCTTGATAGAGTTTCTCCTATCATGGATTCATTCACATTCTGTTTTCGCGGAGTAGTTATTACAAGAAGAGTCTACGAGTAATAATTTAAAAATGGGAAAATAAGAAAAAATCAAAGGATACTATGATAAATATTCAAGAACATTTTTACAAAACAGAGTTAGGGTTTAGCTTACTTCCAACTTCTTTGAAATCCGATTTCATGGACACTGACCAGAACATTAAAATTGTGAACAAAATTCCTTAGCTATAATATATACTACAATCACACTAAGCTATAAATCAATACTATTCAATGATTAAAATAAGTTACAAAATTGGATACTTTATATCCTTACAAAGGATAACATTCCTTGAAATGCCTAGGACTAAGCCTAATTTTATATTTAGATAATGGGAAAAGATAGGAAAAATTACCAACATCATGTTGAGACCAATGCAAATTCTAAAATAACCCTTGAGTAGTTCATTACCTGCACACAGTCAAGAATAGATCGTAATTTCTTTGCATTAAGAAGATTTATGAACTAAAGGAAATCTCGGTTGCTTTATCACAAGGATATGGATAAAAAAAAAAAACAAATGTGATGCATGCATATGCATGTAAAACATTTACCAATTTGTGACCAAAGCAAATAAAATTATTTACAAAGAAGAAAAACTACCACCATGTTTGTCCAACAATTATAACTCTACAAAGTCAAGAAATTTTCAGATCCCGGCTTTGAAAACGAATAGTCCATAGAAAAGACATTTTTGCTTTTGAATTGTGTTTGCAATGTTTCCTTTGTAAAACCACCTTGGCGATACATTGTGGCCGTCTGGAGTTGTTTTTCACATGATAAAAATGAGGGGACTATTTCATAATAACTCTTTTGAAGTCAACTTTGTTTTGGAAAGACCACCACAATGTTCTTTGCACCATAATTTGTCACTTTAAGAATAAAATACATGTTATAATAAGTTGCTTGAGTGAATAAGCAACATTAAGCTATGATATTGTAAACCGTCCTTATCCTTTAATTCTATAAAAAAATCTTGAATTATATTACAAAATGGTGTTTTCATTAGGAAAATGGTGTTGGAGGACACCATCACCATTCCTTGTTTGAAACATAATTCACAATGAAGCACACAAAGGAAAATTCTCAATATTGTAGTGATATTCCACTACTTAATTCAAAGATTTAGTTACTTTCTTAGAAAGCATGAAATAATGAAGGTGGCCTTCCATGTACAAACCTATGGTCATTTTAACATTGAATGGATAATTAAAGAATCCTTCATAGTAGAAATACTTGCATGGAGGACTTCCAAATTAAGTTCTTCCAGTGTTGTCATCAATCGTGCAATAGGATGGTTATGTTTAGTACATTGAATTCTTATTATCACCTCCCGATCAACAATGCAGACTTCTAAATTCAAGCCAAGGAATTTCCCCTCGTTAAAACCTTTAAGGTCAATGCATGAAATATCTTTTGTTTCTTTACCTACCAACTTCAAAAAATTCATCAATAATTCCTTCTTTATGGTGTCAATTTAAACCTACAATTCAACCTTCTCAGACTCCAAATCTTGTTGTTTGGAACATAGTGCTTTGATATAAGCAACAACATCACCGAGTAGAGAATCTTTTTCCAATTTTGACACATTATGAACCATGGTAGGAAGCTCATTAAATTTCTGGTTCAATTTCTGGTGCCTTTGTCGCTCAACCTCAACGTGATTCATAGGCTCTTCACGACCATTTGCATGCTTTCTCCCACGTTTATGTGGCTTTCTCTTGACCACAACAAACATTGAATCTTTAATTGAGGCAGAGGGTTCTACATCAAGCATCTCTGAATTAATGCTAGAGCGCAAGCCTCCTAGAGCAATTGGATCAGGTGGATTAGATGGTGAACCAATGGTATCCTCTTTTATTGTTGGCTTTATCAAGTTATTTTCATTGCCTTTAAAACCCAATGTGTGGGTTTGTGGTTCTGCACCGTTTATTGTTTCTGTAATATGGATGGCGGGCACTTCAAGGGCTTCAATCTCCTGAGTTAAGAGTATGCAAAAATTATTTGTCATTTTTAACCACTAAAGAACTTTATTCATTGAACACATATTACTTTTTGTTTTCTTGTCACAGATAACACATATGCTTTTTGTTTGCTTCTCACAGATAACACAAATTCTTATTGTTTGCTTGTCACATATAATAATGTAGTGGAGGCCCGCGAAATGTTCTCAACAGTTGAAGGAATATGTCCCAGCAAAGCAGACACTTGAGAGTTTTCTTGTTAAACAAAATAAGATGAAAACAATTTCTTGTTATGCGAATGTCAGCGTTGATGTCAAATTCATTAGGACATAGCTAATCCTTTGTAAAACTGTTAGTTTGTGATGGTGATATTTAAATACAATGGTTCTTGAATGACATAACAAGATTGTAAAAGTTTGTGACAATTTTTTAAAACTAAAATTCCCCAAATAACTAAAATAGAGACAATCATTATATCAAATACAATGTCAATCATACTTGTGTAAAATGGAAAATGTTGTCAATGAAGAGTAACACATCTTGGCCTTCGACGTCTCAAAAATGCTCTACAACAGTCAATCCTGTAAGCCCAACAAGTGCACGAGCACCAAGTGGTTCATTAATTTGACCATATATAAGAGCACACTTGCTTTCACCTTATATAGCAAGAAAATCATTAATTAGTAGACAATCCTCTGATTATGTGTGCAAAGAACAACTCTTCATAAATGGGTGAATTAAGAGCCTGCTTTGAAGGGTTTCAAAGATGGTGATTCATTCACGACAAATGTCATACAAGAATATATAACAACAAACATCACACACACAACCTCATCTCCATTTGCTACACAACATGGCAGAACATCCAAGGAATAATATCACTGCTAGGGTTTAAGGGTGAGGAAGTGGGAGTTATACCCATCATAAATTAATCCACCTCTCACCAAACTAAATTCAACCCAGTTCACATCCAACCCCCCTAAACCCAATAGAACAAGTAGAGAGAGTCCTTTGTCACAGCGGGGTCAATGCCCATCTTGTATTATTGGATGTAATGCTCGCTCAGATCCAAGTATGCCTGGTGGGTTAGGCTCGCCAAGTAGTGAAATACATATTATCCTCCTCTTCATCCTCGTTGTCCTCGTCTTCTTGTCGCACAGGGCTTGAGAAGTCTCATTTTTTTTTTTGAGGCCATGGGACTCTTCTATTTCAACCATTGTTAACAGGTCTCATGAGCCTCTTATAACGTAAGTGCAAAGCATGCGAAATGGGCACACCCTTTTGTTGTTATTGTTGTTAAGAAGAAGGACCCGTTGCTTTAGAAAATCGGTCCTTTGTAAGTGCAAGCACGAGCTGGAAGGGGGGGCATTTGTACTCAGAAGGTTGTTTCCAGAGATATTTCCAATAGTAGTTTCTGGCATTTGGTGGCTTTGAGCAGGCCATGTTGTAGCCTTGCTGCAACGCATAGGGTCTACGTATAGTATCTCCCATTGAAGCATAATCCGACAAATTCTTCGATCATCATGCTCATGGGCTAGCATCCATGTGTCAAGTTATTATTGAAGGGAAGATGACGAAAATAAGTCTCTTTAATTTGCTAGATGTGTCCAATGCAGCCCCGTAAAGGAATGCCTATTAATGTAGATTTAAAATACATAATGAAATTTTTTAAATATAATTTAAATTTTATAAAATTAAAAAATTGTATTATGGAAATTATTTTACTTTATAATATATTATTAAACATATAAATCAATTAAAAATAAACCTAAACATGAGATATTTAAAAGAATTTTAAAATACACTTTCAAAATCTTTTCATTATTTGAAAAAAATAGTGAAAACCCTATCATAACTCATAATATTTCTATTTAAAATAATGTATGGCAAGAGACCTAACTCAAAATGTTAATATTTAACGCAGAATATTCCTATGTAAAGTAATGTATTGCTGTTTAAAGTAATGTATTGCAAGAAACATAACTCAGAATGCTATTTAGTGTAATGTGTGTTGCAAGAGACATTTTGATGTTATATTTAAATTATTCTCAACATTGCAAAAAGTTCTTAATCAACTTTAATTTCCAGAAACAAAGCTGCACACATTTTTAAAATGGCTTGAAAACGCAAACACAAATAGTTTGTTTCAGTTAAAGTTTGTGTGCAATGAGATCAAAGTTCTGCTCAAAAGCACCAATATTCCTTCAGTTTAGAATGTTCAGTTAAAAACATCAATATAATGTAAATTAGCCTGTAATACATTTCCATAAGACGTCTTATTTCCTAAGGAAGAGGATAATACTATGAAACAAATCAGACGCCACGCCACTGAAAGAGATTAGGGACATGACGTAAATATGTCTCACTATTTTACACACCTAATTAATAAAACAAATCTTGCAGGCTTGTTATTACATGCCTTTAAAGCTTACTTGTTACATGCCTTTAAACCTCTGTGCAACCTGCAGTGAGCACTGTGGCCACTTACCCATACTGTAATTATGAAATGCTTTCATATTTTACTACCTTTCTTCGCTTGCTTCCTCCTCGGGGTATCCTTCCATGCTTTCTTCGCTTGCTACTTCCTCACAATTCGCTTCTTCCTCAGGGTATGCTTCTTCCTCAGAATTCTCTTCTTCATCAGAGTATCCTTCAAAGCTCTCTTCCTCAGTCTTCTCTCCCTTCCACGAAGTCTTCTCCCAGTCGTTGGCGCAGCTGCTCGACTACTCCCTCACTCCATTGCAGGTTGGGACATTCGAACACATCAAGTTTCTCCAACGAGCTCAAATGCTCCACATTGGGCAACATCTGTAATTTGGAACACCTCCTCAACAGAAGACGTTTGAGGGCCGTCAGGTTCCCAACCGAGTCCGGGAGCATCTGCAGACTGGAGCACCAGCCCAAGTCAAGGCTCCGGAGGCCCGTCAGGTTCCCAACCGAGTCCGGGAGCATCTGCAGACTGGAGCACGAGCCCAAGTGAAGGCTCTGGAGGCCCATCAGGTTCCCAACCGAGTCCGGGAGCCTCTGCAGAGTGGAGCACGAGCGCAATTCAAGGCTCTGGAGGGCCGTCAGGTTCCCAACCGAGTCCGGGAGCCTCTGCAGACTGGAGCACCAGCGCAATTCAAGGCTCTGGAGGCCCGTCAGGTTCCCAACCGAGTCCGGGAGCGTCTGCAGACTGGAGCACGAGCCCAAGTCAAGGCTCTGGAGGCCCGTCAGGTTCCCAACCGAGTCCGGGAGCGTCTGCAGACTGGAGCACGAGCCCAAGTCAAGGCTCTGGAGGCCCGTCAGGTTCCCAACCGAGTCCGGGAGCGTCTGCAGACTGAAGCACGAGCCCAAGTCAAGGCGCTGGATGCCCATCAGGTTCCCAACCGAGTCCGGGAGCCTCTGCAGACTGGAGCACCAGCCCAAGTCAAGGCTCTGGAGGCCCGTCAGGTTCCCAACCGAGTCCGGGAGCATCTGCAGACTGGAGCACCAGTGCAAGTCAAGGCTCTGGAGGCCGGTCAGGTTCCCAACCGAGTCCGGGAGCATCTGCAGACTGAAGCACCAGTGCAAGTCAAGGCTCTGGAGGCCCGTCAGGTTCCCAACCGAGTCCGGGAGCATCTGCAGCTTGGAGCACCAGTCCAAGTCAAGGCTCTGGAGGCCCGTCAGGTTCCCAACCGAGTCCGGGAGCATCTGCGACCTGGAGCACCAGCCCAAGTGAAGGCTCTGGAGGCCCGTCAGGTTCCCAACCGAGTCCGGGAGCATCTGCAGACTGGAGCACCAGCCCAAGTGAAGGCTCTGGAGGCCCGTCAGGTTCCCAACCGAGTCCGGGAGCATCTGCAGACTGGAGCACCGGCCCAAGTGAAGGCTCTGGAGGCCCGTCAGGTTCCCAACCGAGTCCGGGAGCGTCCGCAGACTGGAGCATATTCCCAGGTCAAGGCTTTGGAGGCCGGTCAGGTTCCCAACCGAGTCCGGGAGCATCTGCAGACTTTCGCACTCTCTCACGTGAAGGCTTTGGAGGCCCGTCAGGTTCCCAACCGAGTCCGGGAGCATCTGCAGGCTGGAGCAGTTCATCAGGTGAAGCGTTTCAAGGCCCGTCAAGTTCCCAATTGACTGTGGCATCAACTTCATCTTATAACAATGGTAGAAGCTGAGATGTTTCAGGGAATGCATATTACCAAATTCCTTTGGCAAACTTTCATGATCACTCTTGTACAGGACAAATTCTTCTAGGTGCTTCAGCTTGCCAATGGACTCTGGAACCTCTGAAAGAGGACCATCAACATACAATTTCCTTAACTGCAAAGGTGCCTGCAACATTTACATACAGTTGGTTTGACACTCTGGAATTCTTAAGTTCAAACAACCTTCTACAAATTGAAGAAAAAAGTAAAGAGACGTGTAAATAAATCAACAAAACTACCTGAGATTCATGTTGCCACAGTGTTTTCAGTTGTCTCCCCTCTATATGTAACACTCTTAAATTCTTTATTGGAAGCGAGAAAGGTAACGAGGAGCTCGGACAGTTTTCCCAGTGGAGAAACATTAGTTTCGGTAGCTCTCTACTGCTGAATACGCGTTCAACAAAATAACCTTCAGCCCTAAGGATCCGCAAGTCACTTAGGTTGCAAATGCCAGAAAGGTTTTCGAAAGATTGATCAGGGACATTTCCATGAACCATGCTAATTCCACGCACCTGAAACAAGATTGACCATATTGGAGGGTTTTAAGAATTTAAAACTTCAAAATACTGATAACACAACGTTATTTAGAAAGTCGGCCGAAAGCTTCAAAATACTCACAGAAGATTGTTCAGACACATTATAAAGATCGTCCTCCGTCAGTTGCCAAAGTCGACGCGGATATATTGAATCCTTCGCCAGATATCTGCCAAGATCTCTAAGGTGGTCGTGCATTCTCAGGCAGTTTTTCAAGTCCACCTCCACCAAGCACCTATTTTCCAGCTTCCAAAAACCCGACCGTCCCGACCAGCGAGATTCGCTCCATGCTCCTATGGCAGTATCCTTATCTTCCCCTATGAAGAAACAGGCGATGTCTAAGAATATATGCTTCTCCTGTTCATCCAGAGCATCATAACTAATCTGAAGTGTTCTCTGTATATCACTGGGAAGTATTTCCGAAGTCTTGTGCAATTGTTCATTCCAGTACTCTAAATCATCTTCTCCACGAAGAAGCGCCCCAAGTACTTTAAGAGATAATGGCAATCCGTTGCATACCTCCAAAAACTTTTGAACCACTACCACAAATCCTACTACAGGATGGGGCTGACCGAAAGCGTGCAAGCAAAAGAGCTCTTCCGAGTGTTCTGGACTGAGGCCTTGCATGGTGTAAATGGATGACTCTATTATCCCCCAGCTTTTAAGGACATCTTTATTGCGAGACGTAACTAAAATCAAACTCTTTGGATGAATGACATCTTTAAGCGGAAAAAGTAATGCATCCAGCTGATCAATATGATCCACATCATCTAAAACCACAAGGGCCTGCTGAGAGGATGATAGATGCATTTTGATCTTGGATTTGCCTTCGTCAACATTCTTTATTTGTACATTTGGTACACCCAAATCCTCAAGAAGGCTACTCTGCAGGGAATCTAAAGATTTGGATCTGATATCAAATAAAAAACAAGATCGATTGAATTTTTCCCTTTCACGGTTGAAAATTTCTTTGGCGACAGTCGTTTTTCCAATGCCGCCAAGACCCACAATTGCCACAATGCGAGGCTCCCCCTTCGCGGCTGCAATGACATCATCCAAGCCTTTTACATTTTTGCCCAGGCCAGTTGGATATTTAGCTACATCCAGAGGGGGCCTGCGAACCTCTTGCAAAACTTTTTGGACGACCTCCTCCACGAGCTGCCCCTCGTCGGCACTGAATAATATTAATTCACAATAAAATGACTAGTAAGTATGATATTGCTGTTAATCCAGCAAATAAAAAACTAAGAAGTGGAGGCGCCCTTACCCGTTACACGCGTTGAGCTCAAAACCGCTTATTTCTGCGACAGAGAAAAGGGCATCCTTCCATCTGTTAATAGTGTTGGAGTCATGCCGTGGCTTCTTTGCAAGCATCCGCAGGGCTCGAGCATACCCTCCACTTTCGTCCCGCGCACATAGAAAGACACACTGGAGGATGCTCAGGAGTCGAGCATACACCCCATCTCTGGCCTGCGTCCGCCGAAGTTCCCCAGGGCTGACATTATAGAAAATCGGGATAATCTTAGCGCCGGACTCCAACATCAATACGAGTTCGTTGAGGCACCAGCTTGATTCGGCATATGTGGGAGATAATATGGCGAGATGGACCGAGGCTGTTCGAATAGCCCCTTCGATTTGAGGAGTCATGTTCTCTCCTTGTTGCAATTCTTGCTGGTCCAAAAATGCTGCTACTCCAAGGGCTTTAAGACGATGATAAATATGGCTGGCGAGACCTTTCTTCACATCAGGTCCGCGGTGATTAATGAAAACCTGATAGACATATCTGTTGTTATTGTCGAGTGAGTGGGATGTGGAGGATGCGCAGGATGTAGCTTCACGAGCTGGGGTCAAGGTAACGTGTGCCATTGGAGGTAAGAAGCAGATCGAAGATGTTTTGCAGAGATAGAGAAAGCGCGCTCCACTTCAATATTTTTGTGTGAATGATCTCACAAACACAAAGAAAGTGAGATTGAAAACAAAACAGCACTGAAATCAATCTGGTGGATTTCTGAGTTTAGCCGTTCATTGAACAAACGAAGTCGCAATTGAACGAAATTTATAATCTTTTTCTCATATTATTAAATTATTATTTTCAACTGAATTCAGAGAAGGTACTAATGTGAACGGCCCAAGTATGAAGTTCCTGGAATTTCCACCTGTCACTGTATTATTGAGTATTGCCACGGACCAGTGAGCAGAGTTCCATATCTTCTCCGCGGAAATCGCTGTTCCCCAAATGTGATGCAGTTGTCTATAACGCGATTTTTTGAAAGCTTTTCCGGTCGGTTTTTCGGTCGAAATCTGGCAGGAATTTATTGGAATCGCAAGTTTGATAACTGTTTCTACACAATGAAAGCGTCCCAGGGGTTTTCGAGGGTGCTGAATCCAAATATGCAGTTAAAAAACCATTTTAACTGCAACAAATCAAGATTTAACCTCAATTTCTTCCGCCGTATTATAGACAACTCCACATGTGATTGCTTTAGTTGGGACCCATTCTTAACGCAACACCAACTAGTGGGAGTCAACCGCGAACAATATGCAGAGTGCAGATTAAGAATTAAGTTAGTGTCAATGGTGAATATCATTTATCCGGTTATCCAGTATTGAATAATGAGTAAACATTATAGAATTATTTACTAACAATAACAATAAGTAAACATTATAGAATTATTTATTAACTGAGCAACAACAGTCATAAGGTATATTTAATGTTACCAAAATTAAGAAATCCTAAATCATTTAAATAATAATATTAAATATTTTATAATATAATTATTCATACTCATATTAATATTAATAATAATTTAACATTAAATATTACTAACAGCTCTTTACACATATATAATTGCTTTTGTTGGACTCCATCAATTTTTTTTTTAAGTTTAGATGGTTGGTTTCCACTGACATAAAAAGATAGTGGAAATCTACGTCCGTCACAAGAAGGTGGAATCGAATCCAATGCCCGAGCATTCCTGGCTGTTGCCGTCCTGCATTTTACGTTGGCCTTCTCTACCGCTTTAGCTTTGGCAATTAAAAATGGTTGGAATCCGGGTTTTTTATTTCAAAACCAATTATTCAGCACTATTAAAAGCGAATTATTTAAATATTTTATAATGCAAATATGCATTTTCATATTAATATTAATAATAATTTAGCATTAAATATTACTGACAGCTGTTTACACATTTATAATTGCTCTGGTTAGGACACCATCAATTTTTTTTTATTTAAAGTGGGTGGATTCCAGTCACATAAAAAGATATGGAAGTGGATGTCCATCGCAAGAAAGTGGAACGCCTTATAAAATAAGATGAGTGGGAATCGAATCCAATGCCCGAGCATTTCTTGGTGTTGTCGTCCCGCATTTTACGTTGCCGTTGTCTACAGCTTTGGCTTTTATAGTTAAAAATGGTTAAAATCTTATTTTTTATTTCAAAAAATGGGATATTACGAGTATTTGAATGGTGTGTTTTTTTTATTGTAAAAATGAATTAGTGTTGCTAGACATATTACTAAAACTCGTGTAACATTCAAAATCACTGTAATAAGGATTTCTAAAAAAAAATTCACCAGATTTTATTAAAATCATTGCAAAAATTGAATATTGAATTAACCATCAAATTTTAATTGAATAAATCGTATTTAACCAATTACACTTTTTAAATAATTTGAACAACTAATTTTTAATCAAATAATATTAATTAAAAATGGAAATTAGAAATAGAAATTAGATTTTTTTATTTAATTTTTATTGTATAATTGAAAAATAAAAATTGTTCGTATAAGATATAGATGGGAATTCAAAAGTAAATTTTTTATTTATTTATGAATTATTTATGATTAAAAATTGTTTGAAAATTTTGGATTGAAATTACTAACAAACATATTTATCTATATTTGATTGTAGATCGTAAATAGATGAAACAGAGATTATTAAGAACTTTCTTAATTTATAGTCAATGGTCAACAATATAGCTAGAAAAATGAAGATGCTAAGAATTAAAGCAAAAAATAAAAATAAAGTAAAATTTATAAAAGTAGTTAAAGATTAAAATCAAATAAGATGATGAAGCATATAAGAATTTATTGATATTAGATAAAGTTAAGAATGATATAAGAAGACCAAAACATTTCAGATAAAGGGAAGAACGGAAATCAGGTTCTAGACAAGAGTCATTGGGTGAAATGGTGGATGACAGGTTTCCAGGAATGGTTGAGTCTGTAAACCATCCTCCCTATTAATGTTATTAGGGTTTTTCTCGATTTCGAGGGCTACTCGAATAATACGAGAGTTGTAGGATGGTACAGAGGCTATGATTTTTGATTGATTGAAACAAATCAAGTGCTTGGATTTATGTTTTTGCCTCCACCATTGGAAATGAATTTCAACTGTATTTTTTTGTCAACTCTGTTGCATATTCATAAATGTCAATTTTTTGGGTTATAAGAAAGTTTTGGTCAATCACTTCCTATATTTAATGTAACATGGTTTTATGTTTTATCCATATTTATGTGTCAAATAGTTTTTTTTAACATACAAATTATAGGGAACAACTTTCCATATATTTAATGTAACATGTTTATAGTTAGATTCATTTTTGTAAGAACCATGATGATGTATATTATTTGTATTAAACTAAAAAAATGAGATAATAACATATAAATTATTATTTGTAGGTGTCTCAAGGGTTTTCTAAGGCGTAGTCTATATAAGATACATTTCGGATTAATCATCGATCCGATGTGTCGTATTTTCGACATTTCTGGCATTTAGTATTTGTGTCAATGTTGTATTCATGATCTCATTTCCGTCTATCTATTAGGCATCCAAACACCGTTTTTGTTTGCACCACTCTCGTTGCCTCGATGTTTTCACTTGCCAAGTGTCTGACGTCCCATCCCATACCATCATATACATCATTGATTTGAATTTTGAATTTTGTAATAACAAGGTTGCCCAAACTACCACTCTTAATTCTCTGCAGACCCACCGTCCCATGGTTATTCCTATAGAGCTCCACCCTTCATGGCCTAGATACCCATTGATGGGTGTGAGACAATCTGCACCTGTAGCACCCAACTCCAAACCATCTGCCCCTAGTCATGGGTACCAGTCTTGAACCACATGGGAAGGGCACATTAGGGATTGTCCACAAACTACAAACCATGTAACTACCAGAGAAACTTGGGAGCCTACTCACCTCCAAGCCAAGAGCCAACTCACAAGCTCACTCTCTCAATAGAAATGCCTCGTTGTAGAATGACACAAGTACCACCAAGGCCACCCTCTTCTTTTCTAGCCATTCAAGTAAATCAAAGCCCTCGCTACCGTCGATGATGGATGATGGGATACCAAAATGTCTAAGAAGTAGACAACGTTGTTGAACGTGGAATGATAAGGACTCGATGAGGGGTAGTGTGCTTGGTTGCCTACAATCCCTTTCAATTGCTCAATGAAAAAGAGAAGCAAATGGAGAGAGGCAGAAAAAGTTCAAAGAATTTGAAACACTAACTATATCTGCACAACCAAAGATCGAATCCCAACGATGGTGTAAGATAAGCTTTTAAAAGGCCTGAAAGGTTTACAAAGTAGTCCCAATTTGCAAGTTCGTGCACGTTTAGCATGAAAAAGTCTTATATGCCATCATTTTCGAATTGTGTAACTTTTCGTGCCACTAGTGTTTCTTTGACATCGAATCACCAATCTTTTCTAGTTTGAATTTTTTCGAGATTTTTGTTGTAGGGTTTCTTGCGATATCCATTATAAAGCGCTAGTTATTTATGAATTAGTCTTCTATGTGATGCTAGAGAAAGCTAGGGTTTTCATTTGACCTAAGTACCTGGTAAAGCTCGATGCATGTGATCATATTTCTCATACATATTTTGGATTTTATGAGCAATACATATTGAATTTGAATATGCATCGGCTCGATGAATGTGATACATACCCACACCTTGTACAAATACACTAGTACCCACGCCTGTGTTAAACCTATTTGAAAATTATAAATAAATCACCTAGCTACATACCCACACCTTGCATGAATTCACTAGTATCCTAAGTTTAAAATGTTAGATGATTAAATAAATGGTTAAGCTTGATTAATGACTAATTTTGGTTAGCGTTTAATTAATCTTAAAATCTTGGCCTATAATTATTAAGTTATATTAGTATATAATTATTAATATTAACATATTAGATTCTTGTGAATCTATACCTGATATAACTTAATATTAATATTTTATTATTATTTCATTTCCCAAAGTTTGACAAGTTACCTCTAAATTTATTTTAAGATTAGATATATGGGGGAAAGTCAAGGTCACTAAATTAAAAGGATGGAGGGGTATTCATGGCCTTATTGGTAGGTCTTTAAGGTGAATGAGTGGGGGATACATAAAGGGAAGGATGATGAGAGGACAAGGGAGATCTTTGGTCTTTATTTTTTTTGGCATTGGAGGAAATAATTGGATGAGAAAGGAAGGAAGGAGAATTAAGGAACCGGTTTTGATTGTGATATTGATTTTCGTTGTGGTTGGAGAGTATTTGATATTTTTTTTAGACACACTACGACAACTTTTATTGGACTTTTGCTCAGAGGGCTAGGGAACCTATGAAGGTTCCATGGGCTAGGAAGTCAGATAAACATTCCTAGTTGGCAGGATGGTGTTGGCCACCCAACAAACTCCCCTTACATTTTTAGAATGAAATTGGCCCCTCTTTCTATTTTTTCTTTTTATGTTTTTAAACTTGTTGTTTTCTCGTAGTGATCTGGAATGATGACTCATTTTATTTTATTTTATTTTCGAGTAGAATTTTTTATTTCTGTGTAATGATTATGGTAATTTGGTTTTAAACTTTGACATAATCCTCTTTTCATTGGCTCTATTATTCTAATGGTGATATTGAACGAAATTACTAAGGCATATACTAAATATTAATATTAATTGGTTGATCTATGTATTTTGTTGCCTAGATAAACTTATGCAACATCATACTCATGCAGTTATAGGCATCACACTCCTTTTGTTTTTTATGAGCAAACTTGATAACATTAGAGGTTTATTTGGTAAAGTCCACATATAAACGTGATTTTTTGAATAGTACTCTTACACATTTACTTTGCTCTAATTATGGATTGAACTTATACTTATGACATGGTATTTATATATGTTATATGGTTTTGGAATATGAAAGATTTAGGTATTTATTTTGGACTTTATTAGGATATTTTACAATGCATTTAATACTCCATGTTCTATCATAAATGTATAACCTTGACTTATTTAAAATCACCTAGCACTATTAATCTTGATACATATGTTGTGGTGGTTGTTATTACAGCCAAAGGTGGTATAACCTAACATTATGAACAACAATTATTTTCATATAATTATATATGTAATGGGGTAAATCTTTATACACATATGCAATGGATAGGCCATAATTCATATAGTTAACACTTGACAATAACAGGTCATGTATATCCATGCGACAGGGTATGGTGTCAAATGAATGAGAGGTTTATGTGATAATATGGACTTACTCATCCAAGTTGGAAACTGTATATTTTAACACATGGATATTTGTCATATGATCGAAAGGCCTCAAGCCTTGTCATTTATTATTGATATGAATTGATATCAGTTTAGTCCAGTACTACTAGTCCTATCTGCTAATGTGTTATCCCGAACTTATGGTTCTATTCCCACATACTCTGTATTCAAGCCTTGACTCTTTTCTTGTGCTTTGTCATTCAAGATTAGGGTTTGGTTTCATGAAACCCTGCCCATCTTGTGTGCTCTTTCTAGTGCATGAAAGTACCTCTGTATTCCACCTCCCATCTTACAATGGCCCCTATGGTTAGAATAGGTCCTCTCGGAAATGAAATTGTCGAAGCCTATGATGGGTACCTCCCCCTATGCTAGGAAGCTGAATGATGGAATTTTATTGAGGCATTTTAGGGCCATAATGAGGATGTAGTTAAGGATTTTTCCTCCACTTAAAATTGTTGTAATCCAAAATTGGATATAGCTGAGGCAACTAACTATTCCATTGAGGGTGAAAATGGGTCAAAGAACTGCTTGGTACAAAATATCCCCTGGCAGTAATTTCTAGTCTCGAAGGCTACCACCTACAATGTAAAAGGTATGTATGTTCACTTCCTCTAAAATAAATGCAAGGATTTATTTTACTTCATTAGGAAATTAGTTACCTACGAGGGTCAATACGACTTTGAGTTTCTATATCACATACATCCTTTGGTGGTTTTTATGGGTTTTATGTTAAACCTTCCATTTTATCTACATAAAAACCTCTCAAAAATGGATAATTTTTATCAAAGGGATCACAAAATCCCTAAGCGCTCCCTGTTCCACCATGGGTTAATATGCATACTTGTTAAACATCATTTGGATAAGTTTGTGGACTCCTAGGGCTTGTTTCTTCTCCGTAATGGTTTTGAAAACCCTCATGCCAATGAAATAGAAGCAATCCCTCCTAGGGTTTCACTTAATTCTCGAGAAGATAATTTAGAACCCTTTGTGTCTCACGATCATGATAATTCAAGCCCTAGTAACCTTTTTCATTCAGATGAATCAGATTTATGTGAGGAAACAATGGGTAAAACTCCCTGTTCTGCACCTTCTCATAGAACCCGTAACATGGAAAAGAAAGTAGGGTTTCAACATGTTGAGTTGCAACCTAATTTCAACGATAATTTTGAGCCCAGTTTGTTGGACTACACTGGCCATTTTCGACCTGCACACAAGAAATAAAATAGTAAGATGAGTTTGAACCTTTAGTATCGAATTAAAAGTAAACAAATGGATCATAAAATAGCCCAGTCCCAATGAAATAGAGGTAAACAGGTCCCTGTCACAAATGGTTATGTTGATGTCGAATCTTTCGAGGAACCTATGCTAAAATTTCGAAGCCTAATGTGGACCATGTGATCGATCATTCCAATGTCACTTATTGGTAAGATGATGATCTCAAGCTCCCCTCTTCGATCTTAAGAGTCATTCACGCTTTTATCTTTATATAGTATGTGTCATCCTTGGGCATGGGGATTATCGCTTTTCATGCAAAGGGAAGTTTTTTTTTATTCAAGGGGAAATCTTTGTGAGAATGGGTTCTCCTCATCACATATACATGTTTCACACTCTTACACAAGTTTCACCTTTATCCTCCCAGAGTCTATCATTGGACCCGCACTTGTCGTAAGCTACTGTAAAGGTTGTTGCATTAAGCGAAGTATGTTTTTATATGTACGGATGATCTATGTTGTGTCACTAAGTGTTCAAGTGTGTGACCATAGTCATGTTCTATCACTGTTCACATCATTTCCACTGATCCCACACTTAACTAAATTCCAAAATTTCCCTAGCAACCTAGCCTCGTCCAGCTTTCTTGAACTGTGCACTTCGCATCTACAACCCTCAAGATTTCTCCCTTGCCTACTGGAACTGCACAATGCACAAAAAGCCCAACCTCCCTTAGCATTCAAAACTGCGCAGTGGTTTCCTTTGGTGTTCTTCCCTTAGCCGGAACCCACTATCTCCAAAAACTATGCAGTTTTGTCCTTCAAGCATCTCAGCTGCCTAGTATGCCTTGCGTCCTGAAACTATGCAGATGTGTCCTCCCAGGTCCTCATCCTGCAGAAACCACTGCCCACTGAAACTGCGTAGATGTGTCCTCCCAGGGCCTTATCTCGTAGCAGTCACTGCCTTCTTAAACTGTGGAATTGTGTCTCAGTGGCCACGAAGAAGGATGACATGCTAGGTGACTCTCAAGGAGATAAGGAGAAATCTAAGTAGACCAAGGAACCCAAAGTATGAGAGAAGATCAGGATCACATGAAGACTCCATCTGATGCGCAACCCTTTGGAGGGTAGGTATAGAAAACAAAGCACGTCTTTTGAAATATGCCTCTTAGTGTAGATTGAAGGATCGTTTATCATTGTCATATCATTATGTCTTCAATGACATGCATGGTAACAAGCACTAACAATCATTCCATGTGTTTCCTCTAAGTGTCTTGCTCCCTTTCACTTGTTGGATCAATTGTCATCTTTTGGCATGTTTGGTTTTTATGTCATGTTTGCGAGCCTTTCTGGTGACCTTGAAGGTTGGTCTTTGTGTATACAAGTTGTCCTAACCATGTAAACATTTGTCGCATTCATACACAAAGTTTTAAGCACTGTCGCACAAGTGTCATCACAGTCGTCCTAAGGTCTATCTCAAGTGTCGCACTTGTCACTTTTAGTTCTAGACAGTCTCATAGAGGGAAATGATTTGTCTTGTTGTCCGACGATCTATGTTGTCGTGTTGTCTAAGTATGCTAAGTGTCTTATCAAAATGTCAAGTTACTCAAAAGGTCACTTTCCTCCCACACTTAGCCGTTTTCTTGAAAATCCTTCAGACCGGACAACTCCACTTCACCGGACCCCAACCAAGTTGCACTGCATAGTCTTAGCCCTCAGTGACGCTGCTCTGCTACCTAGAATGACACATTGCATAGAGACTATCCTCCAGGAAAGTTGCACCACACAATCCCGGAGGTTAGAAGCTCGCCTTCCTTCCCAGAATTGCGCAGAAACTGCTTCAAGTCCGATCTGAACTGTGCATTTCTCAGGATCAGTCATCAAGTCTCCTCCCTTCTTGCTGGAACCCCGCAATGTGCAGAGACCTGAGCCTGCTTTTCCTCCCAGAACTATGCAGAGGTGTCCCCTAATTTCGTCCCTCATTCAGGACTCATTGTTCCGAAAAAATACACAAAACCGTCCTATCTAGTCCCTCTACTACCCTGTCCTATCCTCCCTCAAAAAATTGCGCAGACCTACCTCCTCGGGTCTCACCTTGCAATTGCCACTGGAGATCTCAACTGCGCAATCATACCTCCCAGTGGCCTCTACAAAACTATTCCCAACAGTGAAGATTTTGCTTAGGAGTTCCTTAGCCCAAGCCTGAGTTGTGCTCTGCGTAATCTCAGTGACCAACCTCCCTCCCTGTCACCTAGAACTACACAATGCGTAGTTGATGGGCCCTCTTCCCAGCTTGTCATCCGTCCCGGGCCCAGTCCATGGATAACAATGCATCTTCTTAAACTAGGAGGTTTTGGATTTGATTTCGTCCTGTCATGAGTGAATTGCAAGAACAGGTACACTATTAGATCAAGTCTCTAAATTATACTATGCCACTATCTTTGTGTTAATAAAATAATTAGGAATAATAAATTGTTTTACAATATAGCTGTGAAACTTATTATCTTATAACATAATATTATATAAAAATAATAAATAATTACGTATAAACATTTAAAAATGAAAGCACAATAAATCTATTTTAACATTAAGAAAAACAAAAATCTTAAAATATATATATTTTTAATTATTTAATATAAAGTAATTAATATATAACATAAAATAAAATAATTTAAATTTGATATAAATCTTTATAAAATATACATTATGAATCCATAAAAATTACAATATGTGATCATCTATATGTTTATAAAAAAATGTTCTATGCTACACTAACCCTTAGCATGGTTGGATTTTTTCTAGGGAGTTTCAAACTAGTGACATTTACACCAATGCCTATTTGCCTAGGGAGTTTGGAACTCATCATATTTACACCACTGAGTGCGCACAAAACACATGTCACCGTCTATTCTATGTTGGCGGGATTTTTTTCTAGGGGGTGTGACATTTACACCGAGTGCCTTAATAGAATACCCTATCACAGTTTATTCTATGTCTGGTGGGCTTGTCACTCAAGTTAAAAAATATTTTCTAGGAAAATTCGCATAAAAAATTATAACCAACATTGGTCAATGCTAAATTAATAGTGGTTAAGAGTCAAATCTTGCTTTGGCATGATCTAATATATTGAGATGTGAAGGGGATAAATTATTTTTTTTCTTAGGTACAAGGACTTACAAAAGTTTTGAGTTTTGATGGATAGTAACCACTAGTAAGTCTAGACATAAACAATTTTACTCCTACATAAAGAAAACATAAATAGTGGTGGGAAGTAACTCTTGTATGAAAAGATTTACATAAATTATGGCGAGAAGTAACACATGATAAATGTTATTAATCTAAGTATGAGTTCTTTTTGGATTGTTTGCATCCAAAGCTTAAGAGTAAAAAATTATTACACTAATATCTAAATGTCATGGCATGAATATTGTAACTATATCCAAAATTATGGTATAAAATATGTGAGGCATTTATTCACATGACATTGTATTGTGCAAAGACTACAATAATACCTTTAAGTTATGGTTTAATCAAATGTGTAATTTTTTTTAATAATATTGAAAACTAAATATTTATTTTTCAAAGTTAACCATTATAAGTTGCATTGGTCAATGATAAACTAATAGTGCTCAAGAGGAAAATCGATTGCTAGAGTCGTGCCTTGGTAGGGACTAATAATCATTGTATCTTTATTTATGTTTTAATACATATGTTAGTTTAATAAATGGTTTTAAAAGTATTTAAAAGTGGGTTATAAAGAATTTGCTAAGAAAAAAAATAAATAAACTATTGAATTATGGTGGAAAATATTATGAAACTAAAATGTTCAACAAAGTTTTTTTTTTTTTTTTAATTATGTAGTTGGTATTAAACAACATGGCTCTTAAATGGGTCATCCTTCATAAAAATGAAATTTTTTTGGTCTTTGAGAGACAAAGAAATCAGAATACAAGACAAAAAATGTTTTTTTTTTTCACTCATTCAGTCACATATGTGATACATATTTATAGTTGGAAGTAGATCAAACTAATTCCAAATATAAATATCGAGATTGAGATATTCTCTGAACTGAATCCCAAACTAACTCTAAACTTATCATATAAGAATTATCTCTAATTCCCTCCCTTAATGTTTACATTACAAATAAGAATCATAAATTAGAGTTCACATATACGTCACATCTATTTGATAGGGTCTTCACTTGCACTTCTACACACTTTGAAATTTCACAGACCACACTCTTTCTCCACCACAATGTTCGAGCTTCCAACTTGATTCATTTAAGGTACAACTATCTCTGGCCATCATTAGCGAACTTGTAAGATCAATAATATTGGCATGCTTGACTCATTGCGGCTTCTGCGGTAAAAATTTTTAAGTAATGAACCACTCTTTAGACCTACCTCCATCTGTCAGATATTTCACTTTCGGTTATCCGTCAGTTGTTAGGAAGGTAGTCTCAATACTGAATGTGTGTAGAAGTTTATCAAAAAACTTGAATTTACTAACACACAAGGATCTCATACTATAACCTATAATTGGCGCTCTTGAAGCCCAAAGCACAACAAGGCCCATCAACATACTACAAACTCACTTAACAAGGTCAACAATGTGTTCTCTCGGCACCAAAGAATGTTGAGAACCATTAACTTAATTATGTTTCTTTGTTCATTAATTTTTATTTTACAATATAGCACACACAATCGATACTATATTCATATCACCACTAATAGCTCTAAAACAAAGCAATCACTTAAGCCCAAAATTTTGTAGTCACTTAACTCTCTATGCGTGGATGCAACCGTGATAAAATATTTCAGTAAAACTATCAACCATATGTTTCTTTCCAAAAAGATGAAGCTTCCACTTTCTTTGAAACACTAGTCTAAGTGTGGCTTGCAATATTCCATCGCTACATGTAAAAGAAAATACTACAACTAATCTTGAAATGGAATGAAAAATTTCCCTGCTCAAACAAACAAGACTACAAAAGGGCTTGTAATGGAGCACAATTACGTTGCATTCAACGATTGCATGTATTTCTTTGACCAATTGTCATGACTTGAGACTAGGTATAAGCACTGTATTTTGGTTTCAACAAGACATAGAGTCAATTTCTCAAGACTTTGCAGGAACAACTGACAATGCTCTATGATCCTATCACCATTAACTCTCTGAAGTAAGCTTCACAATGAATCACATAGAAGGCACTGTCAAGCTCGTCGAATATTGTGTTTTCCCTGCAATTGATTCCTGTATGAAATATTTGTTTGTTGGGAACACAAGGATGTGGACACAAGCTACAACAAACAAGATCTAATGCAAAGATCTCGTCCCCACAGAAGAAAAAAATGGGACTTCCCGCTTTATTACCAGGCATTGCAATGCTACAGGGAGATACATAAGCATGATCTATCTATCATTAAATTTTCCAGAGCATAAGCCCCAAGAGCCCCACCCACAACACAAATGAGTGTTGCACTAAGTAGTCATTAGTGGTTGAGCTAAGATCTTCAGATTCGGATGCATGTTCCAACTTTGAGCCAGAAACTGACAAGGGGAATGAAAAGGTGAAGCAGATTATTGATGTAGAACCTAGTGCCAGCGTTTCCACCACTAAGGTCAAGAATATTGAGCCCAAATATCTAGAGGAGGGTGAGTCTCTCTTCCACTCATATATGTGGCTGAAGTTGCGCATATATAGAAATTGAGCATATATGGAGGTTGTGCATATACGTATCTTCCATGTATATGTGTATCTTCCATATGTGCATACACATAAGCTACACATATAAAAAAGTTGTGCACAACTTCAAACTATATATATATGTTGTCTCCGTATATGCACAATTTTCATATATGAAAATTGTGTATATATGAAAGATATGTGCATATATGGAAGTTGTGAATATATGAAAGATATGCGATACAAAAGATGTGTATATATAGAATTTGTGTAACTTTTGTATATGCACATATTCCATATATGTGCATGTCTTTCGTATATACACAACTTCAATATATGCGCATATCTTTCATATTTGTCTTTCTTTTGTATATGTGCATATCTTCGGTATATGCTCATATTTGTGTTGCACATATATAGTAGATGTGCATATATGAAATTTACACATATATGGAAGTTATGCAGATATACGAAAGTTTCACATATAAAAAATATATGCACATTTACTAAAGTTATGCATATACAAAAGATATGTGCATATATGGAAGCTGTGTATATCTGGATACTGTCGTATATGCATATTACGAAAGTGTCACACAACTTTTGTATATGTGTAGCCATGGTATGTGAATATACAGAGGATATGTGAATAAACATAAGTTGTACATATATAGAAGATATGCACATATACGGAAGATATGCACTTCTTCCATATATGTGCATCTATCATATATGTGCAACTTCCATATATGCGCATATGCAAAAGTTGTGCACAACTTCAACCTCCATATATACACACCTTTTATATATGTGTGATCCGAATTGGATCATTATGTTTTTTTCATCTATATTGATGCATTTGGAGTGGAAAAAGTGGAGGAATTAGCTCACGAGACCATTTTTACGGCAGGACCCAGTTTGGCAAAATGAGGTTTGAAACCTTCCCGAAGTGTTTTGAGGCATCAAATGATGTTTTTTAGGGGTAAAAATTTAATGATTAATTGTAACACCTTTTCATGCTATTCTACACACAAAAATATTTCCAACGATGCAAGAATCACGTCAATCAGAGTCCGTATACAAAAGTTATTCCACTCAGAAGTTGATCTTCCTATTTTCACACTTATAGTTTGGGAGGATGCCTTGTCAGCCCCCATTATTCATGGAAAAGGGTATAGCCACGTGTTTGTGATGTAAAATATTTTTTAACTCTAGATAAGATTTGATGTAGTCAAACTTAACCACTAGTAGGCTATCGGGTTGTGTTATAACTGAGCCACTAGGAGGAAGAGGAATTCCATTCTTTCGAGAGAATTTTGTTCCATAGTTGAGAAAAGATAGTCAAGAGGCTTAGGAGGTAGAGCACACAGAGAGGATTTTTGTACTGTAGTAGCCCACAGGCCACATACATTACTTCTTTGTTTCTGCAACCATATTTCCAGACAGAGAAATAGAGCGAAGCGGCCTCACCTTCCAGCTGGGTTTTCTCCCGAAAGGGTTTCCCAGAGAGCATACCTTGTGTATTATGTTTGTGTGAGATTATTTTGTTCTCTAATTTTCATATTTATTTATTTTTACATGCATGAACTAATTACAATTAATTTTACAGATCTAGAAATTAAATGAAACTGTAATAGTGTAGAATCCTATATTTTTAATATAATATTATCAGATCTGTTGTGACGAACTGTCCAATGGAATATCCATGATAGTTTACGAATCATTTGGTATCATAGTAGGTTTATTTGGGTATTTTGTGGAGATTGCAAGGATCTAGATCAGTGAGGCCGAAAATCATAAAACTCTAATCATTGGCGATGAACTTGTAAACGAACCTCGTGATCTTGCACAGGTGAGGTTTTCACGGCTCAAAGAACAAGTTGTAGATATAAACTGCAATGTAAACCTTCTCATGGCGACCCTAAGTAATAATCTAGGGATATTTGGAGAAGAAGGGGGTTCGAATGCAGAGGAAAAATCAGAAGGGGGATCAGGAGATCGAGAAGATGCAAATAACCAGCTGAAGAAAGAACCCGGAAAAGATCAACCCAGTTCAAGTGTCGTGAATCAATCCTTTTTTAACGTGGAAGAAAAATTCGATATCAAGCCATACCACAACAAGATTAATAGTTTGAAGCTGAACCAATGGTTGCAGCAACTAGAAGTTTATTTCAATGTCCATCAGATCAAGGAAGGGAAAAAGATCTCATTCGCGTGGCTGAAATTGGAGGGCCATGCATTGACTTGGTGGGAGAGCCACACAGAAACCTTGAGGTTAGAGGGATAACCTCCAGTGACTAAGTGGGAGGATTTCAAAACCCTCATTAATTCACAATTTTATCCCATTGGTTACGTGGAAGACTAATGGATCCAGTGGCATTACTTCAGGCAAAAGCGAGGCTAAAATGTGCAGGAGTACACCACATAATTCAGAGAGATGGCTATAATGCTGGGTATTTCTCAAAAGAACCCAGATTTACTCCTGAAGTATTTAGGGGGTCTGACTACCATCTGCGTGAGCAAGTGATGTTGTTCAAGTCGAAAATAGTGGATGAGGCTTGTGCATAGGCACGGTACCTGGAGAACATAGGCCTGAAAAGAGCACAATCAAGTGGATCGAAGCAAAAGGAGCAACAAGACGCTTCTAAGGAGGGGAAGAAGAAGAAAAAGGGGGAAAGATAAAAAGACAACAGCCACAACACACTAGTGCAAAGATCATAGCAACCACTACAACCACTGCAACATTGATGGCCATACAGAGGAGAAGTGTTGAAATTTGCATCTAGAGCTAAACCCGAAGAACAAGAAGAAAGATAATAAGAAGAAGAATCTCATGGCCACTGATTCGAGCAACCAAGTTGAAAGAAACTCAGACATGGATGAGAAGATCGTTTGTACATTAGTGCAGAAGGAGGGGAATCTGGGTAGCCTTTAGCAGCAGGAAGAGAAAGAAATGACCAAACTATTCCATCTAAAGATACAGGTCAAGAAGACAAAGATTGATGCTCTGTTTCACTTAGAATCGTAGGAAAATATCCTTGCAATAGATCTAGTCAAGAAGTTGGGGCTTTAATTTTGTGATCATCCAAACCCATATCCACTGGGATGGGTACATAAGGATGCAAAGCTAAAAGTAACAAAACACTGTAAAATTAGATTTTCTATTAGTGTTGATTTTATTGATGAAGTAGATCTAGATGTGACTCCCATTTATGTATGTGGAGTTGTGTTTGGGAGTCCATACATGTACATGCTTGATGCAATATTCACAAGGAGAGCTAACCAGCACCTGCTCATCAAGGATGGAAAATCATTCATCATCAACACGCACAAAGGAAAGTCGAAAATTTCACTGGTAAGTGCCAACCAAGCTAAGAAATTGATCAGTTCCATCAAGAAGTATGTTTTATTGTTTTTAAGAGAACATCAGTTTATAGAGGAGTCAATAAGAGGCAAGGCATCCATAGAGGGGTGCCCTAAGAAACAAAAAAAAATAAAAAATGGAGGAGTTTTACAAGCATACAAGGACGTGTTCTGAGAGCCTAATGGTCTACCCCCTAATATATAAGTGGATCACAAGATCCAGCTATTGCCAGACTCCCCATTGCCAAATATTGGGTTGTACAAGCAATCTATTATAGAAGAAAGTGAGGTGAAGAAACAATTGCAGCAGCGGCTGGAACAGGGTGTCATTCGATTGAGTATATCACCATGTGGGTCACCCATCATAATTGTGCCAAAAAAGGATTGGAATTGGTGGATGTATATATATATATTATAGGGTGTTGAATAAAATCACGCTCAAGAATAGATACCCCCTACCCAGGATATACATGTTTATGGTATATTAGGACAATAGGCATCATTTGTGGCAGTAAATATGTTGTACAAGTCATCGAATGTTATATACATGTTTATAAATGTATTGATATACATTTATATGTCATAAGATTGTTAGAATGTTGATCCTATGTTGGCATGGTTTTTTGCTATTTAAAATGTGCAAATGTTTTTAATATCATATGACGGAAACCTAAAATGTATATGTACATCTATATAAACTAAATGATATATGTGTTCATGCCATGGAATATGAAAAAATTAGGTGGCATTACAGATAGGATCCAGGAATAATATGAAAAATGCAACTATACATACTTCTGTAATTGTCGATGGTCCTTAAATGCCTAAATTTCCTTTGAGCACAGATCATTGATCTAGGTCTAGCTCTCAATTTTAATCCATAAACCCTAGGGCTTTCTTGATCTTATGTTGGCATGGTTTTTTGCTATTTAAAATGTGCAAATGTTTTTAATATCATATGATGGAAACCTAAAATGTATATGTACATCTATATAATCTAAGTGATATATGTGTTCATGCCATGGAATATGAAAAAATTAGGTGGCATTAAAGATAGGATTCATGAATAATATGAAAAATGCAACTATACATACTTCTGTAATTGTCGAGGGTCCTTAAATGCCTAAATTTCCTTTGAGCACAGATCATTGATCTAGGCCTAGATCTCAATTTTAATCCATAAACCCTAGGGCTTTCTCGTCTAAGAATTCTAGTCTTCTAGGGTTTACAAACCCTAAGCCTTCCAAATTTTATTAACTTCCTTGTAAATCAAACAAACTTTTTCATGTTCTAATTTGAATTTTTTGCTTCATAGATGAAGAACCCTTTCTCCCTTGGTTCAATATGTAACATCAAGGATGAAGAAATGGCACCCTAACACCAACAAAGTATCTCATAACCCCAATAGTAAAATACTAATAACATATGCAAGGCATCTTCTACATATTTGGAAAGGGCCCTTGCAATGGTCGTATTTATCAACAAATAAACACATGTTTATGTCAACATTCATATTTTTGTCGTGGGAATCACTTGTTGGTTCTCTTGACCACTTACAACCTTGGCAAAAATTCAAGAATATAACCTTTTCAAGTGAATCATAACAATTTTGGTCGCTAATTCCTTGACTTTTGACATGCAACAATGATGCTCATTCTCCTATTAAATCCCCAAAGGGATGGGAACTCCCGTGAAACCCCGATAAAAACATCCATGCTTTGTTTCCTACAATGGTGTCATAGGTCGTTGTCTCCTCCATGATTTGGGGGTTAGTTCACACCCCACACTCCACACCATTCCTTTTTTTCTATGGCTTCTGACTAGTTCCAAGCATGACCTTGTAGGTTTCATCATAGGTCAGGGTCAAGCTTCTCATTTTTCTCTTCGTAGTTGTCACCAATTTGGAGCAGGCCCAACCACTTGACTGGGCCCTGCCTAAGTCGAGGTCGAGCTAGTTTGCTTCTCTCCGGTGTTATTTTACATTGCGGGTAACCCTGCTAGTTCCGACTCCCTCTAAGTTAGCAGACAATTCTAGAACAACATACTCTATGTCTACCTTTCCTTCTACGCTAGGGTTTTAATCTTCTGGATTCTAGAATCAAGCTCTTCAAGAACCCAAATATAAAAGTAGGAGGCTTGAACATGCAAACAATATTAAATCCATGTGGATTTCTCCCTTAACAAAACAAAACAACCATAAACACACTAAGGACAAACAGACATTTGGTACAAACACACAAGCTATATATTAAAAAAGAAAAAAAATGATTACATATATATGGCCTCTCATCCTGATGCCATTCAGCTTGACCCAAAATTGTCTGGCCCTTTCTGGCCTAATATCACATCGAATATGGCTTCCCCTGACATAGTTTAGAAGCAACTCTTATAAAAACGAGATGGAAAATTAACTTCCTAGGGAAGAATATTTCCACAATAGCCTTTGAGAAGCTTCTAAACATTTACAATTACATAAAAAAAGGAAATTTTGTGTCCTCCTCAACGGCTGCAATGATACCATTTGGAATCTACTAGAATCAAACTCAATTGGGTTTGAGTCGATGCTCCAACATCAATGATAATTAGAGAACTTTTTTTAATTAGGAGTCAGTGTCCCTTACATGCACATGTTTATAATGTCAAAAATTTGGTGAATGGACACATGACCACATGACCACTTTGTTATCTATGCACACATGACCACTATGCTATCTTGCAATCTTTGTGCTTAGTTTATTTAAAATTTACATTTTGGCACACCATAAGAAAAGTAAGACACTTTAAAAACAACCCTAACTTGAACCAAGTAAATTCCCCATAGGGGTCACAAAATAATTGATAGTTCAGGTTATGACCAGGAGTGTAGGAATCCCAAAATCCATCATGGTTATTTACATTGAAACATATAAGTAGTCCTTATTAGGGAAATTAAAATTGTTGTTGTAGCGGCTACAACAACCCTCCAAAAATTTTCCTTAGCCTGTTTTGGAGCCTCCCCTACCAACCTTACACAGCACTTTGTCTTGCTTCGTCAAGTACTCAAGCTTCAGTGTTTTCCTCACACAAAGGAAGCCTATCGATCACAGTCAATCCATTCCCCTCACAGACTGCTTACTGAGACTTGGTCTAGCTGTAGGCTAAGCAGCTTCCCCTTGAAAATTGTGCATTCCTCGAGGTAAACTAGCCTTCCCGCCAGGAATTGCGCAATCCTCTCGAACAACTTGCTGGTCTCTAGGATTGCGCAACCCTGCCAGCCAACCCTCCCAGTAGGATTTACACAATTTTTCCCAGCAGCGGGCTGTTCAACCCAGGATTTGCACAAATCTGGGCAGTAGTCAGCTGCTCTGCCTAGAAATTGTGCAATCCCCTTGAGCAGTCAGCTCAACTTACAGTTAGGAATGCACATTTTTCCCAAGCAGTTAAGAACTAGCATGCATGGACAGTCTGGTTGACTAGTTCCACCCGGGACCGAGGAAACTTGACTTGCATGCATGCATGACTTGATCTTCCCAGAATAGAAAGAGACAACATGAAAAAGGCATCCCATGATTCAGGGAGCTATTTTTAGCAGACAGGGGTTACATGCTAATTTGTTTTAGAAGTTCCCCTCCAAGTGTTGCTTTTTCCTAGATTTGTGGCATGCGCGTCTTGAGACCAAACTTACTTATTTGACACATCAGAGCTCATTCACTCACATTGATCTCGAGCTTTGACATCCCACAACACATCCGAGACTCTTCGACACATCCGGCTCAGCTATTCACGGGTAAGTGGCCTCAACATGTATTTTTTAGCATTTCTGTCACTTTTTATGTATTCACTTGTGTGAGTGTTGGTTGCTTGATTTCTTTGAACACCTATTGTCGTTTACATAAATTGTAGCTTGTCCTAGCTCTGTTTCAATTTTCGTCGTTATCTCACTATTGTCACATGCATGAAATTGTTTTGCACGGACATTCGCCCAACCGGCGAACGACCTCACCTACATGCATGTTGATATATTTGTTGAATCTTCCATTCATGTTATTCATGCACTGTTTATCACTTTTTCTATCACTTAGTGTCACCATGCATTTCATTGACTCACTTGCTTTCAGTTGCCCATCGGCGAGTCGGGTCAAACTCGGCCCAAGCTTTGCCCCCACCAAGACTACATTATGCAATTTGGGGAAGGAAGGCTCACCTTTCTCTCTAGATTTGTGCATTCTTTCCCAACACTGGCCTCCTGGACTGAGGTGCGCATTTCTAGAGGTCAGTGGCTGCTTGGCCCAAAAATTTGTGCAAATTTGTCCCTGGGCCAATAGTCTTTCCCAGCTGGAATTGCGCATTGCACAATCCCAGCAGCCAGCTGCCCAAATGGATTGCGTATTTCACAGATTCAACAGCCAGTCCAACCTCCCAAACAGCCTCGACTTCCTTTTGCACAAATATGATAGCTGGTCACTCAGCCTCCCAATGAAATTTGCGCAATCTTTCTCATCAGTTTCCCAGGTATGTGTTGTGTCCTTCCCCAGATTTGCTTTGTTTTCACTAACATATTTCTTGCCATGCATGTTGCTTGTTTCCAAATATTTTAGGTGTTCATCTGTCTCAATGACTTCCAAGAGAGCAAGATCCCAGGACACTGATAGTATTGCAGCTGGAACAATAGTTGAACAGGTGTCCTCTAGCATGCCGATCTACGAAGATACGAAGTTGTATCTAGACAAGGACATCAAACTAAAGTGGCAAGAGGTGAATGAAACATTCGTAGGTACTTTTGGGGAAGACCTTGAAGACCATTAGGTGTATGTGAACATTCATAAGTCTGGCCTGTACTAGATTGCATGCAGATACCCTATGTTCCCATGTGCGGATATGATTCACTGGATCGTCTCTCACACTGACCCTGAGACGATGACCTTGAGCAGTGTCAGTGGGATGAAGCTTGCAACCTTCTGGGCATGAGACTACAATGAGATGTATCAGATGAATGAGCCCATGACTGTCATGACTCCTCCATTCAGCTTGCCCAACAACAGAGGTCACTCCAGAGACATTTTGAAGGATTGGGTAAAGGATCCAGCTCGCTTCAGGATGACACCCAATCAGGTCTATAAGACAAAGATATTGAGGAAGGCATAACAATACTTAGTCATATTCGCATGTCAAATGAGTGGTCAAGCAAGCACTGAGACCTTCCCTTAGAGTTGGGTGGTTACGCTGGATGAATTGGCTAGAGAAGGAAGACCACACAACTAGTCCGGCATACTTGCTCATCAACTGAAGGAGCAAGTGACGAAGGCTTGACAGTTGCTCGAACGCATGCATGCAGAGATCTACATGTCGCCTACATTCTAGATGCAGTCTGTGTCCAACATGAATTCTTGGGCATGGAGTGGGCATGGTCACCGACAGAGACTGTTGTGAACACATAGTTCAAGTTATTGTCCGAGTGCAGCTTCAGAGGAGTGATCATACGACTATCTGACCACTTTGTCACACTAGTGTACAGGTTGATATTAGAACAAGATCCACCCTGCATGTCAGAGGAAGAGATGAAGGCATTGTTAAGCATTGTAGATTGGTATGCCTCACCGACCGACACGTTCATCCGAGTGGTCAGTGCAGAGAATCCTCTGCATGTTCTACCAAAGTTTTCTTTGGATATGCTTATCATGCAGTGACAGCGAGACTGCAATGGAAGAAGAAGGCACATTGGCCCACTCTTCTGTTGCAGATTGGGTTATATGAGATCAAGAGAATCACACATGTGGATATCGAAGCAGAACATATGAAGAAGTATATGTTCGACCTCCGAAGCTTCAACCTGTATGACCCACATTTCATTGTGAAGGATCACTGCTTGAGAGTTCAGCGCAACTAGATCCATGGGGCATTTCATGAGGCCGAGGAAGACTCATGGAGGTACTTCTAAAATTCCCCTAGGCCCAATGAACTGGTCAGTTTCGTCGTAGAGTGGTTAGCACGGAAGCATGAAGCAGCATCACGGAGAACACCAATAGTAGCAGCAACAGAAGAGGCAACAAAGCCTAGCATACTTGTGTGCGACAAAGGGAAGAGGAAGATTGTCGACTGCATGGAGGAGGAACAAAGCTACAAGTTTCAAGCATATCCACTTCTAGAAAAAACAACTAAGGCTATTTAGGCAAAGAGGCAGTAGCGCAATAGGCGTATCGCGTGAACGCAGAGGGAGAAGAAGAGAATGGAAGAAGCAGAGAAGGATTTGCACGAGCTGAGAGAGAAACTCCGAAGACACCAACAGGAGAGTGAAGCGCAGTAGTAGCAAACACCGTAGGGGGCACATCATATGCAGACAGACAAAGCAGTGCCCGTATAGGTAGTTGATTCTTCTGAACAACTGGCATCAGGCGAACAGGGTGAGCCCTTGTAGGGGCAAGACTTTTCTCATGAGATAGAATAGGCTCTTAAACAGTTGGATGTGAAGATGGAGCAGCAAGTGTTGGAATAGGATACCAACCTCATGCCTCACCACAAAGAGGTTGACTCTCCCACTTCAATGCATCCAAATGATGAGCAAGTCTCAAATGACCAAGGAGGCATTGAGATCCTTGGTGGTCAGCCAGAAGCAGAGATGTGCAACAGCTCCTTTGATGAATCTCAACATAGAGTTGTGTAGCCTGATAGAGTACCAACTCCAGAGGACCGAACATCCCCTACGCAAGTTGAAGAACAAGTGATCGTGACCGATGTGCACAAGGACCCAGCTGCTTTGGTCAATGCAACTAGAGTGTATGCCAAATCCACTATCTCCAGTTTTCATTTCCTCATAGCTGAGAATGAGTGAATAGTGAAGGAACTACAAGTGGCCAACCAGGGAGGAGACTTGGTGATAATGTCTGCCCGAGCTGAACTGAAGAAGGAAATACTAGATGAAGTATTGTTCTTGGACACAGTCATGTGAGCATTGTACTCCAAGTTTGGTACCGTACATCAAGCAGTCGTTCATCTTCACGGATGGCAGCATTGAAGGTGAGAAGAGCTCGCATCTTGAAGAACATACATGCTATAGTTGACAACAAGTAGGCATGGATGATGAAGTACAAGGGAGCCCTACTTCATTTGCCCAAGATGATGAGGGCTAATGTGGTTGAGCTGCAAGCACGTATCAGGAGTCATATCTAGAACTATGAGGACCTAGCGTAACTCATCACTGGCATACAGGCTTCCCATGCATGAGTATTCAAGATCATGGGGGTTGTGGTGCACACAGATGCAATTCCATCACTTGGGACTCTCACCCAAGCAAAGACCAAGAAGCAGGTCCAACAAGAGCTTGACTCATACTTCGACGAGTTGATGCGCGTCGCCACCAATCTAGACTTGCCTATCAGTGCAGACATCATGCGCAAGTATGTTGCTGGTCTGGCCACATTGAGGACAATGATGCACATTATTTTAGATGAGTTGGATAGAGGAGCCCGAGCAGTGTACCCGGATGCCATGGAGGCAAGGTTCAGGTTCTAGACGGATGTCACAGCAGAACACACAGACACTATCAGAGACTACCAATCTTGGCACCAATATGTTACTGTTGATCAGCATGAGGATGTCGAGCAGTTGGACTTCTATAGTTGTCTAAGTTAGAGTGGTGTCTAGAGCCATTTTTCACATGGGTACATGTGCATTGTAATGTTGAGTCATGTCAAGTGTAAGTCAAGTGTCAAGAGTGAATGTAACAGTCATAGAGTAGGTGAAGAGTCATGAGGGTAGTTGAATGGTCACAAAGGGGAATGTCAAGGGTCACCCCACCCTTTGCTATAAATAGTCCCTCATAACTCATTGTAGAGGCTTTTGGTCAGCCAAGATTCTACTAAGACTATCTTGAAGAAGGCTTGGATAGTATTGTAACGCACCTTGGCTTCTCCACTGCACAGAGCTAGTACATCTCTTTGGAGGAGCAGGCGGATGTGGCTGTAACGTTCCATTGTTGGGGCTAGCAGGTTTACATGGTGTATTGTATGATTGTGACTTACACTTCTTTAATAATAAGAGCCAACACATTTTCATGCATATGTTGTTATTGTAGTTGGACTATTCCGGTTGCCTTAATGATATATGTTGTTTAACTTATGTACTTGTATATGAATTGAATTGTATGAAATTATATGAATCTTTTTGTTAATGTGTTGCATATGTTGTTAATGTTGTCACCGTCCGTGTCGAATGCTCTGTCGGACATCAGATAGACCTTTCTCATGAACCTTGATATATTAACCGTCACACCCATCTCGGACTGATCTGTGAGTGTTTCTCGTGTTATCTTACCTTGTATGTTGTGAATTCCGCATCGAGTGGACTGCTCCACCGAAAGATGTGCATGTCCTTTGTGTGGTGTGTTCCTAGCCGAGTTGGGATTGATCCCTTTCAACTCGGAATCCACCTTCACCTTCCTCTCCCTTCGAAGTGTTGGAACCTCTCGTACACATTACTTGACTCTTTACATCAGTTACACCCTTGCTACTGACAGAGTTATATTACTTACCTCTGTGTGACACGTTGATCAAGGCATTACCTTACAACCCACTGCTAGGACTCCTACACCAAACGATCTAAGGTCTAATTGGGACTTCTTACCGAGGAGATCCCCTTGGCATGTTGGTGGGTCTAGCACCATCAACATTTCTGGCGCTAGAAGGAGGGCCTGATGACAAGAAGTGTCCTCTCATCTAGTTTTGAACCTTTGCATATCTTTCATGGAGCCTTGCATTCTTCTTCCCCCCAGGTGTTTTTCGAATCATGAAGATGTCTCCATCTTGGGTAAGCTTTTCAATCTCTTATTCACTCACACGTATGATGGTGAAGGCGAAGTGGCCTGGCCTAAGCACTTACATAACTTTCTTTCCACGATTTATGAGGAAGACAAGTTTACTGATGAATAGGCCGGGTTGTTGCTTGCATACACACTTCACGAATCTCCATTTAATTGGGTGCTCAACCTACTGGCTAACACCGTGAACTCATGTGATCACTTCTATGATCTTATTGAAGACACATTCTATCATTTTGATCTAGAACATCTTGACCAGAAACTGTTATAGCAATGGAGGGCTCCACATGAATCCGTTATTGATTTTTGGCAGCGCTTCCGTGACTTGCAGTTTCAATCTCCAAGGAGCTAGATGAATTTCACTTATCTCTAGGACTGGTTCGAGCACTGTCTTAAGAAATCTGCCTGCCCCAAGAGGAAGCTTGATGTCAAGCCTCGTTCAACCTTCTTCGTTGATGGCACTACGCAATCCCATGTGGGAGCAGGCATTGTCTCAATGGACTGTCAGCCTCCCTCTCATTCAAAATTTCCACCATTGCCCAATGATGTTGAGGGTCCTATTCGCACATCTGTTCACCTTCACACCCTCCTATCGTCGCTCCACTCAATTTTAGCGCAGAGTTGGTTGTGAGTCCTTCAAGTTCTCATATGCATTCTTTTCTTTGACCTCCGTCTCCGCACTCAGGTGTTCCTCCGGATGATGTTGTCTTGTGTTTGTCCATTCCGGACTCTTCACTTGTTGTGAGCGGGGAACAACCCACTGACGTAGTTGGTGTTGCACAACCAACATGCATTTTCATTCATGAAGAGTATTAGTGGGATATTGAACATCAACACTTGGTGAAGGATGACTCCCTTCCATCCGATCCCCCTCCGTTCTTTCCTAGCTTCTTTGGTGAACTTTCCATCCTTGATTTTTCATGTATGTCTTCATCCATGGATGCACCCATTGTTGATCACTCGCAGGACTCACCGGATGCTAGTCCATCATTCGACAATGGAGAGGATAAGTTATTCATTGAAGATTCACTTGATCCTTCATCCGAGAAACACAGATGATGAGTTTGTTCGCTTTTCATCTATCTCTCTGTTTGATCCATCTGATCATGAGGATGCCGAAGAATTCATTGATTTTTCTGATCGTGGCGGTCGTGATCCATTTTCTTCCAATTTTGATCATGATCACGAATCTATTGCAGTTGATATTTCGAAGCCATCGGTTTATGATGATCTACCTGATGATGAAGTTGATACACCCAAGACTGTCGAGGCACTTTAGCCCGAGCTGATGGTTATGTTAGGCCCTCGCTTTCTTGGGGTTAGTCTCACTTCCGATCATGGAATTGTTCAATCACCCAAGGCTCCTCATCACTCGTCTGTATACATTGAAGATCCATCTCACACACAGATCACACTTCCTCCACTTGAACTCCACGACCTCATTGCTCATGCATTAGAGGAGTCTTACATTGCAATTTCACGATGCAAGTTATGTTGGTTTCTTTTGTTTTCTTGCATGTCTCAGTCAAGAGCGTGCTTTTGCTTCAAAGTTGCACGTAGTGTCACACAACACCATGATAAGTCCACAGACTGCTTGTCATGCACATGCACTCACTTATGTCCCTTGGGCACTTTGAAACATGAAGTGTGGCTATCTTCACTATTATATCTTTCTTGTATGAGGGTCCACACGACTGGGTTACTTGCAAACTAAGCCTTCACCCACATGGGTCTACCAATGTGCCGGTGGTTGCATTGGAAGTATCACTTCACGTGATCATGCCCATGCACTGTTAGTGTATGAGCAGGAGTAGTGTTTGCTTTCAATTGTTTGCTTGCCTGCTTGTTTTCTTTCATGCTTTGATTGCTTGATTGTTTGCTTGCTTGTTTGTCTGCTTGCTTTTCTCTCATTTTTGCTTTTGATTTTCCTTGGCTTTGTTTCTTGTTCATTCACTTGTTTCGTTTGTAGGTTAGTTTTGCATGAAATCATGTGTGACTCGTGAAACGAGTTAGGTAAAGAACAAGAGGGCTTGTAGAACTGTCACTACTTGGTTACCTGTCATCTTGCCTCTGTATGATGACCTTGTTACTCTTATTCCATGATATGTCAAAGGAAATACGTATTGTTCGAAGTGAACCTTGGTGTAAACACAATGTTTGCGCGCTAACTAGTGTCACCTTCTCTAGTTGAATGTTTTTGGGTTCACCCTTGTCAGCTCAGTCAAGTAGAGTAAGGTGAGGGGGAAAACCTTAACAAGCACGTCAGGGATACAATAAACTACTTGTCGGCTGGAACAACCTCTTCTACTCTCAATAGGTTGGGATCCATCTTCCACCTCTAAAATGAATAAGTTTTATGCATAATGAAAATGAAAATAAAAAAAATCAAAATGAAAAATGAATAAGGTGAAAGAAGAGAAAGGATTCCTGCATAGGGAGGTGATGCAAGTAACTCCGCTCGTTGGCAGCAGAGCCATGCTTTTGTTCCTATGTGACTCCACAGGGGTACTGTCTAGGCCTGCTGGCAGTGGAGCAACACCAGAGAGGAAACTAAGACTCTGACGACTATACTGCTTGTGCACCTATATACCCCTCAACCCCAATCAAAACAATTGTGTTGCCTTGGCTTGGAATGTGTGTCAATCGACCAGGAGTTTGGCAGATGCTACATCTTACATCAAGCTACCATGAAGCCAAGATGAGCTAAGAACTGAACAATACTTTCGGAGGTGTTAGACTCGTTTTTCACGGACAAGGTCTATGCAGAGAGTTAGAGTTCTAAAAGTGTTTTCAAGTGTTCTAGCGGCTACAACAACCCTCCAAAAATTTTCCTTAGCCTATTTTGGAGCCTCCCCTACCAACCTTACATAGAACTTTGTCTTTCTTCGTAAAGTTCTCAAGCTTAAGTGTTTTCCTCGCACAAAGGCAGCCTGTTGATCACAGTCGATCCATTCCCCTCACGAGCTCCTTACCCGGACTTGGTCCAACTGCAGGCTGAGCAGCTTCCCCTTGAAAATTGCGTAGTCCTGGAGGGAAACCAACCTTCCCTCCAGGAATTGAGCAATCCTCTCTAACAACCTGTTGGTATCAGGATTGCGCAATCCTGCCAGCCAACCCTCCGAGAAGGATTTGCGCAATTTTTCCTAGCAACAGGTTGTTCAACCCAGGATTTGAACAAATATGGGCAGCAGTCAGGGATTACCCAGAAATTGCACAATCCCCTTGGGTAGTCAGCCCAACTTACAGTCAGGAATGTACATTTTTCCCAAGTAGTTGAGCACTGGCATGCATGGAGAGTCTGGTTGACTAGTTCCACCCAGGACCGTGGAAACTTGACTTGCATGCATGCATGACTTGATCTTCCCGGAATAGCAAGAGATAACATGAAAAAGGCATCCCATGATTCAGGTTGCTATTTTTAGCAGCCGGGGGTTACATGTTAAGTTTTTTTAGAAGTTTCCCTCCAAGTGTCGCTTTTTCCTAGATTTGTGGCATGCATGTCTTGAGACCAAAATTATTTATTCAATGCATCAAAGCTCATTCACTCACATCGATCTTGAGATCTGACATCCCACAACACATCCAGGACTCTTCGACACATCCGGCTCAACTATTCATGGGTACGTGGCCTCAACTTGTCTTTTTCAACATTTCTGTCGCTTTCTGTGTATTCTCTTATGTGAGTGTTGTTTGCTTGATTTGTTTGAACGCTTGTTGTTGTTTACATATATTCTAGATTTTCCTAGCTCTGTTTCAATTTTCATCGCTATCTCACTGTTGTCGCATGCATGAAATCGTTTTGCATGGACGTTTGCCCAACCGGTGAATGGCCTCACCCACATGCATGTTGATATGTTTGGTGAATCTTGCATTCATGTTTTTCATGCACTGTTTATCACTTCTTCTATCACTTAGTGTCACCATGCATTTCATTGACTCACTTGCTTTCAGTTTCCCGTCAGCGAGTCGGGCCAACCTTGGACCAAGCTTTACCCCCACCAAGACTGCATTGCGCAATCTGGGGAAGGAAGGCTCACCTTCCTCTCCAGATTTGTGCATTCTTTCCCAGCACTAGCCTCCTGGATTGAATTGTGCATTTCTAGATGTCAGTGACTGCTTGGCCAAAAAATTTGTGCAAATCCTTCCCTGGGCCAGCAATCTTTCCTAGCTAGAATTGTGCATTGTGCAATCCCAGCAGCGAGCTGCCCAACTGGATTTCGCATTTCACAGATCCAGTAGCCATCCAGCCTCCCAAACTACCCAGACTGCCTTTTTTGTAGTTCTGGTAGCCGGTCACTCAGCCTCCTAGTGAAATTTGTGCAATCTTGCTCATCAGTTTCCCAGGTATGTGTTGTTTCCTTCCCCAGATTTTCTTTGTTTTCACTGACATATTTATTGCCATGCATGCTTCTTGTTTCCAGATCTTTCAAGTGTTTGTCTATCTCAATGGCTTCTAAGAGATCAGGATTCCAGGACACTGATGGTGTTGCAGCTGGAACAACAGTTGAAAAAGTGTCCTCTAGCATGCTGATCTACAAAGATATGAAGTTGTATCTAGACAAGAAAATCAAACTGAAGTGACAAGAGGTGAATGAAACATTAGTAGGTACTTTTGGGGAAGACCTTGAAGACTATTAGGTGTACGTGAACATCCATAAGTCCATCCTATATCAGATTGCATGCAGACAACCCGCGTTCCCATGTGCGGATATGATTCACTGGATTGTCTCTCACACTGACCCCGAGATGATGACCTTGAGCAGTGTTAGTGGGATGAAGCTTGCAACCTTCTGGGCACCAAACTACGATGATATGTATCAGATGAATGAGCCCATGACTGTCATGACTCCTCCATTCACCTTGCTCAATAATAGAGGTCACTTAAGAGACATTTTGAAGGATTGGGTAAAGGAGCCAACTCATTTCAGGATGACACCCAGTCAGGTCTATAAGACAAATATATTGAGGAAGGAATACCAATACTTGGTCATATTCTCATGTCGACTGAGTGGCCAAGAAAGCATTGAGACTTTCCCTCAAAGTCGGGTGGTTGCACTGGACCAACTGGCTAGAGAAGGAAGATCATGCAATTGGTCCGACATACTGGCTCATCAGCTGAAGGAGTAAGTCACTAAGGCTCAACAGTCGCCTGAAGGCATGCATGCAGCTATTTACATGTCCGCCTAAATTCTAGATGCACTTTGTGCCCAACATGAATTCCTGGGCATGGAGTGGGCATGGTCATCGATGGAGACTGTTGTGAACACGTATTTCAAGTTATTGTGCGAGTGCAGTTTGAGAGGAGTGATCATACGGTTGTCCGACCACTTTGTCACCCCAGTGTACAGGTTGATGTTTGAACAGGATCCACCCTACATGTCACAGGAAACAATGAAGGCATTGTTAGTCATTTCAGATTGGTATGCCTCAGCGACTGGCACGTTCATCTGAGTGTTCAGTGTGGAGAAGCCTCCGCATGTCCTGCCAAAGTTTGCTTTGGACATGCTTATCATGTAGGAAGTATCGTATGATATCTCAACAGGATTGACAACGAGACTGCAGCGGAAGAATAAGGCACCTTGGCCCACTCTTCTGTTGCGGATTGGGTTATATGAGATCAAGAACATCAAACAGGTGGATGTCGAAGCAGAACAGATGAAGAATTATCTGTACGACCTCCAAATCTTCAACTCGTATGACTCACATTGCATTGTGAAGGATCATTGCTTGAGATTTCAATTCAACTGGATCCATGGGGAATTTCATTGGGCCGAGGAAGACTCATGGAGGTACTTCTACAATTCCTCCAGTCCCTATGAACAGGTCAGTTTCACTGTAGAGTGGTTAGGACAGCAACATGAAGCAACATCATGGAGAATACTAGCAGTAGCAACAACAAAAGGAAGCAGAGCCCAAAATACCTATGTGCGACAAAGGGAAGGGGAAGATTATTGACCGCATGGAGGAGGAACAAAGCTACAAGTTTCGAAAAGATCCACTTGTAGAACAAGCAGCTAATTCTATTTAGGCAAAGAGCCAGCAATGTGGCAGGTGTATCACGTGAAGGCAGAGGGAGAAGAAGAGAATGGAAGAAACAGAGAAGGAGTTGCACGAGTTGAGAGAGAAACTTCGGAGAGAACAAGGGTTGTTCCAATAGGAGAGTGAAGCGTAGCAACAACAAACACCACAATGGGCACATCATGTGTAGACAGACGAAGCAGCGCCTGTACAGGTAGTTGATTCTTCTGAACAGCTGGCATCAGGCGAATAGGGTGAGCCCTCGCAGGGGCAAGACTTTGCTCATGAGATAGAATAGGATCTTGAACAGTTGGATGCAGACATGGAGCAGTAGGAGTTGGAATAGGATACCGACCTCATGCCTCACCATAGAGAGGTCGACTCACCTACTTCAATGCATCCAGATGATGAGCAAGTCTCGAATGACCAAGGAGGCACTAAGATCCTTGGTGGTCACCTGGAAGGAGAGATGCGCACCAAGTCCTTTGATGAATCTCAACATAGATTTGTGTAGCTTGACAAAGTACCAACTCTGGAAGACCAAAAATCCCCTGTGCAAGTTGAAGAACAAGTGATCATGATTGATGTGCACAAGAACCTAGATGCTTTGGTCGATGAAACTAGAGTGTATGGCAAAGCCACTAGCTCCAGCATTCGTTTCCTCATAGCTGAGAATGAGCGAATGGCAAAGGAAATACAGGTGGCCAAGTAGGGAGGAGACTTGGTGACAATGTCCACTTGAGGAGGACTGAAGAAGGAAATACTAGATGAATTATTGTCCTTGGACACAGTCGTGCGAGCATTGTACTCCACGTTTGGTACTGTGCATCAAGCAGTTGTTCATATTCATGGATGGCAGCATCGATGTGTGAGAAGAGCTCGCATCTTGAAGAACATACATGCTGTCGTTGAAAACATGCAGGCATAGATGATGAAGTACAAGGGAGCCCCGCTTCATTTGCCCAAGATGATGAGGGCCAATGTGGTTGAGCCACAAGCACGTATCTAGAGTCAAATTTGAAACTATGAGGACCTACCACAACTCATCACTAGCATACAAGCTTCGCATGCATGAGTATTCAAGATCATGGAGGTTGTGGTGCACACACATGCGATTCCATCACTTGGGATTCTCACCCAAGCAAAGACCAAGAAGCAGGTCTAACAGGAGCTTGACTCATACTTCAACGAGTTGATGCACATCTCCACCAGTCCAGACTTGACTATTAGTGTAGAAATCATGCGCAAGTATGTTGTTGGTCCGGCCACATTGAGGACAATGATGTGCATGCTTTCAGATGAGTTGGACAGAAGATCCTGAGAAGTTTACCCAGATGCCATGGAGGCAAGGTTCAGGTTCCAGATGGATGTCACAGCGGAACACACAGACACTATCAGAGACTACCAATCTTGGCACCAATATGTTACTATTGATCAGCATGAGGATGTTGAGCAGTTGGACTTCTATAGTTATCTAAGTCAGAGTGGTGTCTAGTTTGGCTTGTTCAAGCGATTGTTCACATGGGTACATGGGCATTGTAATGTTGAGTCATGTCAAGTGTAAGTCAAGTGTCAAGAGTGAATGTAACAGTCATAGAGTAGGTGAAAAGTCATGAGAGCAGTTGGACTTCTAAAGTTATCTAAGTCAGAGTGGTGTCTAGTTTGGCTTGTTCAAGCCATTGTTCACATGGGTACATGTGCATTGTAATGTTGAGTCATGTCAAGTGTAAGTCAAGTGTCAAGAGTGAATGTAACAGTCATAGAGTAGGTGAAAAGTCATGAGGGTAGTTGAACGGTCACAAAGGGGAATGTCAAGGGTCACCTCACCCTTCGCTATAAATAGTCCCTCATAACTCATTGTAGAGGATTTTGGTCAGCCAAGCTTCTACTAAGACTATCTTGAAGAAGGCTTGGATAGCATGCTAATGCACCTTGGATTCTACATTGCACGAAGCTAGTACATCTCTTTGGAGGAGCCGGAGGATGTGGCTATAACATTCCACTGTTGGGGCTAGCAGGTTTACATGGTGTATTGTATGATTGTGAATTACATTTATTTAATAATAAGAGCCAACACTTTTTCATGCATATGTTGTTATTGTAGTTAGACTGTTCTGGTTGCCTTAATGATATATGTTGTTTAACTTACGTACTTGTATATGAACTAATTTGTATGCAATTATATCAATCTTGTTGTTAATGTGTTGCATATGTTGTTAATGTTATCACCGTCTGTGTCGACTGCTATACCAAACATCAGACAAACCTTTCTCATGAACCTTGCTATATCAACTGTCACACTCATCTCAAACTGATATGTCAGTGTTGTTCATGTTATCTTACCTTTTATGTTGTGACTGTCGCATCAGATCGGACTTCTTCGCCAGAAGCTGTGCATGTTCTTTGTGTGGTGTGTTCCTAGCCGAGTTGGGCCTGATCCCTTTCAACCTGGTATCCACCTTCACCTTCCTCTCCATTCGAAGTGTTGGAACCTCTCGTACACATTCCTTGACTCTCTGCATCAGTCACACCATTGCTATTGATAGAGTTATCTTACTTGCCTCTGTGTGACATCGCGGTTAAGGCATTACCTTATGACCCACTACTGGGACTCCTACACCAAATGGTCTGAGGTCTAATTAGGAATCTTACCGAGGATATCCCCTTGACATATTGGCAGGTCCAGCACCATCAACACCTGCATAACCCATTGCAAAAGGCCAGTGATGAGTATAAACCTATGAAGGCGGTAAGGCCCAGACGACGGATTATCATGGGCTCCCTTGAATCTCTTAGTGCTTGGTAGGGGATATGGGTCCAAATGTTATTAACCAGAAGTTGAGATTCACTCATCCCCACTTGGCATAGATAGGTTAGAGGCCCAATATTACAGAAGATTTTCTTATAGGTGGTTGGTATGGGAACACTTACACCTAGAGGTGATTTTGAATAACTGTTGGAAGTGTCGTCAATTTCTTCAGGACATGGCCCCAATACCCCTTGTTATAACCCTCTTCCATACCTTGGATTTTTTTTGGCTACTGGAAATGTCACCAACAATTTCAAAATATGGCCTTGGTACCCTTGTAACAACCTTCGCAAGGCACAATTATTGATTGACTGGAAGGAGGTTAGGCCATTAGGACTTTTGTTCACACACAAAAACCTATTGTCAATTTTTTCTCCTTTTATTGTTTCACACATTAATATTTTAAAGGAAAATTAACCATTTTGTTTTTCTCTTTGTCTTATGTATGTATAATTTGGTTTCCTTATCATCCCCCCTCACAGTATCCTTCACACAATTACTAGGGCACAATAGGGGACCCAAGGGTTTCTAGCCGCTATAATTTCCTACAAGACCTCCTACCCTTACTAAGAGGAGTACTTGGTTTCTCGCCATCTCACCGTAGATGACAACATCTAGCTACTTTGATAGGCACATCCATCCTTGGTGCTAATTTTTTAGGAAGTATTTCCTCTCAAGGTACCACTAGCACCAACCCTCAGGGTAACACCAACATAGCCCCACAGGGTTCTACTACTAATACCATACCACAAGGTCATACTACAATGGCTACTCTTTTCTAATTACAACTACAATGGCTACTAGAATAACTATTAAAATAATTACTCATTTCTAATCTTGCATTTGCATTCTCACTCAAACACTAGACTCCCTTTGGCATCATAGGAAACCATATGGTCACACATATGCATAAGTTTTGACGGTGCTAGACCCGCCAACATGTCAGGGGATCTTCCTAGTAAGAAGTCCCAATTAGACCTCAGACCATTTGGTTTCGCACAGATGCAAGTAAGATGCCCCTGTTGGTAGCAAGGGTGTGACAGTTGCTATAAGTCAAGGAAGGTGCATGAGCGGTTCTAACACATGGAGGGTGAAGTGAGTGCACCCCTTGGAAATCTGTGATAGAATGGAGTTAAGAAGGGAACACACGAGCAAAGATTCATCATAACATGGAAGGAAAGTTAGCTAACAATCCAAAGTGATGGTTAAACCAACAACACATTTCAGAAAGATTCATACATACATATACAGAAATAGCTACACATGCATGCGTAAGCAAACATATACATATATCATTTAGAGTACTCAAGATAGTTGAAATACAATACAACATATGAAATGTGCATGAAATGTGATGGCTCTGTTATATTAACATGTGTAAATTACAGTCATACAATACATCCATGTCCAACCACTAGTTCAGATAGTAGAACGTTACAGCCACAACTGCCTATTCCTCCAAAGAGATATACTAGCTCTGCGCAGTGGAGAAACCAAGGCTCATTACAATACTGTCCAAGCTCTCTCTAAGATAGTCCTATCGAAAACTTGGCTAACCAAAATCCTTTACAATGAGTTATGAGGGACTATTTATAGAAAAGGGTGGGGTGACCCTTGACATTCCCCTTTGTGACCGTTCATCTATCCTCATGGCTCTTCAACTATTCTATGACTATTACATTCAACTATTGACACTTGAACTTCCACTTGAAAAGACATTACATTACAATGCACATGCACCCATGTGAGACAAAATGGCTTGAGCAAGCCATGCAAGACATCACTAACACTCAGACCATTGTGGTGAGACCAACTCTTTGACATCCTCATGATGGTCGATGGTGGCGAACTGATGCCAAGCTTGGTCATCCGTGATGGTGTCCATGCTCTCAATGGTGACATCTTACTAAAAGCAAAATCTTGCCTCCGTTGCATCTAGGTACACTGATATGGCTCCTCTATCCAACTCATCCGACAACATGCACATCATCGTCTGTAGTGCAACTAGACCAGCAACATACTGATGCATAGTGTCTGTGTTGATCTTCAAGTGTGTGTTGGTGACCATGTGCATCAACTTTTCAAGATACATGTTTAGCTCCAGTCAGACTTGCTTCTTGTCTTCGCATCGGTGAGTGTGCCAAATGGGTGGGATCACATGCATGTTATTGAATTCCCTTGCATGTGATCAAAAACACTGCTCACATTTTCTACTTCGTGTCAGCTACTAGGATGGATCAATAACTTGTATGGGTGCAGATTCATCAGTTTGGGCATGTGCGCCCCTAGCTGTACCTGTTCTTGTTGCAACTCATTTTCTCGTCTATGCAACTCCTGTTCTTCCTTGAGTTGCTACTTGGGCACATGAAACTCTTTCTCTGTTTCTCTCTCTGCCTTCACGTGATATCTATGTCGCGCCATCACCTTAGCCTCAATCTCCAAAGCTGCTTTCGTCATGAGTGGATCTACTTTGAACTTGCAACTTTGCTTCACCTCTATGGTATCAACAACCTTCCTCTTGCACTCGCCACATGCGGGTGTGCTGCCTTCTGCTATTGTTGATGGTGCTTTTCGTTGTGATGTCGCTGCCATATTATCTTGATCTCCTTGCCTACGAACAACTTGATGTCTTCGTGGATAGGCAAGTTCATAGACACTTGATTGACTGCATCCCCAGTTGCACTCTTAACAGTGTCTTTGACTCTGCTCTCCTGGAAGCTGTTGTACTTATGCTGCTAAGAGATAGATGACTACCTGTGATGCCTGGAGACAAAAAAATTCATGGCAAGAAATCTGTTAGTCAAAAACCAAAAGAAACTTGAAGATTGACTAGCAACATACCTATGTGATTGAATGTGAAGGTTGCGCAATTTCTGTCGGGAGGTTGGGAGGCTAATTGCCAAAACTGCGCAAGGCACAGTTCAGGTTGTCAGGAGGCTGAATGATTGCTGGAACTATGCAATGCACAATCCATCCTAGCCCGCTAAGGACTGAAACTGCACAATGCACAATTTTAGTCAGCAGTGACATGCAACTAGCAAACTGCATTGCACAGTTTCTAGGGCCAGCAGGACATTGCCTCTAGGAATTGCGCAATGCAAGCATGGAGGTCAGTGATGGGATATAATTGTGCAATTTTTGGAAGGAAGGCAGAGCCTTCACTTCCATAAATGTGTAGTGCTAGCATGGAAAGGCACGATCCGGGCCAAGGCAGTCCAGACCGGCCGACGAGTGACTGAAAACATGAGAAGTATGAATGCATAGTGAGATGAGTGCAAACAAGAGTGAATGATCATACATGCAAACAACAAGTGCAAGATTTGGAAATGGGTAAGCATGCATGTGTGTGAAGCGAGTTGCCGCAATGACGACCGTCCATGCAAAACATTGTCATGTGTGCGACTACAGTGAGATGCGAATGAAACTAAAACGGTGCTTCTGTAAGCTAACAAACATCAAAACGACAGGAAGCACTCACTGAAATCACACAGAAAGTGAAACACAAAAAGCGATAGAAATGCAATGCAAGACATGAAAAGCGGGCTTACCCCAAAACAGCTGAGTTGAATGCGCCAATGAATCCTAGATAAAATGTGGGATGTGAGAGCTACAAGGTCGATGTGAGGAATGATCTCTATAGCGTTTGATTGGTGAGTTTCGATAAAATCGAGGTTGTGACGCACATGCCACAAATCTAGGGAAAGAGAAACTTGGCGGGAGGTTTCTGAAATGATCCTTGCATGTAACCTCCAGCTACTAAAAATAGATCCTTGAATCAAGGGATTCCTTTGCATGTTGCCTTGGGAGAAGCAATCCATGCACGCAAATCATTTTTGCTCCACCCCGAAGGCAACCGGTCAAACCAATGGCACATGCAACAACCAGCTTGAATGGGAGGAAAAAATGCACATTTCTGGGAGGGAGCTGGGTTGACTTCCCAGAAGGTTTGTGCAATTTTTGGGCTGAGCAACCGACTACTGCCCAGAATTACGCAATTTCTGGGCTGAGCAGCCCTGCTGGGAGGAATTGTGCAATTTTCCCAATGAAGCTTAACAGGAAGATTTGCGTAATTTTGGAGCCTAGTAGACTGCCAAACAATATTGTGTAATTTATGGAGGGAAGACTAGTTACCCTCCAGAATTGTGCAATTTCTTGAGGGAGCTGCTCATCCTGTAGCTGGACCAAGTCTGGAGAAATAATCTGTGAGGGGGGTGTAACAAGCGATCATGCACAAGCTGTCAATCTGCAAGAAAATCACTGAAGCTTGTGTACTTGATAGTGCAAGACATGTTGTTGAGGACGGTTGGTAAGGAACCTCCAAAACAAAGCTAAGGAAAATTTTTGGAGGGTAGTTGTAGTCGCTACAACACTTGGCGACACACTGGTAGAACTCTAGCTCTTTGAATGGACCTTGTTCGTGAAAAGCAAGTCTAACACCTCCGTAAACATTGTTGAGTTCTCTGTTCATATTGGTTTCCACACTTGCTTGATTGTAAGATGTAGCATCTTGCCAAGCTCTTGGTTAGTCGACACACATTCCAAGCCAAGCCAACATAGTTGTTTCGATTAGGGATGAGGGGTATATTGGTGCACAAGAACTATAGTCATTAGAGTTTTAGTTTCATCTCTGGTGTTGCTTAGTTGCAGGTAGGCCTAGACAGTACCCCGTCATAGTCATGCAGGAACACAAGTATTGCTCTGCTGCCAGTGAGCCTAGTCAATACTCCAGCAGAGTTACTTGCATCACCTCTCTGTGCAGGAAGCCTTTCTCTTCTTTCACCTTATTCATTTTTCATTTTCTAGAAATTTTTCACTTTTTCATTTTCATAACTGTGCATAACAGTTATTCATTTCAGAGGTGAAAGAGGGATCCCGATTTATTGAGAGTAGAAGAGGTTGTTCCTTCAGAGAAGTAGTGTATTGTATACCTCTAACATGCTTGTTAAGGTTTTCCCCCTCATCTTTCTCTACTTGACCGAGATGACAGGGATTAACCCAAAAACAACGGACTAGAGTAGGTGATACTAGTTAGCGTGCAAGCGTTGTGTTTTCACCAAGGTTCACTTCGAACAATAAGTATTTTCCATTGATGTATCATGGACTGAAGACAAAAAGTTCTTAAATAAGGGAGCAGACAACAAATAACCAAATGTTGATAGTTGTACAAGTCCTATTGTACTCTACCCAACTTGTTTTAAGAGTCGCACACGGTCCATGAAAAACTAACCTACGGACATAAACAAGCAACAATCCAAAAAGAAAAGCAAGAAGCAGAAGCAAATGCGAAAGAGAAGCGAGTAAGCAAACAAACACACAAATAAAGAAGTAAACATGCATGCAAGAAAACAACTCAAGAAGCAAATAATACTCTTGCTTATAAGCTAACAGTGCATGGGCCGTCTCATGTGAAGTGATACTTCTAATGCAGCCACCGGCGCATTGGTCGACCCATGTTGGTGAAGGCATGGTTCACGAACCTCATAGTTGCACAAACAAGAAAGAATGAAATATATAACAAAGAAGACAAACACACTCTGAGTTTACAAGCATCCACATAACAAAAATGAGTGAAAGTGCATGACAAGCACTTTGTGGACTTGCCATGGTGTTGTGCTCATTAGGGGATTTTCGAGGTCTAAAATGGGCCTCCTAAGAAAAATGTACAACCAAAATAAATTTTATAAGAACCAACTAGATTCAAGATGATGATGTCAACCATGGGGGATGATTCACCATTTTTGGAGTAAAAAAGTACAAAGATTAAAAAATAATAAAACAATAAAATTATGTTTTCAACTCTTATTTTCAACTTATCTCCCTACGTTTTTACTCAAATTTCGAGCGGGAGTACTCGTTGGATGAAAAAATTAATTCCTCATCCAAGGAGTACCCATGTTGCATACTTTCGATGCACCCTGCTACATGAAAAATGAGAAATACATGAAAATCGTGATTACTTAGGGAGATAAGTTGAAAATAAGAGTTGAAAAAGTAGTTGTCTTTTTTGCCTCTAAAATTTGATGATGTAATCTAATCTTATTTTATTATTTCCACTATTATTTTATCATTTCCTTAGGAGGCCCATTTTAGACCTCAAAAATCCCCTAATGACACTGCGTGCAGATGTTGAGTGTATGCATTCTCTTGACTGTGACATGCAAGAAAATGTGAGAAAGGTAAACCACTTACGTTGTGCAAGTGTTCTTGTTGTGTAAGATTCCTCCAATGTGTGAGTGATGGGGTCGTGTAGTTCGAGTGGAGGAGGAGAAATATGGGTTTTTGGTTGATCATCAATGCAAAGCAGAGAGTGATGAGGAGCCTTACATGTTTCAACAATTTCCTAATCGAAAGTGAAACCAACCTCGGGACAACGAGGGCTTGACATAACCATCAGCTCGAGCTGAAATGCCTCGACAGTCTGTGGGGTTTCAAATTCTTCGAGAGATAGATCATCGTAGACCAGTGTCTTAGATGGATTAACAACGATTGAATCAACATCATGATCGGATGAAGAAGTAGAGAGATCACAACAACCAAGATCAAAAAATTCAAGATGTTTGTCGGCATCCTCATGATTTGATGAACCATGAAGAGGGGTAGATGAGAAGCAAGGATGTTCACCCTATGTGTTTTCAAAAATGGCAGATGACAGATTGGATGGATTTTCAGAGGAAGATGTGTCCTCTCCACAATGTAATTACAGACTAACATCCGACGTCTCCTGTGAATGATCGGAAGTAGAAACATTCAGAAATAAGTTTTCACTGGGGAAATCAGTAGTGGAAAAATCAAAAGAGACGTCAAGATAAAGCAGGTGAGGCACGTCTTGAAGGGAGTCATCCTTCACTGTGAGTTCTTCTTTATACTCTCGCACACACTCATCATGAATTATGGCGTATCTTGGTTGCATAACACCAACTCCGTCAACCACTTGATCCTTGTTCACAGCAGGTGAGGAGTCTGGAATGGAAGAACACAAGAAAATACAATCCAGAGGATCAACAGAACATAGGGACAAAGGTTGAGGGAACGAATCCAAGTCATAGCAAATAGGCTTGCAAGCCAAATTTGCATAGATATCAAGAGCAGGTGGGGTGGGAGGATGTGACAGTTCAACAGATGTGCGTGCATAATCTCCCACATCACTCTACGGTGGTGGAGTTGTTTGATGAGGTGAAGGTGGATAGTCACTTGTGACAACAACTGTGCCTGCCTATGATTGCGCAGCTCCATCACCGAAGTGTGTTGAGCGAGGTTCGGATATGTGAAGAAGATACTCAAATCTTCCATCAAGAAATTCCCAATCAATATCATCTTCAGGGAATCGGTATGTAAGATTACAAAAGCGTGTGAAACTGTTCAATAGATTCATCGAGCGCTTTTTGTAATTTCAGAATTTCTTTGTTGAGTGCTTTACAGTCAAAGTGATTGAAAGCATGGTCTATCTCTGCAACCAGATGAGAAAGAGAATGAATAGATTTTTTGGGTAGTGTGGCACACCATTGCATTGGGTTCCCTCAAAGCGTGTAGACAAACAATGCGCAGGTAATGTAATCTTCAAAGATTCCATGTCTTTCGCATGAGTCTAAAATGTTGACCGTGTGCCTAACCTCCACCATCGTATGTTTTATGTGACAAGTTATGCGAGAGATTTTCCGAGATAATGAAATCATTTCCATAAGACATACATTCTAGAAGAGAAACTTTGTAGTTAGTCATGATAGACATGTGGAGATTCAAAATAGATGCGAGGACTTAGTTTGTCATCTGGCCCCCCTTCTAGCACCAAAATGTTGACGATGTTGGACCCTACAACATGTCAGGGGATCTCCCTGGTAAGAAGTCCCAATTAGACCTCAGATTGTTTGGTGTAGGAGTCCCAATAATGGGTTGTGTAGTGTCGCCTTGACCGTGGATTCGCACAGAGGCATGTAAGATGTCCATGTTGGTAGCAAGGGTGTGACAGTTGCAGTAAGTCAAGGAAGGTGCTTGAGCGGTTCTAACACATAGAGGGTGAAGTGAGTGCACCCCTTGGAAACCTGTGATAGCACGGAGTTAAGAAGGGAACACACAAGAAAAGATGCATCACAACATGGAAGGCAAGTTAGCTAGCAATCCAAAGTGATGGTTAAACCAACAACACATTTCAGAAAGATTCATACATACATATACAAAAATAGCTCAACATGCATGCATAAGAAAACACATACATATATCATTTAGAGTACTCAAGATAGCTGAAATACAATACAACATATGTATGAAACATGTTGGCTCTGTTATATTAAGAATTCTAAGTTCCAGTCATACAATACATCTATGTCCAACCACTAGTTCCGACAGTGAAATGTTACAGCCACAACCACCTTCTCCTCCAAAGAGATATACTAGCTCTGCGCAGTGAAGAAGCCAAGGCTCATTGCAATATTGTCCAAGCTCTCTTTAAGATAGTCCTATCGGAAGCTTGGCTGACCAAAAGCCTTTATAATGAGTTATGAGGGACTATTTATAGCAAAGGGTGGGGCGACCCTTGACATTCCCCTTTGTGACCATTCATCTATCCTCATGACTCTTCAACTACTCTATGATTGTTACATTCAATTATTGACACTTGAACTTCCACTTGACAAGACATTACATTATAATGCACATGTACCCATGTGAGACAAAATGGCTTGAGCAAGCCATGCAATACATCACTAAAACTCAGACCATTGTGGTGAGACCAACTCTTTGACATCCTCATGATGGTCGTCAGTGGCGAACTGAAGCCAAGTTTGGTCATCCGTGATGGTGTCCGTGCACTCAATGGTGACATCTTACTGAAAGCAAACTCTTGCCTCTGTTGCATCCAGGTACACTGATATGGTTCCTCTGTCCAACTCATTCAACAACATGCGCATCATCATCTATAGTGTAGCTAGACCAGAAACATACTGATGCATAGTGTTTGTGCTGATCTCCGAGTGTGTGCTGGTGACCATGTGCATCAACTTGTCAAGATACATGTTCAGCTCCATTCAGACTTGCTTCTTGTCTTCGCATCGGTGAGTGTGCCAAATGGGTGGAATCACATGCATGCTGCTGAATTCCCTTGCATGCGATCAACAACACTTCTCACCTTTTATGCTCCGTTCCAGCTGCTGGGATGGATCAATAACTTGTACGGGCACAATTTCATCAATTTGTGCTTGTTGTGCCCCCTGCTGGACCTGTTCCTGCTGCAACTCATTTTCTCGTCTATGCAGCTATTGTTCTTCCTTGAGTTGCTACTTCAGCACATGCAACAACTTCTCTGTTTCCCTCTCTACCTTTACACAATCTTCGTGTCACACCGTCACCTCATACCCTCAATCTCCAAAGTTTCTTTCGTCATGAGTGGATCTGCTTTGAACTTGCAGCTTTTCTTCACCTCTATGTTGTCAATAGCCTTCCTCTTGCACTCACCGCATGCAAGTATGTTTCCTTCTGTTGATGTTGATGGTGCTGCTCATTGTGATGTTGCTTCCATCTTATCTTTATGTCCTTGTCTATGAACAACTTGATGTCTTCGTGGATAGGAAAGTTCTAGACACTTGATCGACTGCATTCCCAGGTGTGCTCTTAACAGTGTCTTTGACTCTGCTCTCCTGGAAGCCATTGTACTTGTCCTGCTGAGAGAGAGACAAACACTTGTGATGTCTGGAGACATAGAAACACTCATGGCAAGAAATCTGTCAGTCGAAAATAAAAACAAACTTGAGGACTGACTTGCAACATACCTATGTGATTGAAAGTGAGGGTTGCGCAATTTTTGCCAAGAGGTCGGGAGCCTGACTACTAAAACTGCACAAGGCATAGTCCAGGCTGTCAGGAGCCTGACTGAATGCTGGAACTACGCAATGCACAATCCATCCTAGCATGCTAAGGACTGAAACTGCACAATGCACAATTCCAGTCCGCAGTGACATGCAACCAGCAAACTGCATTGCGTAGTTTCTGGGGCTAGCAAGACATTGCCTCCAAGAATTACACAATGCAAACCTGAAGGTCAGTTTTGGTCTAGACTTGCGCAATTTTTGGAAGGAAGGCAGAGCCTTCACTTATGGAAATGCGTAGTGCTAGTCGGTTAAGGCACGATCCGGACCAAGGCAGCCCAGACTAGCCGACGGGCGACTGAAAACATGAGAAGTCTAAATGCATGGTGAGATGAGTGAAAACAAGATTGAATGATCATACATGAAAATAGAAAGTGCAGGATTCAGAAAATAGGAAAGCATGCATGTGTGTGAAGCGATTCACTGCAACGACAACCATTCGTGCAAAATAGTGTCATGCATGCGACAGTAGTGAGATGCGAATGAAAACTAAAACAATGCTTCTACAAGCTAACACACATCAAAATGACATCAATCGCTCACTGAAATCAAGAAGAAAGCACTCACACGAAGCAAAACACAAAAAACAATAGAAACGCAATGCAAGACATGAAAAGTGGGTCTACCCCAAAACAACTGAGTTGAATGTGCTGATGACTCCTAGATGCAATGTGGGATGTCAAAGATACAAGGTTGATGTGAGGAATGATTTCTGCATCATCCGGTTGATGAGTTTCTATAAAATCGAGGTTGTGACGTGTATGCGACAAATATAGGGCAAGCAACACTTGGCAGGAGGTTTCTGAAATGATCCTTGCATGTAACGTCCAGCTGCTAAAAATAGATCCCTGAATCAAGGGATACCTTTGCATGCTGCCTTGGGAGAAGCAGTCCATGCATGCAAATCCGTTTTTCTCATCCCCGGAGGGAACTAGTCAAACCAATGGCACATACAACATCTTGCTTAACTGGGAGGAAAAAATGCGCATTTCTAGGAGGGATCTGGGCTAACTTCCCAGAAGGTTTGTGAATTTATGTGCTGAGTAGCCTTGTTGGGAGGAATTGCACAATTTTCTCAGTGAAGCTTGATAGGCAGATTTGTGCAATTTTGGAGCCCAGTAGGCTGCCAGACAGGATTGCACAATTTCTGGAGGGAATGCTGGTTCCCCTCCAAAATTGTGCAATTTCTTGAGGGAGATGCTAAGCCTATAGCTGGACCAATTCCAAAGAAACAATCTGTGAGGGGCGTGCAACAAGCGACCATTCATAGGCTATCAATCTGCAAGAAAATCACTGAAGCTTGTGTACCTGACAGTGCAAGACATGTTGCTGAGGATGGTTGGTAGGGAGGCTCCAAAACTAAACTAAGGCAAAAAAATTTAGGGTGGTTGTAGCCGCTACAAAAATAAGTTATCCAACAATTTTAACCATCTACCCAGGACATCTTCGTCTATTTTGCCTTTAAATATAGGGGTGTCAAAGTTTACATGTAATTTAAGGGGGTGATGCCTTCGAAGTGATTACTAGATGAAGATTCTTTTCCCGCAAATACTCGTTGAAGGATCTAGGAAAAATTTTCCATCATTTCATTCCTTTGTCGCTCGAGGGCTTCTTCAAGTAATATTTTGAAAAGATCTCCTGCTCCCTCGTTTTTATTTTCTTCCGCCATGGGAGTTCATCGAGGTCAACGACACTGGTCTTGTAAGGGTTTAACTAGTTCAAGTCCCAATTCCTTATACCCCAACCTCATTGGGGACATGCACAAAAAAGCAGAGAAAGCGCAGACTGCTCTGATTCCATTGATCTATATTTTTGCAGGAATGAAATGAAATACAGATTCAAACAAAAACACATAGATACAATGAATCATAATTTCAATTAATAAAATAGAAACTGTTGAAAACGACTTACATATATAAGAGAAACAAACTAGCTCAGACAATGGTAGCTTATCTCTAAGAAGAGATGTGACAACTACATGCCTTCTAAATTATGTTACAATGAGGCTGAGAGGCCTTTTTATTATCGAGGAACATTGGAAAACCATAAACATCCAAAAACCTAACCCTAGGAGATGAAGCAACATAAGTTTATGGGCCTTATTAGGATTAGTTAGAATGTCAACTTCCTTGGGTCGCAATTTTGGCATAGAATTTTCATTTAGCGTGCATGCTACCTCGTTAGAAATATATATCTGAGGATAATTTTTTTTCCAAAAACACCATTGGGCTTGACGCATTTTACAAAAAACATCATTTAGGGCTGCAAAATGGCTCTAAACGTTCAGGACCGAAAAAACTACCAAAAATAGAAAGTTGTGTTAGAATTAAAGAAACTAAAAGGAAATAGTGTTGGGGATCCAAGTGGAATAGGAGGGTGGCAACCAATATCCACCTAGATCATTTAATGTGTCTCCATTGACTCAAATATGGAATTGTTGATGCCATTGATGTGCTTATGCTCTAGAAAATTTAACCAGAGCTAGATCATGCTTATGCATCTCCATGCAGTGTTGTAGTGCCTGGTTATAAAGTGGAAAGTCTCATTTTTTTTTTGCTTCTATGGGGACAAGATATTTGCGTTAGATATCATTTTTTCTAGCTTGTGTTTACATCATTGTGTTCGCAACAAACAAAAATTTCATACAGGAATCAATTGCAAAGAAAACACAGTGTTCGACGAGGTTGACAGTGTCTTTTGTGGGGTTCATTGTGAATCTTACTTCAGAGAGTTGACAGTGACATGATCATAGAGCATTGTCAGTTGTTCCTACAAATTCTTTATAAATTGACTCTATGTCTTGTTGAAACCAAAATACAGTCCACATACCTGGTCTCAAGTCACGACAATTGGTCAAAGAAATACATGCAATCATTGAATACAATGTAATCGTGCTCCATTACTAGTCCTTTTGTAGTCTTGTTTGTTTGAGCAGGGAAAATTTTCATTCCATTTCAAGCTTAGTTGCAGTAGTTTCTTTGTGATATTGCAAGCCACTCTGTGACTAGTTTTTCAGAGAAAGTGGCAGCTTCATCATTTTGGCAAGCAACGTATGGCTGATAGTTTTACTGAAATCCTTTATCACTGCTGCACCCACGCATAGAGAGTTAAGTGACTACAGAATTTTGGGCTTAAGTGATTGCTTTGTTTTAGAGCTATTAGTGGTGATATGAATATAGTATTGATTGTGTGTGTTATATTGTAAAAGACCAATTAATGAAGAGAGAAACATAGTTAAGTTAATGGTTCTCAACATTCTTTGGTGCCGAGAGAACACATCATTGACTTGGTTATGTGAGTTTGTAATTTGTTTATGGGTTTTGCTGTGCTTCAGACTTCAAGAGCACCAGTTACAGGTTATGGTACGAGATCCTTGTGTGTTAGTAAATTCAAGTTGTTTGATCAACTTCTACACACATTCAATATCTAGACCGCCTTCCTAGCAACTAATGGATAGCCTAAACTAAAATATACGACGGATGGAGGTAGGTTCATAGAGTGGTTCATTACTTAACAATTTTTATCGCGAAAGCCCCAATGAGCCGAGCATGCCAATATTGTTGATCTTACAAGTTCGTTAATGATGGTACGAGACAGTTGTACCTTAAATGAGTCAAGTTGGAAGATCGAACATTGTGGTGGAGAAAGAGTATGGTCTGTGAAATTTCAGAGTGTGTAGAAGTGCAAGTGAAGAACATGTCAAATAGATGTGACTTATATGTGAACTCTAATTTATGATTCTTATTTGTAACGTAAGCATTAAGGGAGGGACTTAGAGATAATGCTTACATGATATGTTTAGATTTAGTTTGGGATTAAGTTGAGAGAATATCTCAATCCCGATATTTATATTTGGAATTAATTGGATCTACTTCCAACTATAAATATGTATCATATATGTGATTGAATGAGTGAAAAAAAAAACCATTTGTTTTCATGTATTATGATTTATTGTTCATTTTTATGAAGGATGTTCCATTTAAGAGTTATGTTGTTTAAAAAAAAAAAAAACTTTGTTGAACATTTTAGTTTCATAATATTTTCTACAATAATTCGATATTTCCTCTATTTTTTTTCTTAGTAAGTTGAATCTTTATAACCTACTTTTAAATACTTTTAAAACCATTTATTAAACTAACATAAACTTATTATTAAACTAACATAAACTTATTATTAAACTAACATATGTGTTAAACCATAAATAAATATATAATGATTATTAGTCTCTACCAAGGCAAGACTCTAGCAATCGATTTTCCTCTTAAGTACTATTAGTTTATCATTGACCAATGCAACATATAATGGTTAACTTTGAAAAACAAATATTTAGTTTTCAATATTATTAAAAAATTTATTTTTACACATTTGATTGAATCATAACTTAAATGTCTTATTGTAGTCTTTGTACAATACAATGTACTATTAGTTTATCATTGGCCAATGCAACTTATAATGGTTAACTTTGAAAAATAAAAATTTAGTTTTCAATATTATTAAAAAAATATTTTTACACATTTGATGGAACCATAACTTAAAGGTCTTATTGTAGTCTTTGCACAATACAATGTCATGTGAATACCTGCCCCACATATTTTATGCCATAATTTTGGATATGGTTACAATATTCATGCAATGACATTGAGATATTTGTGTAATTTTTTTTTATTCTTAAGCTTTGCAGGCGAACAATCCAAAAATAACCCATACTTAGATTAATAACATTTACCATGAGTTACTTCTCACCATAATTTAAGTAAATCTTTGCATGCAAGAGTTACTTCCCACCATTATTTATGTTTTCCTTGTGCAGGAGTAAAATTGTTTATGTGTAGACTTATTAGTGATTACAAGCTATCAAAATTTATGAGTCCTTGTGCCTAAGCAAGAAATTAATTTATCCACTTCACATCTCAATATATTAGCAAGATTTGTCTCTTAACTGTTATCACCCCAAGAAACTCTCCTAGGTTGTATCTCGGAGATGCTCGGGAACATTACAAACTCAACAAAATGTTGGAAATGGATGAATGGAAGGAATGATGCATATTCAAGCCAGATAACCACTCCTACTATGCTTAACTCCAGACATGGGTGAACACCCCCAGACTACAAGGCTTTAGACCACCAATTACTCACAGTTTGAGGATTAGGTGAACATGGAGAATATGGACCACACCAGCAGATGCACAAGACCATGTGATGGCCGACTGCAACCAATAAAGAGGTCTGCAATTCTATTTCCTTATGCACAGACAAGATGACAACTCTCTGGAACTAAGTAAACAGAAACCTGCATAACACATTTAATGATACCTACGAGATAACAGACACAACCTAGAACAGAGAAGAAGTGGAAAGTGAGCAATTAACAACAAAAGAAGCTTGTATTAGCTGAAAATGAAGACTAGACGCTGCAAGTATCAAAGTAGTTACAGTCTCCAGAAGTTGAACCTTACATCATAACAACAACCATCAACCCTCATCCCATCTTCTTTCTGGGTATATTTAGAGCTTCATTACAAAAATATCCTACTGTTCTATGCGTGGAGGGGTCATAATGGACCACCAACCACATTAACTATCTAAAATGGGCCTCTACTACGATCTGCTGCTTCAATGAATAAATTTGACATTCTCTGGTACTTTGTTGTACTCCTCGAGCAGGTGAAGTGTAATATGAATGGAACTCCATAACCATTGAATGCATTTACTTGCTCAGCTCTGTACCTTTTCCTTCTCGGCCATACTATCTCTTGAATGAGGTAGTTGAAGCTTTAATTCAAACAGTACCAGGACTGGTTACGCTCGTCCTTCGAATGCATAGAGAAATCAAGGAGCTTGGACTTCTTGGAGGGCAGACGAATTGAATGGAGGAATGAGGCTGACCGTTGGATTGCGTAGATCGACGGCGGAGATTGGTTTATAGGGGATATCGGGAGAAATGGGAGCGGGGAGATCACATGCTGTTGGATCTCAGGCGGGCAAATCCAACGGTGATCGGGCGGCGAACATACACGGGGGTTTAACGCGCAGGGACAGGCGGACGGGCGGTAAGCGATATTTCCCGCACTGCTTAGGGGAGTTGGGCGGTAATCGTACGCAGGCTCGTGATACGAGTCAACGCGCGACGCGTGGCCGATGGGACGCGGGGAAAACCGCTTTCTCGGCGGGTTAATGTGCGGCCATGTTTCGGCAGCGGGGGAAGCAAATACCGTTGGATCTCGCGGTAAGCGATCGGACGGCAGGGAACGAGCAAGCGGGTTATGCATGGCGTGGGACCGTCAGATCGGGGCGCAGAAAATCGGCGGTTGCGATGGGGAATGAAAGCGCCAAGGTTATATGGTAGGGTCTTATGGAAGTTTTGCGCTTCGTGATTAAGGACTGGGGGCTAAACAGGGGCTTTGTTGGGTTTTGAAGAGTTTAAACGGGGAATGGAGAGGTTTTAGGAGGAAAAACAGAGATGGCGGGGCTATGGAGTATAAAGAAAATGAAGGAAAAGGGAGGAAAAGATTGCTATGAACTGCCTTTTCTGCATAAACACATGGCCAAGCTGATATTTGGTCCTCCAAATGCTGAAGTATGTCGCAGAGCTAACATTAACCACTATTGATTTAGCATTGACAAATGTTGGTTATAATTTTTTATGGAGTTTTTCCTAGAAAATATTTTTTTAACTTGAGTGACAAGCTCAGGCCTAGAATATAATGTGATAGGGTGTTCTATTAAGGCACTCGTTAGTGTAAATTTCACACCCCCTGGAAAAAAAATCCCGCCATCATAGAAGAGACGGTGACAGGTGTTTTGTGTGCACTCCTTGGTGTAAATGTCATGAGTTACAAACTTGTTAGGAAAATAGGTAGTCATGTAAATGTCACTAGTTTGAAACTCCCTAGAAAAAAAACCAACCATGCTAAAGGTTAGTGTAGCATAGAACATTTTTTTTATAAACATATAGATGATCACATATTGTCTTTTTCTAAAATTCATAATGTATATTTTATAAATATTTATATCAAATTTAAATTATTTTATTTTATGTTATATATTAATTACTTTATATTAAATGATTATATATATATATATATATATTTTTTTTTTTTTTTTTTCTCAATGTTAAAATAGATTTATTGTGTCTTCATTTTTAAATGTTACACCATATACACTAGTTATTTATTATTTTTATATAATATTATGTTATATGATAATAAGTTTCCCAATTATATTGTAAAACAATTTACTATTCTTAATTATTTTATTAACACAAAGATAATGACATAGTATAATTTAGAGACCAAATGATTTTTTTGGTTGGAATTTGGAAATACAATTTCGAGCAAGATTGTAATTTCTTGTTATTTAAAATTCACTTTTGAATGTATAAAAAAATTCAACATCCAAAAAATGCCTTAAGACACTCGGATTAAACAACTTAAAATTATGATTCTTAAAAATCTCAGCAAAATTGACTAAAAAAAATGTAAAAAAAACTATTTTATCTATTAATTAAACTACATGCAATATCTTATCTTACAATATTATATAGAAAACGTAAATACACACTAAGCATAAAACAATGAAAAATATAAATATAAATGGATCATAAATTATAATATATTATAATAAGAGAGATATTTACACTCCTATATTAATATAGACTTTGGAACATAAAAATTAAAAATAAAAATAAAGATTAAATTATATATATATATATATAATTTTCGAAAATAACTTATATATAATAGTTATATAACATTTTATATTATAATATCTCACAGAGACACTGCATATGGATTGATATGAAATCCATTTATAATATTATAATAAAAATGTTCAAAGTGTGTGAAACTATATTATTGATTTTAAATATATATATAATAATTTTTAAAAATAACTTATATATAATAGTCATATAATATTTGATGTTATAATATCTCATGGAAACATTGAATATGGATGGATATGAAATCTATTTATAATATATTATGGTAAGAATATCAAAGTGTGTGAAACTATATTATTGATTATATATATATATATATATATATATATATATATATATATATATATATAATAATGAATACATACATAATGTTTTACTATTAACATATTTCATGAAAACATTATAATTAATTTTTAAAATATAAAAAATTATACATATACACAATAATAATTAAGATTAATTTTTAATATATATATATATATATATATATATATAAAATTTTAATTAAAAAATTTACTATAACACTCATTTTATATATTTTTGAAAAATAATATTAATTTTTTAAATTTTAATTAAAACCAAAATATAATATTAAAATTTAAATTAAAAAAATATATATACATCTATCATATATTTAATTATATTTTAAAAATATCTCTATAAACACTTACCTCGCGTATTCTTAAAATATTAAAACTTGAAAATGAAGCAACATCTATACATGTATGATGACATTTTTTTAACTCCATTTGAAACGAAATATCATAATAACGCTCACCTCACATCCACATCAGCAGCGAAAGCTTTATAGGTCCGCTTAGTACTCGCTGACGTTTGAAAATCATATTCGATTAACTGAAAGAAATAGTAGAAGGATGATATTAACTGCAATGGTTAACCTGGAACAACAAAAGAATAGGGTTACTGAGACGACTAATTTCGTAATGTGGCGAGAAGTCTAATGAATATATATATTAGCATAATTACAATAGAATATTAATGTGGTTGGTTTATGCCAAAAAAATTTATTGGTATCTACTATATATAAATATACAATAATAAAAATAATATTTAAAAAATATGATTATTATGATTATAATTAATAATAATTATTAATTATATTAATTAATGTTTAATTTAATTACTATTATTTAATTTTAAATTATTCAATATTTTAAATTATTTAATAATAATATTAATTGATAATACTAGTAATATTAATTAATAATAATAATCTTAACAATAATATTATTTAATAATAACAATAATGATTTTAAAGTGATGATAATAATTAACTAGCATTTGCACCTAATGTTGCAAAGGAAACACCGTAAGGCATAGTGTGTGGAAGAATATTGAAATGTGAATAGGCTTTTGCGGGCTTTTTTGAAAGCAAGGGTCGATGATTTCGAGTTTTAATTTGAGGAAGCCATGTCGAAAACCGTTGAAATGGAATGCAAGTAGCCATAAATATGCATTGAACCTGTTTAGAGACCTTTGTTTGTAGTTGGTAAAAATTGTGGAGTTAAAGGTGAAAATAAATGAATGAATCCATGTGAACAACAACCGGGTATCCATATTGATTTGAATAGGGCTATTTAAGAAATCATTATTCAAATGGGAAATTAAATTAATATGAAGATATATTGAAAACATGTATTATATTCATTAAAATCAATTGATTTTGTCAACAAAATATGTTAAAACCCATTGACAATGAATTGGTTGTGAGGACATAAACTATCAAAATGGTATTGATCTTGAAACATCCCTTTTTAAGTTTGAAATGGAAAACACAAATAGTTGTGAGGACATAAACCATCAAAATGGTATTTGATCTTGAAATATCCTTTTTTAAGTGTGAAATGGAAAATACAAATAGTGTATTGTAACATCCTTTTTTAAGTTTGAAATGGAAAACACAAATAGTTGTGAGGACACAAACCATCAAAACGGTATTTGATCTTGAAACATCCTTTTTTAAGTTTGAAATGGAAAATACAAACAGTGAATTGTAACAAAAGAGGTTCGAGAAGGAATATAATAGTCTAAAGAACATTGTGCTTGTCATTCCATATTTGAAGTTGTATGAAAACATGTTGGAGGCAGCGAAGACCTGAAGAAGCAATAATGGACCTGCAAAATGTATATTTTGTTAGAATTAGTAATATGTAAATCAGCTGCGGAAATTTATTAGTAATACTTTGCAGGTGAGTTGTGTTAAAATGAATCTGGAATGAATGGAAATGAAGTTACCTTTGCTATGGGGATTTATATATTGTTAGTGGAAGATGCATGGTGAATAACGGCATATTGAACACCATTGGAGGTTAATGCGTAGTTGGAGATGCATTTTTTTTGCTTGCCAGTCTACTTGTAGGTGCGTAGGTATGTTATTTCTGAGTCCATGTGGCCTGTTGCAAAAGAAAGAAAAGGTTAGAATGAGATGTATAGATAATATAAAGACATTCTAATATTTTCTTAATTACTAATATTGATTAAAGTTGGTTGTTGTTGAAAGATATGAAAAGTATGTTATGAAATAGAATGAGGTAAATAAATGGAGGAAACCTTTTGGTGATGTTAAAGTGTGGGTTGGAGCAGATTATCTAGAGGCGGCATTGAACGGAGAATTTCTTCTGCGTGTTTTCTGCGAGCAATGTTTTTGTTGTCCTTCATTTTACTGTAATGATCGAAACTGAATGCGTGGATAATCCGAAGATCTTATAGAGAAGGCACTCTTGAAATAGCTGTGAATGTGAGACCTTGACGTTCTGTTTTTCCAATGTCAATTGTTGCTTTTGGAAGTGTCATACCTTGAGATTTATGTATGGTTAAAGCCCAAGCCATCTTCAGTGGAATCTGTGCGCGTCCATTTCTTTTTATTGCTGGAATAGGCAAATGAGTGGGATTTCTTTCATCCCAAGGAGGCCCAATGTATTTGGGAAAATCTACGACAACAAATGTTGAAATTTGTGGTCGCGCAGTTGATTCTTTGTAAAAGATGGTTACAATTTCTCCGAGGGAACCATTAACAAGTCCGGCTGAAATCCAAAGGTTGGAAGTCAACATAACTTTTTCGCCATTGCATAGTAATACAATTCGCTCAAGTTGCTCGTCTTCAGAGGAAATAATGGAATATGTGTTGTCATCTTCAGTAATGGATCTTGCGATAGGAGTGTTTAGATATTTCATCATTTGCTTATTATGGACCATTGTTTGAGCATTTGTTGGAAATAGATGCATGGAATCATGGAATGAACATATTTCTTCTTCTGATAAAAAGGAATCTGTGCGCGACATGAGTACGTTGTAGTCGTCGATTGTTGGATTTGCATCTCTAATGTTCTGGAGAATGTTCCTGAAAGTAACCTGTGCGATGTTGTCGCCTTGTTGACGAAATATTATGTCTAATGTGATGACTGTGTTGAAGGTGTTCCACAGTGCGCTTCCGTGGCTCGTCCTTGCATATAGAGATATGTCTTTGACGGGTGGTAGCTGACCGAGATCACCAACCAATATTATGGAACAGCCACCGAAAGGAGTGTTTCTTTGGTGGGGAATGCCTCTCGAAGACGTTCATCAATATGGCTGAGAAGCTTTGGCCCAATGAAGCTCATTTCATCGATTAGTATGTATCTTATATGCCTGAGTCCTTCTTGGAATTTTGCAAGATCATTACCTTCTAAGGGCATAAGATCCTTTATAGGAAGGTGCAAAGCAGAATGGATTTTTTATGCTTGTATGTTGAAGGCAGCGACCCCTGTAGGGGCGAGGAGCATGATCAGTGAAGGTTCCGGGCTTGCAAGGCCTATGAGCATATCTTTGATGCAATTAATAAGGAGGGATTTTCCCGTACCAACAGTGCCTTGTATTATCATTCTGAGAGCGGGTAAATAATCCTTCTTAGCAAAATGATTAGAAATAATATTTAGAGCTTTTCTTTGCATTGGAGATAATGTAGTAAGGGTCACCAGGATATGTTGATGTGTTTGAAGAATGCGGTGGATGGAGCGGCTATTCTCAATGAATTATATTGCATTATTTTGTAGATCCAATGGGATAGTGGTATGATTCCAGTTATGGGTGTCATCAAAGCCACGAAGACCAAGCATGTCAAGGTCATTTATGAGAAGCTCATTTGCAGGGTGTAATTGGGAAAGTAATTCCCATCCATTTATTTCCATAGTGTCTGGAAGATTGGTTTCATGAATAGTTGAGGTATCATTTGGGACAGATTCAATATCAGATAGTGTGCGATGTTGATGCCAAGGTTTGTAGAATGGATGAAATGTTTTCCAATTTGCGATGAATTCTACAGCAGAATCTCCTATATCTTGTACGATATGGCGAAAAGGTTTGTATAACATAAGTTCAACCCTGCAAAAGTCAGCGTAGCAAGGTTCTATTGTGGATGGTATGGAGGAGTAACGTGGTATGACCCGAACAATTGCTTTTGTAGGCCTTTGTTTCCATTTGTTTGTTTTGCGACGAGGATCATATGACCAGGATCTTGCCAATTCTATTAGTGATGTGGATTCTAGGGTAGAAGGGCGCTGGATATATGTATCTATGATGTGTGGGGATGTAGTGGAGGTGGTGTTCGTTTATGGAAGGCACATAAGAATTTTTTGGCTTACATTTAAAGAAATGAATGGTCGACTACATAATGTTAATGGTAATTTTTGCAGCATATGGCAGGTTTCTTGTGCTCCAATGTCACGATCAACAAGGGTTTCTGCAAGAAATTTTCGAAATGCGGATGTTGCTGGGTCAGTAATGGGTGAAGCCACGAAAATTCTACGTAGCATGTGGTGGAAGCTTTCAGATTTTTTTTTGCTTTGGATGCATATTTGGCGATATATTTTTGTACAGCGTGTATGGAGAGTACTGGTTGGCAGTCAACATTTGCACGCCAAATAGATAGGATGGTAGGGTTATGGATATTGAGTCGATTGTTGTTGCGAGCAGGGGTGTATGTTTTTTGGCCATTGGAATCATGAATAAGGCCGATTTTGGATGTAATTCCCATGGTGCTTTATAACGACATTGGAGTGAGGATCCATTTTTTCTTAGGCATGTGCTTTCTGAGCATTTTGTGTGACGTTCAACACAATTGACGAGTTGTTCATAGTCACTGAAAGGATTGGTTCGGAAGATTTGCAGTGTGGACAATAGACAAGGGTCTTCGGGATTTGTCCAAGCATTTGGTTGGTTTGAAGTTGAAGGAGCACGAGGGTTCCAAGCGGAAATATATTTGTCGAAGAATTGCCTTGTAATATCAACTGCTTCTGTGTCTTCCCAGTTGAGGTTTTCCATATCAGATGCATTTTCTATCCAAAGGAAACCATGGATGTGCGCAGATCCCCTATGTTGCCATTCATACCTATCAAGTATACGTTTTTGTAAGATAATTTTGCAATAGGTGAGGAATGTTGTTTAGAGTTCTTGGGAAAAACAAATGCGGTAGAATGCGTACCTATACCAGTAATATTTTGTATTCAAGTGTTTCTCTAAGATAATCTCACGAAATGCTGTGAATCTATGGTGCATATATAGTGATGTTAAATGTGGGTTAGAGATAATGTTATCGTTTCTCCACTTTTGTTGTTTTGCAATATCAGAAGGAAGACATCCGGGCATGATTGCATGAAGATCAGGCCATTTTGTATCAGTTGCACTTAATGTGAAGAAGAACGTCGGGCAACCGAGTTGAGATATCATGTCCGTTAGTTCATTTTTAGCTTTGTGCCAAAATGACCTTGTTCCACGTAAAGAGCTACCGAATCGCATGACTTGCTCTGCCAATTGCTCATCTGGAAATTGTTCTAATCGGATGTTCAGATCTTGAATAGATATTGGAAAGTTATCTGTGATGTTCTTTTTCACAAAAATCGATGTTGTTGCTTGACTGCGATGCCGCATCATGAGATTATATATGTAATAACGAAAGCGTGGGTGCTTTCCAAATTTGTTATCGTAGTAACGTATGAGATGAAGTGCATATTCATGTAACTGCACTGCTTTCATTCTTGGCTGATTTGGCATTGCAGCTCTTGTCGGGAAAAGGGCAGGGAAAGCCATAGAGAGTAGACCTTCTGTGTTGTATTCATTGACTGGCGATAAACCAATTTTTGGCCACTCAATTGTAGTATCAGATTGGTGGTTGTAAGCATGCAAATAATGGCGGATTTCTTGGATTTCTGTATTTGTATTAGGTATGATGGGTACAAATGATGATGTTTGGTTTACGGATGGGTCTGTGAAATCTTCGGTGAGCTCATGGGGTGGTTCAAGTGAAAGGAGGACAATGGTTTCTGCAGTATTGGAATGGTGAAGGGAGGACGAGACATCGGTGGGGATTGTTGGTAAGGATGCCAGTGCGTTGGTATCAATATGAACATTCTTATAGTATGGGTCATTTGCCAATTTGTATTCTAATGCAGCGAGAACGCGATGTCTACTGACAATGAAATCATAAGCCTTATGGTCATTACTATGACGCCTGACAATTAGGATGTCCAAGTGTTCAACATGTCGTGGCAACATGTTTGCGATTTTTGTAATGTCTTGAGGAAAACAAATTGTGTGGCCATTGTATTTATACTGGCCACCACGTGCATGTGTTACTTGCAGTATAGGGTTAACCCTAGCAATGAGCATTTCTTCTATTTGTGAAAGAGATGTAAGGGTAGCTAGTTGAGGACCAGGGTCCATGTTGTTTGATAATGAGAAGCGATGACCCTTTGTTTCAGAGACGCATCTGGAGCAGCAATACATGTGGTTGGAATTGCAGATATGTATTCCAGGATATGATTCAAGACAAATGGAGCATGGGAATTTAGGTGGAAGTTTATCAATCTTTGCACAGAAATCTCGATGTGCTTGATTAGTATAAACATTGCTGAAAGCATGTGCGAAGGAGGGGTTAGGGCAATGAGGCATCGATGTATTTGTTTGAGAGGTTTGCTGAGAAGATAAAGAGTTTGATAATTGCAAGGGAGGATTGTTTTCAGGGTGGGCCATTTCAGACGAGGAAGGTTGGTTTTCCTTCTATTTTTTGTGTTTTTGACATTCTCTGATGTCTTTTTTTGCTTGATAAAGCTCACGGCGCCGTGCATTTATTTGTTCTTTATTTGTTGCATATTATCTTCGAGCACGTTCATTATTAGAAGAAGAATCCATTCGCAAAATTTATGGTGCCTATAAGCAAGAGAGGGGAAAAGAAGAATGTTATTTGGAGACAACAACCAGGTTATTGTATGAAAGCGAAAGAAGGGTAAAAAATTCAAGCGAAAGCGAAAGAAGGGAAAAAAATCTAAGTTTTGAATAGTTTTATGTGAATTTTTTTATTTGAATAATGTGTTTGAAAGAACATATTAGTATTTTTTCTGTATACATGTAGGTAGTTTCATGTGTAACGTACCAAGTTACGACATTTTTTAAAAGGAAGAAGCTGATAAAAGGAAAAAAAAATGTGAATTTGTCTACTCACATAATGCTAGATACAATGGAGGACGAATACTTATTTCAATGGTATATAAGAAAATTTCATAAGAAGGCATGCAACAGTACATCTTGTAAAGTTGTATTTATAAAATTGGACAATAGGAATTGCCAAAAAGCAAGGAATACATTTTGCAATATTTATCTACAATGTCGAGATGTTCTGAATTTCTCGAAGGATGTTGTTGCATTCTATCGTGAAATGCAACTTTTCTTCTTTTATGATAATGCATTTCAATCGTGGCACTTCTTTAAAAGTTTTTTTCTTCACTGATAGTGTGAAGATATGATCTGTCCATAGAGCTCTAGAGACAATTTCCTTGATCAGTTCTGGATCTGAAGATAATAAATAGAAGTCTTTGGCATTATTTCCAAGAATTGTAGATCCCGCGTCTTCGAAAGCAACAGTTGAAGCCAATTCACCAATGTGATCTTGTATGTCGATTTTCAATAAGTATTTGTAATCACAGTCACTTACTTCAGCGTTGCATTTTGGACAGAACCACATCCCTGTATTTTGTGGAATAAGTTTTTTCATGCATTTTTTCCCACCAACAATCGACGGGCAAGAAATGTAGTAAAAACTATCCATCCCAATTTTTGTTATTGTGCCCTTTAATTGGAAAAATGTTGGTTTCTCTAAGGAATCCATACTGTAAATGTCAGCAATTGTTATTTTTTTTTGTTGATGGCCAAAAGGAGATCTTGCTGTCAAAGATGTAGAAGTTGCAGTCGAACCTTCTTTTTTAAACCACGACTTTAGCGCATGGGCCTCTTCAATGTCAGGATCTACAAGAACAATGGATCTCGTTGTAGTGCCGATATTTTTTCCATTAAATTCTCCAACACGCGCAGATTTGATTGCAATGATGGGGTTATTTCCTGTAGCACATAGGGAGGAGATTTCCTGTGACACGGCATTAAAATTATCTCCCCAAAAGATTGCATCTATGTTATACCCTGACATGTCTCGAAGTTGTACTGTTTGTTTATTGACTTCAAAGCCGTCTTTTCTACGTATAGTGCATACATTGGAAATGTCTGTGACAACACCAAGAATATCAACAATGGAGTTGACGTTTGTTGTTCTGATATCATTAATTGATTTTATATTGAATCGCACTGTTGGATTATGTTTTTTTTCGTTGGAAACATGTTCTATGGTAGATGTTGCATTCAACAAAATTTCCCAGTCATTGTTCAAGTGGTTGTATTGCTTATTAGCCATTTTTACATTCCCTTTAGAGACAATGTAGACATTTTCATTTTGGATTTTGTCGAAAAAATAATCTGCGACATTGTTGAAACATGTAATATGTATTTCTCCACCCTCTGTATCGAACAGGTCAAAACCAAACACTTTACCAGGTTCGTATTGATTCTGAAACTGTCGAAGAGTTGTTTTCCTTTGGACGTATCCTTTTATGCACCAATTTGAGTGGGAAGGGTTTAACGATTTGATGGGAATTTGAACTGGCAGAACGGACAGAATTGGAGTAGTTGGAAGAGGGCAGTGTCTTTTTTATAAAGGATGTGGGTCCGATGAGGATGGAGTGTTTTCATCAGATGTGATCGGGATACTCATAGTTTTTGGATTGCCAATTAAGGGTGAAAATGAAGTAGATATTTCAAAGTCTATTAGCTTTATAGACCTACACGACAAATGAGAGTCATAGGAATAATCGTTAGAAGTGGTTGTGTTATAAATAAAAAATGTTAAATCTGAAATAAGAAATTTATAACAAACTTATGTTGATGGACCGATAGCTGAGGTAGTCCAACTTTTAACATTTATAATAGAACCCTTTTGTAGCAACCCTGTTGCTACGAGATCATTGAAATGTTTTGGAAGCATGATGTGTTTCTTATGTGTTCTGTCTGAAATTGCAGTACGATATCGTGGAGTTAAATTTTGCATTGATTGTATTGGTTCAAGTTCAACAATTTGTAGGTATGGTTGAATATGAGTTGATCCAGATAACATTGAGGAAATTGCATTTTGAGTAAGGTTTATTGTCATTTTCTGGTACAAAACAAAGCACAAAAATGTTGTTTTCTTCGCGTAAGATGTTTAATATTCATTACATTCCTCCAACATTACTTGAAAATATATGAATTAAAGGGCAAAGGGCAAGAAGCATGTTCAATTTTTTTCTAAATGAGTGGGCATCTAAGCTTGTAAACATAATGAAGAAAGATATTTATTACAACAACTTTTATACGATCATTTTTTTTGAAACATAGTTCCACCAAGCGAAGAGGAAGAAGGAGAGGGAGAAACAAACGAAGTAGAAGGTTGGGGGGTAACTCTAGTATCATCTGGTTGCTGATTTGATTGCCCAAGAATCATGGTGTTTTGAACGACAAAGGTCGGGAAAAGCCATACCTGCGGGCCAATTGCAAGCCCTGGAAGGGACAATGCATCCATATGAGGTACACCAACATCTCCCCTAGAGGAAAAGGGAGTAGGATTCCCCCAAGGGGAAATACTCGATTGGTGGACTCCATTTTCTCAACCTGAGACCAATGAGGGAATAGTGATGTTATTCCGATTTGAATAAATTTTATGACGCTTTGACACAACTTGCTTTTTCAATTTTTAAGAGTCGAGAAAAAGCTAAAGATGACTCTAGTCGCCTTTGATTTGGGTAACTCTAGTATCATCTGGTTGCTGAGTTGATTGTTCAAGAATTACGGTGTTTTGAACGGCAGAGGTCGAGAAAAGCCATACTGGCAGGCCAATTGCAAGCCCTGGAAGGGACAATGTAGCCATATGAGGTGCACCAACATCTCCCCTAGAGGAAAAGGGAGTAGGATTCCCCCAAGGGGAAATCCTTGATTGGTGGACTCCATTTTCTCACCCTAAGACCAACGAGGGAACAGTGAATTTATTCCAATTTAAATAAATTTTATGACGCTTTGACACAATTTGCTTTTTCAATTTTTAAGAGTCGAGAAAAAGCTAAAGATGACTCTAGTCGCCTTCGATTTTTAATGAGCCTGAAGTGACAAGTGCTCAGATGGACCTTTTCTTTTAAGGAGTCCGAAAAGGAATGAAAGTGACTACTCTGGATATCTAGACAGGGGGATTACCAAACCAATCACAAAACTGCAGAGTAATTTTTATGGTACGGCAGTCAATCTTCTCGAATGCTGTGTTCAGTGCATTGCGATCGATAGGGCAGCAGACACGACTTCCTAAGGATAAAGGATATAGCCTACTGTGGTCTCCCAATATATACTCGATGGTACGTGGGAGCACAAGTCCGTACTGGCACTTGTCGTTTCAAAGAGGAGGAATCACCCAACCTACGATGAAAGCGATAGTTACCAGGCTTTACGACGCTGGAATACGTCTCTAGCCTAGACTTCTAAATGGTGTGCGTTAGGTTCCAAAGCGTTTTTATGTTTATTGAAATGTATTTTACAGTTGATATTTCTTAAGAAGTTTGCCTTTAAGGTTGATTGCGTGATGTACATATACAATTCCTAAATATGCAATCTAAGATGATAAATAGTCGTTTACTTTCTTTTTGCAGTGAAAATCCTAGCTACTAAGGAAAGAGAAGTGAAATTGTTTCAACATAGAGTAGAGAGCACACACTAAGTCCTAAATCAATTTCCGCATGCATTCTAAATGCAAATGTACATGCATGTATTTGTTTTCTGTTTTCTTAATGTGTGGACGACAAAAAAAAAATGCCAAGTGGAATATAATATCAATACAGGGATATGACTATTCCAGAATTCTGACAGACATAAGCAAAGCTATTGAAGTTTGTATCTAAGATTTTCTAGAGTCTGTTCACCAGAAACAAGACAGTCACGATGGCACCACTTTGCATTAGTTTAACACAAAGGAATAAAGTTTAAATTATCAAGAAAGCATATATATAACTAAATCAATTCAATCGGGAAATAATTTTGAATCAAATTTATAAGAATTTGTAGCTGCTCAGTGGCTAATGTACAATTGATGGAAGAGGATTTTCTATCATGGTCCATGGATGAAATAGAAATGAAACAAAAACTCAGAAAGGAGATTAAGGCTGTTACCGGAGATGAAGCAATACAGAAAATGTCCAGAAACGTCCTTGAACACTGAAAGTTGAATCGCCCAGTGACAAAATAGAGTAGGCCAAGGCAAAGTATCTGTATTTAACATTGTTGTGTGAGTAACCAACATAAGTTGTACAGTGCTATGCAAATTAATAGTCTCTGCGAGAAAAAAACCCAATATAATCCACACAATCTAATCCTCACGAGGAAGGTTTTGCAGGGATTTAAAGGTTTTCTTATGTTATAAAATCCTAGGCTAATGTGGGTGTCCTAGCAAATAAAAATGTATACCATAATACCCACTTACTATTAAGCATACAATCTAAACAGTAATCAAAGAATAGATAAGAATCAATATACTATACAATAAAAAGAAAAAAAAGGGAGTATGGGATAATGGCAATAGAGCCTCTGTAGGGAAACAAACCCAAGTTTGAGTCCAAAATCCCTAAGAAGACCTTAAATTCAACATATCCATGTGGATATGAGGTGTGATGACTATGTACAAGATTCCAGGAAATAGCAATGTCAATACAGCTAAAAGAGCATCAAAAACTCATTATCAAACCTCTGCATACTTCAGCAAAGGTGAAAAAAATCCAAAGATTATCAGTCTCTAACTTCAGCTTCTTATCATGATACTAAATGAAGGATTATGCTTTAAAAAAATCTGACTGTGTGGGAAAACCTAGGACAAATTACCCTAGCTCACCACAAAACCTCACTTCATTTAGAGAGGCAAACAAATGTTAATTCTTACTTAAAAGATGTGTGGCTCTCTTTAAGATTAACTCCTTATTTTTAATATCTAATTAGATGATACCCCCATCCATTATCCCAATTGTTTGTAAAACATGAAAGAAAAACTTTACCTATTAAATTTTGTTGCATGCCCATTTTCATTTAATCATCATTTCGACTTGTGAAAATTACAAATCCTTACTCTCTAACTTCAGCTTCTTATCATGATACTAAATGAAGGATTATGCTTTTAAAAAATCTGACTGTGTGGGAAAACCTAGGACAAATTACCCTAGCTCACCACAAAACCTCACTTCATTTAGAGAGGCAAACAAATTTTAATTCTTACTTAAAAGATGTGTGGCTCTCTTTAAGATTAACTCCTTATTGTTAATATCTAATTAGATGATACCCCCATCCATTATCCCAATTGTTTGTAAAACATGAAAGAAAAACTTTACCTATTAAATTTTGTTGCATGCCCATTTGCATTTAATCATCATTTCGACTTGTGAAAATTACAAATCCGTACTTTTATTTTTACTAAACTTATTTCCCATGGAGGGGGCTTTCTTAATGATGTTCTCCATATTTGCGTAATCTTACAGTCTTCCAACTTCTCCTATTCAAGCATGATTCAGCCTATCGAATTGTTCTTTCATAAACCTACATGTATTAACACCCATCCTTTCAATGGCGAGATTTTGTTTGATTTTAGAAGACACACAAAATACTAAAATAGAGGGGGAAAGACAGAGATGTGACATGTCTTTCAGGCCTTTAGGTCGTGGTGGTTGTTTAATGCAACCCATTGCTTTTGCATAGCTTTCCTTGTACATATTTGTATGCTAATAATCAAAAGGAAGTATTTTATTTAAAAAACAAAAGGAGTTTCCATGTCTAAATACATCTAATATAGCACAGATCACTGCATAAATTTCTAACTTTGGTGGATAGAAATAAGGTGATAGTATTGAAGGCACAATTCCCACATAAAGAACCAAATATCTTCTCAAGGCCTTCAGAGGCAGTTGGACCTTGGATGTTGTCTGTAACTTTTTGCAAACATAGACTAATGGCAGTGAACCTGAAAAAGACGAGGGTTATGATCCTCGATCTCAAACATAGACTTATCACATTGAACCTTAACAAGACTAAGGTTACAATCTTCAATACCAAAAATAGATTATGACAGTGAACCCTAACAAGACTAAGGTTATGATCTTCAATACCAAACATAGACTTATCATTGTAAACATTAACAAGACTAAGGTTATGATCTTCAGTACTTCTAAGAACAATCATACTTCCATTTCATATCTACAGGGGATGAAGTAGAGAATCGAGATCACTACAGCATATACCTATGTGGGGTTCCAATTCACTGGAAAGGAAGAGGCCTCAAAAGGATACAAGCCTTGACCTAAGTGATAGAAACTCAAGGGACATAAAATTTAAAAGTAAAGGGGCCAAGTCTTGCTCAAGCCAAGCATTCCGTGAAAATGGTATATGGATTCCTTGAACCCCTACTAAATGCCAATGAAGATGAAAACGGTGATCATAAATTCACAACAGAACAAATATATGAAAAAACAATACATTCTTTCATAAAGGCTTACAGGTACCTACATTAACAATGGGCAAGAGAAATTTTGATGCAGTAGTAGACACAAGCAGAGATGAGCATCATCTCTAATCTCTGTTGGGAAGAGGTATTCAGAAAACCACCTCTAAAACCAAGAAAGATGATAACATCCCTATAAGGGTGGCCAATCACATTATTTGCAAGACCATAGGTAAATTGATGGCAGTAAGAACACAGTGTTATGAGATCACTCCTCATAAAACATTTGAAGTCCTTAGATTACCTAGAAAAGATTAGTGGGCATCGCTTGGAAGATATTGAATATATGCAACGAGAAGAACCAGATGTTTCGACAAGGAAGAATTCATTTTCAAAAACAGCCAAAGAAATGTAAAATCCCACCAGATAAAAGTAATGTGGTAGTGGAAAGTGGAACGGATACCACAAATATAGACAGGCCATCAGGACCAAAACCCAAATGGAACACACTTGTATATGATGTGGAACCCAGGCCATCAGGAATTTTTGTTTTCTGAATGAGGTTTTCATAATTTTCATCTTTAGCTGGATTTTTTTACACTTTGCTAGAGGGTGGGCTGACCACGGCGAAGAAATTTCTAATTGGAAAATGTAAACTGCTGTTAAATTACGTTGTTCTGAAGGTGAACATCTGTTTGATAATATATCGGTTTGTGGAGTGACTGATAATTTGTAACGCTAATAAGCCACTCATTTTGTACTGGCATCTTTATATTAACAGAATCCAAACTATTGAGTTAGTATTTTCTAATCTCCATGGCATTTGTTTTGCATAGCTTTTTTTTACATATATTTAGTATACTCTATATGTCATTACCCCTATCAAGTTGTATACTCTCCGGATCTTCTAAAATTGACATATTATATATATATATATATATATATAATCTAACTTTAGGTCATGACCTAACCAGACATCAAATCTGAGATTTACGAGACCCCCTTGTTTCTGGGACAACCCATAGATGTATCCTGATAGTGTTAACTTAGTATCCAACTATTGTAAAAAGGGAAATAAAAACAGCAACTACAAATTAGTTAATATCATATTTAGCTTGCAACTGCTTGCTATATAGTAAAAAATGGCTATTGTCAGATAAAGGTAGAGAAAAACAACTACAAATTCAATAACAGAACATAGATTAAACTGCATGCAAGATGATCCGAGAATGAGTAGTAAAGAAAAAATTACCAACACTTTCTCCAAGGTGCGTAGATATCGAATTCAGTTGTGCCCTGTTCTCATAAAGGCGCTGAATAGCTTGCCTTGATCTTACAATTTCTTTTGCCAAATTCTGCCCAAGAAAATTTTGACTCATTAAAGATAAAAGCAAAGCCTGTTTCTGAGTACTAGCAACCTTGCTGATGTTCTTTAGTCACAAACATGATATCATTAAATTTAGTACAATATGATATCATTAAATTTAGAAATTGTACTAGAGAGAAATATAACAAGAATTGTTACTGGAGGTTCAACCCAAGATACATAAAAAATGATGGAAAGCAGTACATCAGCCTGAATTCAATGCAAACACACCTCACAAGATCAATACTAAATCTGTAGCATTGGATGCCATGTGATGTCAATAAAAATGATTATTGACATGCAAAAAAATGGACTGATAAATCTACGAACATTCCATTCTAAGATTTGTCCCCTGCTTGATATCAATCACAATGTATGCCAGGTAACACCCTTGCTTATGTGGCAGTCTTCAAATGGTGGAAAAACGCTCCTTAGACTCTAGAAAACATAGCAAAGCTAACATGCATATTACTTTCGAGGTTCAGACTTTGGTTTCTATTTCCTTTGTAGGTCGTACATGTTGCAGACCTATGAAAGATAGAGTCATTCAAAGTGCAGAAATTTGGCTTTTCTTTTCATTTGGAGGCCCTATTCAGTGCAGCTTTTATATGACAAATAAGATAACTTGTAAGATATATAAATTATTTCAAATCATAGTTCTATTCCCCTGGGCCACTTCTATCCCCCTGGGCCATACCCACATGCTGATGAGCCCCTTTACAAAGGACAAGAACGATGGAGAGTTTGGATAAGGTTATTCATCTACAGTCTTGATTATATGGATGGGACGAAATTCCTCCAGATCCACCCCATGGTCATTTTAGGATTCAGAATATTAACAATGTTGTTCTTCATCTTCATTTTGTGTTCTGTTTTACAGAAAAATGGTCTCCTAGAGTTTTCAACTTTCTCAGACACATCTTGTGTTAATTCCTGTAATTCTGGTTTCTATACCTTGAGATACAGCACCAAAACTATTGTCCTTCTTCGTCTATCTAAACTAGTTTTGAATCTTGATAGTTTTCTCTTGATGTTATTCCATCCCTTCCTCAAGTCTCCACAACAATCTGGATTCTGTATAGGAAGAGATTGTTTAGGCTATGTAACCCTGCATTTTCTCTGAGTATTTCTTCCTCTCCATGCTGTCATAGGTCTAAGTTCTCACAGTCCGAGTTGCCCCATGAACAACACTAACATCTTATTGAACCCTTTTTCAAAAGAGATTTCCATAGCTGAACAACAATGAGGATTATTAAATAGAGATAAAATAGTTACATCAATTTCAAGAGAAGAATAATACCCATAATAGTACATTGAGGTGATAGTATGAACCCATAACTTCTACTCAAAGTTGCACATTTAGCTTAACATATAAACCATAGATCTTCCTCTTCTACAATTTATCTACAAATGACTTGGTTTGTATCACATTGTATAATCCCATATTTACATCTTTCTCTTTGATTTTCCTTAAAGGTTACTTCCATGCCCTGGAACAAAAATACTTGAAACGCTTGTAAATAGATTAGCATTTCCCAAAATAAACAATGCCACCTTCATTTTTGTTACACATTTTATGTGACATATATATTAGCATCTCATTTTTTGTCTAACTATTCTTTAGTGTGGATATTGTCTATAAATATCATTTACTACATTCTTTCATCTTGTTTTGATAACGACTAATTTAAAATTGTCAAAGGCTAGATTCCATGTTTTTAGTTGTCACCCAAGTGCAATAGTTCCATTTTAAGATCTTAATCAGATGTTTTTCTCATATACAACTTAGCAGGTTTAATATTCATCAAGGTTCTTCCTTTTCTTTGTGACCTTTCTGATATAAAAATCTAACGTTCCAACTTCCAGATGTCTTGAAACATTCCTTTGCCTCATGCTATCCTAGAGAAGGATATTGAGCTAGATTCAATGTTTCTAGTTGTCACTCAAGTGTTTGTACATTAGTTCCAGCTTAAGATCTTAAACAGTTGTTTTTTCACATGCAACTTAGCAGGCTTGATCTTCATCAAGGTTTCTTCTTCTTTGCGGCCTTTTAAATGTCATTTGCCTCAGCTATCTTAGAGAGGGATACCAGCTATTTTGAGTTAGTTTACCAGATAAGACGAGGACCATCTTAGGTTATTACAAATGTGAATAACAATCTGAGAACATTTTCACCATCGTCTCCAAAGGAACTTGAACAATATGATAAAAGATTCATCTTTTACTTCTATAATATACATAATGTTAAATATATGAAAAACACTTTCTGCTTTCAAGCAAGTTGTTTTTTTCTCCTTTCATATTATCAGCCATTTCCATGGCTCATGTTTTTAATATGTTTAGCCTACTGCCTTATACTTGGAAGTTGGTACCGAATGTATAGTGTTGAATAACTAATTGTTTTAGCTCCATGCTGTACACTTTAGAATTAATGCATGCATTTTACTTGCTTAGTTTCTATCTGACCATTTATCATTTGTTATAAACTATAATGCAATCATGTGACCAAGATGCTTACTTTTTGGAGGGGAATAATCAATAGACATTGTGCAAAGACCCTTTCAAAAGATGATAGATTCCCAAACTATGTATATATAGTTGTTATCCATTCATATTTACTTGTTATGTTTATTTTATTTGTAGCTCACTCCCATGTTTAGCAAGAGGAAACTTGTAGGAAAAATGGTTTCCAATAGAGGCTACTTCTTTCTTCTTTTTGTAACTATCTCCATCCTTGCTGAAGAAGCCATCACTCCATTTGAATAGATTCATAGAATGGGTGGCTATAACTTCTTCCTTAACGTCCAATTTAAGCTCAAATTACTAAACAAATGTTGTCAACAGGCTTTCTAGTCCATTCCACATATTATGATCTATTTGTAGGTGTAAAACTATGTCCGTTGCAAGATAATTGTTAATCAGCTAAGAACCACTTTGTAGGAGATGTATTTGTTTAAGACCTGAAATTATTATTATCATATACCCTATGGCATATTTATTAAGAAAAAGATGAAGTAAAGAGACGTCATTGCAACAGTATTCCTTCCTTCAGAAACGTCAACATGAAAACATGCAACTCCATTCTGTCTAAGCCTTGGAGAAGTACATCACTAACAATATATTTTGATCTGTTCTTGAAGCTCAGTCCAGAATTTCCTACGAGTTAACTATATTCTCTGACAAGTATCTTCCCATCCTAAAGCCAGTTTGCTATTTACTTACAGTAGCATCTTGCATTTTAGACTTGGCCCATAATTCATAGGTATTAGGGACACTGAGTTGCATCATAGGCCTCTAGTTAGAAACAACTCCCATGTCTTCTGCTTTAAGAATGAACTTGGAATCCCTTTAAAATAAAATTTCTTGATTTAATTTGTTATTTAAAATAATCTGTGAACTTCTATTATCATACTGTTCTCTTGTTTTACAGAAAACACTATGATGTGGGGGCTGCACAGATGATGTTTGGGAACAAACCCCTTGACAAAGATGGAGATGGAAAAAGACTAGGAAGAATAATATTTGATAGTGGTAGCTCCTACACATACTTCACAAATCAAGCTTATAGTGCTTTCCTTTCAGCTGTAAGTATCACAAATTACCCTTCCCTTGTACTATAAGGAATTTGTCTGTTTCTAATAATGCAATGCTGACAGGTTAAAGAAAACCTAGCTAGGAATCAGTTGGAGCAAGATTCATCACACTCATTCCTACCACTCTGTTGGCGAGGGAAAAATAGGTTGAAGAAGCTATTTATTCATTAAGCTTAATGATTGCTATGATAAAAAAAGATTACTGCTGAATGAGTTTCAATGCACAGGAAAAAGGTAACGTCTGCTCGGGAATCTTGAATGGTACTGCAATCGGTAATGTGGACACGAATATTCTTGGAGGTAATGAAACAGCATATTGTTTTGCTGCTTTTTGTTTGTGTGTTTGTCAGTCTGATTTTTCTACAAGCATGTCATGAATGACCTTGGGTGGGCTTGTATCTAGAGCAGTTAAGGCATGTTCTTAATCTACATGTTGGTGATTGTATTAAGATAAAGTAACAAAAGTGTGTTGCATTTTGCAGATATCTCTTTGCAAGAGCACCTTGTTGTTTATGACAATGAGAAAAACCAGATTGGATGGGCTCGCTCAAACTTCCAAAATCCTCCCAAGTTCTGAACCTTCTTCTTTTACCTTTGATTCTTATTCTATAGGATTTAGTGTAGTTTTTATTATTTTTCTTATGAATTTGTACATGTAAGAGATATGGCAAGATGAGAGCTAGTAACTGACTCTTCCCAAGTACACCATTGATTGCATTTTTATTTGTCAAATAAGGGAGTAGTTGCATCTACATTTTTTATGAACTTGCATTTAGGGAATCTTTCATAATTTATCCTTAGTACTACATCACCACTTCCTCTTTTTGGTGCCCTGCTATTCCCTTTGATCAAAACACTACCAATAATGCCCATGTTTTAGAGTTGAATACAGAGAAAATTATTCCATTTCTTGTCTTTACTTCCTAAATAAGCTAAAATGGAAGAGATTGGTGAGGTTGCTTAGATGATATCATTGTACTCATATTTGATGATGTTTAATATAATCTTTGGTTCACACGAACAGTCATGACACCACGAATCATTTAGATATTAGAGATATCGATTATATTTCCTAACTTGAATCTTTTCTTTCCTTGTCAGATTGATAGATTGTAAACCTCATCAACCACAAAACAAGTAATCATAATTGTAAAACCTAAAACCTTTGAGTTGAAATCAAAATATATTTTGTAATGTATGTGAAAAGAAGGTAAAGAAACTATCTTTGTACAATTAATTACTTGTTAAAGCGCTGAAAAGTACACTTAAGAAAGGAAAATTGCATTGAACAACCCATTAATAGTAAATAGTCTTATCTAGTAAAAGGATATAGAAACAAAAAACAGAATTGAATCACACAAAAAGAAGACTCGAATCACATTTAACAGCCTATGAAGAGCAAATAATCTCCTCCACAAGAAATATATAGCATTAAAAACCTGGAAGGCTACCCAAGCAACCTAAAAGCTGAAAAGAACAGACAACTCTTAAAATTTGCTTCAAGGGAAGCACTCTTCACTACAAAGGAAAATTACCATAACCACTACCCCTACTTGTAATTCAAAATGTTTCATCCTTAATCATACCATACCCAATACCCAATACTCACACCCAGTCTTGTGCAACATTGATTTAAACTTATTGCACCAAATCTTAAAAATAGGGTTCATAAAATGGGATTAACGATGGAAAACTGCAGCTATTTCAGGAAACCCGAAGACCTTGGCCATGTTTTTTGGCCATTCGTTAAGGAGGTCTGGACTTGGATACAATGCTTGTTCACCAATATGTTTACATATAAACTTTACTGGTGGGTTGTCCTTCTATGGAACCTTTGGCTCTGCCACAAATCTGACTGGAATGTTTGACAGGCAATGAGGGTGGTGACTCTCTACTTCTAGAGGTGAAAGAGATGTGTGAGAAGATTAAAGATTTGCCAGATGAATGGGTAACTAAAATTGACATATTCCTGATTTTGGACTCAATAGTTGTTCAATGCTTGGCCACATGATTACCTCAAGAAAAAGAGATATATGAATTAGATCTCTATGCACTACAGAGTAGGTATGGGCAGGGAAACGACTGTTTAATGCGATGATGGGTTCGCATTTACTCCTTGAAAGGATAGCAATTGCATCTTTTTCAAAAATATATAAGTATCAGTTCTTACAAAAAGCTAAAAAGACCTCAAATATGTAGCTTGAAAACCCATTTCACCATCAGAGACTATCTTACCGCTTCAGGATCAAGCTGCTGGAAGTGATGCATTTTACACCTAGCTTTATATCTAGTCTTGTATGCCACCACAATGTGACCAAGAGCCAAGGAAATAGACAACAAGAGCATTTCCAGCATACTCCATGGAAGTTGGAAACCTCCTGACTCTGCTGAGGGGCTTCCTAATGCGGAAGAAGCCATAACCAAGCATGCCTTAACAACAATAACGACACCTGAAACCAGGTCGTAGAATATTGTTTGTGATGTGTTCATGAACTATTGAATCATTGATTTAGAAGCAGTCCGTTGATATTTTTTTTACAGGCTTATGTTAGAAAGGAATCAAGATAAGATGAATTGAAAAGTAATGAGGCTGAGAAACAGCTTACAAACACACAGTTTTTGGCTGGAGCTGAGTTTTTTGTGGCAGATTGTGCATTTATCCCTGTGCTTGCCAGAATAGAGGTTTTGAAGTTGGACAAAGAGTATTTTCGGAAGCATCCTCGTCTTATATATTACTTTGAGCAAATGAAGGAAATACCAAGCTATCAGACTGTAATAGGCCCATATTTCACCTTTTTTGGAAAGATGAAAATTTTGTTGCGTTCTATCTCTAATATGAGCATCAGGAGATTGCTACATAACTACAGAGTAGGTATGGGCAGGGAAATGACTGTTTAATGTGATGATGGGTTCGCATTTACTCCTTGAAAGGATAGCAATTGCATCTTTTTCAAAAATATATAAGTATCAGTTCTTACAAAAAGCTAAAAAGACCTCAAATATGTAGCTTGAAAACCCATTTCACCATCAGAGACTATCTTACCGCTTCAAGATCAAGCTGCTGGAAGTGATGCATTTTATGCCTAGCTTTACATCTAGTCCTGTATGCCATCACAATGTGACCAAGAGCCAAGGCAATAGACAACAAGAGCATTTCCAACATACTCCATGGAAGTTGGAAACCTCCTGACTTTGCTGAGGGGCTTCATAATGCAGAAGAAGCCATAACCAAGCATGCCTTAACAACGATAAGGACACCTGAAACCAGGCTGCAGAATACTGTTTGTGATGTGTTCATGAACTATTGAATCATTGATTTAGAAGCAGTCCGTTGATATTTTTTTTATAGGCTTCTGTTAGAAAGGAATCAAGATAAGATGAATTGAAAAGTAATGAGGCTGAGAAACAACTTACAAACACATAGTTTTTGGCTGGAGCTGAGTTTTCTATGGCAGATTGTGCATTTATCCCTGTGCTTGCCAGAATAGAGGTTTTGAAGTTGGACAAAGAGTATTTTCGGAAGCATCCTCGTCTTATATATTACTTCGAGCAGATGAAGGAAAGACCAAGCTATCAGACTGTAATAGGCCCATATTCCACCTTTTTTGGAAAGATGAAAATTTTATTGCCTTCTATCTGTAATATGAGCATCAGGAGATTGCTACATAACTACTAGTAAGCATGGTATTATTTTTTTGTCCTCTATCTGTAATATGATCATGAGGTTGTTGCATAAATATAGTATGCATAGGATTATTTTGTTCTGCATGATTACAGACTATATAGAACCCTCAACCCCTTAGATGACCAAGCAAGCAAGCAATACAATACTATAGTCGTGAAGCTTGTGAAGGGCCTATTGAGATTTTTATGCTAGTCGTGAAGCTTGTGAAGGGCCTATTGAGATTTTTATGCCTGCTATAGAAATTTGGCGAGCTCTGTTGTAAACAGATTCACAGGCAGGCTAGAATTTTGAAGTGGGCTTAGCTATTGGTGCAAAGCTAACATGCATATTACTTTCGAGGTTCAGACTTTGGTTTCTATTTCCTTTGCAGGTCGTACATGTTGCAGACCTATGAAAGATAGAGTCATTCAGAGTGCAGAAATTTGGCTTTTCTTTTCATATGGAGGCCCTATTCAGTGTAGCTTTTATATGACAAATAAGATAACCTGTAAGATACATAAATTATAGATAAACTGCAAAGAAGTCACTATTGAATTGAACATGCCTGAACCTCAGCGGCTATACCTTAGTTCAGGGTAACTATCACAAGAAATCCACCCTTAACTGTAGCTGAAATTCACATAAAATCCAATGCAGATCGGGTAAAAAACATTATGCACACACATTTGCATATATTAAATCCAATTACCTAACATAAATAAAAAACCATAACAGAAAGAAGGGCAAGAAACACTGACCGCTAAGAGTTTTCCAACCAGAAGACCTCTGAGCAGAAATCCCATGTGTGAAGTAGATGAGTACAAATATTGATATAACAGCACAAGGCTACGTGGGCTACGCGACCCTCATGCAGGGAAGAAAGACACGAAACCAGGGAAGAAAGACACGTTTCGTCGGTTCAGTCAATGCATAGAGTCTCATTGCCAGGAGGCTTGGCCTTTCATGGCCCATAGCTAGATCCTCCCTCTCTGTGTTCCAGCCGGTGGGAAAAAAAACATTTGTCCATGAAAAAAACAGATTAAACCAACGGCAGAAAACACCCCAATCGTCTAACACAGAATCAATGGCTCAGGATCAAACACGTCACATTTTAGGGATGTCTTTCTCAGAGGGAACGCCTTACAGCGTAATTAACAATAATTACATATAAAATATTATTGTTCATTAAAGATTATTATAATCATTTTAAAATAATTATTGTTATTACTATTAATTAATATATTTTTTTGTAAGCTTGGCAAGACCTTTATATTCATTTCACTTCAAAAATGGTAAGTTACATTTAGAATGAAATGGTTAGGTGGCCTCAACCCACCAAGAGGGAAATAAGATATGTTGGTCACCTAACTATATGATAAGTTGTCCAAAAAAAATATATTATAAGTCTGTCAAGCCATGCTAGATATGTTTGATTGTCCTTATACTTCCTATATTCTAAATAATTGAAAACATACTATGAAGTTTGTAATTGATTCATATATTATAAGACAAAATAAAGATCAAACCATCGAAGGACTAATGACTAATCATCAGATGAGTCCATGAGAGCAAGATCCTTCGCATTAGAGCCTGGAAGCTCAGTTTGTTGGATACACGGAAGATGTTGCTCATTGTGTCTAAGGCGAAAATCATAAAATTATTTAAATAATAATATTAAATATTTTATAATGTAAATACTAGAAGGATGATATTAACTGCAATGGTTAACCTGGAACAAAAAAATATTGGTGTTACTGAGACGACTAATTTCGAAATAAGGCGACAAGTCTAATGAAAGTTAAATTGAATCAGCAATGAAAAAAAAACTATTTCAAGGTTTATCTTCTTTGCAACGTGGACAATTCAACACTGCAATTTTGACCCTTCAAATTTACATTTTCAAAAATTATCCAAAACAAATTCTATTGGCGAGTTTCCAAGTATCTAGGCTCAATTAACATTACTACCAATGGGCAAGCATACACGCACTTGTTGGTCACACATATTCATAAGTGTTGACGGTGCTGGACCCACCAACATGTCAGGGGATCTTCCTGGTAAGAATTCCCAATTAGACCTCAGACCATTTGGTGTAGGAGTCCCAACAGTGGGCCATGAAGTATCGCCTTGACCGCAGTTTCGCATAGAGCAAGTAAGATGTCCCTGTTGGTAGCAAGGGTGTGACAATTGTAGTAATTCAAGGAAGGTGCATGAGCGGTTCTAACACATGGAGGGTGAAGTGAGTGCGCCCCTTGGAAATCTGTGATAGAATGGAGTTAAGAAGGGAACACACGAGCAAAGATGCATCATAACATGGAAGGAAAGTTAGCTAACAATCCAAAGTGATGGTTAAACCAACAACACATTTCAAAAATATTCATACATACATATACATAAATAGCTACACATGCATGCGTAAGCAAACATATACATATATCATTAAGAGTACTCAAGATAGCTGAAATACAATACAACATATGAAATGTGTTGGCTCTGTTATATTAACAAGTGTAAATTACAGTCATACAATACATCCATGTCCAACCATTAGTTCAGATAGTAGAACGTTACAGCCACAAATTCTTGTTCCTCCAAAGAGATATACTAGCTCTGCGCAGTGGAGAAACCAAGGCTCATTACAATATTGTCCAAGCTCTCTCTAAGATAGGCCTATCGGAAACTTGGCTGACCAAAAGCCTTTACAATGAGTTATGAGGGGCTATTTATAGAAAAGGGTGGGGTGACCCTTGACATTCCCCTTTGTGATTGTTCATCTATCATCATGGCTCTTCAACTACTCTATGACTATTACATTCAACTATTGACACTTGAACTTCCACTTGACAAGACATTACATTACAATGCACATGTACCCATGTGAGACAAAATGGCTTAAGCAAGCCATGCAAGACATCACTAACACTCAGATCGTTGTGGTGAGACCAACTCTTTGACATCCTCATGATGGTCGACGGTAGCGAACTGATGCCAAGCTTGGTCATCCGTGATGGTGTCTGTGCGCTCAATGGTGACATCTTGCTAAAAGCAAACTCTTTCCTTCGTTGCATCCAGGTACACTAATATGGCTTCTCTATCCAACTCGTCCGACAACATGCACATCATTGTTTGAAGTTCAGTTAGACCAACAACACACTGATTCATAGTGTCTGTGTTGATCTTCGAGTGTGTGTTTGTGACCATGCACATCAACTTGTCAAGATACATGTTCAGCTCCAGTCGGACTTGCTTCTTGTCTTCACATTGGTGAGTGTGCCAAATGGGTGGGATCACATGCATCCTGTTGAATTCCCTTACATGCGATCAACAACACTGCTCACCTTTTCTACTCCGTGTTAGCTACTGGGATGGATCAATAATTTGTACGGGCACAGTTTCATCAGTTTGGGCATGTGCACCCCTAGTTGTACCTGTTCCTGTTGCAACTCATTTTCTCGTCTATGCAGCTCTTGTTCTTCCTTGAGTTGCTACTTCAGCACATGAAACTATTTCTTTGTTTCTCTCTCTGCCTTCGCGCGATCTCCATGTCGCGCCATCACCTCAGCCTCAATCTCCAAAGCTACTTTCGTCATAAGTGGATCTACTTTGAACTTGCAGCTTTGCTTCGCCTCTATGCTATCAACAACCTTCCTATTGCACTCGCCGCATGCAGGTGTGCTGCCTTCTTCTGTTGCTGATGGTGTTGCTCGTTGTGATGTTGCTGCCATCTTATCTTGATCTCCTTGTCTAAGAACAACTTGATGACTTCGTGGATAGGAAAGTTCATAGACACTTGATCGACTGCATCCCTAGTTGCGCTCTTAATAGTGTCTTTGACTCTGCTCTCCTGGAAGATGTTGTAATTGTGCTGCTGAGAGATAGATGAATACCTGTGATGCCTAGAGACAGAAAAATTCATGGCAAGCAATCTGTCAGTCGAAAACCAAAAAAAAACTTGAGGACTGACTTGCAACATACCTATGATTGAACGTGAAGGTTGCGTAATTTCCGTCGGGAGGTCGGGAGACTTACTGCCAAAACTCCGCAAGGCACAGTTCGGGCTGTCAGGAGGCTGACTAACTACTGGAACTGTGCAATGCACAATCCAGCCTGGCCTGCTGAGGACTGAAACTGCACAATGCGTAATTTCAGTCAACAGTGACATGCAACCAGCAAACTGCATTGCACAGTTTCTAGGGCCAGCAGGACACTACCTCCAGGAATTGCACAATGCAAGCCTGGAGGTCAGTGATGGTCTAGACTTGTGCAATTTTTGGAAGGAAGGTAGAGCCTTTGTTTCCGGAAATGTGCAGTGCTAGCCTAGAAAGGCATGGTCCGGGCCAAGGCAGCCCAGACCGATCGACGAGCGACTGAAAACATGAGAAGTATGAATATATGGTGAGATGAGTGCAAACAAGAGTGAATGATCATACATGCAAACAACAAGTGCAAGATTCAGAAAATGGGTAAGCATGCATGTGTGTGAAGCGAGTCGCCGCAATGACAACTGTCTGTGCAAAACATTGTCATGCATGCGACAACAGTGGGATGCAAATGAAACTGAAACGGTACTTCTACAAGCTAACAAACATCAAAATGACAGGAAGCGCTCACTGAAATCAAGCAAACAACATTCACACGAATCGAAAGACAAAAAGAAATAGAAATGCAATGTAAGACATGAAAAGTGGGCTTACCCCAAAACAGCTGAGTTGAATGTGCCAACAAATCCTAGATAAAATGTGGGATGTGAGAGATGCAAGGTTGATGTGAGGAATGATCTTTGCAGTGTCTGGTTGATGAGTTTCGAGAAAATCGAGGTTGTGACGCAAATGCCACAAATCTAGGGATAGAGAAACTTGGCAGGAGGTTTCTGAAATGATCCTTGCATGTAACCTCCAGCTGCTAAAAATAGATCCCTAAATCAAGGGATGCCTTTGCATACTACCTTGGGAGAAGCAGTCCATGCACGCAAATTAGTTTTGCTCGGCCCCGGAGGGAATTTGTCAAACCAATGGCACATGCAACAAACTTCTTGAATGGGAGGAAAAATTGCACATTTCTAGGAGGGAGATGGGTTGACTTCCCAGAAGATTTGTGCAATTTCTAGGCTGAGCAACCGATTGCTGCCCAGAATTACGTAATTTCTGGGATGAGCAGCCCTACTGGGAGGAATTGCACAATTTTCTCAATGAAGCTTGACAAGCAGATTTGCGCAATTTTGGAGCCCGGCAGGCTGCCAGACAATATTGCGTAATTTATGGAGGGAAGATTGGTTCCCCTCCAGAATTGTGCAATTTCTTGAGGGAGCTGCTCATCCTGCAGCGAGACCAAGTATGGACAAATAGTCTGTGAGTGGGGTGCAACAAGCAATCATGCACAAGATGTAAATCTGTAAGAAAATCACTGAAGCTTGTGTATTTGATAATGCAAGACATGTTGTTGAGGATGATTGGTAGGGAACCTCCAAAACGAAGCTAAGGAAAAATTTTGGAGGTTAGTTGTAGCCGCTACAACACTTGGTGACACACTGGTAGAACTCCATATCTTTGAATGGACCTTGTTCGTGAAAAGAAAGTCTAACACCTCCGTAAGTATTGTTGAGTTCCCTATTCATCTTGGTTTCCACGCTTGATTGTAAGATGTAGCATCTTGCCAAGCTCTTGGTTGGTTGACACACATTCCAAGCAAAGCCAACACAGTTATTTCGATTGGGGATGAGGGTTATATTGGTGCACAAGCAGTATAGTCATCAGAGTTTTAGTTTCATCTCTGGTGTTGCTCCATTGCCAGTAGGCCTAGACAGTACCCCGACGTAGTCACGCAGGAACACAAGCATTGCTCTGCTGCTAGCGAGACTAGTCAATACTCCGATAGAGTTACTTGCATCACCTCTCTGTGTAGGAAGCCTTTCTCTTCTTTTACCTTATTCATTTTTCATTTTCTTGAAATTTTTCACTTTTTCATTTTTTCATTTTTCATTTTCATAACTGTGCATAACACTTATTCATTTCAGAGGCGGAAGAGGGATCCCGACTTATTGAGAACAAAAGAGGTTTTTCCTTCAGAGAAGTAGTGTATTGTATACCTCTGACATGCTTGTTAAGGTTTTCCCCCTCACCTTACTCTACTTGACTGAGCTGACAAGGATTAACCCAAAAACAATCGACTAGAGTAGGTGATACTAGTTAGCGTGCAAGCATTGTGTTTTCACCAAGGTTCACTTCGAACAATACGTATTTTCCATTGATGTATCATGGACTAAAGACAAAAAGTTCTTAAATAAGGGAGCAGACAACAAATAACCAAATGTTGATAGTTGTACAAGTCCTCTTGTACTCTACCCAACTTGTTTTAAGAGTCGCACACGATCCATGCAAAACTAACCCATGGACATAAACAAGCAACAATCCAAAAAGAAAAGCAAGAAGTAGAAGCAAATGCAAAAGCGAAGCGAGTAAGCAAACAAACACACAAAGAAATAAGAAAACATGCATGCAAACAAACAACTCAAGAAGAAAACACTACTCCTCCTCATAAGCTAATAATGCATGGGCCATCTCATGTTAAGTTATACTTCCAATGCAGCTACCGGCGCATTGGTCGACCCATGTTGGTGAAGGCATAGTTCATGAACCTCGCAATTGCACAAACAAGAAAGAATGAAAGATATAAAGATGAAGACAAACACACTCCAAGTTTACAAGCATCCACATAACAAAAATGAGTCAAAGTGCATGACATGCACTCCGTGGACTTGCCATGGTGTTGTGCTCATTAGGGGATTTTGGAGGTCTAAAATGGGCCTCCTAAGAAAAATGTACAACCAAAATAAAATTTATAAGAACCAATTGGATTCAATATGATGATGTCAACCATGGGGGATGATTCACCATTTTTGGAGTAAAAAAGTACAAAGATTGAAAAATAATAAAATAATAAAATTATGTTTTCAACTCTTATTTTCAACTTATCTCCCTACATTTTTACTCAAATTTCAAGCAAGAGTACTCATTGGATGAAAAAATTAATTCCTCATCCAAGGAGTACCCATTTTTCATACTTTCAATGCACCCTGCTACATGAAAAATGAGAAACACATGAAAATTGTGATTGCAATCACGGTTTTCATGTATTTCTCATTTTTCATTTAGCAGGGTGCATCGAAAGTATGCAACATGGGTACTCCTTGGATGAGGAATTAATTTTTTCATCCAATGAGTACTCCCGCTCGAAATTTGAGTAAAAACTTAGGGAGATAAGTTGAAAATAAGAGTTGAAAAACTAGTTTTGTCTTTCTTCCCTGTAAAATTTGATGATGTAATCTAATCTTATTTTATTATTTCCACTATTATTTTATCATTTCCTCAGGAGGCCCATTATAGACCTCAAAGATCCCCTAATGACACTGCGTGCAGATGTTGAGTGTGTGCATTCTCTTGACTATGACATGCAAGCAAATGTGATAAAGGTAAACCACTTACGTTGTGCAAGTGTTCTTGTTATGTAAGATTCCTCCATTGCGTGAGTGATGGGATCGTGTAGTTCGAGTGGAGGAAGAGAAATATGGGTTTTTGGTTGATCATCAATGCAAAGCAGAGAGTGATGAGGAGCCTTACATGTTTCAAAAATTTCCTAATCAAAAGTGAAACCAACCTTGGGACAACGAGGGCTTGACATAACCATCAACTCGGGCTGAAGTGCCTCGACAGTCTGGGGGTTTCGACTTCGTCAACATATAGATCATCATAGACTAGTGTCTTAGATGGATTAACAACGATTGAGTCAACATCGTGATCAGATGAAGAAGTAGAGAGATCATGACAACCAAGATCAGAAAATTCAGGATGTTTGTCAGCATCCTCATGATTTGATGAATCATGTAGAGGGGTAGATGAGAAGCAAGGATGTTCACCCTCTATGTTTTCAAAAATGGCAGATGATAGATTGGATGGATTTTCGGAGGAAGATGTGTCATCTCCACAATGTAATTACAGACTAACATCTGAAGTGTCCTGTGCATGATCAGAAGTAGAAACATTTGGAAATAAGTTCTCACTGGGGAAATCAACAGTGGCAGAATCACAAGGGACATCAAGATAAAGTGGGTGAGGCACGGCTTGAAGGGAGTCATCCTTCACCACGGGTTCTTCTTTATACTCTCACACGCACTCATCATGAATGATGGCGCAGGTTGGCTGCATAACACCAACTCTGTCAACCACTTGATCCTTATTCACAATAGGTGAGGAGTCCGAAATGGAAGAACACAAGACAATACAATGCAGAGGATCAACAGAACATGGGGACAGAGGTTGAGGGAACGAATCCAGGTGATAACCAACAGGCTTGCAAGCCAAATTTGCACAGATATCAAGAGTAGGTGGGGTGGGAGGATGTGACAGTTCAACATATGTGCGTGCATAATCTCCCACATCACTCTACGGTGGTGGAGTTGTTTGACGAGGTGAAGGAAGATAGTCACTTGTGAAAACAACTGTGCTTTCCTATGATTGCGTAGCTCCATCACCGAAGTGTGCTAAGAAGGGTTCAGATATGTCAAGAAGATACTCAAATCTTCCATCGAGAAATTCCAAATAAATATCATCTTCGGGGAATCGGTATGCAAGATTACAAAAGCGTGTGTGAAACTATTCAATAGATTCATCGAGTGATTTTTGTAATTTCAGAATTTCTTTGTTGAGCGCTTTACTGTTGAAGTGATTCAAAGCACGATTTATCTCTGCAACCAGATGAGAAAGAGAATGAATATATTTTTCGAGTAGTGTGGCACACCAGTGCATTGGGTTCCCTCAAAATGTGTAGACAAACAATGCGCAAGTCATGTAATCTTCAAAGATTCCATGTCTTTCGCATGAGCCTACAACTCTGACCGCGTGCCTAACCAAGGCTACACGGCCTCCACCATCGTATGTTTTATGTGACAAGTTATGCAAGAGATTTTCCGAGATAATGAAATCATTTCCATAAGACATACATTCTGGAAGAGAAACTTTGTAGTTAGTCATGATAGACATGTGGAGATTCAAAACAGATGCGAGGACTCAGCTTGTCATCTGACCCTTCTTCTAGCGCCAAAATGTTAACGATGTTGGACCCTCCAACATGTCAAGGGATCTCCCCGGTAAGAAGTCCCAATTAGACCTCACACTGTTTGGTGTAGGAGTCCCAATAATGGGTCCTGCAGTATCACCTTGACCGCCGATTCGCACAGAGGCATGTAAGACGTCCCTATTGGTAGTAAGGGTGTGATAGTTGTAGTATGTCAAGGAAGGTGCTTGAACGGTTATAACACACGAAGGGTGAAGTGAGTGCACCCCTTGGAAACCTGTGATAGCACGAAGTTAAGAAGGGAACACATGAGAAAAGATGCATCACAACATGGAAGGCAAGTTAGCTAGCAATCCAAAGTGATGGTTAAACCAACAACACATTTCAGAAAGATTCATACATACATATACAAAAATAGCTAAACATGCATGCGTAAGCAAATAGATACATATATCATTTAGAGTACTCAAGATAGCTGAAATACAATACAACATATGTATGAAACATCTTGGCTCTGTTATATTAAGAAGTCTAAGTTCCAGTCATACAATACATCCATGTCCAACCACTAGTTCTGACAGCGAAACGTTATAGCCACAACTGACTGCTCCTCCAAAGAGATATACTAGCTCTGTGCAGTGGAGAAGCCAAGGCTCATTACAATATTGTCGAAGCTCTCTCTAAGATAGTCCTATCGGAAGCTTGGCTGAACAAAAGCCTTTACAATGAGTTATTATGGACTAATTATAGCAAAGGGTGGGGTGACCCTTGCCATTCCCCTTTGTGACCGTTCATCTATCCTGATGATTCTTCAACTACTCTATGATTGTTACATTCAAATATCGACACTTGAACTTCCACTTGACAAGAAATTACATTATAATTCACATGTACCCATGTGAGACAAAATGGCTTGAGCAAGCCATGCAAGACATCACTAACACTCGGACTGTTGTGGTGAGACCAACTCTTTGACATCCTCATGATGGTCAATGGTGGCGAACTGATGCCAAGCTTGGTCGTCCGTGATGGTGTCCGTGCACTCAATGGTGACATCTTGTTGAAAGCGAACTCTTGCCTATGTTGCATCCAGGTACACTGATATGGCTCCGTTGTCCAACTCATCCGACAACATGCACATCATCGTCCACAGTGCAGCTGGACCAGAAACATACTAATGCATAGTGTTTGTGCTGGTCTCCGAGTGTGTGTTGGTGACCATGTGCATCAACTTGTCAAGATACATGTTCAGCTCCAGTTAGACTTGCTTCTTGTATTCGCATCGATGAGTGTGCCAAATGGGTGGTATCGCATGCGTGTGCACAATGACATGCATGCTACTGAATTCCCTTGCATGTGATGAACAACACTTCTCACCTTATCTGCTCCATGCCAACTGCTGGGATGGATCAATAACTCGTACGGGAGCAATTTCATCAGTTTGTGCATGTTGCGCCCCCTGGTGTACTTGTTCCTGCTGCAACTCATTTTCTCATCTATGCAGCTATTATTATTCCTTGCATTGCTACTTCAGCACATGCAACAAATTCTCTATTTCCCTCTCTGCCTTCACGCAATCTTCGTGTCATGACGTCACCTCGTACCCTGAATCTCCAAAGTTGCTTTCGTCATGAGTGGATCTGCTTTGAACTTGCAGCTTTGCTTCGCCTCTATGCTGCCAATAGGCTTCCTCTTGCACTCGCCGCATGCGGGTATGTTGCCTTTTGTTGATGTTGATGTTGATGGTGCTGCTCATTGTGATGCGGCTTTCATCTTAACTTTATGTCCTTGTCTATGAACAACTTGATGTCTTCGTGGATAGGAAAGTTCATAGACACTTGATTGACTGCATCCCAGGTGTGCTCTTAACAGTGTCTTTGACTCTGCTCTCCTAGAAGCCATGGTACTTGTCTTGCTGAGAGACAGATGAACACTTGTGATGTCTGGATACATAGAAACACTTATGGCAAGAAATCTGTTAGTCGAAAACAAAAACAAACTTGAGGACTGACTTGCAACAGACCTATGTGATTGAATGTGAGGGTTGTGCAATTTCCGCCAGGAGGTCGGGAGCCTGACTTCCAAAACTGCACAAGGCACAGTCCGGGCTATTAGGAGCCTGACTGACTGCTGGAATTGTGCAATGCACAATCCATCCTGGATTGCTGAGGACTGAAACTGCGGAATGCACAATTTCAGTCAGCAGTGACATGCAACTAGCAAACTGCATTGCGCAGTTTCTAGGGCTAGCAAGACACTGCCTCCAATAATTTGCAATGCAAGCCTGGAGGTCAGTGCTAGGCTAGACTTGCACAATTTCTGGAAGGAAGGCAAAGCCTTCGCTTCTGGAAATGTGCAGTGCTAGCCAGGCAAGGCACGATCTAGGCCAAGGCAGCCCAGACCAGCTGACGGTTGATTGAAAACATGAGAAGTCTAAATGCATGGTGAGATGAGTGAAAACAAGAGTGAATGGCCATACATGAAAACAGAAAGTGCAGGATTCAGAAAACGAGAAAGCATGCATGTGTGTGAAGCGAGTCACTGCAACGACGACCATCTTTGAAAAACAGTGTCATGCATGTGACAGTAGTGAGATGCGAATGAAAACTGAAACGATGCTTCTACAAGCTAATACACATCAAAACGACATCAATCGCTCACTGAAATCAATCAGAAAGCACTCACACGAAGCGAAACACAAAAAGCGATAGAAACGCAATGCAAGACATGAAAAGTGGGCCTACCCCAAAACAACTAAAAATGTGCATACTACTCCTAGATGCAATGTGGGATGTCAGAGATGTAAGGTCGATGTGAGGAATGATTTCTGCAGCATCCGATTGATGAGTTTCGATAAAATCGAGGTTGTGACGTGTATGCGACAAATCTGGGGAAAGCGACGCTTGACAGGAGGTTTCTGAAATGATCCTTGCCTGTAACCTCCAGATGCTAAAAATAGATCCCTAAATCAAGGGATGCCTTTACATGTTGCCTTGGGAGAAGCAGTCCATGCATGAAAATCAATTTTTCTCATCCCTGGAGGGAACTGGTCAAACTAATGGCACATACAACATCTTGCTTAACTAGGAGGAAAAAATGCACATTTATGGGAGGGAGTTGGGCTGACTTCCTAGAAGGTTTGTGCAATTTTTGTGCTAAGTAGCCCTGTTGGGAGGAAATGCACAGTTTTCTCAGTGAAGCTTGACAGGCAGATTTGCGTAATTTTGGAGCCCAGCAGGCTTCCAAACAGTATTGCACAATTTCTGGAGGGAATGTTGGTTCCCCTCCAAAATTGTGCAATTTCTTGAGGGAGCTGCTCAGCCTAAAGCTGAACCAAGTCCAGAGAAATAGTCTGTGAGGGGGGTGCAACAAGCGATCATGCACAACCTATCAATCTGCAAGAAAATCACTGAAGCTTGTGTACCTGACAGTGCAAGACATGATGTTGAGGATGGTTGGTAGGGAGGCTCCAAAACGAAGCTAAGGAAAAATTTTTGAGGGTGGTTGTAGCCGCTACAACAATAAGTTATCCAACAATTTTAACCATCTCTCCAGGACATCTTCGTTTATTTTGCCTTTAAATATAGGGGTGTCAAAGTTAACATGTAAATTAAGGGGGCGATGCCTCCGAAGTGACTACTGGATGAAGATGCTTTTCCCGCAAATACTCGTTGAAGGATCTAGGAAAATTTTCCCATCATTTCATTCCTTTGTCACTCGAGGGCTTCTTCAAGTAATATTTTGAAAAGATCTCCTGCTCCCTCATTTTTATTTTCTTCCACCATGGGAGTTCGTTGAGGTCAACGACACCGGTCTTGTAAGGGTTTAACCAGTTCAAGTCCCAACTCCTTATACCCCAACCTCATTGGGGACATGCACAAAAAAGCAGAGAAAGAGAAAACTGCTCTGATTCCATTGATCTATACTTTTGCATGAATGAAATGAAATACAGATTCAAACAAAAGCACATAGATACAATGAATCATAATTTCAATTAATAAAATAGCAACTACTGAAAATGGCTTACATATGTAATAGAAACAAACTAGCTCAGGCAATGGTAGCTTATCTCTGAGAAGAGATGTGACAACTACATGCCTTCTAAATTATGTTATAATGAGGCTCAGAGGCCTTTTTATTATCGAGGAACAATGGAAAACCATAAACATCCAAAAACCTGACCCTAGGAGATGAAGCAACAAAAGTTTTTGGGCCTTATTAGGATTAGTTGGAATGTCAACTTCCCTGGGTCGCAATTTTGGCATACAATTTTCGTTTAGCGTGCATGTTACCTCGTTAGAAATACATATCTGAGGACAATTTTTTTTCGAAAAAAATTGTTGGGCTTGACGCATTTTCCAAAAAACATCATTTAGGGTCGCAAAATGGCTCTAAACGTTCAAGACCCAAAAAATTGCCAAAAATAGAAAGTTGTGTTAGAATTAAAGAAACTAAAAGGAAATAGTGTTGGGGATCCAAGTGGAATAGGACAGTGGCAAACAATATCCACCTAGATCATTTAATGTGTCTCCATTGACTCAAAGATGGAATTGTTGATGCCATTGATGTTCTTATGCTCTAGAAAATTTAACCAGAGCTAGATCATGCTTATGCATCTCCATGCAGCGTTGTAGTGCCTAGTTATAAAGTGGAAAGTCATTTTTTTTTGCTTCTATGGGGACAAGATATTTGCGTTAGATATTGTTTTTTCTAGCTTGTGTTTACATCATTGTGTTCGCAAAAAACAAAAATTTCATACATGAATCAATTGCAAGGAAAACACAATGTTCGATGAGGTTGACAGTGTCTTCTGTGGGGTTCATTATGAATCTTACTTTAGAGAGTTGACAGTGACATGATCATAGAGCATTGTCAGTTGTTCCTACAAATTATTTATAAATTGACTCTATGTCTTGTTGAAACCAAAATACAGTCCACATACCTAGTCTCAAGTCACAATAATTGGTCAAAAATATACATGCAATCATTGAATACAATGTAATCGTGCTCCATTACTAGTCCTTTTGCAGTCTTGTTTGTTTGAGCAGGGAAAATTTTCATTCCATTTCAAGCTTAGTTGCAGTAGTTTCTTTGTGATATCGCAAGCCACACTTTGACTAGTTTTTCAGAGAAAGTGGCAGCTTCATCATTTTGGCAAGCAATGTATGGCTGACAGTTTCACTGAAATCCTTCATCATTGTTGCACCCACGCATAGAGAGTTAAGTGACTACAGAATTTTGGGCTTAAGTGATTTCTTTGTTTTAGAGCTATTAGTGGTGATATGAATATAGCATTGATTGTGTGTGTTATATTGTAAAAGACCAATTAATGAACAGAAAAACATAGTTAAGTTAATGGTTTTCAACATTCTTTGGTGTTGAGAGAACACATCATTGACTTGGTTATGTGATTTTGTAATTTGTTGATGGGTCTTGCTATGCTTCAGACTTCAAGAGCACTAGTTACAGGTTATAGTACGAGATCCTTGTGTGTTAGTAAATTCAAGTTGTTTGATCAACTTCTACACACATTCAATAGCCAGACCACCTTCCTAGCAACTGACAGATAGCCTAAACTGAAATATACGACAGATGGAGGTAGGTCCATAGAGTGGTTCATTACTTAACGACTTTTATCGCGGAAGCCCCAATGAGCTGAGCATGCCAATATTGTTGATCTTACAAGTTCGTTAATGATGGTACGAGACAGTTGTACCTTAAATGAGTCAAGTGGGAATCTCGAACATTGTGGTGGAGAAAGAGTGTGGTCAGTGAAATTTCAGAGTGTGTAGAAGTGCAAGTGAAGACCATGTCAAATAGATGTGACTCATATGTGAACTCTAATTTATGATTCTTATTTGTAACGTAAGAATTAAGGGAGGGACTTAGAGATAATTCTTACATGATAAGTTTAGATTTAGTTTGGGATTGAGTTGAGAGAATATCTCAATCCCAATATTTATATTTGGAATTAGTTGGATCTACTTCCAACTATAAATATGTATCATATATGTGATTGAATGAGTGAAAAAAAAACATTTGTTTTCGTGTGTTCTGATTTATTGTTCATTTTTATGAAGGATGTCCCATTAAGAGTTATGTCGTTTAATATCAACTACATACAAAAAAAAAAAAAAAAAAAAATCTTTTGTTGAACATTTTAGTTTCATAATATTTTCCACAATAATTCGATATTTCCTCTCTTTTTTTCTTAGTAAGTTGAATCTTTATAACCTACTTTTAAATACTTTTAAAACCATTTATTAAACTAACATAAACTTATTATTATACTAACATATGTGTTAAAACATAAATAAAGACATAATGATTATTAGTCTCTACCAAGGCAAGACTCTAGCAATCGATTTTCCTCTTGAGTACTATTAGTTTTTCATTGACCAATACAACATATAATGATTAACTTTGAAAAATAAATATTTAGTTTTCAATATTATTAAAAAAAATATTTTTACACATTTGATTGAATCATTACTTAAAGGTCTTTGCACAATACAATGTACTATTAGTTTATCATTGGCCAATGCAACTTATAATGGTTAACTTTGAAAAATAAAAATTTATTTTCAATATTATTAAAAAATATTTTTACACATTTGATTGAACCATAACTTAAAGGTCTTATTGTAGTCTTTGCACAATACAATGTCATGTGAATACCCGCCCCACATATTTTATGCCATAAATTTGGATATGGTTACAATATTCATACAATGACATTTAGAGATTTGTGTAATTTTTTTTAATTCTTAATCTTTGCACGCTAACAATCCAAAAACAACCCATACTTAGATTAATAACATTTACCATGAGTTACTTCTCACCATAATTTAAGTAAATCTTTGCATGCAAGAGTTACTTCCCACCATTATTTATGTTTTCCTTATGTAGGAGTAAAATTGTTTATGCGTAGACTTATTAGTGATTACAAGCTATCAAAATTTATGAGTCCTTGTGCCTAAGCAAGAAATTAATTTGTCCACTTTACATCTGAATATATTAGCAAGATTTGTCTCTTAACCACTATTGATTTAGCATTGATGAATGTTGGTTATAATTTTTTATGGGATTTTTCCTAGAAAACATTTTTTTAACTTGAGTGACAAGCTCAGGCCTAGAATATACTATGATAGGGTGTTCTATTAAGGCACTCCTTAGTGTAAATTTCACATCCCCTAGAAAAAAAACCTCGCCAGCATAGAAGAGACGGTGACAGGTGTTTTGTGTGCACTCCTTGGTGTAAATGTCATGAGTTACAAACTCGTTAGGAAAATAGGCAGTCGTGTAAATGTCACTAGTTTGAAACTCCCTAGAAAAAAACCAACCATGCTAAGGGTTAGTGTAGCATAGAACATTTTTTTTATAAACATATAGAAGATCACATATTGTCTTTTTTATAGATTCATAATGTATATTTTATAAAGATTTATATCAAATTTAAATTATTTTGTTTTATATTATATATTAATTTCTTTATATTAAATGATTAAAAATATATATATTTTAATTTTTTTGTTTTTCTCAATGTTAAAACAGATTTATTGTGTCTTCATTTTTAAATGTTACACAATATATATGTAATTATTTATTATTTTTATATAATATTATGTTATATGATAATAAGTTTCCCAATTATATTGTAAAACAATTTACTATTCTTAATTATTTTATTAACACAAAGATAATGACATAGTATAATTTAGATACGAGATGACTTTTTTGGTTGGAATTTGGAAATACAATTTCGAGCAAGATTGTAATTTTTTGTTATTTAAAATTCACTTTTGAATGTATAAAAAAGTTCAACATCCAAAAAATGCCCTAAGACACTCGAATTTTACAGATTAAATAACTTAAAATTATGATTCTTACAAATCTCAGCAAAATTGACTTATAAAAAAAAAAAAAAAAAAACTATTTTATATATTAATTAAACTACATGCAATATCTTATCTTGCAATATTATATAGAAAACATAAATATACACTAACCATAAAACAATGAAAAATATAAATATAAATGGATCATAAATTATAATATATTATAGTAAGAGAGATATTTACACTCCTATATTAATATAGACTTTTGGAACATAAAAATTAAAATTAAAAATAAATATTAAAATTATATATATATATATATATAATTTTTGAAAATAACTTATATATGATAGTTATATAACATTTTATATTATAATATATCATGGAGACACTGCATATGGATTGATATGAAATCCATTTATAGTATTATGATAAAAATGTTCAAAGTGTGTAAAACTATATTATTGATTTTGAATATTTATATAATAATTTTTAAAAATAACTTTTATATAATAGTCATATAACATTTGATGTTATAATATCTCATGGAAACATTGAATATGGATTGATATGAAATCCATTTATAATATATTATGGTAAGAATATCAAAATGTGTGAAATTATATTATTGATTTTATATATATAATATGAATACATACATAATATTTTACTATTAACATATTTCATGAAAACATTATAATTAACTTTTAAAATATTATATATATATATATATATATATATATTTAATTAAGATTAACTTTTATATATATATATATATATATATAATTATTCTAATACTCATTTTATATATTTTTTTAAATATTAAAATAACCTATTAGTTAAAACCAAAATAGAATATTCAAAATTCAAATTAAAACCACATATATACATCTATCATATATTTAATTCTATTTTAAAAATATCTCTATAAACACTTACCCCACGTATTCTTAAAATATTAAAACTTGAAAATGAAGCGAACATCTATACATGTATAATGACATTTTTTAATTCCACTTGAAACGAAATATCATAATAACGCTCACCTCACATCCACATCAGCAGCGAAAGCTATATAGGTCCGCTTAGTACTCGCTGACGTTTGAAAATCATATTCGATTAACTGAAAGAAATACTAGAAGGATGATATTAACTGCAATGGTTAACCAGGAACAACAAAAGATTAGGGTTAATGAGACGACTAATTTCGTAATAAGGCGACAAGTCTAATGAATATATATTAGCACAACTACAATATAATATTAATGTGGTTGGTGTACGCTAAAAAATTTATTTCTATCTACCCTTAATAAATATATAATAATAAAAATAATACTAGCAATTGTCCCAAAAGGTACAAAGAGAGGCCGATAAGATTATTAAATTAGAATTGTTGAATTTCTCTAGAAGAAATGTTAGTTCAAACTTAACGGATGAGCATTTTGAGCTGGCTGAAATCTACCCCATACTAAACTGTAGAACGTCTCTCGACGCAATAATAATATGTAATAATAACAATAATAAAGTGATAATGATCATCAACAGAAAATAATTAAAGAACAAATAAACCAACCAAAAAAACCTTTCAATTCTATTAAATAAAATAGCAATCCTACCTCTAAAATTTTAATATTATAATTAAACAATTACTCATAACATATAAATTTATTAATATTATATTTAAAACTATCATTATACATGAATCATATGTGTTTTTACCACATATATATCATCATTCTGCAGTGACAAAACAAGCAGTAGAAACAGATCATAAATAATTAAATGCATCTCTAAGAATTTTTGGCATACACATTTCTTAGACCTATACAAACAAATATGGAGTAAAAAATTACACAAACAAATATGAAATAAAAAATTACATAACCAAACTCTTGGAATTAAAACATAAAACCTTAAAAACAATGAATATATTAATAGGATAAATTGCGTATAAACAAACTGTTCAATAAAAATGAGTCGATCACAGCAATGAAATCTTCCACTCAAGCTTATTTTCTTATAAAATCAGGCAGAATGGAGGCTTCGGTTAAGAAGCAGAAAAAAATCAATAGAATAAAATATAGCTCCCTCCCATGTGACCATGAACTTAAGCTTTTATAGCTAGTAATAGCATGCTACTCAATCTACCAGATCGCCATCAAATGCATCTCTTCTGAATTTTCACGACAAAAATATGCATACCATTCAAAAGCCTCTCCATTTCCTTGAATTTCTCCATTATAAACTGTCAATAGTTATATAAAATGTCAATACTGACCGTCCACTTGAACAAAATAAGAATTAAGTGACAGAGTTAGCATCTGGTGTCAAAATCAATTCATAACTTTACACAGACTTAGAAGCAGCATAGCTCCTGTTCATCACTTTACACATATTACAACAAGAATTGCTTCAAACGCACCAAATGCCCAATCTCTCAGCTATACAACAGATTATAAATCTATAAAGAATTTAGTTTTACTCCACTCCAATAAGGTGTGGAATGTTATATGCACAAGCCAGTACAACTGTTTATAATTCATCACTTGAGTTAATTGCTCAACGCCATGATTAGTGTGAAATGGATGTTATTGTTAAGATGCTATGCTGAAAGAGCTCACTTTCTTTGGTGTTGCAACCACAAGTGGAGCTTCTAGAGAATTTGTAATAGCAAATTTGTCATGCATAAATTTGCTATCCACAATGGATACATCTTTTGGAACAATCTCGTAGCAATAGTAGCTTTTTAGCCCATTCTGGCCCTTGTAACACACATGATCGTTGTTTTTTACTTGACGGAAGTTCCAGATGACAGAAAATTTACCAACAGTGGCAACTACATGGCACTCCTGCCTTCCACTCTCAGTAACCTGCAGTGATGAAGAGAAATAGATGTCAGAAATTAGTACACTTGAAGAGCTAATAAAGGTTATATTGCAGGCCAATGGTCCTATAAGTTCAATTGCTACATGTTATGAAGTTGAAGTCATTTTTTGTGTACCTTATCCCTTCATAGACAATTGCTAACTTTTAATACATTATTATTTGTTTATAGTGGTGATATTGAAAAAGCATATGGCCAAATTTTTGTGTATCTGTAAGGCCATGTTTGAAATTTGTGTTTGGGAGAATCAAGACCTATTAAAAATTAATGGAACAATTCGGGGAATTCATTTTTCTTGAAAGAAAGGTGATGAGCCATGTAGCAACCAGCTGAGAAGGTTTGCCAAGTAAAATAGGATGTTTGGTTTGAAAATTAAAGATGCTATTTTAAAGGCCCCACAAATTACTGGATATTCAACCAGATAATTCGACCAAGCAACAAAACGTTGAAATTCACCATCTTGTGCCCGTTGAAGATCTCAAACTTTGGTTCTAGGTGCAGAGACTAATTTATTTTAGAAAAGGCTAATTGCATGTTGGCCGCATTTCCATACCATTTCTGTACCAGAAATATTACTGTCCAGAAACGACACCAAATTTGGATAGTGCAGTTCATTAAGAGAAACGGATTTGTTGTACATAAAAAAGTCTTAAACTTTGAAACAAGTCCCCAAAAGTATTAATGAAGTTCCGAGCAACTTAGGTACTCTGTTTTTTATTTTTTCATACAATATCACCGCTTTTCAAAACATCATAGTCTAATTCTTTAATGTTTGGTTCTTTCTCAAGCATATTTTTTTTTTTATCAATTTTGTCTGGAATCCAGTCTGTTGTACTTCCTGGAGAACGTTGATGTCAAAACCACCTGAGAATATGCTTCCATTACCTAACAATGTCAAAACAGAGACATAGACATGAAATCATCTCGATTTTTTAACAGAAGCATTTACATCTCTCTCTATATATATGAATATATATAAAGATTTATAACACCATTGAACATTTAGTACAGTTTCCATCCCTTCTGCAAAGTTGCATACCAGTGACAACAATGGCCTTCACATCATTTCTCCTCATTGCTTTGTCATATTTTTCTTTCAAGCCTGCAAGAATTGTAAATAAAACCAATTGAATGGTTACTACAGATATTAAGTTAAATGGTAACACATATGCTAATGCATTACTTACACCCAGATATCAACACACAAATGCGTATGTCATTAAGCCTTCTCTTTCAATGAACATAAAATTATGACGTAGTCAACTACTTACTGGACAGTAATATGATGAATTTGGTAAGGTTGACCTATGATTTTGAATTGGTATGTGCAAATTAGTAGGCCTTGGAGGATTGGTTTGCATTTTATAATCATTTTAATTTGACCTTATCTGTCCTATCCTCATATGGCAGAGCTGATATCAGTTTGCTTTGGGAAAAAGCCATGATGCCCTTTATTTCCAGCCACAGCACAGTTTCTTTACTGCTGAAGCATTTCTCAGTTTCAATTTGCCTACTGGTGCATGTGATGCTGTTTGCAAGGCATAGGAAAATAAACCTTTTCTGCCACTCCCATGCCATTGCTGACTTGTTGTGGCCCATCAAGGGTGCTCTTGCTGGCTGGGGTCTGATGGACTTGAGTTGTCTCAAATCTGCATATCCTGTGGGGATGTGGTGTTTCCCCTCACACCCCTTCAACATTTTATAGGTAATAGTTAATAGGTTAGTTGTGCTTCCTGACCAGACATATGTCACTCCTCCGCATGATGCCTGAAAAGTTGCAAAGGAATAGTTTGATTTTTGTTTCACTACCAGGCACATGCTGCACTCTTGCATGAAGGCATGTGTCTTCATTAAGGGGTGCAATTTGATTGTTTCTGGACTCTGTACAACTGTGGTTTGTACGTTACCTGCCCTTTATATGTTTCTATGGGAAAATCCTTTCTGCTATCTACGTTTTTTGCGTAATATGTTCATTGTACTGTATATTTTTTTATCGATATAACTTGGAGGCGTGTTCAATATATACATGTGTGCACTATCTGGGCACACACGGTTTCTAATCCTAACAGGCATGCTCCTCCCTTGAATGAGATTTGCCAGGTGTGGCTCTTTACTATGAATATTATTGAGGTATGCGGATTATGGTATGGTCCTGGCAAGTTACCAGTTCTTCGCTCAAATGTGTGAGGGTGGGTAGAGCTTCTTACAAGGTTTACCATCCAGGTAAAGATAATATATTCCCATTTACGAATAAATAAAGGAATTTCTTTAACCTACCGGCAGATTATGGTATCGTGCTGGCAAGGTACCAGTTCTTCGCTCAAATGTATGAGGGTGGGTAGATATCCTTTCCAGGTTTACCATCCATGTAAAAAAAATAAGTGGCCAGATATAGAATAAATAAAAGAAATTATTTGATTTTATGACGTTTCTCACTGCTAATAATGTGTACTTAAATTGAGGAGTTAGTGCATCAGATGGATGATCTGTGAAAAAAAAATTAAGCTTACCTGACTCTGGAGAAGAGTGTGGTATTTCTGTAATAGTCCAATGCTTCATCCATAATATGATCACTCACACACATATACATCAGGTTTAATAAATTGGTAGGGAAATGTTTGTTAATCCCATTTTGATTGTTGTCATTGTGAAGCCTTATTATTTCCAAGCTTAGTAACTACCAATGTGGCTTATTAAATGTCGGGGATCTCATCCTACAACAATATGATCACAGATCACACACATGATACACCACTTTTAATAAAACGTTTGGGAAATGTTTAAAAAATATCATTTTGACCAATTGTGCAGATGAATAGCAAATAAATGATAGAATAGAATTAACCAACCTGTGATTGCAACAAAACATGTATGATAATGTTGAAGTGCGAGCGAGCAGAAGGCAGAAGGAACTTCTCAGGGGTCACCCCACCTGGTACTAATCCATGGATATTCTGCCCTCCCTCACCACAGTGGAGCTCACCACAGTGGAGTTCGGATGGGAACATGTAATGTCACGCAAAGCCGAGCACACGTGGCGTGAACTACTTTCGTTTGAATCCGCTATAAAGAAGAAAAGAAGCAGCCTGTGGTAGAAGAATTGAATTGAGTAACTTCTTCAATTTCCGTTGTCCCAATCGATGTACCTCGCATCATACAAAACGATTTGCCATCAAATTGGGCATGCCCTTTTCTTTGCAATGCGACTCACTCTTAATTTCAATAATGCAATTTATGGAACCACCACTCCGTTTGAGTTATCTGCAGACTCCCCGTATTGGGAACGCTCAACTCTCTCCGACGCCAATTGGACCTGCAACTAAACCTCGTTAGCTCATTCATTTTCTTATCTATTTTCTATAAATGTTCAGGAAGTGAAAATGCAACAAACCTCTTTGTTCCAATTAGTACATGTTGTAAGAATAATGAGTACTAACGTCTGCAGTGCCACTCCCAGGATTAATCCCCACCAGATTCCCTGCCATTGCCAATGTCAGAAAGAAACATACTACAATATACTCAGAAACAGGATAAGGTTATTCCTCTGTTATCTTTTAATTTTGCATCTTTGAGCATGGACAATCTAATTATATTGAAAAAAACAAATAAAAGTAGAAAAAGTTAGCTATGTATTTCAAATAATTACATCGATTCCAAGACTGGTCTTCAATCCTAAAGCAATTCCAACTGGTAAGCCAACAAGATAGTATGTCACTAAATTCACATATGCCACCACAGCTTGCCATCCACATCCAATTTCCACCCCTGCAATCACAATACCTTTATGATGTCAACAAAAATATAACCTAAATATAGCAAACATCAACTACTAGCTTTCTGCTGCAAATAAATTGTTGATACTGAAAATTCCAACCTGAGAGAATAGGTTGGGTTCCATTCAAGAGAACAAATATTGCAAGTAGAGGTATCAATGCATAGACTGCGTGTATAACCACAGTGGTGCTTCTGAATGCCATGGCGAGTTCTTTCTTCAGTATCAGAATCCCAATGGCAAGTATGACACTTATTATGAAGAAAGTGACAACCACAACTATAACTGAAAATCTTGCAGTTTTAGGTCTCCTGGCTCCCAGCGCATTACCCACTCTTATACTGCAAATAATATAAATACCACAATAAAGAAAACCAATTTCTAGATACAGCAAATGGGAAAAAAAAGGTATACCATGCTATATAAAACCGCTGAATTTATGTGAATTGCAGTTTTGCCCAATATTGGAGAATCCTACCTCCAGGAGAGGGGTCAATTGTTTGACCCCTCTGGCGATGGTCAGATTTAAAGATATTCCCAAAATCTGCAATAGCCATAAAAATGCCCCAATAAAACAATATATTACTATAAATCATAAATGTATACCTTGCAGCTGTACTGAGACCCAACATTGCCATCAACTCCCAGTTGTAATAATTCATGCTGCATATATGTTCAAAACCTGGCACGTTAGAGATATATTAACTGGCATAGCTATCTAACAAAGTTGGGACAATGCATAGGCATGGAGCTTGTATTTGGCTTTAAATTAGTTAGCTTTAAATGGGAAAGTCTCATACCAAACAGAAATGGAATCCAGAGCGACCTCTGCATTTGGCAGCCAACCCGATACAAGCACCAATACTTCAATGTACCATATTTCCAAACTGCAAAATCAGGTGTGGAACAAAACAAAACTTGTCAAAACAGGCTAAGCTATCATGTAAACACCCAGATATAATTTAGATAGTTTGTGTATCTTCCAAAGAGTATTAAGGCATACGTTAGCATAACAGCCGATGCCAGAGTTAACTTGAAGTATGACCAGAGTCCTGTGAAGGCCTTCAAGGTGAAGCCCGTCCATGTATGCCTGCAGTATGGGCTATAGAATATATACAAGGCAGTAGTAATGACCAGAACCCACCAAGTCAAACTCACTATTAGGGCTATCCCTAGCAGGCCAAATCCTAGCTTGTCTACTGCCACCCAGGTGATCAATGTATGGAATAGACATGTCCCAACAACAATATAGGCAATAGGGGCCACTATGTTCTGAGCCTGCAAAAACCTCTGCATGGGGCAATTGAGGGCAAAAGCAAACAACTGAGGAATAAGACCTTTGGCAAAAATACCTCCTGCAGCAGAGATTTCTTTACTCTGCCCTATGGCAATCAATACTGGATCTGCAAAATAGTAGAGGATGCCCAGGAGTATTGCAGTTCCAGTCATTATTATCATGGACCTCTGGCAGATGACTAAACTTCTCCATCCGAGACGCCGCCCTCATGGAATCCACGTCCCGTTCATAAAAGGCCTCCACCGCCTTAGAAATCAAGTGCTCATCGTGCTTCAAAACCTGAGCCATGCTCAGAGAAACTCGAACCCTGACCCTATGCATGTTAACCCTAGCTTTATCGGGATGACCTTTAATACGACTGTTTAGAGCGTTCTGAACAACATTGCTAGCTCTGGTTTGCACAAAAGCACCCGTGAGAGCTCGCAAGGAGTCCCATACTGAGGGTTTCACTGGAAAATGAAACGGAAGCCCGCGGGTTCGAGTCCCGGAGATTGGAATTGAGAGTACAGGGACACGATGAGGTTACAGCGGGTTGAATGATTAGTGTTGCCATATATAATCCTTATCGAAATCTGAAAATGAGTCTAGACATTGTACCTGGAGTTCTTTCAATCGGGACTCGGTTTCTTCGGCTGACATCCAGTCTGGTAATGCGAAGTCCGGGAAAATGGCGTAGAGAAGAGTGTCTGTAACAAATTTGCAGATATTTCTGCCGGCTTCATGGGTGAAGATTCGAGACCGCCACGGAGAAAGGCACGTTCACCGCACCAACTGCAAGATGCAAAATACATTTGTCTGTTAATGACAGGTGTCAACGTTTGAATGAAATAATGTTAAAATATGTGTGTTTTGATTTCAAATTATGAGTTTTTTTTTTTTTTCTTCAAATTACAAGTTCAATTTAGAAATGTTCTTTAGAGTAAAGTCGTATATCAATTTAACTTCAGTTATAATTATAATCAATAATAATTATTAATTATATTAATTAATATTTAATTTAATTAATATTATTTAATATTATTTAATAGTAATATTAATTGATAATACTAGTAATATTAATTAATAATAATAATCTTAACAATAATTATTATTTAATAAGCCCCAAGGGATAGCTCAAATGGTCGAGTTCCCGTTGCTAAGTACTTTCCTAGTTGGGAGGTCACGGGGTCAAATCTACTCGACGCCCTCGGGGTTAGGTCTGTAATGACCGACGGGCAGATCCCTTCGGGTGGAACTGCCCCGCTTCTCTACTGTGGACGTAGCGGCCACTCAGTGCCCGTGAACCGCAATTGAAAAAAAAAAAAAATATTATTTAATAATAATAATAATGATTTTAAGGTGATGATAATAATTAATTAACAATAATTACATATTAAATATTATGGTTCATTAAAGATTATTATAATCATTTAAAAATAATTATCGTTATTACTAAATAATAATAGTTATTAGGAATATTATTATTAATTAATATTTTTTCTTGTAAGCTTGTCAGGACCTTTGTATTCATTTCACTTCAAAAATGGCAAGTTACAATCAGAATCAAATGGTTAGGTGGCCTCAACTTGCCAAAAGGGAAATCAGATATGTTGGTCACCTAACTATATGATAAACCGTCCAAAAAAAAAATATTATAAGTCCGTCAAGCCATGCTAGATATGTTTGATTGTCCTTATACTTCCTATATTCTAAATAATTGAAAACATACTGTGAAGTTTGTAATCGATGCATATATTATAAGACAAAATAAAGATCAAACCATCAAAGGGCTAATGACTAATCATCAGATGAGTCCACGAGAGCAAGGTCCTTCACATTAGAGCCTGGAAGCTCAGTTTGTTGGATACACAGAAGATGTTGCTTGTTGTGTCTAAGGCGACCATTCTGCTTTTGAAGTTGAAATTGAATCTACTGTAAATCCTTGCTAAAATCAAGAAGTCGTTGTCCTTATACTTCCTATATTCTAAATAACTGAAAACATATTGTGAAGTTTGTAATTGTTGGCATATATTATAAGACAAAATAAAGATAAAACCATCAAACAACTAATGACTAATCATCAGATGAGTCCACAAGAGCAGGATCCTTCGCATTAGAGCTTGGAAGCTTAGTTTGTGGGATACATAGAAGATGTTGTTCTTTGCGGCTAAGGCGACCATTTTGCATTTGAAGTTGAATATGAATCTACTGTAAATCTTTGCTGAAATCCGGGAGCCCTTGAGAGGTTGAGGGTGATCCAGAGGGGATGTGCTTCAAGGCTTTAGCCAGAAGGTTCTTTATCATCCAATATAAATATACAGTTTGTTTGTACTGAGTAGACCAAACGCGAGAGTGATCGGGGTTAGGCACTAGGGCCTACCAGTCTCCTAGGTCAATTTCCATTGCACTAGCTTGCTGATTGAGTTCTGCTTGCCACCCAACTATAAGCTAACGAACCTAAGTTGAGTTATCCTCGTGGTAAATAGTTGTAGCCTCCTTTCTGATGCAAGAGGCTGATTTTTGACCTCGGCCTTTACTAGTCTGAGACTAGGCTTGCCAACCCTCATGAGATTCCATCTGTTGCTTACCATGACTACGGGAACCCCAGGCATGATTGCTCTTCCCTGAGGTAACACGTGCCATGACCCAAAAATGACTGCAAACTCTAGCAATAACTGACTCTAACCCCAAAAGCAGACCTAAAGTGAGCCTACACCCATGAGATTGATGCTTCCCAGGGCCACAGCTAAACGAGATACCTGTCATATTATCAATGCATGATGGCCAAAAACTAAAAATAGACCACCGACTTACCCTGCAACAAACAATGTACCGGGAATGAAGCTAGTCCTAGGGCCTTGAACCATATTCTCAACCCTACCATGAATAGTTGAGGGTAGAGGATTGAGATGAACAATACACATTTTGAAACCATATAAACCCAAATCTATAACAACAAACATTTAGAAAAATACCAATGTCGTTGCGCCAGAGACATGAACAAAAAAAACTGCGAGTGGCATAGTTTCCTTGCCCATATAGTGCCCATGTGTGAAATAAAAATACCATAGTACATAGAGACAAGAGTACAAAAGACAAGAAACCCTCATACAAATCCTCAATTGACATGAAAAAATCTCAATGGTACTTCCACCAAACCTTTAACTTTACAACAAAGTTGTTCCTCCAAGAAACAAGTAGCAATATGTAAATATCAATGGGAGCAGAGTAACGAGAACTGAGATAAAGAACATACTCGAGAAGAGAGACTAGAGCGGAATATAAGTGGACCAACTCCTGGTGGAAGACCACGAGAAGCACCATCCTAGAGCCACAACTTGTCAGAGGCCAACCCAAATCTGAATTAGCGTTGCAGATAGAGAACTTACTTACCTCAACAACGAAAAATCCAGAGAACTCTGCCACTATAATCTCCCTACCACCTTATTGACATTAAATGGTTGCATGCGTAAAGCCACCACTCCATGTGCCTCGTGCATGTGGAGGGTGGTAGCTTGTCACCTTTCAACCTCCATCATTACAGCCCGACGTTCACGGATCCCTATCCTTCTAGCTCATGCCCCAATCGAGGATATTATTAATTAATATTACTACTAGTATCAATTAATAAATAATTGATAATTAATAATTAAATAGTAAATAATTAAATAATAACAAATAATTAAATAATAATGAATAATTTAATATTAAATAATAATATGAACCCTTAGATTAATAAACCCAAGGAATTCATAATATAAACCTAATGGATTAATACTAAAAACGCAAGAGATTAATAGTACTAAAAACCCAACGGATTATAAACCCAAGGAAGTAATATTAAACATAATGGTTTAATATTATAAACGCAAAGTATATAAACCTTAAGATAGATACTATAAACACTAAAATAAACGTGGTTCGACATAATTTACCATGGTTGATTTTCATATTGAGACAATCCTTGTCACAATGCGATGTTGGACCATAGTTGACCATTTTTTATTTTTGTTTTGAGACAATCTTTGTCATAGTGTGACATTGCATTGGACCGTGATTGACCATGGTTATGATTATAAACCCAAAGGATTTATATAAAAACCTATTATTAATATTATAAACCTTATGAATAATATTATACCCTAAGAATATGAACTCTTAGATTAATAAACTTAAGGGAATAATAAACCCAAGGGATTAATACTAAAACCTCAAGGGATTATAAACCCAAGGGAATACTATTAAACCCAAGGGATTAATATTATAAATCTAAGGTACATAAAACCCAAGGTAAATATTGTAAACCCTAAAATAAGCATGGTTGACAGTGGCTAATTCATATTGAGACAATCTTTGTCACAATGTGGCTTTTGACCAAGGTTAACCATGGTTGACCATGACTATAAACCCAAGGGGTTTATATTAAACTCAAGGATTAATATTATAAACCCTATGAATAATATTATACCCAAGGAACGTGAACCCTTAGATTAATAAATCCAAGGGAATAATAAACCCAAGGGATTAGTACTAAAAACCCAGTGGATTATAAACCCAAGGGAATAATATTAAACCCAATGGATTAATATTATAAACCCAATGTATATAAACCTTAAGATAAATACTATAAACCCTAAAAAAAACATGTTTGAGCATGGTTTACCATGGTTGATTTTCATATGGAGTCAATCTTTATCACGATGCAATAGTGGACCATGGTTGACCATGGTTGATTTTCGTATGGAGACAATCTTTGTCACAATGTGACATTGGGTTGGGCCATGGTTTACCATTATTATAAACCCAAGGGACTTATACTAAACCCTGGGATTAATATTAAAAACCCTATGAATAATATTATACCCTAAGAATATGAATTCTTACAATAATAAACTCAAGGAATTGATATCATAAACCCAATGGATTATACTAAAACACCATGGGATTATAAAACCAATGGAATAATATTAAACCCAAGGGATTAATATTATACACCCAAGGTATATAAACCCTAAAATAAAAATGGTTGATCATGGCTGACCATGGTTAATTTTCATATTGGGACAATATTTTTCACAATGCGACATTTGACCATTGTTGATTTTCATATTGGAAAAATATTTGTCATAATGTAATGTTGGACCATGTGTTGGCTTGATGGGGCCTAACCCAAGTTCAACGTTATCTGCGCCAACCAAAAAACCCCTAAACTTCTGCCCCTTTCGACAACCACCTGCATAACATAGGTTGCAGTCTCACCTAAAGCAATATTGGGGGATGACAGAACCAGGTTTCTGCATCTAGAGGGTAGTGTGATCTGTTTTCTTAAGCCCTTACGGGTTATGTTTTCCTTCATGCAACTTTATCCTTTCCAAATAGGAAAATACTATGAATTTATCTAAATGACTTCAAGATCTTCACGAAGGTATTTAATTATACTTATCACGCATAAATATTATAGATCTACGAAGTTCGTGCAGTAAATAAGCATTCATTCATATAAAATACATTATAGAGAGAAGATATATAAACTTTTTAAAAGTAAATAAAAGGATACATATGCATCAATTTCGGCCCAAAACAGTCTTTATTAGATATAAACATTCAGATACAGAATTTTATCCCTACGCACTCAGCTGTAGGCTTCCGCACACTCAGCCTACGGACTTACCAAGGCCTCCATGCACTTAGCTATATGAGCCTTCCCCTTTTGCTTAAGTACAGGAAACAAACATTTCCTGCCACATCACCTTGCCCTTAAAATGATTCTTCAAGTTAAGTTCTATCTTTAGACTCACTATGAATCAACTATTTATAACATTTTCTTTACAATATTATGGTCTACGAACCATGTACGGGTCTCAAAACAACTCTATCACCTACCCACATAAGGGACTAAAGTCCCTTTGACTTATACCAACTTCACGCTCTGCTTTTCACATTCTGCGAAGACTTTACATTCACTACCAAAGATAATATAAAATTGACTCAAAAATTGACAAAATTGACCGTAGGGACCCCATATCAACAGGTCCCCAACACAAATTGGGTGACTCGCCCTCAATTGACTCAGCTAGCACCTCTATCTTGTTGAGGAGGTCACTGAACTCCATCTTCAACACCGTTATGTTAGTAGAACCTTGCACCGCGGCCTACTGCACTTCCTCTACCAACTTTTCTGTAGTTGATACTTCCATCGCAAGGCGCATCGTCCTTTGTGTCTGCTGGAGTGTTTTCAACTTTTCTTGGACTGATAGAGTAAGATGGCTTGCTTCCTCTGTCAATGGTTGTATTCTTGCCTTTAAGACGATGTATTTCCTTTTCAGCTCCTCAATCTGCATTTGAATTTCTTTTCCTTCTATCAGGCGAGCGAAGTGCTGGACTGACACCAAAGTGCACACAGTCACCCTGCATTCATCAAACTTTTGCTGCATCTTCCGGATATCTGTGCCTAGCTTCTACAGGTTTTGGCCCTCTTGGAGAGCTGTCTATAGTTTCATTCCATGCTCAAATATCAATGTGTAGCCTGTGACTGCGGCATCCGAAATGGCCATGCTCTCCCTGGTAGCTGCTACGCGTTGTTCCCTGACCTCTAGCAGAGTGGTTGGATGCAGCTTGAGTTGTAATTCTGAAATCTGCATCTGCAACTCAAAGAGGATTCGACCGAATTATTCTTTGGATTCCCTTACTGTTGCAGCCAACTTCCTAATCTTCTTTGTTGATGTTGCATCCTCTAGAATATTGAGCTTTGGCAGCTCATTACATATCTATGTAATGACCGCCTCCAAAGTCTAGCTGCGCGTGGCTAGATCTTCCTTCTCTTTCAATGCTTGTGCCTTTTCTACAAAAATCTACTCATTATTCATCTTTACCTCACTGATAACTGATAACACACTCCTCCCTAACCTTGAGTTCGTCTGATACCCCCTGATGAAGCGTGTGGAGGGTCTAAAGAGGCAGCGCAGCTAAGTTGACACCCACATTCTTGATCTGTCCGAGTTGGGGATTTTCTTCATCTGCCTGTGCGTGCAGTGAACCTTCTAGTAAAGGTATAATTCTGAGGTCCAAAGTCTTGTCTATGTCTAGCACTTTCGTGCTTACTTGCAACAAGCTCGCTTGACCCACGCTCGACTGTATCCAACCTGTCTGAATCTACAACTCTTGCAGATCCTTCTGCATGTTTCCTAGTGCTTGGTGGTATTTTTGCTTGAACTGCATCCACAATTCTATCGTTGTGTCACGTACCTTGTCTCCAATTTCATCCAAGTCTCTCTCAGTGAGGACCATTTGATCCCCATGCGCGTGCTTGTCCGATTTATGCTTCTTCCTAGGCCCAAAAGTTGTCTCCTTCTATCGCTTTGTAATTTAGAAAGGAGTGTTTTGTTCCTTGCCACCACCTCCTTCCTCCTCGGACCCTTCCTTATCTGCAGTACGTTGGGAAGCAGACTCCTCAACTTCCACTGTGGCTTCCTTCACGATGCACTCCTTTTCAGTAGTTTCCGTTGCAGCAACTTCTTTCTTCTTCTGAGAGGCCTTTTCTCGAGTTTCTCCCTCCTCTGCCTCTTTCTTCTTCTGTGCAAATATCATCTGTGCGGAGGATGTTTCTCTACCTTTGCTGGTTCCTGCGCCAAGATCTGTGGGGTGTAGCCACTCCCCTAGCCATGTCCCCACAACTTCATGTACATCTTATTCAGTTACAAGGTATGACAACTTGTGCCAAATACTTTTATGATCTTTCCTCGCATGGATGGATACGTTGTGAAAATCCACGTTAAGCTCTGCGCAGGCCTCCAACTACTGAAATAGGGTAGGTGACAACCTTGGCCTCTGGATAATCACGATGCGGAGATCCATTTCTACCAACACCCAGAATATTTTTGTCTCCATGATCCTCTCTTGGTCCTTCGTTGCCCACAACGAAGTGAACTTCGCTGTAACTCAACATCCTATGGAGGGAAATAGATGTCCTCTAGGAGCCTCCACGCAACGAGGGAAATCAATAACAACAACCAAGCATAACGGAATGTATTTTCGTCGTCCTGTGCTTCATGACAATTCAATAGGAACTCTTTACAGAGGTATTGTGCCCAGTTGTTTTGCACCCCCTTCGTGCATTGTGTAGCCAATGAAATAACTAGCGCTGAAACCTCATCCCCACGACACTTCCTCATGACCTTGTAGGTCAAAATCTGAGCGGAAAACTGCACCACCTTGTCTGTGATGGAGCGGATGGAGTATCCGTGCGACTTTTTTATTAAGCCAAACTTGTTCTTCATTCTATCCGCGAGTTGCTTCTCCTTGCTCTTGCCTCCAAACTCCTCAGCTGGATCCACCCCTTGATAGGGAAAACTTGTAATACGGTGGATCAACATATCTATTATGGGGATGGGTTCTCCTAGCCAGAGACACCCATTATGAACCAATGTAAGAAATTGGCGTATGCACACCATGTTGATAGTGGTTTTGCTAAAGTGTGGTACCCACAACATATTCAATAACCCAACCCTTTCAACCCCCACGATCTACTTCATAATCTCCAATCATGTGACCCCGATCTCCTTGTAATATATCTTCGCCAGATATTTGTTTGTCACCAAATGCGAAATTTCTCGTGATCAACTAGTTCCCATTCTTCCATTTTCAGTGCAAGGATGCACGCCTTCAAATGACACCTTCTCCGGCAATAATGGTGTAGAGACCATAAACTTAGCATTATCGAGATCCTTTAGCACCTTCTCTTTGCCTTTCCACTGAGGTATATACTTCGGGAGCCTAGTGATAGGCTCACCCTCCTCAGCATCCAGTTCTTCCACTCCTTTGCGAAGCTATTATTCATCTAAATCCAAGGGTTCATGTGGCTGCTTGGATTTGTCCATCTTCCCTTTCTACCGAACCTCCGTAGGGTTCTTCCTCGGTGACTGCCTCACCGAAACAGCCTGTGGATTCTTTTGTTTCTCCTTAGCATCGGATGGTTTAGGCCTAGGCGACCTCGATGCCATAAGCGTAGATGACGTTCCATCAATGTGATTTCAGGGGCTGCGGCTTCAAAGACAGTGACTTCGAAACTTGCGGCTTCTGCGGGATTAGATGCAAACATTTTCTCGAAGATGAGCTCACGGTTCAACTCAGGCAAGTTTGCGAACTCCGGCCGTGAAAGAAGTTCCTCCCAATCTTCTCGATTCAGAGGCTTCAAACAATAGAGCTTACAAACAATTTTTAGAAGGCAAAGTGTCTACTACAGGCCAACATGCTAGATTTATAGGTGATTTCAAATTCAAATCCGACCATTCCCTCCAAAATCCAGTCATAAATGCCTCTTTGGCGGAAGATTGCCAAATATTTGCACCATAAATATCACCTACCACTCCTGCTAATGTGATTTTTTCCATCCTAACATCTACAGTGCATCCAACGGCTACTTTTGGACTCATCTACACGACACCATCCTCCATGGCACAGCTCTCTTGTCACAGCTCCTCCTGGCACACTTCTTGCTTCCCTCGCGCAACCCCTTTACTTCATTTTCCCATTCTTCTGGCAATATAGTTATAGTCTCGTACTTCCTTGTAGCTTCCTGGAGTACTAAGGCTATCCTTACATCATGTAGTCATTGCGCAGGGGTAGGATCCCATTGATACAACTTCAAATTATTTCCATTGACTCTTCCTAGAAATAATTCCCCATTCAGCTTTGCGATTTGAACTGCACCACCATCTGTAATTTCCTTGACTACATAGGGTCTCAACCAATGCATTTGAAACTTTCCAGGAAACTTCGTGAGCTTGATATCATAGAGAAACACTAAACCATTCACCTTGAATGTGCACAACTTAATATGTCGATCATGCCAGGCCTTCTCGTGCTCCTTCTGCACCTGTTGGTGAAATCCTTCTAAGAAACGATCTTCTTATAGCTCTAGTAATTGTGTGAGGCGCTCCTGCATAGTCTCATGATCTTCCATATCAGTCAATGCTGCAATCCGCAAACTCGGCAAAATATACTTCATGAGCATCACAACCTCTATCCCATAAACCAGCCTGAACGGGGTTTGTCTTGTCAACATCTTACACGTTGTCCTATATCCCCATAGGACCGCTGGTATGCGCACATCCCAATCATTCCTTTGCATGTTTTAGACCTTCATCAATGTGTTTTCCATAATTTTATTGAATGCTTCAACTGTACCATTTTCCTGAGGATGATAGGGCGTACTCTTTTGATGGTAAACCTGGAACTCTTTGAGCATTGCAAAAATTGTCTCATTTAGAAAGTGTGTACCCCTATCATTCATTATTATCTTAGGACACCCAAACCTTGTTAACACATATTCAAACAGGAACTTCATGGATGTAGCAATGCTACAGTCCTTCACCGGTTGTGCTTTCGCCCATCTCATTAGGTACTCTGTCACAGTAATAATGTACCGCGTGGCCTGTCTTTTTCCCTGGTGGTTGTATCAGACCTACAAAGTCAATTTCCCATTTATCAAAAACCTATAATGAAACCTAAGGATTTAAAGGAAATTCATCCCTTCGTGATGGCTTCCCCGTCCTATGACAAACATCACATGCCTTACAATACGCCTTGGAATCTTTATGCATCATTGGCCACCATAATCCTGTGCACAAAATATTCTACGTGGTTTCTCTACCTGCATAGTGTCCTCCCACCACTCCTCCATGTGCTTTAGTGAGGATACTAGATTGTTCAAACTCCAAAACGTATAGGCGCAATATTTCATCAGTGCTCATCTTGTATAAGTGTCCCGCAATCATAGAAAAATCAGCGGCAGGGACCACCAATTCCTTCTTCTGGTGAGTAGAATATCCTTCTGGGGCTGCTCTAGTAGTTAAAAACTGGATTATTTCAATAAATTGATCATCTGTGACAAGTAAAGCAAAAAGTTACGGGTCCAACAATTCTTCTTCCAAATTAGTTGGTTCTTCGCCTGTCCCAATTTTGGATAGATGTTCTGGTCCTGCGTTCAATCGTCTAGGCTTCACAACTACCTCAAAATCGTATTCCTGAAATAATAATAATTACCTATAGATCCTCCCTCCCAACACAAGCTTGTTGACTAGGTATTTGAGAGCGAAGTGATATGTTTACATTTTGAAATGCGTGCCTAATAGGTAATGTCGAAATTTCTGCAACATGTAGACCATTGCCAACCCTCCGTGCTCTGTAGTTGAATAGTTATTCTTTGCCTTTGACAATTTCCTGTTTGCGTAGGCTATAGGGTGATCTATCTCGCCGTCGCCTGGTTGGGTCAATACTGCACCCAACGCAATACAAGAGGCATCCACATGCACATGAAACTCTTTCTTCTAGTCTGGAAAAACCAAAATGGACGCAATCACCATATTTTCCTTTAATACATCTAGACTACGCTGACACTCTTCATCCTAGAATAAATTCACGTCCTTCTTCAGTAATTTCTCCATCGACACAGTTCTTTGTGCATAAGCCTTGATAAACTTTCTATAGTATCCAGTGTGTCCCAGCATTGCACGCAATTGCTTTACATTCTTCAGAGCTTCTAAATTGACAATCACTGCTATCTTATTTGGATCTACTATTAGTCCTTGTATGTAGACCACATGTCTTAGAAATATCCCATAAGGCACGCAAAAGATACACTTCTTCAAATTCAGAGAAATTTGGTATCTGCGACAAGTATCCAACATGAGGCGCACACTTGCAACATGGCACTTTACCAATCCAAAGACAATCCATGCATCAAAATATACTTCTAAAAATTTATGGATAAATTCTTTAAATGCTGCAATTACAACCCTAAAAAATATTGCAGGCACATTCTTTATTTTGAATGCCATCACTATATACAGGAAGCATCCCCACTCTATCACGAAGGTCATTTTTATATGATCCTCTGGCACGATCTTAATATATGATGGTACCCCGAGAACCCATCAGTGAATGACTAAGCTTCTTGACCTCCAACATTCTCCAAGACTTCATCTGTAAAAGGTGTTGGAAATGGGTCATGAACACGTGCATCATTGAGATTTCTTAGGTCTACACATATCTTGATTTCATCTTCCTGCTTCTTTTCTTGAACTACCATAGGGCTCACCCAATCAGATTCTTCTATTGGCTCAATAATTCCTGCTTCCAGCATTTTGTCTAGGTCTTTGCGCACCTTCTCCTTATACTTGGGATTGATTCGGTAGGGTCTTTGCTTCACAGGCTTCGCATTGGGATTTAAAGTGATCTTCATCACTCCCATATACCCCTATTATTCCTTTTAGGTCTGAGAACTTGGTGGGGAACAAGTTACTTTCCTAGTCTTCAAGGTTCTAATATATTAGGTTTCTCTGCCTTAGGTCCTTCAATCTCGCGTTGTCCCTATGTCTCTAGAATATTTTTCACAAATCCTCTTCTTCTTATTATGTCATCACATTGTAACATTCCAGCACATGGTGCAATTGTGTACTCCAGTCCGATTGAACCCATTCAATTGGCTCTTCAGACGTTCTAAAGATAGCGACCTTGATTTCTTTGAGTGTTTCATCAATACGCTCAAATCCATCCTCAAAGCTGAAAGTTAATAAGAAACTCTCCCTCAAGCTATCTCATTCAGCCGTCCCATGGCGTAGCTCTATTTCCAAATACCAATTCATTGGAATAATATCTAGGGTATGAAAAAAGACATGTACCCATTCTCGCTCAGGATATTCTCCCCAAGCTTTAGTCCAGAGCACCAAATGCTCATGCAGATCATCCTTTCTTCTATATTTCTCAGTCATCCCAGTATTAGCATATCCAAACCTCAGCTTCATCATCTACTTGTATTACCTCTAGTCAGCGAAGCTTTCCTTATGCGTACCCTACCAATGGGTAGGCGTAGCGTGCAGTGCCAATTCAAGTGCCTAGAAAGGATGCTCTTATGGTACCTCTCTTTCAAATTCATACAAAAATAGATTAACATCATTCAAACCATCATAATGTGGAAGTTTCCTTACCTCCTTTGATACGCACCGCAGTGATTTTGTCATCATATTGCAACGTAGCGTAGAGACTACATGCAACTTATTATGCCAGTGTTCAATCTCTTCATATGAGTCTGGGGTACATGAGTTGTCTCTATCCCACGTGATTTTCCCATCTACAGTGGGATTGATCCAATCTTCATCATGCGTAGTGATCTTGTATATTTGATCCAAATCATCGTCCTCCACATAGTCGTGGATCGGCTCAGTGTATCGTACTCCTTCAGCAGGATCCAGTGGCACGATAACCTTGAGCACCTTCTTTCAAAAGTCATCCTTCGCTTCTTTAGAATAATTACCGCATCCATGTCGAAGGCCCAATCAATTCCTAAGAGCACAGGGTAAGGATTATTGTCATCCATGCTTTCAGTTACCTCAAAGTCAGCCAAAGTTCTTTCTCCTTCAATGTCTATTATTGCCCCATATAGGTGCCCCATATGAATGATTTTCTGTTGATTGGCCATGCGCAACTGTATAGGAGACCATTGTAGTGCATGTCTCCCCATCCTTTCCCATTTCTTATTAGGCAGTACATTAGAATCAGACCCCAAATATAGGATGACTTGATCCATCTCATATTCTCCAATCTGCACGGTCAGCCTCATCTCACATCCTGTTCGCTTCTTATGTTTACCCAATTTCCTTACAACACATTGTTCTGAAGGAATCTTAATTTTCCCTATGAAATTGTCGATCAGCTCCTAGAGCCATTCTACTGCCTTTTGATCTCTCAAAAACTTCATACAAGTTTTCAGAAAAGTAGCCAATAGCGAGGGATCCACATCTTGCACTTCACTATGTACAGTTGTTTTTCCCTGAATCCCTAACGTAGAAGCTTCAACAAAATTCTTTTTGGCCTCCATAAACATTTCTCTAGCTTGGCTGAGATCAAACCTGACTTCCTTTTCGGCAGCCTTGCGCACCCATCCTTTGGTCTCTGGTTGCTTCCCTTTATCTTCTCCTATGGCCATACCACTTCACGTTACTATATTGATGTTGTGGTATAATTCGCAAGGCTCCGCCCTCATCATCTGGATGTTTTTTGTAGGTTGTGGCGTCTTTTTCTCCTGCATCTTAACTATCAATATTGGGCGATCTTCTATCACATGATCAAACTATCTGCAATATTGATAAGAAGGATGTGTATGGTTCTGACAGTCGCACGCAAAATGTCCTACTTCCCCATAGTTATAGCAAATGATTTCGCCATGACATCTACCAGTCCAACCCCCTCTTCCTCTTCCATGGCCTTGGAATCCTCCATGCACTATGCTTGCGTCGTGATCCTGAGGATAGTTCTCTGCCTTCATTCGATATGTAGGGTTTCGCTCCATCATCAATTCATAGCTTTGAAAATTTCGCTCATCATGCCCCACCGATTTACATAATGTACAAAACAATTGTCGTGGGGTCTGTACAAAATTTTGCAAAAGGTGACAATTATCTGTAGCGTGCTTTCCAGTTATTTAGAAGACAGTGAACCATAATGGTACTCCCGTGCTCGGTCCTACAATGTTTTGGGGCTTCAGAGGCATAGAACCTCCTCTAATCAAGTAATTCTGATAAATAGGGCAATGATAATTATCATGTCCCTTATTTTTACATTTTATACACCAAACTTCCACGCGCACCTCAGATTGAGCATCCTTTCATGTCTTCAAGCTCTGCAACTCCATATGCAGGCTTGCCAACTGCGACTGAATCTGTTGTACTCCAACATTCATATCTTTCACTAGTGAAGCCTCTAGCCTCATCGCGATCTCTACAGATTCCGTCTTCATTCCTATCTTCTGCTGTGATAATGGAAACCTTAGATGTGGTAGGAGGGACGCGATGTACCAGTCCCTATGCTGAGAATCTGTGATCGTCATGTTAGCTTGCCAGATCAGGCACTTCAATCTTTGATCAAAGTCCCACACGGACTCATTTACTGCTTGTTGTATCTCCTTAAACTCTGTGACAGACTGCGCTTGAGACTTAGGCTTCTTAAACTCACTGTTCAATGCTTGTTGAGTCTCTGCGAAAGTCGCACCATGTTTGTCTTGACAGAACTTGATATACCAAGTCAACGCCCTATCCTACAGCACTGTGATGAGCTGCGCTTTCTTTAGATTATCATCAGTTATCTATTGTGTTGTCCATACAACATTTGTAATGAACCAAAATTGTTCTGGGTCTTCGCTCCCCACTCCTTTAAAGACCAGGATCTTCATTGTGTTTTCCATGTTGAGTGGTTGGTACGGAGGTGGAGGTGGAGGTGACTCGGTGTAGGTGTATGTGGCAGAGGTGGAGTGGATGGATGAGGTATCTGCGAGATACCTTGACTTACCAACTGCAACGCACTTCGCAGTGTATTTAGAATAGTCTCTTCGTCGTTGCTTGAAGAGGATCCCAACAACGGACTATACTCAGAGCCCAATTCTTCGTTTCTTCTGAAGGATTTCCCGCTTCGTGTTGTCCCAAACATCAAGGTAATGGCATAACCTGTTTTTCACACAACAACATCTTAATCTAAGTTTTTAAAGATTTTAAGTACTTACCTCACGGTCCCTTGAAGAACCTACACTCTGCTTCACTATAGTTGATGGTTGTATCAATCGCGAGCTCAGTAACAAATCCACCTAAGATGCAATCAATCTAGTGATCAACGACCCACGCGATGCTATTTTCTAAAGCTTCTAGGTGCCTCACCAACTCTGGAGTCCACATAATAGGGTTGTCAAGTCTCCACGTACCCTAACTGTCTGAAAATCTAGACATCCACTCATGCAATTCGCAAGGGAAGAAACAAAAAAAGACTTCGGTTTCATTTGTGTACATATATCTATTCAACCACTGCTCCTTGGACAACCGAGGGTTTCTGTTCTCTTGAGCTGCAAACGTGTGCAACTTCCAATCAATCCACTTCTTGATTTCCTTCTTTGTAGGAAACCACTTATTCAACATCACACATTCCTTAAATAGATCTTGGTCTCGACAACAAACCATTTGTTGGCTTGATGGGGCTTGATCCAAGTTCAGCGTTATCTGCGCCAACCAACAAACCCTAAACTGCAGGCCCTTTCGGCAACAACCCGCGTAGCGCAGGGTGCAGTCTCACCCAAAGCAGTATTGGGGGATGATAGAAGCATGTTTCTGCATCCAGAGGGTATTGTGATGTGTTTTCTGAAGCCCTTATGACTTAGATCTGCCTTCACACAACTTTATCCCTTCTGAATAGACAAATACTGCGACTTTATCTAAATGACTTCCAGATCTTCGTGAAGGTACTTAATTATACTTATCATGCATAAATATTATAGATCTACCAAGTTCGCACAGTAAATAAGCATTCATTCATATAAAACACATTACAGAGCGAAGATACATAAACTTTGTAGAAGTAAATAAAGGGACACAGATGCATCAATTTCGGCCCAAAACAGCCTTTATTAGATATAAACATTCAGATACAAACTTTTTATCCTACGCACTCAGCTGTAGGAGACCGCGCAGTCAACCTACGGACTTACTAAGGTCTTCACACACTCAACTATAGGAGCCTTCCCCTTTTGCCTAAGTATAAGAAGCAAACCTTTCCTACCTTAACAGCTTGCCCTTACAATGATTCTTCAAGTTAAGTTCTATCTTTAGACTCGCTATGACTCAATTATTTATAGCATGTGCTTTACAATACCATGGTCTGTGCACCATGGGTGGGTCTCAAAACAACTCTATCACCTACCCACTTAAGGGACTAAAGCCCCTTTGACTTCTACTGGCTTCGTGCTCTGCTTTCCACATTTTGCGGAGACTTTACATTCGCTACAAAAGATAATACAAAATTGACTCAAAACTTAACAAAATTGACCCTAGGGACCCCATCCCAACACCATGGTTGGTCATGATCACCTAATGGATTTATATTAAACCTAAATATTAATATTATAAACCATATGAATAATACTATACGCTAGGAATATGAGCCCTTAGATTAATAAACCCAAAGGATTAACCATGATTAATTTTCATATTGAGACAATCTTTGTCACAATGCAACGTTTGACCATGGTTGACCATGATTGGACATGGTTGACTATGCTTGACCATGGTTGATTTTCATATTGAGACAATATTTATCACAATGTGACATTGGACCATGTTTGATGATGGTTGACGATGGTTGAACATGTTTGATTCTCATATTGAGATAATCTTTGTCATAGTGTGATGTTGGACCATGGTTGACCATGATTATAAATCCAAGGGATTTATATTAAACCCTAAGATTAATATTATATACCCTATGAATAATATTATAACCTAGGAATATGAACGCTTAAATTAATAAACCCAAGGGATTATAAACCCAAGGTAATAATATTAAACCCAAGATATATAAACCCTAAGATAAATATTATAAACCTTAAAATAAAAATGGTTGACCATTGTTGACCATGGTTGATTTTCATATTGACACAATCTTTGTCACAATGCAATGTTGGACTATGATTGATTTTCATATTGAGACATTTTTTGTCACAATGCAACATTGGAAACAAGTGATGATGGACCATGGTAGACCATACTTGACCATGCTTGAATTTCATATCGAGAGAATCTTTGTCACAATGCGATCTTGAACCATGTTTGACCATGGTCGATTTCCATATTGAGACAATCCTTGTAACTATGCGACGTGGGACCATGGTTGATTTCATTAAACATGGTTGACCATCGTTAACCATGATTGACAAATGGTTGAACATGGTTGACCATTGTTAACCATGATTGACAAATGGTTGAACATGGTTGACCATGATTGATATTATAAACCCAAGGGAATAATAAACCTAAGGGATTAGTACTTAAACCAAAGGGATTATAAACCCAAGGGAATAATATTAAACCCAAGGGAACAATATTAAACCCTAGGAATATGGTGCCCCAAAATTAATTGGGGCACCATGACAAGTGTCGGGCCCCCATCCCATTTTTTTTAGTGAAACCAAACTCAAACATTAAATTTATTATCATGGACCATGGAAAATTTCAAAAATAAAAAATGATCAAAAACCATTTTTAAATTTTCTTTTAATTTAAAAATAAAATAAAATATTATTAGTTATCCCAATTTAAAATTAGTAATAACACCATATAATAAATAAATAAATAATTTATTATTATTATTTTTTACATAATACTACTTATTCCCCATACTTTAGTAAAAACAATAAACAATCATTAAATTACCATAAAGTAAAAAATCAGATAAACTCCATAAATAAGTCTTGAAAAAAACATTGCTCTCCTAATAAATAAATCTTTGCTTCCTCATGAACAAGAGTAGATAAAACAAAACTTCATAATTAAAAAAAAATTGTTAAAATGTTCAACTATTTTTTACCACGATAAAAATGTGAAGTGAAAACAACACTAAGGGACGACAGCGCCTAACCAGCCATATATTGCGTATTCAATGCACCCGGAGATGCACGCGAGATAATCCGTTAACACACGAATTTGAAAACTCGTCACTAAATAAAAAAAGGCAATTTGTGTGTTAACGGGCTATGTCACGTGCATCTCCGGGTGCATTGAATACGCGATATATGACTGGTTAGGCGCTGCCCTGAGGGATGGTCATCAAACTCGAATACCGAACTCGAATACCGACCTTATTTACGTAAGCTGAGACGTGTCCATTTTTTGTTTACGTAGATTCACCCTAATAGATAACCTGATTTCCATGAACGTGTTTGCCATGGATTTTAGGCCTTGAATAGCCATCAATCAAACGACGGAAAGAAGAGCAAGACCGTTAAGACAATCTAATGCAGAGAATGATGTCGGTTTAGGGTTGTCTATCAGCATGGCCACTTAACAAAAATCTTAGCGGTGGATAAGGTTTCAGACGAAAGCATATTATCACTACATTATTAAATCTTTGTTTGTTGATTTAAAAATTTAACTAATTTTCAACCATCTTAAGTTGAAATAGAAAGTTTTCGGTTAATAATTGCTTTAGTGGGAACTCTATCCAATTCTTTTATTTAATATGGGCCGTTTCCACGACATAAAAAGATAGTGGAAGTCTACGTCCATCACAAGAAAGTGGAACGTATTATAAAATTACATGAGTGGGAATCAAATCCCATCCCTGAGCATTTCTTGGTGTTGCTATCCTGCATTTTACGTTGGGGTTGTCTACAACGGTGTCAATTTCACCCCAATTGTTAAAAATTGTTGAAATCCAGTCTTTTTATTTAAAAAAAATTAATAGTAGGAGTATTTGAATGGTGTTTTTGTTAGTAGAAATGGATTCAGCACTATGTTGGAATCTAGTGTTTTTATTTAAAAAAATTAATAGTAGGAGTATTTGAATGGTGTTTTTGTTAGTAGAAATGGATTTAGCACTATCAAAAACCCGTGGATGACCCAAAATATTAAAGCTTGACAACTGTAAGATGGATTTCCACAAAATTTAATAAAAATCATTACCAAAATTTTCTTGCTTGAAATTGAGGAAAATTATATGATGACTTTTATGTTTTTTCGTCAACCATTGGAAATGACTTTCAATTGTGTGCCCATGGCAAGTATTTTTTTCATCTATGTTATTTTAGGTTTTATGCATATTCATGAATGTCATTTTTTTCGGTTATAAGAAATTTTTGGTCAATCACTTCCCATATTTAATGTAACATGGTTTTATGTTTTATGAATATTTATGTGTCAACTGCTTTTTTTTTACATACAAATTACGGGTAACAAATTTCCATATATTTAATGTAACATGTTTATGGTTAGATTCATTTTTGTATACTATGATTGTGTATAATATATATATTAAACTAAAATAAATAAATATCAGATAATAACAAACAAATTATTATTTGTAGGTGTCTCAAGGGTTTTCCAAGGCATAGTCTATTTATGTTACATTTTTGGATTTATCGTCGATGAGATGCGTCACATCTCCGACATCTATGGTATTTACTATTTGTGATAATGTTGTATTCATGCTCCCATTGCCATCCATCTATTAAGCATCCAAACATTGTTTTTGTTTGCACCACCCTTGTTTCCTTAACGTTTACACTCGCTAAGTGTTTGGTGCCCCATCCCATACCATCACATACATCACTGATTTGAATTTTGTAATAACAAGGGTGCCTAGATTACCACTCCTAATTCTCTACAAAACCCACCCTCCCATGGTTATTCCTATAGAGATCCACCCTTCATGGCCTAGATACCCATCGATGGGTGTGAGACGATTCACACCTGTAGCACCCCACTTAAAACCACCTACCCCTTGTCATGGGTACCAATATTGAACCCTATGAGAAGGATACATTAGGAACTGTCCATGAACTATAGACCTTGTAGCGACCAAAGAAACTTGGGAGACTACTCACCTCCAATCTAAGAGCCAGCTCGCAAGCTCGCTCTCTCAATGCCTCTTTGTAGAATGACACAAGTACAATTAAGGCCACCCTCTTCTTATCAAGTCATTCAAGTAGATTAGAGCCCTTGCTACCACCGATAATGGATGATGGGATACAGAAATGTTGAAGAAGTACATTACGTTGTAGAACATGGAATGATAAGAACTCGATGAGGAGTAGTGTGTCTAGCTACCGACTATCCATTTCAATTTCTCCAGGAAAAAGAGAAGCAAATGGAGAGAGGCATAAAAAGTTCTAAGAATCTGAAACACTAACTATATCTACACAACCAAAGATTGAATCCCAACGATGGCATAAGATAAGATTTTAAAAGGCCTGAAGGGTTTACAAAGTAGTCCCAATTTGCAATTTTGTGCACGTTTAGCATGAAAAAGTCTTATATGCCATCGTTTTCGAATTGTGCAACTTTCCTACCACCAATATTTCTTTGACATCGAATGACCAATTTTTGGTAGTCTGAATTTTGTTGGGATTTTTTGTTGCAATGTTTCTTGCAATATCCATTATAAACCGATAGCTATTTTTGGATTAGTCTTCTATGTGACAATTTAGGGTTTTGATTCAACCTAAGTACCTAGTAAAGCTTGACGAATGTGATCCGATTCATTGTACATCTTCTGGCTTTTATGAGCAATACATATTAAATTTCAATATGTGACAACTCAATGAATGTGATACGTACCCACATACCCACACCTTGCACGAATATACTAGTACCCACACTCGTGTTAAACCTGTTTGACGAATATAAATAAATCACCTAGCTACATACCCACACCTTGCATGAATACACTAGTATCCTAAGTTTAAAATGTTAGATGATTAAATAAATGGTTAAGCTTGATTAATGGATATTTTTGGTTAGTGTTTAATTAATATTAAAATCTTGGCTTATAACTACTAAGTTATATTGGTATATACTTATTAATATTAACCTATTAGATTCTTGTGAATCTATTACTAATATGACTTAATATTAATATTTTATTATTATTTAATTTCCCAAAGTTTGACAAGTTGTCTCCAAATTTATTTCAGGATAAGATATATGGGGGAAAGTCAAGGTCATTAAATTAAAAGGATGGATGGGTATTCATGGCCTTAATGGTATGTCATTAAGGTGAAGGATGATGAGAGGAGAAGGGGGGTCTTTGGTCTTTGTTTTTTTTGGCATTGGAGGAAATAATTGGATGAGAAAAGGACAGAAGGCAAGCTAAGGAATTGGTTTTGGTTGTGAGATTTATTTTTGTTGTGGTTGGAGAGTATTTGACATTTTTTTTAGACACATTATGACAACTGCTATCGGAATTGGGCTAAGAGGGCTAGGAAACCCGTGAATATTCCATGGGCTAGGAAGTCAGATAAACATTCCTAGTTGGTAGGCTAGTATTGGCCACCCAACAAACTCCCCTTACATTTTTGGAATGAAATTTGCCCCTCTTTTTACTTTTTTCTTTTATGTTTTTAAACTTGTTGTTTTCTTCTGATGATCTAGAATGATGACTCCTTTTTTTTTTAGTAGATATTTTTATTTTTGTGTGATGATTGTGCTAATTTTGTTTTAAAATTTGACATAATACTCTTTTCATTGGCTCTATGATTCTAATGGTGATCTTGAAGGAAATTACTAAGGCATATCCTAAATCTTAATATCAATTGGTTGATGTGTGTCTTTTGTTGTTTGGATAAAATTATGTAACATCATACTCATGCAGTTATATGCATCACATTCATTTTGTTTTTTATGAGCAAAGTTAATAACATTGGAGATATATTAGGTAAAGTCCACATGTAAACCTATTTTTTTGAATATTACTCTTACACATTTCCTTTTCCCTAATTATGGATTGAACTTATATTTTATGACATGGTATTTCTATATGTTATATGGTTTTGGAATATGAATGATTTAGGTATTTCTTTTGGACTTTATTAGGATATGTTAAAATGCATTTCATACTCCATGCTATATCATAAAGGTTCAACCTTGAATTATTTAAAATCAACTAGCATTATTAATCTTGACATATGTTATGGTGGTTATTATTACAACCAAAGGTGGTATAACCTAACACTATGAGCAATGTTCTTTTCATAATTATATTTGTAATGGGGTAAATATTTATACACCTATGCGATGGATATGCCATAATTTGTATAGTTAAAACTTGACAACAACAATTCATGTATATCCATGCGACAGGGTATGGTGTCGAATGAATCATAGGTTTATGTGATGATATGGACTTACTCGTCTAAGTTGGAAACTGTATGTTTTAACACCTGGACATTTTTCATATGATCGAAATGTCTCGAGTCTTGTCATTTATTATTGATATGAAATGCTATCACTTTAGTCTAGTACTGCCAGTCCTATCTACTAGTTGGTTATCTTGAACTTATGGTTCTATTCCTGCATACTTTGTATTCGAGTCTGGACCCTTCGCCTGTGTTTTGTCATTCGAGATTAGGGCTTGGTTTCTTGAAACCTTACCCATCTTATGTGATGTTCCTAGTGCATGAAATTACCTCTGTGTTCCACCTTCCATCTTACAATGGCCCTTGAGGTTAGAATAGATCCTCCTAGAAATGAAATTGTCGAAGCCTATGATGAGTACTTCACTCTGTTATATGAAGCTACATGATGGAATTTTATTCAGGCCTTTCAGGGCCATAATGAGGATGTAATTAAGGGTTTTTTTCTCCACTTATAATTGTTGTAGTACAAAATTAGAGATATTGAAATGCTGGTTGATGAAAGATCTATAGTTGAGGCAACTCATCTTTCCACCGAGGGCAAAAATAAGTCAAAGAACTTCTTTGTACAAGATATCTCCTAGCAAGAATTTCTAGTCTTGAAGGTTGCCACCTACAGTGTAAAAGGTATGTATATTCACTTCCTCTAAAATAAATGGAAGTATTTAGTTTACTTCATTAGGAAATTAATTACCTATGAGGGTCGATACCACCTTGTGTTTCTATATCACATACATATTTTGGTGGTATTTTTGGGTTTTAAATTAAACCTTCCATTTTATCTGCATAATAACCTTTTGAAAATGGCTAATTTTTATCAAAGGGTTCACAAAAAACCTAAGCGCTCCTTGTTCTACTATGGTTTAATATGCATACTTGTTAAACATCATTTGGATAAGTCTGGGGACTCCTGGAGCTTGTTTCTTCTCCGTAATGGTTTTGAAAACCCTCATGCTAAAGACATATAAGTAATCCCTTCTAGGGTTTCACCTAATTCTTGAGAAGATACTCTAGAACCCTATGTGTCTTACGATCGTGATAATTCAAGCCCTGCAGTCAAATGAATCAAATTTATGTGAGGAAACAATGGGTAAAACTCCTAGTTCTGCACATGATCACATAACCCGTAGTATGGCAAAGAAAGTAGGGTAAATCAACATGTTGAGCTACAACTTGAGTAAAAGGATGATTTCAAGCCCAGTTTGTTAGACTACACTAGCCATTTTCAACCTGCACACAAGAAAGAAAAGAGTGAGATGAGTCAGAACATTTAGTCTCAAATTAAAATTAAAAAGATGGACCATAACATAGCCCAATCCCAATGAAATAGAGGTAAACATGTCCATGTCACAGTTATGTCGATGTTGACTCTTTCGAGGAACCTGTGCTAAGAAAGAACAAAGCCCAGTTTTATCATGACTCTAAATCTGTCGATGATAAAGTTTATGCTCAGAATGGTGATAATAACTGTGATTACCACTGCCAATACAAGGCCAATTTTGATAGATGTGTACAAACCATGTATTGGCAACAAAGATACTCATTTATGGTTCCTTACCTTGAGGACATGATCCACCAGTTCCAACAATAAAACAACCATCTCGGGATGTTAAATCAACTTAGGGCCAATAAAAGGGATAAAGATGCTTCTAGATTAGAAGAGAAATTGTAGTCATCATACACCCAAATAATTATTAAGTTTGTTAATGTTAAATTTGTAATTAAATCAGATTCTTGAAGTCAAAGCTCTGTGAAATAAGATACTATTAGTTGTATAATTTCAGGTCAAAAGATTGCCAAGGTATGCTTAGAAGTTTTATTTAGTTTATCCATTTTAAAGGAAGCTACATAATATTAGATTTTGTAGCTGCCTTATTTTAATAATAATGTCAATTATTAATTTCCATTTCTTTAATTTATAACCTGGATATCTCGTCTTCCAAAAGTTGGCATTAGTTTTGACGACATAGGTTGCTATAGATATGGCATGGATGTTTCAAATCACCTTTGCATATCATGTTAATTATTTATGTCATTTTCTTTTAAAACAATTATGATATGACCCCAAGTGGCTGTGATAGTTATATTATGGTCCTAGTTTCTGGAAAACTATTTTTATTTTTGAGATTTAGTTTTGTACATTGAGGACAACAATGCATTTACATTTTTTCCTATAGTATAAATTCCGTTTTAAATTATATTTGATCACATTATTAGAATATCTTTTGGGAATTTAGATTATTCGAGTATGTGGTTTGTATGTAAATTGGATTAATACTTTGATCGTGATAATTTATATGGTCGATATAGTATTTTTGTTTCTTACTTGTTGAATAATTTCAAGCTTTTAAATGTTGAAAGATTCATTTTTCAGATGGAAATATTATGGTCATTTAATTTTCCTTGGTTGGGATAGTATCAGATAAAAATATACATATATATTTGCATTGATTATTTATGTGACATAGGAAAGACAAAGTCAGACTTATCTACATTTTTTTAAAAGATAAGGGAATTATATCATTGTAATTTTATGTTTTTTTATGAAAAATTATGTTAAGACTCAATTGCATTTAAACTATAATTTCATTTATAGTTTAAATTAGTTTATATATGATCCAGGTGGATATTGGTGGCCACCCATATTCCCACCTAAACCTCCAGTCAGTTTCATTTGTTTCCTTGTTTATTTCAAAATTTACTATTTTTAGCAATTTTTCGGGTCTTAAACTTCCAAAGCAGTTTTGACCCCCTAAACTACATTTTTTTAGGTCCATTGCAAACCCAAAGCCAAAGGAAAGGGCCTATGGCAAATCTTGTAGTACGCAGAGAGACCTTTCCAACAAGGTATCGTACACGCCAAACAGGGATAATATGACCGAGCTATGACCCCGGGAAGTTGGTTGCCCTACTAACCCCAATGGGGCCCACAAACCCTTGGCGTTACATCTCCTAGGGTTATGGTTTTATCATGTTTTTCAATAATAAATAGGCCCTTGAGCCTCATTGTAACACAATTTAGAGGCATGTAGCCACCACATCTCTTCTCAGAGATAAGCTACCATTGCCCGAGCTAGCCTTATTTCCATTCTATTTGTAATCATATTTTAGTATTTGATATTAATGAAATGAAGTGTTATTTTTGTTGCATCTTTGTATTTATGGTTATATATGTAATTTTTTGCGTTCTTGTTTAATTCGGATTAGTGGTATCAGAGCGGTCTTCTCTTTCTTTGTTTTTATTTTCATGTCCCCAACGAGGTCGAGATATAAGGAGTTATGGCTTGAACTGGTTGAACCTTTTCAATACCAGCCTTTCAAATCTTGACGGCCTCCCATGGAGAAATAAAAGTAAGATGAGGGGTGGGAGATCCTTTCAAAATCTTGCTTGAATAATCCCTCGAACGAAAAAGGAACATGATATTGGACAACTTTTCCCAGATCCTTCAGCGGCTACCCAAAGGCGATATGTCTACTTCCAGTAGCTACTATGGAAGTGCCACACCCTTTAAGATATAATTTAACTTTGACATTCCCATATTTGAGGGTCAGATAGATGCGGACGCCGTTGATAAATGGTTAAATTTGTTAGAAGGATATTTTTATGTTCATGATTTTTCCAAGATGAGATGGAATTCTTGGACATCTCCTCACTCGACACGGTGTACTGATGCACTATCAAGATTTAGTAGAAGCTTAAACAGAAAAATCGAGACTTTAGATCTGTGAATCTGAAGTAAGGGAAAGACACCCCCAAACTACAGAGCAAAGGGAAAAGCCAAGGAGGGGTGACCCAGGATAACCCACCGAAGATGCAAGAAAATAAAAACACCACAAACACAAAGAAGGATATGGGAAATTGGTGTGAGTTCCATAAGAGCTCCACTCACAACACAAGTGAGTGTCGGGCCAAGCAGTCACTGGTGGTCGAGCTGAAGGCTTCTAAGTCTGACGCAGAGTCAAAACCTGAGAAGGGGAATGACAAAGGGAAGTAGATCATTGACACAGAGCCTAGTGCCACTGTGGCCACCACCAAGATCTAGAAAATTGAGCCTAAAGATCGAGTCAAAACCTGAGAAGGGGAATGACAAAGGGAAGTAGATCATTGACACAGAGCCTAGTGCCACTGTGGCCACCACCAAGATCTAGAAAGTTGAGCCTAAAGATCCAGAAGAGGGGAAGCGCCTATTCCACTCATAGATGTGGGTGAAGGGTTCTTCGTTGTAGTTCATTGTCAACAATGGGAGCCAAAAGAACCTTATTTCAGCAAAGGCCATGAAGCGGTTGGGCCTATCGACTACAACACATCTGCAATCGTACACCATTAGGTGGCTTCAAGAAGGACAAGATCTCTGTGTTAGCTAGCCGTCTCGCCTTCCCTACAACATCAAGCCCTTCATGGATGAGGTACTGTGTGATGTTTCTCCTCTTGAAGTTTGTGATGTATTATTAGGTCAACCATACTTATGGAAGCAACATGTTGTATATTAGTCTAAACCTTGCTTTGTTATTATTTCTTTGGTTAATAAGTTATAAAGGATACTAGATGTAGCCCCACCCACCGCCATCTCTTTAATCTCTGCTAAGCAATGTAGTAAGGTAATTTCCCAGATTGGGATTTTTCTTTTTCCCTTTTATTCGCTCTCAAAGTAAGGGAAGGTCATAGCCACATCCATGGTCCCCGAGAAGGGTTCCTCCAAGTAGCAGAAGGAGGTGGATACGGTCGTGGAAGAATACAGGGACATTTTCTCCTCACCCGCAGGGGTACCCTTGCATTATCAGGTCAAGAATTCAATCTATTTGACTCCCGGAGCACCACTACCCAATGAGACAATATATCATTGCTCCATTTTGGAAAAGAGATCAAGCAGAAAATCTAGGATTTTCTGCAAAAAGGGCACATCTGACCAAGTTCCTTGCCTTGTGGGAGCTCGATTGTACTTGTACAGAAGAAGGATGGGACCTGGAGGCTCTGCATTGATTATCGAGCACTAAACAAAATCACTGTCAGGAACAGGTATCCGATCCCACGGATTGGTAACCTATTAAACCAACTCAAGGGGGCCAAGTATTTCAACAAGATCGATCTAAAGTCTGGTTATCACCAAGTTCCTATAGAGCCCATAGATGTATGAACGACCACCTTTAAATCCAAGGAAGGTATTTTTGAATGGTTGGTTATGCCCTTCGGGTTGACAAATTCCCCTGCTACTTTTATAAGGCTAATGGATGAAATCTTTTGGCCCTTCATCAACTCGTTCGTGGTGGTTTATCTAGACGAAATCCTCATCTTCAGCAAGAGTTGGGAAGAAAACTTGCAACACATTCGGCGGATCCTTCAAAACCTTTGGCAGCACAAATTGTGTGCCAAATTGGAGAAATGCACCTTTGGCATGAGCTAGGTCTAATACTTGGGTTACATCATAGATGAGTGTGTTGTGCATGTGGGCCCGATAAAGATCCAAGTCATTTGGGATTGGCCAACCCCGACCACTCTAACGAAGCTTCACAACTTTTTGGGCCTTGAAATTTTTTATCAGAGGTTTCTGTTGGGATTCCCCCATATCACTTGGCCTTTGAGTCATATTACTAAGGGCGGGGTGAAAGAAACGTTTTCCTGGTCTGAGTCCCAATAGAAGGCGTTCATTGAGAGTAAGCACCGAATTTTCTTTGTATTATTATTCACACTAGAAGACCTGCAACATCCATTTCAAATCGAGACATATGCCTCAAACTATGCTATTGGTGTAGTCCTCACCTAGCACAGGCATCTAGTGGCCTATCATATAGAGACACTTTTTGATACAATTCGGAAGTACCCCACCTATGATAAAGAGATGTATTCCATCGTGCAAGATTTCTGACAATGGAAACATTGCATTCTGGGGAAGGAGATGTTCATCCACACCGATCACCGACCTCTTTAGTTTATATAGACACAGAGGAAGTTACAGAACAATCATCATCAAAATTGGTCTACATATCTGTAACAATTCCACTTGAACATTAAATACAAAAATGGCAGTACCAATCATGTTGCCTACTGCCTCAGTCGGCCCCCAGCTGCAGTGCTGACTACTGTTCTCAACTCTTGTGGTCACGAGACCTTTAGATGGCCGCAACTATACAAAAATGATCTAGAGTTTGGCTCGATATACTAGATGCTAGTAGCTAGAAAGAAAGTTCCTAATTTCCACCTCTAGGACACATTATTATGCTACCTAGGCCACCTTTTTGTTCCTTCAAGCGAGCATGCCAAGATGATTTGGGAGGTGCACTACAGGCGGGTCACAGTACACTTTGGTGTGGAGAAAACTATGTATGTACTACAAAAGTACTTCTATTGGCCCAAAATTTGACTCGATGTTGGGAAACATATCAGATCCTACACTACTTGCACCATCACCAAGATAACCATCAAGAAGAAAGGGTTGTAGACTCCTCTTCCTATTCCTAGCCAGCCATGGGAATCCATCTCCAGGGACTATATGTCTGGCCTCCCTTCTACCAAGCATGATAATGATTGTGTATTTGTGGTCGTGGACAAATTTTCTAAGATGGATATATTGGTGGTCTGTAAGAAGAGTATCACAATAGAGGACACTTCCAAACAATTATTTGAACGAGTATGGGTATATTTTTGGATCCTGCAGACCATTATATCAAATCAGGATAGCAGGTTCTTGATCACATTCTGGTCAAGCCTCTGGACACTATTGGACACCAAGATCACCAAATCGACTACCTTCCATCCCCAGACTGATGGCTAGACGAAGGTCGTCAATAGGATGATAGTGCACATACTCTACATCTACAACTACAAGCATCCTCGAACCTGGGATGAGATTCTTCCATATGTGCAACACAATTATAATAGAGTTCTCCATAGCTCGACTGGTCAGAGTCCCTTTCAAGTGGGTCTAAGATTTCAACCATTGTGTCTGATTGATGTTGTAATGGCTCATGCAACTACAAAGACAAAATCTACACATGAATTATCTGAGGCTGATAAAGCGACCAGATTTATTGAACGCATCCAACACATATTCCAGTAGGTTCATGACATCCTGGAGAATTCAAATTCCAAGTACAAGCAATGAGATGATCAACATTGGGTGCCACACAAGATTCAGGTTGGCGACAAAGTCTAGTTGCATTTGTAGAAATAATGTCTTACTGGAGCCCATTGGAAGCTCATACCGCTTCGATATGGTCATTACACTATTACCAAGGCTGTGGGAAACAATTCTTTTGAGCTCAACATTCCGCCATTCCTTGGCATGCACCCAACATTCAATATGTATAACCTTCGACCATACTTCCCACCATTGTTGGACACATCATACATTGTAGAATAGCTCACACCAACAAAGTTATACCCAGACTACATTGAACAAGCCACAACTTAACATATTATGGAAACATAGTTCAAGAACACTCACCAACAAAATATCCAACTATATTGGGCTGTCAAAGCTGGCCAACTCTTGCAACAAGGCAAGTGGCTCACCAGGGACCAGGTTCAACAGAATTTTCCTCACCTCATGGAGTCTCTGCATGCAATGGGGACCATTGCTTCCTGAGGGGGGAGGAATGATCCAAGTGGGTATTGGTGGCCACCCACCTATCCCACATAGACCTCCAATCAGTTTCATTTGTTTCCTTGTTTATTTCAAAATTTACTATTTTTAGCAGTTTTTTGGGTCCTGAACTTATGGAGTAGTTTTGACCCCCTAAACAATGTTTTTTGAGGTCCGCTGTAGGTCATAGCTAAAGGAAATGGATATCATACGTACCAAGATGGAATAATATGACCAAGTTATGATCCCGGGAAGTTGGCTGCCCAACTAACCCCAACGGGGCCCACAAACTCTTGGCCTTACATCTCCTGGGGTTAGGGTTTTGGTTGTTTAGGGTTTTCTCATGTTTCTGAATAGTAAATAGGCCCTTGAGCTTCATTGTAACACAGTTTAGAGGCATGTAGCCACCACATCTCTTCTCAGAGATAAGCAACCATCGCCTAATCTAGTCTTATTTCCATTATGTTGGTAAGCATATTTCCGTATTTGATATTAATGAAATGAAGTGTTATTTATGCTGCATCTTTGTATTTATGGTTATATCTCTTATTTGTTGCATTCATGTTTAAGCTCGGATCAATATATTTTATACCTTGCATTACATGAATAGAATATAAAGCATTCTTTTATAATATTTTTCTAGTTGCATAAGTTTCTGATTATTTTTCCTTTTGTATATGCGTAAATTATATCCTATATAATTTGTGTATTATATTTTTCATTGCACTTTATCATTTTACATTACTATTATGACTGCTAACTCTATTATTGTACCATATTAAACTAGCTAGGTTGACCTGTAATTTAGATATATTAACATTTCTTGTATATATAACCTTCGGATTACATTAGGATTTCCACACTTTCTTCTTTTACAAGAAGAGGTGATTCATAGGCTAATGCAGCCTCAAAAACCATTGGTGGCGTCTATTTAAATGGCTTAGGTTGTGTGAAGAACTTTAGACTGAGTTGCAACCTCTTGTTGACATATGGTCCAAAAGTCTTGTTAATAGATGTCTCTAGAAGGAGCGCCAATTAGACTTTAAATGGCTAAGGATATTTATAAAAAGAAACAAACCTTCTGCTCCCCTATTTTCACTTGAAGTCACTCAATGCCTTCTATTGCTAAAATTGCCTCTAGTTCTTAGACTAATTCTATTCCATCACCACTTACTCAAATTGAACAAGTTGCTTGCGAACCTACAACTCCTACCCATTCTCAAATTCAATCTGCAATTTTCAAATGCCTCTAAAGGTCTCAATAAGTGTTATCTCCACTGGATGAAAACCATCTCAACGTCTTGTTATACCCATCGAATTTCATTTAGAATATCCTATTGTGTTATATCGCTGATCTGAAAATGGGGCTCTTAGGCTTCTTGTCCAACTTACAAGAACCTCTCCCACTCTCAAAGCTTAAATATTCCCAAGTCTTATTGATTAACCAATGCAGAATTAAGAAATTCTTGTAAATATAGGTGTATGCTGATAATTGTTTTTAACTGTTCATGTGTTGTAAATTAATGTGCTGAAACTGATGTATATATATGCATATAACAGTGGATAATGCAGTAGTAAAAACAAACACATAAGACAACAAATTAATTAGGAGTTCACCCACAACTCTTGGGCTACATCTCCGTGAGCGCTAGTCAACTCAACTAGGCTCTCTGGGATTATGGTATAAGTCTTTTTTTCACAAGCTGTTGGTTTAACTCATGCTGTTTTTACACAGAAATAGTGGGTTCAGACACCATGTTATCCCTTGGCTCTTGAAGCTCTGGCTCTTGGCTCTTGGTTTTGGCTCTTGGCTCTGACTCTGGCTCTTTGGCTCTTGGTTCTGGCTCTTGGCTCTGACTCTGGCTCTGGCTCTGGCTCTCTGGCTCTTCACTCTAGCTTCTTGGCCCTCTATCAGTTTACAACTCTCTCTGGGCTTTTCACTTGAACTCCAAGTGACTCCCTTGGCTGCTCTTTTGCTTCTGCGCTGCCTCCTTGGCTTCTGTGTTGCCTCTTTTGCCTTAGCTTCCTGCTTTGGCTTGGCTTTCAGCAACAGAAACCCCAACAACACCCTCAACAACCAACAGTCTCCTCGTTTCTGTTGTTCTGTGGCTTCTTAAGCCAAATCGGCGCTGTCTGTTTGGTTTCCCTCTCGGGCTCTCTGTCTTCCCACTTTGGTCCACTCAAATCCCTTCTCTGAGCGTTAGCAATCATTGATAAACGCCCTCAGGGATGAATGCCACCTATTCTGTAACGGAAGAGTGCATCGACACTTGAAATCCTTCAGAAAATAGTCGTTCTATGTTTTCACAGAGAACGCTGTAAAACACGGGAAAAATCTGCCAAAACACAGTCTTTCGGACTTCAAAAGTCCTTAAATCCGATCTATACTCCTATTGGGTCCACCCACAAGTCACTGTCGCAAGTTGCAAATGGCTTGTTCCAAGGTTTCCCTTTGTATTTCGTTTAATAGCAAAATATACGAAAATACATAAAAAAATGCCCTTCGGCGGATTTCAAAATATATTAAACCCGGTTCATATTGCCGTCGGGTCTGGCCAATCGCATCGCATATATGTATATAACATATCCCTACTCCTCTGTAATGCGCCGATGCGATATTGCGATGCGACTTGTCACAATCGCAAATCGCTCATGCCCCAGGCCGATGTAGCGCTCTGTTATGGTCGCAGATTGCGATGTTGCGATCACAACAGTTATATATTACACTCCAATATTCGTCGACTGCCACCGCCGATTGCGATTGCCGATCGAATCTGGACCATTGATCAGCCAAATCCGACAGTTCTTGTTCACTGCCTCTTTGACCTCCGATAGGCTCGCTTTTTGCTATTTTCTCATGTTTTTAGCCTCTTTCCCAAAGAACAAAAGGGGAACTTCTTTTTATGATAACTCCTTCATCTGAAGTCCGTTTTTTCCCATTCAAATTGCATTGGATTCAGAATGAGGAGGTATATGCAATGAGACTATTTTCGAGAGCAGCCTGCGATTTTGATTTTCCTCTAATTTACAAAGGATTTGTGCCATTTGGCACCTTTTACCTCTTGTATGAAGTCTTTTAGACTTAGAGGTTTATCTAGGATCCATTTTTGGATCACACCTTCCTACTAAGAGAACTTTTGGTCTCCAAAAGACTGATATACTGATCTGAACAGTAAATTATATTGACTCACCCTCTTCTTTTCAGCCTCCCTACACTTGCCTTTGCATAGTGCCTCTGAAACAAAGTTTCTGACCACTTCCCTTCTCTGGATGGGTTGGTGTTCTTGGGAAGCACTGTCTTCCTCCTTGCCTTCTTGCAGAACTTCTGCTGAACTAGTCATAGAAGGTGGTTTGAACTTCTTTGCCTTGATCATTGATCCAAGGTGGCTCAAACAAATGTGAAGTTCATTTGCTCCACAAAAATTTCATTTGTACCTGTTTGAAAGGCTGTCAACAACAACTATTAACAACAACAGGCATATAGACAACAACTAGATCGACTAACTCTTACTTCAACAAAAGAAACAGATTTCACATCTTGTGAACACCTCCATGTCTTGTACCTACATACAAATTATGGACTATATAACAAGCTCACAAAACATGCCTTTAAACAAATGACCCTTCAAGTCAAGCATGTAGAAAAAGACCATTAGGACTATTTTTCAAAAAGATGAAACTTTCATCATTATCTCCATTTGGAGACCAAGTTAGCTTCTTCCAAGTCAACATGACATCACATGCATGTCAAAGCAATCAACCCTGCAAGTTAATTACACATACATGTTCAAAAACAAGGAAATCATCAACATCCTTGTGTTCATGCATCTCCTGCTCATGCATGCATTTCATCCTTCAACTTTCATTTAAGCACACTGTACTTTCAAAGCTAAAATGAAATATAATGTAGATGCATCAATAGACATGCAATCTTAATCGGATAAGAACTCTAACCGTTCCTTACCAATCCCTTTCAAAGGTACTACCTTTGTCTGCACATCAACATCATCATGTGAATCATTTTGAGACACATCATTCATGGAATCGTCACTTCCATTTCTGCCATCTTCTCTTTCTACTTTCTTCAGCTTTGCTGGATTCAAAGTCCAACATTTTGTAGCAAGATGCCCTTGCTTATGGCAGTAAGTGCATTGCATGTGCATCCTCTTAACAACATGATTTTCCTTGTCCAATGGACCTTTGGCTTCTTGCTTCTTTTCCTTCTTCTGCTTCCTGTATGTGGCCATTCTCTTCCAACATATAGAAACATTATGGTTATCCAAACCACAAAAGGAACAAGCAATTCTTTCCCCATACTTATGTGTAAATTTATCATGCTTTGCAAAATCAAAAGGAATATGATTAGAACTAGATTTATACCTGCCTCTTTCACCTTTATTGCCTTCATGAGAAGGTGAAGCAAATGAAGGAGTGGCTCCCTTTGGAACACCATCAATCTCTTCAAGGCTTTTGGAGTCTCCCAAAATCTCTGGTTCAAGTGTGTGCTTCTGAGCACTTGCATCCTGCAATTGATTTTTCAAGCTATTGTATTCATCTTGAATACAGTCTTCACACTTTTGAGGTAGAGGACATGAAATGAAACTCCTTCTTGGGACTGTTTCAATGGCATTCATGGCAGCTTTGGAATTCTCTCCATAAGACCATCCTTAGCCAAGACCCAAATACTTAGGCCTTTCCTCAACCATTATTGGCTCAACAATACCTTGTGCATGCTTTCCCAAGCCCTTTCCTTCATAGCCCATCTTGGACATTAGCTTGGAACCTATGCCTTTAGTGTGTTTTTCAAAAGAACCAATACAAGCATTCTCAGAAGAATTTGAAGAAAAACTGGAATGGGTTATCTCTTCTTCAAGTTGATACTTAACTAAGGCTTCTTGGGCAACAAAGAGCTGTGACTCCAACTTATGCATCCTTTTCAGGTTCATATTTGCAATATGAAGTTGCCTCTCCATTTCCTGCAACTTGTCAGCAAGCAACTGCTTCTCTTCCTTCATGGAATTCAACTGCTCTTCCTTCCATCCTCATACATTTCTCTCACCATATCCATCATGGTGGACAATTCTTGCTTCATGTCTTCATCAAAGAATCTTGTGAAGAGAGCATAATTTGAGGACCCACTTGTAGAAGTTGTCATTATGCCAATTAACAAAAAAACTTCAACAAGATAAATAAAGAGCTTATTTAAGCAACCTCTTGCAACAAACCTCTTGTGCTTTAAGGACTGCCTTGAGGTCCTTGGGATACAAGAATGAATTCAACCCTTCTTCCTTCTTGTCCTTCCTGGACTGAGCTATCAATAGCTTTCCCTTCACCTCTGCAAACTCAGAAAATAGTTAGGCTACAAAACAAGCATATAGTCAACCTCTGACTGTTTAAACACCTTTTAGACAAGCATTCTTTGCTCTGTCAATCAAACATGCTGATATAACCTTCTTTGAAGGTGGGGTTAACCAAACTTAAGCTCTGATACCACCTATTCTGAAAATGGGGCTCTTAGGCTTCTTGTCCAAATTACAAGAACCTCTCCCACTCTCAAAGCTTAAATATTCCCAAGTCTTATTGATTAAATAATGCGGAATTAAGAAATGCTTGTAAATATAGGTGTATGCTGATAATTGTTGTTAACTGTTCATGTGCTATAAATTAATGTGCTGAAACTGATGTATATATATGCATATAACAGTGGATAATGCAGTAGTAAAAACAAACACATAAGACAACAAATTAATTAGGAGTTCACCCACAACTCTTGGGCTACATCTCTATGAATGCTAGTCAACTCAACTAGGCTCTCTGGGATTATTGTATAAGTCTCTTTTTTTACAAGCTCTTGGCTTAACTCCTGCTGTTTTTACATAGAAACAGTGGGTTCAGACACCATGTTATCCCTTGGCTCTTGAAGCTCTGGCTCTTGGCTCTTAGTTTTGGCTCTTGGCTCTTACTTTGGCTCTTTGGCTCTTGGTTCTGGCTCTTGGCTCTCACTTTGGCTCTAGCTCTCTGGCTCTTCGCTTTGGCTTCTTGGCCCTCTATCAGTTTACAACTCTCTCTGGCTTTTCACTTGAACTCCAAGTGACTCCCTTGGCTTCTCTTTTGCTTCTGCGCTACCTCCTTGGCTTTTGCGTTGCCTCTTTTGCCTTAGATTCCTACTTTGGCTTAGATTTCAGAAACAGAAACCCCAACAACACCCTCAACAACCAACAATCTCCTTGTTTCTGCTGTTATGTGGCTTCTTAAGCCAAATAGGCGCTATCTGTTTGGTTTCCCTCTCGGACTCTATGTCTTCCCACTTTGGTCCACTCAAATCCCTTCTCTGAGTGTTAACAATCATTGATAAATGCCCTCAAGGATGAATGCCACCTATTCTGTAATAGAAGAGTGCATCGACACTTGAAATCCTTCAGAAAATAGTCGTTCTGTGTTTTCACAGAGAACGCCGTAAAACACGGGAAAAATCTGCCAAAACACAATCTTTTGGACTTCAAAAGTCCTTAAATCCGATCTATACTCCTATCGGGTCCACCCACAAGTCGTTGTCGCAAGTTGCAAATGGCTTGTTCCAAGGTTTCCCTTTGTATTTAGTTTAATAGTGAAATATACGAAAATACATTAAAAAAAGCCCTTCGGCGGATTTCAAAATATATTAAACCCGGTTCATATTGCCGTCGAGTCCGACCAATCGCATTGCATATATGTATATAACATATCCTTGCTCCTCTGTAATGCGTCAATGGGATATTGCGATGCGACTTGTTGCAATCACAAATCGCTCATGCCCCAGGCCGGTGTAGCGCTCTGTTATGGTCGCCGATTGCGATATCGCTCTGTTGCAATCACAGATTGCGATGTTGCGATCACAACATTTATATATTACACTCCGATATCTGCCGACTACCACCGCTGATTGCAATTGTCAATCGGACCTGGACTGTTGATCGACCATATCTGATGGTTCTTGTTCACTGTCTCTTTGACCTCCGATAGGCTCACTTTTTGCTATTTTCTCATGTTTTTAGCCTCTTTCCCAAAGAACAAAAGGGTAATCTCTTTTTATGATAAATCCTTCATCTCAAGTTCGTTTTCACCCATTCAAGTTGCATTGGATTCAGAATGATGAGGTCTCTGCAATGAGACTATTTCCAAGAGCAGCCTGCGATTTTGATTTTCCTCTGATTTACAAAGGATTTGTGCCATTTGGCACCTTTTACCTCTTATATGAAGTCTTTTAGACTTAGAGTTTTATCCAGGATCCATTTTTGGATCAATCGCAAAGTAGGAAATTCACAGATTATGAGTGTCTTTAATGATAGATTACATGATAATCTGATTGCTAGAATTGACCTCAATTAATCATTGTCTCAATCACCTGGTGGTGAATCTACACAACCTAGTCTCTTAGGAGGAATTGGTCCACCTCCTTCACCACCTATCTCATATTCATCTTCTTCTATTGAGGATTCCTCTAGGAAAGAATGTTCTTCATCAACCAAGTTGCCTAATTCTCAGGGTTCACCCTGCATGGCTAATAACCAAGGAAGTAATCAAGGTGGTTAGGGAAAAAACCCTACTACACCATTTCTTGACCATGACTTTATTATTGTACTAGGTGTATAACATCCTTTATCTCGAAATCCTCAAAATTTTCTTCCTAAAATTGAACTAAACTCTAAAAAAATAGTAGTTGAACACATTAAGGCTTCCATGTTAGCCATTAGGAAAAATAATGTATGTCATGAAGAGTCGTATGTAGGATATTTTTGTATACCTTTGAGGGAAGAGCTAAAACTTAGTATTTTTCACAACCACCTCAAAGCATCACGTCATGGTGTCAATTTGAAAGTGCCTTCCTAGAAAAGTTTTGGGAAATAAAACTCTAGAGGTATTAGTCGTGGAACTGTCTAATACAAAGATGGAAAGTAAGGAAAGAATTAAGGATTTCAATGTAAGGTTTCTTGTGTTGAAAAAAAGAATCCTAATGATTCCATGTCCGCTAAAATCCTTGTAATTACTTACTATGTCAAGGATTTTCCTACTGATACTTCCATGTGGGTAAAAAAATCCCAAAATACCACTCTTCAGGTAGCATTTAATGAACCTATAGTTGTCAAAAAAGACATGCTTAACCTTAAGACAAACGCTGATAGATGAAGGAATCAAGCTTCATTGTCCCATAAGAAACCTGAAACAATGTCTAACCACCCACAAAAAAGAAATATCAATCAGCCCTTGATCTAGAAAGTCTTCAAAAGGTCATTAATAAGTTTTCTAATGAAATCATTGACCTTAAAAGAATTTAGTAGAAGGACCATCCAATAAGGAAAACTTTAGACCACCTTTTAGGAAGCAATTCCAAAACAAATCTACTCCCCCTAATGAAGGTCTTAGTGTTGAAGGGTTGGGAAACATTTTACAAAAATTAATAATAGGAACATAGTTAACTTATGATTAAAATGGGTTAGAATAGGATGAAGATAACAATGAAATAAAAGATGAAAATCAACCACCTCCTACTATTGGTCATTTTTCAGACTTAACACATAATCTGTTTGAAGATGATTATGAGTCTATTTTTGCAAATCAACACCCATATAATACATGTAGCAAAACCTTAGATGATAACCAAGATCTCTCTTCTTCAGATAAGGGAATATATATATATATATATATATATATATATATATATATATATATATATATATATATCTATATATATATATATATATATATATATATATATATATATATATATCTATATATATATATATATATATATATATATATATATATATATATATATATATATATATATATATATATAACTAGGAAACACACATAAATTTTCTACTTTTGATCTAGAATATGATCCAATTGAAGACCTTAAGAAATTAAAGGCCAACATTTCCCTTTTTGAGTTACTTAAAATTCCAATAATTTAGCAAAAATTTTGGCAATATGGAAAGTTTTGATAAACCTTCATTTGATCATGTTTAGATCATGAATCACCCTTTAGATAGTTCTCCTCCACAAAAGAAGAAACCACTTCTTTTCTTGCTCAGAATGTGCATAATTGCATGATTGACTCTGGAGCTTCCTCCAATGTCATGCCTCTTTCCGTTTGTAAGAAAATTAATGCTCATATGAAACCATCTAAAGTGAAAATTGTGTAACTTGACAAAACCAATGTCAAGGTTGTAGGAGAATTAATTGATGTTTTGATTAGATTATCTTCTGATCATAGATTTCATCAAATAATTAATATAGTGATTATAGATATACTAGAGGCTTCTGGATTATTCTTAAGCCAAGATTAGATGCAACACTTAAAAGGATACTTGGACACATATTTGACTCATCTATGGTTATCCTGGAAAGGTGAATCTAATAAGATAAAAGTAAAGAGAGAACATTACATGAAACATGTTGTTACCTATCTTAGTGGTAACAATGAACCAATCATGTTTAATGACTCCGTAGCCATTGACTCATTTTTTGGAAATTTTGTTGTTGAAACTTCTCCTTTCACAAATTTAAAACAACAAATCAAAGTTATGTTAGGCAATAAATTGGTGACAATTGATAATAAGTTACTTGATGTCAATATAGTTAAAAGTAATTCAAAAAATGAACTGTGTTCACTGTATTTTTTTGGATCTATAAAAAAGAAGGTGGTTGTGTTGGTTGTTTGCTCCTTGACCCAAAGGTAATAAAATTTTCATTGCTTTTAATTGGAATTTGAAGGCACTAATAACATTGCAAAATATGAGGCTCTCGTCCAGGGACTTGAAAAATCTATTGATATCAGAATTGAATGTTTGAGGATCTATGGTGACTCAAAAATGATTGTTAATCAAGTACGTAATTCTATACATTGTGTTTCATCTCACTTAAGGAGTTATCAAGCTGAGGTATGGGATTTGATTTCTAAATTTTCAACTTTTAATATTACTTCTATTTCTAAATCTCTCAACCAAGAAGTTGATTTATTAGCCAATATATCATCTAGTCTAATTCTTGCTGAAGGTTTTGAGCCATTTTTTTTTGTTGAATTCAGTTTTAGACCATACATTCCAGATAACATTACTAATTGGTGTGTCTTTAATGATGATAAACAAATAATTGATTTCATTCATTCGGAAGATAGCTTCCAAGATGTTGTGATCGATGAAATTACTCATGGAGAGAATCTTCACAATTTCTCACAAGTGCATAAACAATGGTAAGTGGATGAATTGTTTTATTTGGTAAATCCTACCCCAAAATCTATTGTAAGATTAGAAAATTTTATGACTTACATGATAAATTTAAAGGAGTTGTTAACTGCAAAACCAATATCTCTTTTATGAAATATGAAGTCATTAATTTACGGACAAAAAATCATTCACAAAACATAAACTTGGCAACAAATTGTACTCCTAAAGAAAAAATATATCTCATTTGTTTGTTCAAGGAACACAAGGAAGTATTCACTTGGACATTTGATAATCTGAAAACTTTTGAACCCAATGTAATGCAACATGATCCCCATAAAACTACACAGTAAACCCTTTCAATAGAATTTAAGGAAGATGCATCCTAGGTTTGAACATGTTGTCAAAAGTGAACTTAACAAGATTTTAGTAGAAAAATCATCTTTCTTGTCGACTAAACATAGTGGGTTACAAACCTAGTGTCAATGAGGGAAAAGAATGGAGACATATATCTCTATGTTGACTTTAGAAAGATAAACAAAGCTTTCGATAAAGAAAATCATCTCGTTCCTCCGATGGAGCATATCCTACAACGGGTTTTTTTCTCTGAAATGCTACTCCTTTTAGATGGTTTTTTAGGCTACAACCAAGTTATGGTAGCTTCTACTGATCAACCAAAAAATACCTTTAAAACTCCATGGGAACCTCTACCTATAAGAAGATTCCTTTTGGTTGATCAATGTCGAGGAGATATTTGAATGCACAATGGAATTTCCTTTCATCACTTAATAAATGATTTTGTTATCATGTATGTGGATGATGCCACTATTTATCCAAAATGAGATATAGCCACTTATCCCCCCTTATAATTGTATTTGAAAGGTGCAAAAAAATTGGTAGTTCTTTGAACCCCAAGAATTCTATTTTTGCAATTACTGAGGGGAAACTACTTGGATGTGTTGTTTTAAAAATGGGATAGTGATTGATCCTAAAAGAAACCAAGAAATTTATAATATGTCACCTCCCACCTCTAAAAAGGATATATAGTCCTTTCTAGGAAAGATAAATTTTTCCAGATGGTTTATCCCCAGTTTCTTTGAAATTGTCAAACCACTTCAAGACTTGGTGAGAAAGAAATTTAACTTTAAATGAGGAGATCAGAAAAACAATCCTTTTACACAATCAAGTAAGCCATCTTTGAAGCTCCTACTTTGATGAGCCCAAACTTCTCCAAAGATTTTACACTTTACACTTTTGCTTCCGATACTACATATGTTGTGTAATTACCAAGAGAAATGAGCTTGATCATGAAATCCTTATTTCTTTCATGAGCTCTTCCTTTAAGGGAGAAAAAAATAATTACTTAGCAGTGGGCAAACAAGCATTTGTTGTCTTTAAGGCAGTAAAACACTTTGTGGTCGTGGACATGGGAATATGCTTTAGACAAATTAAATGGGACTTTAAAATGATGGACTCGTTAAGAAAGAGTGCTATGCGAAAGACATTATACACTGAGAGATTTATTAAAATACAAAAGGGCAGCAATTAGGACTAAGTCACGTGGTTATGGACCCAAGTTAAAAGAATTAATTATATAAATAAATAAAGTATATGTTAAATATATTATTATTATAATTTTAATTTAAATGAAAACACATATACTTAGAGTATTTATAGGAATATTATTAAGTATTTTCTCAAATATTTTTTTATATGAGAAAAAGATTAATGAATAGCATAAATAATGTAATTGTCCTAGACAATTACTAAAATTTGAAATTTGGTTGCTTTAAATTTCATCACAAATAAAATTATGGATAAATCTAATCAAGTATTTTTCTTGAGCCTTTACCTAGAGGTCACACAGAGTGGGAACTAGCTCTAATACCATATGTAACAACCCCGAAATTAAAACATGCAACTAATTAGATTAATCATGCAAATTATAATCAACACATAATTTATCAACAATTTAACATCGAATTTCAGAAATATGAGCAGAGACAACTTACCTGTGGTGATGATATTCCTTACTTGTGATTTCGGAGTTGAATGCTATTTGAATCCTGCTAATCGCAACAAAGTTTTGAGGACGACTCTCCACCCACCCGTAGGCTCAATTGCACAAAATCTTGCTACAACTAGCCACCCCCGAGCCTTCAATCAACATACTACTACGAGAGAATCCTTTGTCACACAACACTTTTCTCCCAAGAGAATGGATGATGGAATCATGGAATGCTCTCTCATCTTGCTCACCGTCTATTAAATATAGCAAACATTGGAAGGGGAACCACATGCACACACTCCATGTGTCAACATACAACTTTTATTTCTTTATTTTAAGTTTAACTTAATTTAGTAATTCTATTAATATAATTCTTTATTATTTTATTCATTTTTACTTTTTGATAACTTTACTTATTTTTACTATTTTTAAAGTTCTCTTAATTTAACTCTTTCTTATTTTATTTTACTTTTTGTTAACTTTACTTATTTTTATTATTTTTACAGTTTATTTTTTATTTATATTTATTTAGAACTCTATTATTGTTATTTATTTATTTATTATTATGTTTTCTTCATTATTTATTATTTATTTACTATTATTATCTTTTCTTTATTGTTTATCATTTATTTTCTTATTTTTTAATATTATATTATATTATTTGTTATTTATTATTTTTATTATTATTAAGGGACATTACATACTCCCCCTTTTTAAGGAACTTTGTCCCGAAGTTAAGTTGAATTATTTAGCATTTTATTTATTTAGTTATTTATTACTTCATGTTTTCCCTACACCCTCTGCTGAACTAGTATAACCAACAGGCATCGAAAGTTTTCACAACACCCGGGAAATCTCAAGGAATCTCTGTCCTTTTCCCACTTTCGGAACCAGGCATAAGCCTCCCCGGTCTATATCCTAGTCCAAGGCTGGCCCCAAGGCTTGCGCCTGACTCAGACCTCATCTGCCCCAAGGCAGGCATCCGGTACGGTACTTAATGACTCCGGGCATCTCGCAAGGTTGGCCCACTCCCTCCACAACTACTAAGGCACACAACCCCAGGCATCGAAGTCCTTACACCCCCACCAGACTTCGGCATCCCAATCCAATACTAGGCACCTAGCCTACAATATCAAGCACTTGGCCTCCTCAAGATGGTCCCATAGCCCCTCAAGAGCTATCCATCAAGAGCTATACAAGACAAAGGAACCACTGGCATATGTAGTGTTGATTGAGTATGTCCCCAGCCCATATGGTGTTACATATTCTCCCTCGCAAGTATGGGCTCCCACGAGATCATCAAATAAACCGACCCTCTCGGCCCATTTGTGGAGTTCATGTCAGTCACCACATCTCAACATGCAACCACTACATTAGTTATAATCATAGTATCATAGAAAATAATATACATGTCAACTCTTGCATGTTATCATAATAACATAACATCATTGTTAATCACCACATTCTCATGTTATAAAATATGTTTGCTATTACCACATGCTTTACATCATAATATCCTCATAAGTTATAACATCAACATATGAACATCAAAGATATATCATCACATAATAAATGAACCACATGTCAATATACCTAAATATAACATCATAATTCCTATGCATATCATATTCATCACGAGCATTCAATGTTATTATCGTGATAAATAAATAAATAATAACCGCATATAAATCATTACCCTCTCATCCGAACTATATATGTTTACCACATACCATCTCATTATGAAACATCATTAAGATGATAATCATCTCAATACTTATCAACTATAAAACAACAATAAGCTTTAAGCATTCTTATCATGAATTAATTTAATTTACTTATATAAACAATGAATACTAACTATGAATTAAGATTATTCAACATCCCTCTAGGATCTATGTTATCTCATTATTCCAAGTTGGTCATGGTCACCATGACTACCATTCATTATCATTAATAATAAATTTGTAAGTTCCTCCCTTTTCATTCCTTCTTAGATAACTTCGTTAAACATATATTGTTATGATTAAGAATCAATCTTAGAATTTTTTTTTTTTTTAATACCCTTATCTCCTTATACTTATTTTTACACAATGCTAGTTGTTAGCACTATTATTTCATTGTTGTATCATTTTCTTTCCCCTTTTTAAGATGAGATATCCTCGAAACAAAGTCATAACATCTTAAATTTTATTCTATATGTACTTTAAAGATATTCCAATCCACTTTAAATATTTTCCACATCAAACTCCCAATTCTTTATGGATTGTATATTATACTAATATTTTCCCTTTGATAAAAAGACATGATAATTGATAAACATATGATAAAGAAAACTAACTTTACAATTGATAACAATAAATTTTCATTAAAATTGATTTTTTAGTTTTTTTTCCATCTTATTAATGATGAAACATCTTAAAAAATTAAAATTAAAATACAACAAACTTATAATTGTTTTACCAAAGTGATTCACCACCCTTTTATTTTATCTATATATTTAACCTCTTAACTAATTAACAATAATTTTATATCTTATTATAAATTTTTACCCTAAATAATATTTAAGAAAAAAACAAGTTATTTCTTATTATAATAACAAGATTATATACTTCCAAGTTCTAAATTCACATCCTATTTATTTTTTCTTAATTTCAAAATCCATTTTATTTAGCCAAATAACACTTTTAATAATAAATTTTAATATTCATATTTTTACAATATTCTCACTTCCTAATTAAACACAAAACATTTTAATACCCCTGGTATCCAATTTCAACCAACGCTGAGAACACGTATCCCTTAAGTGGATTATAAAATTCAATAACATCACATCAACTACAAACTTTGCTCATCATGGTAAATTAAATCAACCAACGCTGAGAACACATATCCCTTAAGTGGATTATAAAATTCAATAACATCACATCAACTACAAACTTTGGTCATCACGGTAAATTAAATTTGTTTTTTAATGAATTTGAAACGGTTCATGCATATAGTCACTTTTTTTTTTCAAAACCGTTCCAAAAAACATTTTTGGTGGTCCATGGACCTTGATATGAATGCAGTTGTATCCTTGACTGTAAATTACACTGCAGTGTTATCTTTAATTGTAAATTACGCTTGAGTTTTGTTTGCACGATAAACACTATTTAATTAGCAATTGTACCAAAAGGTATAAAGAGAGGCCGATAGATTTATGAAGTTGGAATTGTTGAATTTTTATAAAAGGTCGGGCCACCTTTTTCGCTGCTATTGATATTGTACAGTTTATTAAATATGAAATAGAGTAAAAGATATAGGAGACAGAACAGACTGGGAATGTAAGATTTTTATACTGGAAGTGAAAAAGAGAACAAAGCAGCGTGTCAAAGCAGAAATACTTAAAGAAAACCACAAGACTTTCTATTCATTCACATGTATTTAAAAACGCTGACATGACTAAAACAAAAAAGAAGAGAATTAGAAAATTTCATGTAAATGTATTTTATTTTAAAAACAAACAACTAACCACTCTATAAATGTCATTGCAGAAGCCCATGTAAGGTAAACATATTCCTATATAACTTTTTTGAAAAAAAAAACAAAGATAACTTAACATGAGTAGCATAACATCTAGCATTCCATGAACAATAGAAACCACACTCAAAATGTTACATATATGTAAGGAATCAGAGCAATTCATGATTACAACTGGCTACACTTAGGGAGATATTTTTCAAAAGTACCAAGGTAAAAACAACAATACTAGAAATAGCAAAAAAAAATAGCATGTTCGATTACATACAATATTTATGTGATGCGTCAAAGAGAAAACTTTAGAAATATCCAACCACATTTCAAATCTATTTTGTTCATAAACTCTTCAATAGTACTAGCTATATTTCAAAAATAAAATCCTCAAAACAAAAATTGAATTGGACCTGAAATATCTTTCTGTCATTAAACGTTGAATTTATGAAAGAAATAAATCATATCAACCACGGTAACGGAACGGGAAATAATACAAATCAAGAAAGTATCGAACCACTGAGCTTAAAGCCAGAAATTAAACCTCCTCACGAAACAAAAAGCATACAGAAAAATTAGTTGGGAACATTCCCATAATAGTTTTTGTTAAATAATATGAATTGCTCAAAAATCTGAATCGACTTATACAGAGATCGAGCCCCGAAAAACAGACATTCAAATGCCAAACATCAAATTCAAAACCTGTCTTATATCCACAGGAGTTAACCAGTGTCAACTATTACCAGACATCAAATTGCCATAGCAAATACACAACCTATAGAGTCAAGCATCGACAATTTCCTGGACAGAAGTATATGTTAGTACGAAGTTGACAAATAAAAACGTAACTTGAAACTGCAGACTCAAACAGCCCTAACAGGGGTTTTATTCGATTTCCTCGACTTTTTCTTCTTTTTTGAAGCATCGATGCTGTTGGCCGCGACCCCACATTGCAAATCTACAGACTCAATAATCTTTTCGTGTGCTGGAGTTGTAGGAGAATCATCCATTGGAACTCCATCACCGACATCTTGACCACTTAAAATCCCGTTTCACCCTCTAAAGAGGATCCTTTCTTCTTCTTTGTGTTCGGGGTTTTCTCTGCATCACTAGTCCTTTTCTTACTAGAAAGCCCACCTGTAATCCCTTCTTCCCCATTTATCTTTGGTCGGTCAATTTGTGCTTCTTTTTCCACACCTTCCATCTCAATGGGCAGCATTCTAGAGTAACTGTAAAGTGAACAGTCCAGAGAGCCCAAGGTCTTCAGACACATATGACGGATGTTATTCCACTTTTCTGGAAGCGCGGACACAAGACTGTCGATAACAACAACAACATTCTCCACTATTTCCTTGCTGCTCTGAGAAACCCTAGCCACATTAGCAACACAACCAGTACTGTTAAAGGAGATATAAGCCAAACTGCAAGCTGACTCTAGTTCTCCCCTCCATTTCTGGTGGGTCAAATCCACGGGGACCATATTCCTTTGATCTGTGGGGTATTCTAACCCTGTGAACTTAGGGATCCGTACTACTTTATTTGCCATGAACAAACCAAAAGACAGACGCAGTTTTTCCCTATCCTCGGATGTCCTACAATCAGCCATTAGCTGTTTGCAATCAAAGACCTTTGAAATGGGTAAATCCTCCTCCTTAATCTTGGTCTCGGCAGCTTGTAAAACCTCTTTTCCATTGCCGATAATCAAACAGATCTTTTGGCTTCCATCAAAACGAAACAGGGGATGAGGTACTGGGATGCTCAAGGGAATCGTTCGTGTACCATCAGATCTCCTTTTCAGCGTAACAACCAAATAAACAAACTCATTGCAACCCAGGCCTTGAGGTTTTTGATCCTTAGGCTTTAAATTAGTCACCGTCAAGAGCAGTTCTACTGCTAATTCTACTATTTCCTCGCTTACTCGAGAGGATACTTGGGATCCATTACTTTCGTTCTCTCTATTAACCATGGCAACTGATCTCACGAAACAAAAAGCAATGCAATACTAACTTGGCAAATGGGAAAAAAAAGTGTTAGATGAATTTCTAATGCGTTGGTGTGTTCTCTCTTGCTAACAGATGCTACACGAACAATTCCGTGAAACCTTAAAATCCCGTGAGCAATTCGATTCCACAGTGCATGATACTATATATTTTCGATTGAATCCATCATCAGACGTATTATCATTCAAGCATCTAACCAGAAAAATATTAACGAAACTCATTTAAGATCCTTCTAATTTAGAAAGAATATTAATGGAATTTTTAATACTTATGCTGCAAACATATGACTATAAAATTGTTAATGGAAATAGCTTGACGAATACAAAATTTACAATATACGGTTCAATGACTACCTTGTAAGAAAGGTATCCGCCGAGCATTGCAGGAGACAGAGTATCCCGATCCACTGCGGAGGTCAATGTTCTAAGTTTCGCATCAAAGGTGATGGTAGATGAAGCTTGGTAGATGAAGTTTAGGGCTTGCAAAAAATTTTCCAAAAGCCGGGGAAGAAAAGGAAAAAGCAGTGAAAATATCTTCGAGAGTGACAAAAGAATTGGAAAAAGCAGTAATGCATATCTTCGAGAGTGACAAAAGAATTGGAAAAAACAGTAATGCAACTCAAAGGGCCAGGTTCAATGCACAGCAGAACTAGAGGTGAAAAAAAGGCAACTCAAATATTTGGAAAAAGCAGTCAACTTCAAATCAATGGTTGAAACTGTCAAACTTGATCAAACGGTTCAGATTAAAAGTGTTGACAATTGTTGATGCATAGGAAGGCCTATCGACCTAATAAAAGTGTTGACAATTGTTGATGCATAGGAAGGCCTATCGACCTAAAAATAAATATCAAAGATATAGATAAGAGATATTTTAAAATAATTAAAATATATTTTTAATTAAAATAAATATAATAAAAACAAAATAAAATAATTACACAAAAAATTAATATCCTATAAAAATCACTATATCAAAAGATATTCTTTTTACATTTTATTCTCACCAATAATTATTTCAAATCTATAATAGATTTCAAAGAAACTTATAAAAATCTAAAACGTATTCGAGGGGTCCCATGATGGAGAAGGCCTTTGTCGGTGGTGGGCCGAGGGTTTGTGCTCGTGGACATGGGAATATGCTTTAGACAAATAAAATGGGACTTTAAAATGATGGACTCGTTAAGGAAGAGTGCTGTGCTAAAGACATCATACAGTGAGAGATTTATTAAAATACGAAAGGGAAGCAATTAGTACCGAGTCACGTGGTTATGAACCCAAGTTAAAAGAATTAATTACATAAATAAAGAAAGTATATATTAAATATAGTATTATAATAATTTTAATTTAAATAAAAACACATATATTTAGAGTATTTATAGGAATCTTATTAAGTATTTTCTCAAATATTTTTTTTATGAGAAAAATATTAATGAATAGCATAAATAATGTAATTGTCATAGACAATTACTAAAATTTAAAATTTGGTTGTTTTAAATTTTATCACAAATAAAATTATGAATAAATCTAATTAAGTATTTTTCTCGAGCTTTTATCTGGAGGTCACACAGAGTGGGAACTAGCTCTGATACCATATTAAAAACCTCGAAATTAAAACATGCAACTAATTGGATTAATCATGCGAATTATAATCAACACGCAATTTATCAACTATTTAATATCCAATTTCGGAAATATGAGTAGAGACAACTTACCTGTGGCGATGATATTCCTTACTTGTGATTTCGGAGTTGCATGCTATTTGAATCATGCTAACTGCAACAAAGTTTTGGGGACGACTCTCCACCCAATTGTAGGCTCAATTGCACAAAATCTTGCTACAACTGGCCACCCCCGAGCCCTCAATCAACGTATTACTGCCAGGGAATCCTTTGTCCCACAACGCTTTTCCCCCAAAAGAATGGATAATGGAATCATGGAATGTTCTCTCATCTTCCTCGCCGTCTATTAAATAGAATAAACATTGGAAGAGGAACCGCATGCACACATTCCATGTGTCAACATGCAACTTTTATTTCTTTATTTTAAGTTTAACTTAATTTAGTAATTCTCTTAATATAATTCTTTCTTATTTTATTCATTTTTACTTTTTGATAGCTTTACTCATTTTTACTATTTTCAAAGTTCTCTTAATTTAACTCTTTCATATTTTATTTTACTTTTTGTTAGCTTTACTTATTTTTACTATTTTTACAATTTATTTTTATTTATATTTATTTAGAACTCTAGTATTGCTACTTATTATTTTATTTATTTATTATTATTATATTTTCTTCATTATTTATTATTATTATCTTTTCTTTATTGTTTATCATTTATTTTCTTATTTTTTAATGTTATACTGTATTATTTATTATTTATTATTTTTATTATTATTACGGGACATTACATTCTCATAAAGTCCTAAAAGAACTCCATTTTGGTCTCATTGGTGTCCATTTTGGTTGGGATACCACCACTCATAAGGTACTAAAAGCTGGGTACTATTGGTCCACATTATTTAAGGATGTCCATGCTTTGGTCCAAAAGTGTGAACCCTGCCAAAGGGCTACTGGTATGATAAAAAATCTTTCCTTTCCTCTTCAACGCATAATTGTCAAAGCTCCTTTTCAACAATGGGGCTTAGACATAATTGGTCATGTGAACCCTACCTCATCTCAACAACATAAGCACATAATAACAACAACTTATTATTTTACAAGATGGGTATAGGAAATCCCTTAAAAATGGTAAATTCTAATCAAGTTATATCATTCCCAGATATTAATATTATCACTCGTTTCAGTTTTCTAAAATCACTAGTTTTTTTACAATGCATCCCATTTTTCTTCTCATGATCTATATGCTTCTGCTTTAGAAAAAGGAATTAAAATCAAATATTCAATGAACTATTACCATAAGGGAAATGTTCTTGTTGAATATTCAAATAAAAATTTGCTAAAAATCCTAAAAAGAAATGTGTTTTATCACAAAAAAACTGGCACATTGCCTTGTTTAATGTATTGTGGGCTGATAGGATGGCTCCAAAAGCTATCATTGGAAACTCTTTGTTTTTCCTTGTGTATGGTAGAGAAGAAACACTTTCTCCAAATGTATTTTTGTCTTCTTTACAACTGTCCTAGAAGGTACATGACGTTGAATTTTCAACCATGAAAAACAAAATGAATGCCTTGCTCAAGTTAGAAGAGGAAATAGAGAAATCTAAGAATAAGTTTCATCAACATCAACAAATAGTTAAACGTTAGTTTGATGAAAAATCATCCTCTGATCAAAACATGGAAGTAGGTGATCTAGTACTTAAATGGGACAAATCACATGAGCAGAAGGGAGAGCATACAAAGTTTGAGAATTTATGGTTGGGGCCTTTCATTATTACAAAAAATATTGGCCCTAAAACATTTTGACTGCAACTTTGAAGTGATAGTAATAATCCATTTCAATCAATAGGAAACTCCTTAAAAAATGTTTTTCTTGAATCCCTTTGGGGAAGTTTAATTTTGTAAATATTTTTTTGTTGTTTTCAGGCAATTTTTCTTTTAGTAGTTTTTTGATTTTTAGTTTTACTGGTTTGTTTTGAAAGGGCCACTGTTTTAAGCCAAAAATTTATGCTGAAATCATATTAGAAGGAAAAATTTGCGTAGATGTGTATTTTTATGTTGGTGATCTAACTTACTGAATTGTTTGTCTCTAATTTTTGCAGAATATAAAAATGATTTTTTGTTCAAAGTATCTGAAAATTTTATCAGTGACTATAGAAACAATCTTTAAACCAAACCATATTTCATTAAGGGAATTCATTATTTAGTTGACATAATCTAGTAAACATTCTAATTAGTGCTAATTTAGTGATGGTTAACTTATTACGCCTTAACTACTCTTAAGGAGTTTTTTGTTCAAATTTGTTTCCACACCTATTAGAGGATCCATTTCGGGGTTACTAAGTAATTAAGTCAAATCATTGTTAATAGAGTTGGCTAAGGGATAGGAGGTCTCATTATGAGTCGTCCTACCATGTTCATGGATGATTGGGAAATGACATCACCATATTTGGTCACCAAGCCAAGGTGGTGGCTTTTATTCATAAGACTCAAGGACAAGAGGTCTCATCATGATTTGGCTTGATCATTTCATAATATTTAGTGAATGTTAGTGTCATCATCTGATTAACAAACTAGAATACTAGTATTCAGCCAAACATTGTTTAAGGAAAAGAAAAAAAAAGAAAAAAATCTACGAGTTAAAATCCTAATAGTGGTATAGAAGCATCTAAATCTAAGTTAAAATGTATCCCTGTTGAGACCATGGATGCTTGACTGACAATAGAGGTAATTCCTGTGGTATTAGAGTCACGTTTACATTAATTTCTTTTTAATCGTTTCTCTTTCTTAATATGTTGTTTATAAATTCCATGAATGTCTGTAAATATTAATGGATTCTATTTTATTTTATTTTTTGTGTAGTGATGAAATTTAAGCATAGGTATTTGCAAACAACAAATTTTAATTAGTTTTAAATTAAATCAAAGCAATCAAATTTTCAATTTGTTTGGTATCTAGTTTTATCCAACCTCTAATTTATTTTTCCTTAGCATCATATAGGTTTCTAGTCAGAGACAACGGATTCATCTAATGAGTCATAATTTGTTGGCAACCCAAAAAAATCCTCTTACATTTTGAGAATTAAATAGGCCCCTCCTTTTATTTTTTCTTTTTATTTTTCTGTACTTGCTTTTTCTTAGTGATCTGGAATGATGACTCTTTTTTTTCCAGTTGAGGTTTTTATTTTTATGTGATTATTGTGATTTTTTCTTTTTGTTATTTTTTTTTAACTGACATAATCCTCTTTTCACTTGCTCTATGATTATGATGGTGATCTTGAAGGAAACTAAAGGTGGATCCTAAATATTAATATCAATTGGTTGATTTACATCTTTTGTTGCCCAGATAAACTTATGCAACATCATACTCATGCAATTATATGCATGACATTCCTTTTGTTTTTTGTGAGTAAACTTGAAAACATTGGAGATATATTTGGTAAATTCCACATATAAACCTAGTTTTTTTAATATTACTCTTACACATTTCCTTTGCCTTAACTATGGATTGACCTTATATTTATGACACAGTGTTTCTATATGTTATAAGGTTTTGGAATATGAATGATTAGGTAATTATTTTGGACTTTATTAGGATATGTTACAATGCATTTCATGTTCCATAGTATATGATAAAGGTTCAACCTTGATTTATTTAAAATCACCTAGTGTTATTAATATCGATACATATGTTGTGGTGGTTGTTATTATAGCCAAAGGTGGTACAACCTAACACTATGAACAATGATTGTTTTCAAATTATATTTGTAATGGGTTAAATATTTATACACTTATGCGATGGATACGCCATAATTCATATAGTTAACACTTGAAAACAACAAATCATGTACATCCATGCAACAAGGCATAGTGTCGAATGAATCATAGGTTTATCTAATGATATGTAATTACTCATCCGAGTTAGTAACTATATGTTTTAACACCTGGACATTTTTCATATGATCGAAAGGCCTTGAGCCTTGTCATTTTTTATTGATAGGAAATTCTATCAATTTAGTCCAGTACTGTGAGCCTTATCTACTAGTGGGTTATCCTAAAGTTTCAGTTATATTCCCACATACTTTGTATTCAAGTCTAGAGTCTTTGTTTGTGTTTTGTCATTCGAGATTAAGGTTTGGTTTCCTGAAACCCTACCCAGGTTGTGTTCTCTACCTAGTGCACAAAATTACCTTTGTGTTCCTCCTCCCATCTTAGAATGGCCCTTGTGGTTAGAACAGAGCCTCCAAAAGATGAAATTGTCAAAGCTTATGATGAGTACCTTTCTCTATTCTAGGAAGCTGGATGGTGGAATTATATTTAGGCCTTCCAGGGCCATAATGAGGATGTAGTTAAGGGCTTTTCCTCCAATTATAATGAACGTAAATCCAAAATTGGAGATATTGAAATGTTTATTGATGAAAGCTTTATAGCTAAGGCAATTCATCTTTCCACCAAGGAAAACAATTGGTCAAAGAACTGCCCAGTACAAGATATCCCCTAGAAATAATTTATAGTCTTAAAGGAAGCCACTTACAGTGTAAAAAGAATGCATATTCACTTCCTCAAAAATAAATGGAAGGATTTAGTTTATTTCATTAGGAAATTCATTATCTAAGAGGGTCAATGTGACCTTGTGTTTTTGTATCACATACATATTTTGATGATATTTATGTATTTTAAGTAAAACCTTCCATTTTCTCTGCATAAAATCCTTTTAAAAATGGCTAAGTTATATCAAATGGATCACAAAAACCTTGAGCACTCCTTGTTCCACCATAGCTTAATATGCATACTTGTCAAACATTATTTGGCTAAGTTCGACGACCCTTGGGGTTTGTTTCTTCTCCATAATGGTTTTGAAAACCCTCATGCCAATGAAATATAAGTAATCCCTCCTAGGGTTTCACGTAATTCTTCAGAAGATATTCTAGAACCCTCTATGTCTCATAGTTGTGATAATCGGGCCTTGATAACCTTTGTCATTCATATGAGTTGGATTTATGTGAGGAAACAATGGGTAAAAGTCCTAGTTATGCATCTGCTTGCATAACATGTAGCATGGAAAAGAAAGTAAGGTTTCAGCATGTTGAGCTGCAACCTAAATTCAAGGTTTATTTTGATCCCAATATGTCGAATTATACTGGTTATTTTCGACTTGCAAACAAGAAAGAAAATATTTAATCGAGTCTGAAACTTAAATCTCAAATCAAAAGTAAATAGATGGCTCATAAAATAGTCTGATCCCAACCAAATAGAGGTAAAAAAGTACTTGTCATAGATTCTTATGTCGATGTTGGCTCTCTCAAGGATCTTGTGTTAAAAAATAACAAATCTCAGTCTAACCTCAAATCTATATTTATCAATGATAATGTTTATGCTAGGGTTGGTGATCAGAACTATGATAACCATTACTAATATAAGGTCAATTCTAATAGATGTGTACAAAGCATGTAATGGAAACAAAGATACTAAGTTATGGTTTCTTTCGTTGAGCACAAGATACTGAGTTATGGTTTCTCAAATTCAAAATTTTGTCAAATATGATATTTTCAGTTTTCTATTTTCATGTCAGAAGATTGTGAAGGTATGCTTAGATATTTTATTCAGTTTATCTGTTTTAAAGGAAACTACAAACTCTTAGATTATTTAGCTGCCTTATTTTAATAATGATGTAAATTATTAATTTCCATTTATTTGATTTGTAACAGGTATCCCTCGTCTTCCAGAAGTTGACATTGGTTATGACGACATAAGTTGTTGTGGATATGGCTCAACTGTTTTGAATCACCTTTGCATATCGTATTAGTTATTTATGCCATTTTATTTTAAAACAATTATGATATGACCCCAAGTGACCGTGATAGTTAGATTATGGTCCTAGTTTCTAGAAAAATATTTTTATTTCTGAGATTTGATTTTTTACATCGAGGACTCGTTTAGATATAAATAGAGCCTCACATTTTGAGAGAAGGAGAGCAAAGATGGTCATTTAACTCTGGTAAATATGGAACCATATTATTTTTGGTTTACTGTTAGTATTGATTTGTTCAAATGATTTTGACAGATTGAGACTTAGTCACATATGTTATATAAAATCCATATTTTCTAATCAATATTTTCATAATATTTCAAATGTCTTGGGAAAATCTAAAAGTTAAATTCTATTATTTTCTTATTGAGATTTGGAATCCAACAAAAATGCATTGACATCTTTCCTTATTGTATAAATTTTGTTTTAAATATATTTGATCGCATTAATCTTTTATGATTGTTGTCTTAAAAGATAATCTGGATCTCTGCATTACTCATATTTGAATTCTTAGAATGTCTTTTAGGAATCCATGTTATCCAAGTATGTGGTTTATATGTAAACGTGATTAATACCTTGACTGTGATACTTTCTAAGTTCCATATAGTCTTTTATTTCTTACTTATTGAATGATTTCAATATTCTAAGTATTGAAAAAAATATTTTTCAAAAGGAATTATTATGGTCATTTAATTTTCCTAAGTCAGGATAGTATTAGATAAACATATACATCTATATTTGCATTGGTTCTTGATGTGACATAGGAAAGACAAATTTGGACTTCTTTGCGTTTTTAAAAAAAATAAGGGAATTATATCGTTGTAATTTTCTGTCTTTTATGAAAAATTACATCAAGATTCAACTGCATTTAAACTATAATTTCATTTATAGTTTAAATTGGTTTATATATGAAATACCTTGCATTATATGAACATAATATAAAGCATTCTTTTATATTATTTTTCCAGTTACATAAGTTTCTGGTTATTTTTCCTTTTGTATATGTGTAAATTATATCCTATATAATTTGTGTGTTATATTATTCATTGCACTTTAGCATTGTACATTAATAGTATGATTTATAACTCTATTATTGTCACATATTAGACTAGTTAGGTTGACCTATAATTTAGATATATTAGCAATTCTTGTACATATAACCTTAGGATTACATTAGGATTTCCACACCCTCTTTTCTTCGCAAGAAGAGGAGATTCACAGGCTAACAAAGCCTCAAAATCCATCAAGAGTGGATATTTAAAAAACTTAGGTTGTATGAATAACTTTAGTTAGAGTTGCATCCCCTTGTTGAGATATGGTTCAAAAGGCCTATCAATAGGTGGCAAACTCCATTAGGAAACTATAGTAGGAGCACCTCAACAAAGCCATTAGATTAGATATTCATTCGTTTGTTGTTTTAACTATGTAAATTGCAAAAAATCAAATTCCTTACATGTTTAATATGTTGTAAACCAAATTTCATTTATATGCTATTGTCAAATAATTGTTGTGTTATAAACATGTTATTTTCCTTGTTGTAAAATTAGATGATAAATTTAGTTTTAGTTGGAGAACCTCGGGTTGGGTCTTCACATGTGGTATCAGAACCAGATCCAAAATCTAGACCCTAAACCCACCAAAACATCCCTTAGTCACATGGATCCTCTTGTAGAAGATCTTTACACAAAAAGAAGAGCTAGCCATAGTTTAGTGTACAACTAAACAATAGAAAAATCCAATGATATTTTATTATTATTAGTAAACTCTGCACTCTATATTTAGCTCTAGAATGCTATAAAATCTATTACCGACCACTACAAGAGGTAAAATGGCTAGGTTTGAGGAAATCATCGATGCATTCAAGGTCTCAGAGGAGTACTTATGCAAAGTTCGACTCCCGAAGATGAAAGGTTTAAATCTTGAAGTTGTTGTGCTCTAAGGTAATCCATTTCTTGCTTAATTGACATGCTTCTTATAGTCTAAAACATTGTATTCACATGCTTATTGATAAAATTTAGGATTTTGTTCTCTTGGCTAGGGTTTTGGATAAATTTGTAGACTAGGTTTTAAGTTTCATTTCACACATGTCCATTGTTTCTTCCTAATTGTGCTTTCTGGTCCATGGAAGATGTGGTCAAGAACAACTATCGATTAAACATTGAGTCCAAGATAACCTGGTGTGGCATATCATGTAACTAGTATTATGCTCACTTGTCTCAGTAAATGTTATAACTCAAAAACAAAAATCTTATTAAATTTGATTGTTACACGTTTCCCTTTTTGTACCTGTAGTCAGTGAAGAATAAAAGGTTCATACAAACTTTGAATAAATTGCTGAGATCTAAACTTTGTTTCTTATCACATTACTTCTATAACTATGTTTTAGAGCTTGAAGATGTTATCTCAATGCAATGAATTTCTTGATTTTCCATCTTAGCTAAACTTTGCTGAAATATTCTTCCTTAGTCATAAAATTTTACCATTGAAAAGAAAATTTGTATAAAAAATATATCCTCATGCAATTTATGCAATCTTGGTTAGGCTGAAAACTTAGGGATTAGTAGGAAATCGTAGTTCTTACATGGATACCTTGCCGAGAGCCTTTACAAAATAAATTATTGCCCCATTTCTTAACCTTTGGTTATGTGTAAACACATCATTGATCTCAAGACTTCCAATCTTCTCAAGAATTTTCAAGTTTGAAACCAAATTGTACATCTGCTTTGTGGAACTATCCCAAAACATTAACCTTGAGAACCAAACATAAGCATTGTAATTTGTGATCAATAGTAATATGCATGAGGATTATATTAAGGTTTTGTTCATGATGTTATAATTATGTTACAACAAAAATACCATTCAAATTATTGTTAAAAAACTATGAATTGCGAGAGCCGATTTTGACCACTTTATGACCTTAAATCCTAAAGTGATATTCTAGAATGTTATGATAGTCAATTGCTACATAATGTATGAGATTTATGTGACAACATAAGTAATAGGACCTTCCAAAATATTTTTCAAATTATATTTATTAATGTGATTGATCTTAAACAGAACATACTAGAGTTGCATTCACCCAATAGTGATAAATGATATATTAATGTGAACATCATTGATCTATAAAAAGTAAGATCATATCTTAGTCATTTCAAAATGTCATTGAGACGTAATATCACCAAGACTTGGAGTTATTAAAAGACTTCAACATATTATTGTGTGAGAACATTCAAACCATAGGCACAAATAACACTAAGGTTGTCATATGCCCTACCATCTAGAATTCATAGTTAACACAAAATTATCAGCATTAAGGTTTTATTTATTTATTTATTTTTATTGTTTTCTCTAAGAGTTTCCTTGAGTTCACTTTGAAATCATGAAAAGAGAAATAAAAATAACCTTAGTGACCAGATACCATGAAATCAACATTGTGTATGGGTCATATTCAGATTTAGAATCACTCTAAAGGAAATTCCATAGTGTTACAGGGAAAAGTGTCTATGCAAAACTGCTAATCCCACTAAGGTGTGGTAGCTACCTTAGAAACAAATAGAGTAAAACTACTTTCGTTTTCCTTTATGAAAGATAGATGAGAGAAGAATAAAGGAGACCAAACTCTGTCTTGCGCTTGGTTCCTTGCTCAATTCCTCTCTCTTCTGATAGTCCTTTGCTACTTGCTTCCTTGTACACCCAGCTTCACAGAGTACCTGTAGAATCAAAGCAGCATAACACTATACAAGAACATGGATCTATTATCATAAACAATCTAGGATCAGATGTAAATTGACCATACAAATGCATGAAACATAAATGACACAAGAGTATGGAGGAAAACTTGAATAGCTTTATTGATAATCAAGAAAGAGCCAAGAGAGTTACAACCAATTGTTCTGACCCAGCATCATCCTCTCAGCAAGTAAGCCCTTCTTCACCTCATACAAAGCTTAGATCACCCAACACTATGATGTTGCCTCAAGAAACCAACAACAATTCTTTACAAGATGCAAAATTCCAGCCTCTAACCTCCTGGATCTCTGGGATGAGAGATCTATATATAGATATTTTCAGAGGTGTGAGTTAGCTCTGGGTTTTTGATTAGTGTCTTCTCTCTGATAGTTCTTGATTCCACTTGGAGATCTCATTGATCTCTTACTCATCCTTGGGCGATTCTGAGAGGCAAGTGTCACAGGAGAAGTTTCTGGAAGATTCCATGATCATCCACCTCGCAAACTGTCTCCGCCACTTGTCTTTTCTCGTCCATCGCACCCCATAGAAGGGCTTTTTGAAATGCAACACACTTCCCGTGTGTACAAGGTGAGATGCATTGCACCCTGGCCATGGAGCAAGTGAAATGATCCAGTTTTGACCAGTTCTGAGTAGTTTTTCATGGAGAACTTCTGGGAGATGATGTAATCAGTTGACCTTGTTCTTTTAGGGGTTGGAACAACACCTTTAGGGACTTAGGAGCCCTTAGTTTATGGACATTTATGATTGGGGTTGCAGTGCCCAAAAATGTCTATAACAGTTGCCCCCTAAAGCATGAGGTCGTTAATCTTTTTGATGTCGGGTGAAATGCTTTATCATGAGGATCTGAAGTTCTTTCAAGCTGGGAGGAGACCTGTAATAAGATACAATACAATACATTATCTTCATAATATTTTCATGATCTAGCTGAGGCGGGCATTCCCATGCTCAGATTTATAAATTTATTTTCATGTACATAGGACAGACAATCGTCTGAATGTAGACTGATGATTCTGGTAGAGCCATCATCCCTTTGATTGGATGATTATCTATGCAGCAATGATGTACATTTGATGCCTTTATTTTCCTGAATATATATCGCAGCCCGGATGGATGAAACTAGATCCGGGGTCTTCAATCTCGTTCGATCTTCACTCAAAGTACAAGTCGATCCATGTGAGAGATGTTCTGGAGTCGAACATGGAAAGACATCGCCTGATTAACAGCCAATGATGTAAGCTATTAACAGGCGCGAGAGGAATTGTTGTAGATCTGATCCAAAATATTATAGATCTGATATAAAAATATAAGACAATGCAAATAAACCCAAGAATAAGATGAAATGATTCTCTTTATTGATCAAACCCTTAAGGTAGGGCAACACCATACATTCACTCCTTAAGGAAGGAGAACACTCCACAAGCCATATGCCTTTTCATACAATAATACTTCTCTTCATATCCTCCATGTGGAGTCTCTAGCCTTTATATAGGTCTCATACATACAATACCATGTATCATTACCATGGTTTCCTCATACCATCAACTAATACCATGGGCCCCTTACATTATTATTAACTGCTTGTGGTCCCTTACATGACATGGGTTAACCACCTTATTTATTACTATGGCCCATCCCATTATTACATTATTACCTTGGGTACCTCCCTTGGTACCCCATATTATCCCCCCTAGGTACATAACATTCCACCCCCCTAAACATGTTTCGTCCCCGAAACATGGGAAGAACATAAATAATAAGATCTACTCAAGAGAGTAGTCCACTGATACCATGCACATGCATCTAGCCATCCAAGAGAAAGGTGAACCCTTGATCTCGCTGGTGCCTCGCTCGCTTGAGATGAAAGTTGACTGCGGTAGCTCTTCTGTGTGGAAGTGTAGTAGGTGGATCTTTGTTCCTCTCAATCTGTCCTGCGGGGTTTGTTGTCCATGTGGCTAATTGGTTGCCATCTTGATTGTTGTCTTGCCGGGTGATGTGGGTGATGATATGTTGAAGTTTTAACCCACGATGGCTTTTTCTTTACTTCACCTTGCTGTGGTGCCTCTTGTGGTGTCTTCTTTTTCAATATGACTTCAACCACTGAATCGTCCTCAGATGTATCAGCACCTGTAACCTTTTCTGCTTCAGCCTCTGTTTGTGTTTGATTGTTGACCATCAACTGCTCATCATCTGATATGTCAGTCCCTGTAACATCTTGTGCGTCAACCTCCGTGGACTCTACCTGTTTATGGATGGAAATATCCTGTAATGTAATTTTCTTCTTTTTATACCATAGCTTCAAGAATTTCTTCTGCACATTAATATTGATAGTACCCACAGATTCCATCCAAGGATATCCCAAAACAACATCGATATTATCCATCTCTGAAGCATAAAAATCACCATGAAACACATACTTATCCATAGAAAGCTTCAAATCCTTATAGATTTGAACATCCTTATCATCATCCTGTGTATGTGCAATTTGCTTTGCTGGGACTTGAAATTTTTTTGCCAAATTGACATTTATGAGATTTTTCTTGCAACTCGGATTTATAGACACAATGATTTTCTCCTTCTGAATTAATCCATGAACCTGCAATAAGGAGATACCAGCAGAAAATAACCCTTTAGGTTCCTTGGTTTCCTTCTTTCCCGTAAAAATAAAATATTTGCTAGGCTGTGTGTCTGTCTGTGTGAGCTTATCCACAAGATTAGCTTTTCGGTCAAAGCAGTCCATAAGAGCTTTAGTGAATTTGTCCCAAGTCAAGGGCCAACGATAGCGACGTTGATGCCCTTGCCACCATTGCAATCTTTCATTGTCCAAGTACATTGTTCCCAAATTCAGCTGAGTCTCATCATTCATGATGTAATTCAATCTAAAACATTTCTCCATTTGTGCTAGCCATTTGGCTGGATGAGAGCCATCAAATGGATATAAGTCATTCAAATTCAGATCTCGGCCCGCCATCACAAAAATTGGCGAAAATTTGAAATGGTCACAGTTTCGTCAATATTGGTTAGAATCCTTATTATGACCTATTTTTAGAAATGGAACAATCATTCTACATCTGCCCATGTGATAGAAATCCTGATCCAGGCACTAGAATTCAAGATCTGCGCTGCAACTCTCCCGCCGTAACCCAAAATTTCTGCAAAAAGAGCTGATTTTAAATCAACGATATCTCCCTCATCCGGACTCTGATTCGACTGATTTTTTTTTTGAAATTAGGTGTTTTTTCACAAAGATTCCAGATCTACAATTAGATCTTGTGGATCTAGCACCAGGAATTCTAGATCTGCGCCGCAAACTCGCTGTCCTGAAAATTGTCTGCAACCCCACTGATTTTTTAAATCAACGATATCTCCTTCATCCGGACTCCGATTCGACCGATTTTTTTTTGAAATCGGGTGTTTTTTTCCCAAAGAATATAGATATGCAATTAGATTCTGTAGATCTGGCACCAAAACGTACAGATCTGATCTGCGAATTCGCCCCCCAGAAACCCTGCAAAAATGAAAAAAAAAATCTCCACGGTTTGCCCAAGAAAGTGCTCTAATACCAATTGTTGTAGATCTGATCCAAAATATTATAGATCTGATATAAAAATATAGGACAATGCAAATAAACCCAAGAATAAGATGAAATGATTCTCTTTATTGATCAAACCCTTAAGGTAGGGCAACGCCATACATTCACTCCTTAAGGAAGAAGAACACTCCACAAGCCATATGCCTTTTCATACAATAATACTTCTCTTCATATCCTCCATGTGAAGTCTCTAGCCTTTATATAGGCCTCATACATACAATACCATGTATCATTACCATGGTTTCCTCATACCATCAACTAATACCATGGGCCCCTTACATTATTATTAACTACTTGTGGTCCCTTACATGACATGGGTTAACCACCTTATTTATTACTATGGCCCATCCCATTATTACATTATTACATTATTACCTTGGGTACCTCCCTTGGTACCCCATATTATCCCCCCTAGGTACATAACAGGAATCACCGATAATGATAACGACCCTCAAGGTACTGCAGTACAATTCACATGGTGTGAATAAAGGACTTGGCGTCGAACACCACGCAAAATCTTTCGGTCGAAGGCCATTGATGTAAACCTGTCACCGGAAGTGAGAAACTTTCCATTGAGGCATGCAAGCTTCAAAGTACTGAAAGGGGTGTTCCTAGATCGACTTCTTGGATAATGAGCTGATGTCGACAAGAAGTGATCCATCATAGGAGGGCCTTAATGAATCCCACATCAATGACATGGAACGGAGCAAATGATTTTAATGGAGGTGAAAACGATCTGGTGATATAAGGTTCAGGGTGGCGGTCATGAAAGAACGAAGTGTAATGTATTGCAGCGGGTGAGACACAGGTGAATTCTCTGAATGACTTCTCTTGAACATATCGGCGACACTGACGTGATGGATTGGTAGCATTAACCCCAAATGTGGATGGTGTGATGGGACCATGGTGATGTGACCGGTGAATGAAACAACCCAACCCGACTTGGATGCGGAGTGAAAGTGTCATGTTCAAGAGCGACTTGCTACCAACAAAGTTTCTTCAAGTTTTCTTCCCAATTTTTCCCCAGTCATTGCTGACCAGTACCTCTTTATGTTTGTCAAGCTTGAGGAGGATAACATATGCTTGTTCTATAATTTGCCCTTCGGGCAAACCCATCGCTATGTTTTAACGAGCCTAGCGATAGTGAAACTCGTTCTTGTCTGCTATGGACAAGTTTGTCGCTATTAGGTTTTAACGAGTTTAACGACAAAGATAACTCGGTCCTTTTCAATTTTAGAGAGTCTGAAAAGGGACGTAAAGGAAACTCCAAAATTCCTTTTTCGTCATCTAATCTGTTAAGTCCGAAAAAGTATAAAACAATACAGAAGGGATGAATTTTCGATACTTTTAACGATCCGAACAAAACAAGCGCTCAATCTTTTTGTGTAATAATCCCTCAGGTCCAAAAAGATTAAAATCTAAAGGAGGGATAACACTTCCGGTCCCTTTAACGAGCTGGAGAGGCCAATGGCTCGGCAATCTTTTCATATTTTACGAGTCAGTTGAAAAGAGCTTAAAGGAGACTCGTCTTTGAGGAACAAGTGATAAAATTAGGTAGCAACTGATTCCAAGTAAGGTTTGGAATTTTCCAATCACGGTAGTGTTACAAGGATGGCTAGCGGGATCACTCTTCGCAGCTGTTCCTCAAAAGGGGTAAACAATCAAATGGAGGTGAATGATCGGCCAATACAGAGTGGAGGTGATGATGGGAACACGACCAAGGCTTTAAAGGCTGAAGTATTACATTCACGATGGTTGTTTACCGGGAATTGGTTCATTTTTTATTGAGCTTAAACGCTGGGGGAAACATTTTCTCATTGCTTATGTTTATTTTTTAACGAGCATGAAGTCCGCGTTAAAACTGCTCGATGCGGGTTTATTTTTTAACGAGCTTGAACCCTGCAGTAACACTGCTCGTGGCGGGTTTATTTTTTAACGAGCTTGAACCCTGCAGTAACACTGCTCGTGATAAGTTTGCATGCCCCTAGCATAATAACACAAATCGAGGTGCATGCCCCCCAAGCTTCATTGCATTCAACTCGGTGGTTGGAATGAAGGTTTACCTTTGAGATTTGGAAAGGGGATTTGTTTCATTTTTTAATGAGGTTGACACAGTAAAAGAACTATCCTCATGACTCCTCATTTCATTTTTTAACGATGTCGACACGAGATAAGAACCATCCTCGAAATCCACCGTATTTACAGTATTTGATAGAAAATCAAAAACTGATGGATGATTAGGGTTGCTGGAATAATCTGCGTGGTAATTCGGAAGATGGGAGCGATGGTGGTAATCTTCCCATGGTGCCTCTCATATCATCATTTATTGAATGATTCCTTCGTCTGTAGAATGTACATGCGACCAAGGATCTGAAGAGGTGCCATATTCCTTAGACCTATCTATCCAAACACTCGATGAGCGTTGATTTGGGTTTGCCCCCCAAGCCAAGGAAATTGATTGCTACAATATTTCTAAAATGGCGATGATCCATGCTGACAAAATGTTTAGGAATCTTCCGAATCCATTAGATATAGAAGATTTCATATTGCAGGTTCCCACTGTGGCCACTTCCGCCAAATTACTCGGAGGCGGTAGGGCAAAATTATCCATTAAGGCAGGGTCTTTTAGGAGGCCTACTCCAATATTTTGAAGTGAATGATTGCTTCCATGGATCATTGGAATGCTTCCCGTAACTTGTGAACTATTGGGGAGAAATGTTTGTTGGTCGACGATTGTAATTCCTCCTTGGAAGGGAAATGCAATCTTCGTGAAGTAGGTCGACACAACTGCGGCCATGGCATATATCCAGGGCCTTCCCAGTAGGATGTTGTAAACGAGGTTTCCGTCGATTACTTCAACATCTATTTCTACTATTTTTCCCCCTAGTTCCACTTGCAAGTTACTTAAAATCCCATATGGGGTGTATGATCATCCATCAAATGCTTTTAACATCGTTGACAATCTCGACAAGGGTGGTGAGCCTAAATTTTTCCAGTAACTCATCGACATAATACATGTAGATGCCCCCTCATCAATAATTGTTCGATGAACAATTTTGTTGAGGGATTTCACTTGAATAAGGAAAGCTAGTTGAGCTGGTAATTGAGGGTCATATCCTTTATGATCAAAGGATACAAGATTGGAATCCGTTGGGTCAATCCCACCTATTACTGATAATAGATCTTGCTTTTGGGAGAGGCAATTTTGCGGTACCTCAAGTGCCGACATAGAGGACGGTGATTGGGCCAGGTCCTCTACTATATTATAATTCTGTGCTACTTTTGCACGAGGATTAAATGTCGATTTGTGTACTACTCCCTTTGGAAGCTTTATCATTGGTTCAGGAATGATGGGTGGCACAAATTCGGTCAAAGTTGTTGTCGAACTACTAGGTTGTTCATTAGCTTTGTTATTCGACAGCTGTGGATTCCCATAATCTTTATTCCTTGTCAAAGCATCATTTTGCTGCTTTGAGATAGAAAACATAAGCACTTGGGATCGGGAAGCATTTTGATTAGCAACCAGTTTGGTTCCCGGGTTTGGAAATGGATCAGTCAATACTGCTGAGGTTTTTGAACTCTTAAAGAGTTTCTTAACTTCAGCTTTATGTGGACAATCTCTCGTCCGATGATCCTCATCGCATATCTGACACCCCGCAGGGGGTTTCCTTTTCCCAGAAGGGTTTGCAGAAGGTTTTTCAGGAGATGACTCATCCTGCTTCTTTTTTCTCCCTTTCTTTTTCTTCTTGCCACTTGGTTGCTTCAATTGTTTGCCCTTGTCAGTCGACAGGTCATTTACCTCCGAGGCAAGAAGTTCCTCATTTGCATTTTGACTAGACATCTTACGGGCCTTTTTAGATGTAGACTTTGTCAATCTCGTGTCTGTTGCGCCAATCACACCATCGCCGGCATGAGAGTCATTGTTTGATTTAGGAGGAGGAGGGACCGAGAATTCCGGTCTAGGAGCGTCAGGTATTTTATCATAGAGCGTGCCAGACTGAGTGTAAATCAAGTCTAAATATTGTGCACAAGCGATAACTTGCTCTTCGGTGACGACTCCTCATTTTGCCACATATTCCATGATGGAAGGCAATAATGACTTAATAAACCATTTAGCTAAAAGCTGATTAGGAACATACGTTTTTACCATTCTACGACGACTTCGCCACTCATGTATATGATTAGATATGTGAGTGGTCGTTGTTTGTTTGAAATTGGTAAGAAGTTCTATTCCCGTTTCGTACCTTATCGGTAACTGAAAATGGGTTAAAAAGGTTGTGGCTAGGGTACTGAAGTTGTCAAACGAAGCTCTGGGCAATTCGATATACCATTTTGCTGCCAGACCAGTTAACGTCCTCTGAAAAAGGCAAAGTCTAATCGAATCATCGTTTAGGGTGTTTGATGAACACCATAGATGAAAGGTCATCACATGATTTGACGGATCTTCACCCGGATTTCCATTAAATTTAGGAATATCTGATGGAAGTTTATGTGGAATCGCTGGCCACCAAGGGGCGTAAGCGATTGGATCGTTTGTTAACCGAATTAAATCAGGTAACTCTAAAGTTGCCACGAAGGGTAACTGTTGATTCAGGTTAGGTGAAGCATACCCAAGATAAGATGGAATCGCCTGAGCAGTTGTTCTTTGCATACCAGCATAATGAATTTGATGTTGGTAACTTTGGTAAGGTTGGTGGGCATAACCATTGTAGAAAGGTTGATTTTGACCCTTTTGAATATACGGTTGTCCACTATTTGCAAAGATTTGTTGCTCAGATCCTTGGTATACTTGTTGGAATTGCGGTTGTTGGTATTGCACTAGCCATGGTTGTGAAGCCATGTGTTGTTGCCCAATACTAATTGTTTGGCCAAGATGAGGGGTAATTGTACCCGTTTGAACCTGTGCCATTCCACCAGTCGGCAATTGTGGTTGAGCCACAGGGTCAAGAGGCTGTTGCATTACAACCTGAGAAACCTGAGGTTGGCATACAACAGGCAACGCTTGTACTTGCAACACCGTCACAATAGCTGGCGTAGTTGGTATATTTGACATAGGTAAACATTGTTGCATCGAATATACAACTCTTGGTTGTTGAGGTAGTATCGGTACCCAACCGCTAGATGTAATTCCAGCATAACCTGAATTTTGTTGTGAACTCCCGTATGGCTGTCCTCCCGGAGGGGACAATGAAAGGGTATACTGCCCCCCATACGGCGGTAATCCGGTACTTAAAGGAATGGTTTGCCCTTGAGGACCGGACTACCCAAATTGACATCCCAAAGGATCAATTTGTTGAGACTCAACATAAGAGTTTCCGGATACTATTCCGGATGAACAAACAGGAACGGACCATACTGTCGAAATAGCCCCTGAGTGGGCTCCTTCTAGCGATTGAGAGCTAGTTGGGACAGATGGTATACCGGCAAACATTGTTGGAGTGATAGCAGGAAGTTCTGTCGTCACTATGTCGGACGACACAGTCCTAAATGTTGATGGTTGTTCAGAAATTTCTAGTCTATCCAAAAGATTACCTAGCGATTCTACAGGAGCTTCCGCTGGCAGTAGACTAATTTCTGATGAAGAAGGATACATAGTGATCTCGACTCCAAATTGCGATGGAGTACTAGATGGAGGATCCTCGACAATCTCTTCTATAGCAATCAGACCAGGTGGAAGAGGTAGACCGTCAGGTCCGTAAAATATTTCTGGTGCCGAAGAAGGTATGGAATCTGCAGCGACCAATGTTTGGGGAACAACACTTTCCGAACCAGTTGTAGATGGAACTGGTTCAGTAATACAAGTGTTTACCCTCAGACTAGGATCAGTACTACTGTCCTTCGGTGGTTGCTGAACTTCTTCTGTAAAGGCAGGGATACCAGAAATGTTTGGAGTAACCGGAGTCTCTGATGTTGTTGGAACACTTGTTCTAACTTTACCAGGAGATTTGGAACCGGTTAAACGAGTTCGCTTTGTCCGTAATAGTTTCGATTCCGGAGACAAAGACGGTTGACTCATAAGCCTCCGCGAATGATGGGGTTTCAATTGACTTTCTTCCACGATTGCGGATTACTCGATCAACTAAAATCAAGGGGAAGTATGTTTCTGAATTAGATGAATTTTAGACGCTTTGACACAACTTGTTTTTTCAATTTTAAAGAGTCGAGAAAAAACAAAAGATGACTCTAGTCGCCTTAGATTTTTGATGAGCCTGAAGTGACAAGTGCTCAGATGGACCTTTTTCGTCAAGGAGTCTGAAAAGGAATGAAACAGACTGCTCTGGAAATCTAGGCAGAGGGATTACCAAATCAATCGCAAAACTGCAGAATACTTTTTACGGTACGACAGTCAATCTTCCCGAATGTTGTGTTCAGTGCATTACGATCGATAGGGCGGCAGACACGGCTTCCTAAGGATAAAGGATTAAGCCTATTGTGGTCTCCCAAAATATACTCGACGGTACGTGGGAGCACAAGTCCGTACTGGCACTTATCGTCTCAAAGTGGAGAAATCACCCAACCAATAGCGAGAAAAACAGTTACCAGGCTTTATGATGCCGGAATACGTCTCTAGCCTAGACTTCTAGATGTTGTGCGTTAGGTTCCAAAGCATTGTTAGATTCATTAAATTTATTTTATAGTTGATCTTGCTTAAGAAATTTTCCTTTCAGGTTCACCGCGTGATGTAGATGTACAATTCCTAGAATGCAATCTAAGATGATAAACAGTCTTTTATCTTCTTTGAGCAATGAAAATCCTAGCTACTAAGGAAAGAGAGACAGAATTATTTCAACAAAGAGCAAAGAGTACACACTATATGCACTGTCCTAAATCAAACCAATAAAACAGTCTAAATGCAAATGCACATGCATGTATTTGTTTTCAGCCTTCTTAATATGTGAACGATAAAAAGAAAGCTAATGCACAAATCTGAATTACTTTTCAAGCGACAATTACTAACAAGTTTCTTTTCAAAATCAAAATGAAGACAAATGACAACACTTTGTGATTTGGAAATGAAGACTTGCTTTTGACACTAGAAAAACTACTAATTCAAATCAAATACAATAGTAACAAGGTAATCGACTATCAAGAGCAATCAGACTCTCTTCTATGACTAAAAACGACACTTGCGACACTTTCAAATCAAGAGACGACAGTACAATTACGTTACTTTTTTGCAAAGGAGAACTGAAAATGACTCAACAAATACACAAAAACATTTACAGTTCTTTACACAATGGAGGCGGAATAACAGCAAGGAAAGGGGTTTCAAACAGAGGTGTACTGACTACAGGCAGCAAAACTCTTGAATAGATCTGAAAAGAGTGAACACAGAAACCAAAATTTAGGAACAATGCCTAGTCTGATCAGCGCACATGTAACACAGTGAATTTGAAATGCAGCGCACCTACTACACTCGGGAAGTGCGCTGAATTTGAAATTCACAGAACAAACAGTGCGCTGGGCCAGGGGCGAGACTTTGCTTGGGTTCTAGGTCACAGTTTGCAGTTCAGTTCAGGGATTTTGGCCGAGCAAGTGGTAATCAGTAAATCAATCACAGGGGTAGATCCAAGGAGGTTTCTAGAGCCACCACGAGGGCAATTAGAGAGTTTGTAAATCAGTTGTTTAATTCATAAACAAAACTCGGAGATTGACTGAAGCAACGTTTATCTACTTTGCATTTGCATAGCAAATGCAGTTCGAAAGCTACCTGGCTCAACTTCAGGCTCCGTCTGTAAGTTTATAAAGTAAACAAATGCAGATAAACAAACAACCTAGTCGCTCCCCAGTGGAGTCGCCATTTTGTTACAGGGAAAAGTGTCTATGCAGAACTGCTAATCCCACTAAGGTGTGGTAGCTACCTTAGAAACAAACAGAGTAAAACTACATTCGTTTTCCTTTATGAAAGATAGATGAGAGAAGAATAAAGGAGACCAACCTCTGTCTTGCGCTTGGTTCCTTGCTCGATTCCTCTCTCTTCTGATAGTCTTTTGCTACTTGCTTCCTTGTACACCCAGCTTCACAGAGTACCTGTAGAATCAAAGAAGCATAACACTATACAAGAATATGGATCTATTCTCATAAACAATCTAGGATCAGATGTAAATTGACCATACAAATGCATGAAACATAAATGACACAAGAGTATGGAGGAAAACTTGAATAGCTTTATTGATAATCAAGAAAGAGCCAAGAGAGTTACAACCTATTGTTCTGACCCAACATCATCCTCTCAGCAAGTAAGCCCTTCTTCACCTCATACAAAGCTTAGATCACCCAACACTATGATGTTGCCTCAAGAAACCAACAGCAATTCTTTACAAGATGCCAAATTCCAGCCTCCAACCTCCTGGATCTCTGGGATGAGAGATCTATATATAGATATTTTCAGAGGTGTGAGTCAGCTCTGGGTTTTTGATTAGTGTCTTCTCTCTGATAGTTCTTGATTCCACTTGGATATCTCATTGATCTCTTACTCATCCTTAGGCAATTCTGAGAGGCAAGTGTCACAGGAGAAGTTTCTGGAAGATTCCATGATCATCCACCTCGCAAACTGTCTCCGCCACTTGTCTTTTCTCATCCATTGCACCCCATAGAAGGGCTTTTTGAAATGCAATGCACTTCCCGTGTGTACAAGGTGAGATGCATCGCACCCTGGCCATGGAGCAAGTGAAATGATCCAGTTTTGACCAGTTCTGAGTAGTTTTTCATGGAGAACTTCTGGGAGATGATGTAATCAGTTGACCTTGTTCTTTTAGGGGTTGGAACAACACCTTTAGGGACTTAGGAGCCCTTAGTTTATGGACATTTATGATTGGGGTTGCAGTGCCCAAAAATGTCTATAACACATAGAGAGAAACTTATCATTATCATAGCATGCTTCTACCACAAACATCTAACAACATGAGGCATTATCAAAGAAATAACTCAAGTTATGAACAACAATGATACAATGGATGTAAATACTTAGGAAAATAGGTAAATTGTGATATAGTGATAACATAGGGAAAATTAACCAAAGTGTTCAAGAATCTGAAGGTTTATTTCATTTTTTCATAGTGATGAGACAAAGTATCAACCTCAACATTGGCTTAGAATCCTAGTATGTTAGGGTATTGTAGAGTGGCATCAAAAGGAACAATCTGACATTAAACCCTTATGTGGATGTATGAGAACAAAATAAAATATGCATCTCCAATTATTATCAACTTATTGTTGAAATGAAATAAAGCATTAAAGCTTAGTAAACTCAAGTTTGGACACACAGATATAAATGAAAATTGATGTGTCCATGTTTAAGCTAAAAACGAATGATACATCTTTGGAGAATAGTTAGCATGTGAGTTAAGCTTGAACAAACTCCAATGAAGCATATGAAATTAATTTCTTTTGAAGTTTACTTAGTTGTTATGATTATATCCAAAGGTGAACTAGTCAACAAGATCAATCACAACATATAGTTGAAATTTAAATACATCATGAGAAAATTGATCAATGTTAATGATATCTACTAGATGATATAGCATGCAATGAATGTAGATCTACCAATTTAGATATAAAAAGAGCAATTCAACCCTAGGTTGTGTAGACAAAAGAAAAAAAGATTAAAAACAAATTATGAAGAATTTCTCAAGAATTTTGTGTGTGTGATAAATGTAAGTTCTCGTTTATAGTTATAGTCTGAGTTTTGGGTTAGATTGCTGGTTTGGATCAGTATTTTTCATCCTTGTTTAAAAAAGTCGGGGATGAATTAAACTTAGCAGGTATCAAGGTGTGCAAGTAATCTAAATCCTTATAGAAACAACTTGATTGCTTCATATATACATTATCCATTAATTTACAAGAAAAAGCATGTTGAGAGCCATACATAGTTGTTTTCATTAAACAGACGTATAAAAAACATAATAACAACATAATACTCATGAAAGTACAACCATATAAACCACATATAATCCATCAAAATTCTCATAGAAATACAAGGAGAAATAACCTTTCATTAATGATTCAAAAACAAAACCTGGGATGGGACTTCCTGGTTCCACGCGACCATAGAATGGCTGAGCCAAATATCTCTTCAGCAATTCACCCGCATGCCATATTCCAAGCATGAATGTGCGACTCAAACCAAAAGAACTAGACAGGGCATACCGAGGTTAAACCACCTCACCCTCATCAATAGAAACCAGGTTTACCGTAATCCATCCTGGATCACTAGGCCAACAAGCATGGATTCCACCGTATTTCTCCACCTACACCATGAGGAATTTTCCTTTCTCCTAGTCTCTCAGGCTTTACAGCAATCCAAACCCGGATCAATAGGACCTACACCGAGACTCATGTCTCTCAAGATTGACCACAATCCACACTGGATCACTAGGACCTAAATCAAGACCCACCCTCTAGGATTTACCGCATATCCCAAACCCAGGATTACTAGGCCTGACGGAGCGAAAAACCACCTCTAGGTTTTATCGTATATGCTGCCATTCACCGGCAATGATTCCAAGGCCATCTGAGGCAACAAAAAATATGGCTTTACCACAACCCACCGTCCAATTTAGGCATTACTAGACCATGTGTTCTATCATTTCATAGATCCACCTCACTCAGCTTCGAATCCATCTGGCCATCTAGCTCAATCAAAACATGAGAACCCCATCACACAATGGCTATCCATAAATGGAAAGGATAGGTTGAAAAAATGGTTACACCTAGCAAAACCCATGCCATAACAACAAAAGAACCACATGCAATACCATGCATGCCAAATCTAGCAAGGAAATCACACATGCAAAGTGATACCTGCAAAGAACCATGTTGTAGTTGCTTGATCCTACTCTTCCTTACTTGCTCCTTCCTTCTTTGCCTTTCTTGATCCCATGCATAACCATAGAAAAATCTTGGGCCAAGAGCTTACACTAACTGAAGATATTTCCAACTGATCCTCATAAACCTTTTTATGAATGAGGCCTCTACTTTCTTCATTTTCTATCATTTTCCTTCAATTTCCTCCTCACATGCAACCTGTGACCTTTCACCTTCCTTTTCTCCTAATTTCCATTATTGTCATAAATAAATGTGCCAAAAATGTCATTTTTCCTTTCCAAAGCCTTATCCATTGCCTTTTCCATAAACAACCAAATGAACGTCCACACTAGGATGTCTTTTTCACCATTCAGCTTGGAATACGTGTCCCATCATTCGTGGCCTTATATATATTTTTACATGAATTTTCACTAGGGTTGTTACATAAACATAGGATTTTTGGGCTGTGAGTATAGATTCCTCTATTCATCATCTCATGAGAGATATGAGATAGAGGTAGCAATCACAGGATTTTTAAGGAATTATATTGTAATAAAATGCAGAAAACTAACAAACATTATAAGATAAAAAGAAATACCAATACATAAGAGGGACCTAAGCCACTGGGGTTAGTCCCAAACCAAGAGCCTCAACCCTCTGAAACTAACTCAATGATGGATCAATAAGAAAATTCTCATTATCATTTCATCAATGTCAACTACATCACATAACAAGTTAAAAATAATTGTATCAAGTGCTTGAACTCAATAACCTCTTAGATGAAAACAAATTTTGAATCCTAATGAGCTCTTTGGCATGTTTATTTATACAAGAGGGTAGCTACCAATGACTCCCTAGAAAATAGGGATGTTTGTCTCCCAAAACTTGAGAAAGGTGGATATAGATCTCCTTGAAGTACAATTTCTTGGCATCCAATGACCTCATCCTGCTTGGCTACTAATGACCTCGAGATGATGAGAAAGAAAGTAGTGATTTTGGTTGATTGAGGGAGTTAAGGAGGTGGACAACCTCCTAGAATATCTCCATGTTGTCTACTTTGAGCTCTTGCATTGAAATCATCTCAAAATCATTCCATTTCTTGCATTTAAAACATATTAGGCCACATGACATAGAAAAACATATTTTACCCCTCTCACTAAGCATTAATATAACAAAAAATTGTAAATAAATGTGTGGAAGAGATAGTTTTAAAGTTGGAGGATGGCATTATGACCCTTATGATATGCCTATTGATGAGCATCATCAGTTAGTAACAATTATTTACGAACATATCAAAATGAAATCTTACACCTATCAGTTTGTAAATATGTGTGAGTCAAGTAAGACCTAGCAAGTCCTATGTTGAACTAATAAGTATTGTGTTTCAATCAGATAATTGAACATTTCAGGATGGTGAGGACATAAGGGAATCGAGGCTAAGGAGAGTACTCAAAATTACCACCTCCTATAGAAATACCATTTCAATCACCAAAGATAGCTCTCATATTGTGCTCCCTAGAGGTAATTAATGACACTTTAAGAGGGCACCAAAAAGTTGAAGTGGAAGTAGAGCACCTTCCATCAAGACTGGTAATTCTCAAGGGATCATGGCACTTGGATAGAGGACCTCCAATTGAGGAAATTATTAGGGAGCTCTAGAAGATTAAGCTACCAAAGCTTGTTGGAGGCCATGCTAGTGAACGAGTAGAAGCCTGGTTGGAGGGAATGACAAGATGTTTTACACTTATAGAGTATACTTCCAATTCAAAGGATAAGATAGAAATATTTGAACTCAGATATAAAGAAGTACTCGCCAACATATTATGAAGAATATAAAGTAGGAGCCTTCCATGATTTTTGGTACAGGGATACGAAATGGTAGAAGAATATGAAATTGTATTCATGGAATTAGTTAAGTATGTCTCCTACATGGATATTGATCAACACCAAGTGAATCATTTTGTTTAAGGATTGAACCCTAATATTAGGGGAATTGTCTAAATGTGGAAACCATACTTTGTTGTAGAATTTATTGAACATGCTCACTATGTAGAAGAGAGCTAAGACTTGAAATGGGGAAAAAGCCATTTTTCTACAACATCCAAGCTTTGTGGGGAAGGCCCCTCAGACCTTCTCCATGGGAGGAAGTTTGATACCACCACATATGGAAATTGGGTTGTACCTAGAACACTGACAGTCAGGATTTAAATGGGTACCAATGCAAATTCATTGATATATTTAGGGAATCATGCAAATCGAGGTCAAATAGGGGGATCTATAAGCAGGAGTAGGGGTCCTAGGGGAATAATATTTTTCTAGAGAGTTGTAAAAAATTATGTTTTGAGTATACCATGCATCACTTGTTGGGGATGCGAGGGACCTCATCACCAATGTGATTATCCATAGTTACAAACTGGAAACAAACATAGAGAAGGAAAATCACCGATGGGAGGAGCAAGAAACCACCATCAAATATGTGTATTAGTGGAAAACCAACAAGTTTAACACCAAACCGTCGTGATAGAAACCTCAGGTAAGATAAGCAATGTAACATTTAAAATTTTGTTTGAATCTAGTGCTACAGTTAGTTTCATTTCACCAGTTACATTAGAAAAAAATGGGTTCGTATCTTATGAGCATGGTGACTTTAAAAAAGTCAAAATGGATTTTGGGATAAAACAAGCAGTCATACCTATTTTTGACCAATGTCAGGTAAACCTAAGGATGTGTACAACTATGTTGAAGGCATACATCATGGCACTAGAATGTACAATGTAATCATTGGAATGGACTAGCTAGAAGCTCATTGAGCTTTGGTAGATTGTTTAAAAAAGAAGGTGATTTGTTTAGATGATGAAGGTAGGTCAATTGAGAGTGATGTTATCAAGAGAGGAGTGTCCCTAAGATTCATCTCCATAATGAAGGTAAAAAAAATTCACTGGAAAGGTTGTAAAGTATATGTGGTCGAGGCTATAAGTGACCAAAAAGGACCCTCCCTAGATCAACACCCAATTTTGTCAAAATTTGAGGATTTTTTCCCCAAGGAATTGCAAAGATTATTTCTTGTGAGGGAGAAAAATTTCACAATTGACCTAAAACCTGGCATAGAACAAATATCCAAGACGCCCTATAGGATGATGACTCTAAAACTTTGTGAGTTGCAGATGAAGTTAAAAGAGCTATTAGACTTGGGATTTATTAGACCTAGTATTTCACCTTGGGATGTGTCGGTGATTTTCGTCAAGAAGAAGGATGGTTCCTTAAGATTGTGCATGGATTATAGGGACTTGAATTGAGCCATAGTAAAGAGTAGGTACATGATACCTATAATATATGACATCTTCGACCAAATGAATGGAGAAATGATTTTATAGAAAATTGATTTGTGATATGGATACCACCAATTGAGTATTAATGAAGGTGACATCCCAAAAACTACCTTTAGGACCTAGTCTGGGCAATATGAGTTCGTAGTAGTGCCATTTGGTTTAACCAATGCACCTGCGTTGTTAATGAGTCTCATTAATGGCATGTTATGGAAGTATTTGGACCAATTTTTGCAAGTATTTGTGGATGATATTCTTGTGTATTCCAATAATGAAAAGGATCATGAAGGGAACTTAAGGTTTCCATTAACATTCTTAAGAGAAAAATAATTGTATCAAAAATTGTCTAAATGTTCTTTCAAAAGAGGAACATTCATTATCTTGGGCGCATCATTTCATGAGAATGGATTTTAGTTGACTTGGAAAAGGTAAAGGCCATAATGGATTGTCAAGTACCAAAAAATTCTCATGAGGTGCGTAGCTTCATGGGGCTAGTAGGTTATTATCGAAGATTCATGGAAGGGTTTTTGAAGATTGCAAAACCCATCACCACATTACAATGAAAGGGGGTTAGGCATGAATGGAAAGATTAATGTGACTCAACATTCACTGAATTAAATAGATTACTAACTAGTGCACTGATCCTTCAAGTTCCTAACATGGATAAAGACTTCAATGTTTGCATAGATGCTTCGAAGCAAGGGTTGGGAGCAGTGTTGATGCAAGAAAGTGGAATAATATCTTATGCATACAAAAAGTTGAAGAAACATGAAGAGTTGTAAGTTATCCATGACTTAGAATTAGCAGTAGTGATGCTAACTTTGAAACTGTGGAGACACTACCTCGTTGGGGGAAGCTTTAAGTTAAGAATTTATCATTAGAGCCTCAAGAATCTCTTCACTCAGAGAGATATGAATTCTAGGAAGAGGTGGTGGAGTGAATTAATCAATGGGTATGATTTCTGGATTTCGTACATTGAGGGAAAGGAGAATGTAGTGGTCGGTTCACTAAGTAGGAGGCCACAAACCTTCTCCCTGGTACCCTTGAGGGTCGATTTAAGGGAGCATATGTTGGAGAAACTATTTGAAGATAGTTGGTATCTAAATGTTACATAATTCCTCTAGAGAAGGAAGTAGGTAGAACCAAAGTTTGAGGGGTATGTCCTTGAACTAGATGGACTATTGAGATTTCAAGGGAGAATGTACATCCCCAAGGAAGGGGGTATATGAAGAACCATTCTCAAAGAGTCACATAGAGCACTCTACTGTGCACATCCTAGGGTGAAGAAGATGTATGTAGACATGAAGAAACTCTTTTTTTGGGTAGGCATGAAGCGTGACGTAGTCCAATTTGTCACAAAGTGTCTTGAGTGTCAATGAGTGAAGGATGATCATCACCACCTAGAAGGACTTGTACAACCGTATGACATCCTTATGTCTAAATGGGAGGTCATTTCTATGTATTTCATTGTGGCTTTTCCACTCACTTCACAAAGGTACAATGCCATATTGGTTATAGTTGATAAATTGACCAAAAGTGCCCATTTCATCCCAGTAAGAGACATTGTTACAACGTTATCAATGCGGAACAAGTATTTATAGGAAAATTTATCTGGCTACATGGGTTACCCACAAAGATCATTTTTGATAGGGACTCTTGATTTACATCAATACTTTGGATAAGCTTGCAGTCAACGTTGGGGACTCAGTTGAACCTGAGCACTACATATCATCCAAAAACAAATTGGAATATTGAAAGAGAAAATCAAGTTATGGAAGATATGCTTAGAATGTATGTCATGGATAATCAAACTCAGTGGGAAAGGTAATTCCCATTGGTAGAGTTTTCTTATAATAATAGCTACCACAGATCAATCGGGATTCCTCCTTATGAATCTCTATATGGGAGGTCATGCAGGACACCATTGAGTTGGGAAAGGTCGAAGGACAAAGTAATAGTCAGACCATAACTAGTTCAAGAAATGGAGAAACTAGTAAGACAAATTTGACAAAGCTTAAAGGAAGCATAAGATCGGAAAAAGATTTATGTTGATGCAGACAAGTATAATCGATGTTATGAAGTAGGACACTGATTTTTTATTCATATTCAATCCAACAAAAGCATTATTTAGTTTGGGAAAGGGATAAAGTTTTCACCTCAAATTATAGGAACTTTTGGAATCAAAGATAAAATTGGACCAGTTTCCAATCATCTTGTACTACCACCCCATTTCATAAAACTCATGATCTTCTTCATGTATCTATTCTACAACATTATGTTTCTGGTAAATATCACAAAATACATTGCTGGGAAATATAGGTCTTGGAGGTGGGAACCATAATGGTCAAACCATTACACATATTGGATAATGGGGTTCGACAACTCCAATATCACTTGGTGGACAGGGTTAAGATCTGGTGGGACAAGAATAGTCCAAGAACTACTACCCAGGAGGATGTAGAGACTATATGTCATGACTACCCCCTTAGTTTTGACCATTTTTTATGCCCATTTTGACCAAGATAGCCACCTATGCTGAGATACTAATTATAATCCATGTTATTTTATTTATGAATGCTATGTAATATTGAAGAATTTTAATATGACTTATCTAATGTATGATTTACCTAATTTATGTCTTACTTGGTTATGATTTATCTAGTGTATGACTTATTAGAATTATGATTTATTTGGATACAATTTATTGTGTGAGTGAATTATTGAAGTTGTTATTTATCTAATGTAAGATTTACTTCCAACATGTCAATATTAATTGAAAAAAATTGGTAACACGAATACCAAACTTAATAACATGATGATTATGATCACTTTTCTATATATATATTTTGATGTTATTTTAATGCATGGATGAGAACTAACCTACATATTGGAAATAAATATATGATAGCTAATATCCATGCTAGTGACTCAAGGATGCCAAGACATCCAATGAGAAATGGTATGATGAACAATGTTATATTACGTTTTGTATCTACTTAATATGTTCTATTATGACATGGGTAACATGAAGATTATCTGTGACCTAACTTTATGGTTGTATTATTTGATGAAAAGTATCCAACCAAAGTCGTAGTGTGGTCCATATTAAGGTGTTGACCCTATTTTTTGAGGAAGGGTGGAGGCATTTCCCACTGTATAACCTACAAGCATAGAATTGTGGGACGAAAGTGATGGGCACACTCCCCTAGATGTGTGATAATGATTACTTATTTCCATTTGGGGAAGTTAGGTAAATATAGTCGATTCTTCCACCATCTTAGTTCTATCAGTGGTTAGATCAGTATAGTCGATGCCATAGTATACTAGAACAAAGGATGGATAGGATGGAAGCAAAAGTAGATTAGCGAGGGTAGGAGGCTATAGGTTAGTTGGGGACTCTATATGGGAAGTGGCATCCTTGCTTGACTTACTTAATTTTACTATTATATCTCTCTCTCTTTGTTTTGTTATGCCTTATTTTCATACTAATTTGTGCCCTAAATGAACTAGCTAAGCGAAACCGATGCGGTGATCTTGAAATGCGAATATGGAAATTCAAACACGAGCACCCCTATTAATTAAAGTAAATTGAAGAATGAATATTATGTATATTTCCTAATTGGTAGTGGGGAAGAAATAACATGTTTGATTCAGACTATCCATTCCTCCCTCTCATATGGACATGTTCTTCTCTGAAGGGGCTTGTATATGTTGTTCCTATATTTATGTAGTTTCATCATGTTGGTGAATGGGTGAGGTTAAGGGAGCTTAAGAGGGACTAGGGAAATAACCTCCTCTCTTTCTATACTGCTTGTATAATTTTGACTCTAACTTCGGGATAAAGTTTTCTAAAGGAGGGATGTATGTAATTCCCTACCTAATCCTATCACTAGTAGAAAATGATAAAATTAGTGACTAGGTGACTAAAAACATTAGTCACCATAGCTTTTTCTAGTGAAATACTACCAAAAATGAGCAATCTTAAGTGACTGAACTAAAAACGACTAACATAAATGACTAATTTAGTCCCAGGTTAAAATATACGACTAAAAAATAAGTAATAAAATTAAAAATGACTAACATTAATGACTAATTTAGTCTAGGAACAAAAATACAACTACATAACAAGTACTCCAATAATACAAAGTAGTCGTTTATGTTAGTCATTTTAATTGTGTCACTTTGGCAATCTAAACTTACAAGTGATAGGGGATTCAAAGGTTGTTGTAGATTGACTAAAATATTATACTTCCTTAAACACTTCTTTATTGGATTAGTGGATGATTAGAGTTATAGAGTTAATTAGAATATTCAAGGTTATATCCTTTGATCACATACATAGGGAATTCAATTCAAAGGCTAACAAATTATCCAAAATGGGAGTGGGCTTACAATTGGGTCAAATACATTATGAAAAATAACTATAAGGAGAAGTGTTGGTTAATTAGTAGAGGACACATTTCCTTTAGTTAAAGACTTAAATTTTCATGCATATACACATCTATTTCACATTTATTTTTCATTTTTCAAAGTGGTAGCGCCAACGATAGGGTATCAACTTCAATCAATGAATGTTCATTTAGTACCACTACCATGTTTCCTTAATGTAGGTTGTAAAATGTATTAATTTTTCTTCACAACTTGTCATGGTGCTTAACATACTTGTCTACACCTCTAAGTGACACTACAAACCCCAAACCTATCTAACTATTTTACCTCTTCAACCCTTCTTAGAGTCTTCTTAGATGTGCACTCATGCCTGAAGCAGAACATAACACTATCATCCCAAATGTGCATGTTCATTCCCTCTTTTAATGCCTCTTTGAAGCCACATTATCACATTGCTTAGAATGAAATGTTCACGTCTTAAGGCAAAGCATGTACTTTGCTTATGAAAACTAAACTATGCAAGTGACTAGGACTCCATTTTCTCAAGATGAAAACATAGGGTGTTACAACCCCATTCACACAACAATTTGAATATATTTAACCTAAATAAGGATACATACCATACTCCCAAATTTGACATATGACTTTTAAGAAACTAACACTTGATTTTAACTATTAAATCTTCTTACTATATATTATATTTTATTTGCAGGCACTTAATAGGCAAGAGCACTTAAATGTTTTCAGTGCAACCAAGTTAAGAACACTTGTTTCCTTCCCACATCTCAAACTCTACCTCCATAAAATTTAACAACAAAATTATTTCATAGAAACCATAACCTTAAAATTAAATTATTATTATTATGATGATAAATGGCAACCATAAATGTTTTTAAACACCACTAAAAACATGTAAGATCCCATTAGTTTCTCAAATACAACTCTAATATGATGTAAGTGAAAATAAAATATTGTATATTTTTTTTCACCACGAAAATTTAAAATATTGTATATTGTTTTTTACCATGAAAATTTTAGCATTTTGAAAAAGTTAAGTTTTAATTTTGTTTCCAAAATCCCTCCCAACCAGAATTATGTATCTATTTTCTTTTCATAGGGACGAAGAAAAAATAATATTTCAAAGAGTTTCAAATTATGGTTTTACCGTAGTAGTATACTCGATATTTAATGGCAACATCAAATTTTCAGTCCATTGATGGTGCTATGTTCCATTTTTAACTTCAATGCATTTTGGCCCCACATTCAGTGTTCCACATAGAGAGGAGTACATGCACCTCCGATCTCTGGTTCAAAATCCATTGTTTTTATGTAGCCATGCTTGTATGCTTAGGCGTTAATCTCTTTGTTACATTCTGTTACTATTTATAGGGCATTGGCATTTGATGAGTTTGGGAGGCCATTTATCATAATAAATTATCAGGAGCATAAAACCCGAATAAGGGGATTATATGCTCAAAAGGCCAACATTGTGGTTTCTAGGGCTGTTGTGAGAATCCTATGCACCTCACTTGGCCCCAAGGGAATGGAAAAGATGATCTGGAGCCTTGACCATTGCAAAACATATGTTAAAAAATCGAGAAGAAATATGGATGTATGTTAAACATTTGAAATTTGGAGGGTTATCATTTGGAGGCAAAGCTAAGGCACAAGCCTAGGGAAACTTGTACATGAAAAATCACAGAGCCTATGGTTTCTGGATATTTGAGGGTTTGGCTATTAAAAATTTCTGCTAAAACATGCTTTGACATATTTTGTACAGTGATAGTTTCTGCGACCTTTTAAATGAGGCAGAATTGAGGGATTCTAGATCATCGTAAGTGTAAATTTAGGCATTCTATCACACTTCATCATATTTGAAAAGTTAATTACCAAAGAGTTTCTTCAATGGTTTCTACCTTTGACACCATTAGTACTACCACAAATCCTCACAATCCCAACAAATCCTTCTAGGTATGCATTTATTTTGCCGGTATTTTCTTCCTGTAAATATGGAGTATGTCACAGCCTCCAGAAACATGCCTAATGTACAATTTTGTGGTTTTGAGCCTATTATTGACTATCCCTTTTACATTCAAATTATGCACCATGTTTCAGTGCAGTTGACTTAGGCTGGCTTCGCTTTCTTAAGGTCAATTGGTCCATGCCAATAAATAATTTATAGCACAAGACTTTAATCAAGATCACAATTTGGTTGTAAGTCCTTCAAAGATGTTTTCCGAGAGATAATTTACTCACATTTGAAGTAATATATAATTTCTCAATTATGTTTTGGTAGGTATTTGGAAAAAAGTTTCCTTTATGCCCCCATTTGATTGATATAGAATTATAAAAATGGAAATTTATCAAGGGAGGGGGCTTTGTTTCTGACCTGTAAAAAACATTGTCTTTGTCTGATACATATGACAATATAGCACACCAACTGGTTGTGTTAACATGTTTTTTAAAACAATTTAACTCAGTTAGAATCAAGTTCACTTGAATTACCATTTCATGAAAAACCACAACATGAAGGTGGGCTTGAATTTTTAATATAAACACATGGCCCTGATATCGAGTTGCCATGATTTTGATCCTTACCTCAAGGTGCCCTAAGGCTACCCTAAGGTGTTGGGTAAATCCCTTGGGAATGGAACCTAGGTAGTTGTTATCAAGCTCCCACTCCACAAGCCTTGGGGTGGGCTAGGGTATGTAATATGAAATATATGCCCTAATTTTAACTCCTACCTCCACGTGCCTTTAGTATTTTTCTGGTAAATAATTTGGGAGTGAAAATTTGGCCAATAGTGTTGAGCTCTTTTCTTCCAAAGATTCAAGAAGTTATAATTAAGGATTGGGCTTGGGCTTGTAACACATGCACTTGGTATTCATCTCCATGTGCTAGAAGTTCAACATCTACCTCCAATATCCCCTATAGATTCCTGGTAAACCCCTTGGGAATGGAAACTTGGCCAACTAATTTCATTATGTTCATTTAGATTTATTATAGGTAAGCATGAGAAAATGTCTTTAATCTCCTAAAGTCTATATATTGTATTTCTTTGTGTTGTTATATATGTGTATTTTTTGCATGGGCCATATTATACTATTTTATTGGTATTCTATTGCATAGTAGTGTTACATCATCTTCATGAATCAAGTAACACAATAAGATTATTATCTTTGCAAATTATTTGTTTTTCAAATCGTTCAACCCCCAAATGATAGTATCTCAAGCCTCTCTTTCAATCTAGAATCTAACTATTTGGTGGCCACTTCTTAGGATAATCAGGTTTGTTCTCAACTATCTCAATTTACCATTTACTAAAATGAGGCCAAGTTATTAAAAATGTAATGATAAATTGTGGAACCAATAACAAGATCAGATTTATATTTACCTCATGGTGAATATTTTAGACTATGTCACTCCGGGGTCTTGGATAGATGGTAAATAAGGGGTGTTTCATAATGCTCACCAAGGTTCAAATCCCATACGGACACATTTTTCTCCTCTAGGGCCATCTTACCCGCGCAAGTGGACTTTCTTAAGTGGTTTGTGCTCTGTTCAATTCTTAGTTGACTTTGGAATAAAAAATAATCCTCAGCCATGACTCCTTAGCTGAAGGGATATTTTTTGAGTGATGTAATATGATTACATTGCATTGTGATATTCTCATATTGGGAAAGGGCATGTTTGTTGCATAGTGATAATGGAAGTATGTTGCGAAAATAATTTATTTGACAAACCTTCTAGCTTGCTTTGGTGTTGTGGATGTCATAAGTTCACCTACAAACTAAAATAAGCTTTTATATTAAATGACTTAGGCCCTTTATATTGGATATTGGTGGCCCTTAGGAAATATTTTTGGTGAATGGACCAACACGTGGGTAATATTGGATATCCAACCTTTCTTCAAAACCCAAAATGATATTATATTTGTTAAGCCATTTTGAAATTTGGCCCTTTCCAATGTTACAAGCCCCCCTGCTATTGAAATTGAACAGAACTCACACTAATTTAGGAAAATATCTTACTGAAGTGAAACCATTTTTTTTGAAATGCATTGTTGGGAGTATGGCTACACCACCGTTTTCTTCATTGATTCTAGATTTTATGACTCCAATCATTGTCGTCATGCTAAAATTGAGTTTAACTTCTCACAAGCTTAGGATATGTAAAGAGTGATTGTTTGTTGAATCATTTTGACCATTAGTGAGAATTGTGGTAAGTTTCTAACATTGTAAAGATATGACTTGTTCACACTTTATGCCTTTCCGCCCATTATGGTAGACACAGGCATTGAGTGGGTTATTAACTTATTTTCAATGGTTCAAAACTAGTATACAACAATAACTCAAGAAGGATTTGAAATAAAAGTTAGGAAAAAAAGGGGCAAAAATGGAAATTTTTTTGTAAAAACTAAGAAATGATGTTTTTTTGAGTCACCAATTTGGATAACACTGGTTATTATAAGGACTTTTTTTTCAGGGAAAAAATCCTTTGACATGTCATAATTTCATGTCTATGCTAAAAATTTATCTCTATGAGAGAAAAATAGATTTTCTCCTCTCAATAAGAGTGGAGGATGAGGTCTTCACCATCACATTATGGATTATTTTGTTTGTTTGATGTGTCTTATACCTAGTTTTAAAAATCGGTCTAGTTAAACCGAAAATTACTCAAACTGGTCAATTAGCTCCCTGAGATATCAAACTGGCCTAACAAATTCGATTAGTTAGTTGGTCAGGATTGATAGGGTACCAAATCGGCCAGTTTTGGTGCCAAATCTACCGGTTCAGCCGATTTGGTACTTAGACGACCGATTTTTGTAAAAAACTGGCTAGTTAGAAAGGCACATGGTTGGGCATGTTGATGGGTGTCCTAGGTGGTTTTTGGAGGTGATTTTTAGAAATCCATGGTAGGTTCCCTTCTAAATATGCCCAACTAAGCTTATAAAATAATTCCGAAGCTCCTATTTTCCTCACACATTTGATTTCTAGTTTTTTTGTGCATATGAGAGCTTGGATTGATTGAGTTTTGGAGCAACAACAACAAGTTTGGAGGTTCTTTGTCATCTTGGAGCTAGTTTGGTGTTTTCTAGTGGAGTTGAGGGTGTTGATCTTGTTGGAAATAATACTGAGAGGGGGGGTGAATCAGTATTATCAAGTTCTTTTAATAAATCTTCCTTATTTATTCTTTGAATTATTTTTGCATGTCAGTACCATAAAATAATGAGCATGAACAAAGAAAACAGATAGTCACACCAAAGAACACAAGATGTAAGGTGGAAACCCAATGTGGGTGAAAACCACCTGCTGCAATATGTCTCTATCTTCTTTCAAATTAGAAACTCCTTTTACAATGGTTTTGTACTGGTGCAGTCCTTTACCAGTACGCACGCTGCAACCTGCAGAGAGCTACAACTCTCTCTCGTTTTCCAGTCTCTTCTGGAAGGGAGCTACAACCCCCTACTTCTTTTCTTTCAAGGACCACTTTTCATAAATTTTCAAACTGCGCCTTCAGTGGCGCTGCGACCACCGCACCTGCGCCTTCTGTGGCGCCTCCGCACTGTGTCTTCTGTTGTGACTCTGCACTGCGCCTTCTGTGGCGCCTCTGCACTGCGCCTTCTGTGGCGCCTCTGTGGCGTCTCCGCACTGCGCCTTCTCTGGCGCCTCCACACTGCGCCTTCTCTGGCGCCTCTGTGGCATCTCCGCACTGCGCCTTCTGTGGTGCCTCTGTGGCGTCTCCGCACTGCGCCTTCTGTGGCGCCTCTGTGGCGTCTCCGCACTGCGCCTTCTGTGGTGCCTCTGTGGCGTCTCCGCACTGCGCCTTCTGTGGCGCCTCCGCACTGCGCCTCTGTGGCGTCTCCGCAGTGCGCCTTCTGTGGCGTCTCCGCACTGCGCCTTCTGTGGCGCCTCCGCACTGCGCCTTCTGTGGTGCCTCTGTGGCGTCTCCGCACTGCGCCTTCTATGGCGCCCCTGTGGCGTCTCCGTACTGCGCCTTCTGTGGCACCTCCGCACTGCGCCTTCTGTGGCGCCTCTGTGGCGTCTCCGTACTGCGCCTTCTGTGGCACCTCCGCACTGCGCCTTCTGTGGCGCCTCCGCACTTCCGCAGCTACAGCACTCGAGAGATCACCCTTCACAGATTCGCTTTCAACTTCCCTTTCATAGATCAAACTTTTAAAACAATAACCCAATATTTCAGATCTTAAGATATTCGATTTGCAAGAATGAGTTAGCCAAGTGATCTCCTTTGCTTTATATAGGATTAGGCCTTTCACAATACCACGAGCCAAAATCATAAGATCAAAAAACTGTTGGACTAATACCATGAACCAACCATGAAAGTACGTGAGATCAACACTTTTGACGAAGTACCATGGTCCAAAACCATAGGTTCAAATACCAAGGACTAACTACCATGGACCAAAGGTAAGTTCTCCAACATATACGCGCTTTTCCTCATAGGTTCAAATACCAAGGACTAACTACCATGGACCAAAGGTAAGTTCTCCAACATATACGCGCTTTTCCTCATAGGTTCAAATACCAAGGACTAACTACCATGGACCAAAGGTAAGTTCTCCAACATATACGCGCTTTTCCTTGCATGAAAGTGCGTGAACTTTTCTCTACATGAAATAAACTTTTCTCTGCATATAAGTGCGTGAACTTTTCTCTACACTATAATTTATTATCTGAGATGAGTGGGTTGCCATCAAGTACAACATATGTATCATAATGCCAACAATCTCCCCCTTTGGACTTGATGGCAACAACAACCAATCACTCTCCCCCTTTGACATCAAGGGCAAAGGGTTATGCTCCCCCTAAGAACATGCTCCCCCTGACTATAAACCAGATCTGCAAAAAGAACCATAATCCATGACCATGAAAGAGATAGAGACATATTGTAGCAATATTCAGACCAGCATCCATGATCTCATTCTGTACTTCCTCCATAATGCCAACAATGCATGATATGCTCCCCCTGAACCTGTGCCATTCGATCTTTGACCAATCCACAACCCAGCACATGTACGCATATACTTCAGATGAACCTTGCGTACAACCAACAATCAGAAGAGATTCAATAACAAGATGATGCATCAACAACCCCCAGCTTTTGCCTGAGGTATTCAAAGGTCTCCCTAGGCAATGGTTTGGTGAGTATATCAACAACCTGTTCCTTAGAAGGAACATACTCCAACTTGACCTTTTGTTCAAGCACTTGTTCCCGGAGAAAGTGATACTTAATTGGTATGTGCTTGGTTTTTGAATGCATGACTGGGTTCTTTGAAATGCTGATTGCACTTTTATTATCACATAAGATGGAGATGGGTGGTGTACAAGTGATTTGAAAATCCTGCAAGGTCTGCATCATCCAAAGGAGTTGAGTGCAGCAAGATGCAACAGCAACATATTCTGCTTCAGCTGTAGGCAAGGCAATCAAACTCTGTTTCTTGCTGAACCAAGATACTAATCTGGAACCCATAAAGAATGCACCACCACTTGTGCTTTTCCTGTCATCCACGCTTCCGGCCCAATCTGCATCTGTATAAGCATGAAGTGTGAGATCTGTATCTCTAGGATACCATAAGCCATAGTTTTGAGTCCCTTGAAGATATTTGAAGATTCTCTTTACTGCCTGAAGATGAGTTTCCTTTGGATTTGCCTGAAATCTTCCAACTATTCCCATTGCATGCATGATGTCTGGTCGGGAACCTGTCAAATAAAGTAGACTTCCAATCATAGATCTGTAAGTTGGTTGATGCACTGCTGCTGATTCATCATTTTCACTGAGGTTACATCCTGTGACCATGGGTGTACATACTGGTTTTGCTTCTTCCATACCATATTTCTTCAAAATCTGCTTGAGATACTTGGTTTGAGACAAGAAGATCCCTCCTTCATTTTGTTGGATTTTCAAACCAAGAAAATATGTCAGTTCTCCCAACAAGGACATTTCGAATTCTTTCTGCATCACCAAGGCAAAGCTTTGACTCATAGCTTCTTCATTGCTGCCAAAGATAATGTCATCTACATACACAACAAGTATCAGCAATTTGTCATTTTCAACTTTTATATAAAGATTGCTGTCTGCTGATCCTTTTGAAAAACCTTGTTGATGAATATATTTGTCCAAACGATAGTACCAAGCCCTTGGAGCTTGTTTGAGGCCATAGAGAGCCTTTTTCAATCTTCATACAAGATTTGGATCATTTCCAAGAATGAAACCATCTGGCTGCTCAATGTATACTTCTTCTTCCAAGTCTCCATTCAGAAAGGCTGATTTACGTCCATTTGAAATACTTTGAAGTTTTGAAATCTTGAGAGAGCAAGGAACATTCGGATGGCCTCAAGTCTTGCAACAGGAGCAAAAGTTTCTTCAAAATCTATTCCTTCTTGCTGCACATACCCTTTACAAACAAGTCTGGCCTTGTTTCTAATTACTTCTCCATTTTCATTCAATTTATTTTTGAAGACCCATTTTGTTCCTATAACATTCTTATCCTTTGGTCTAGGAACCAGCTCCCAAGTGTTGTTCTTCTCGATCTGCTCAAGTTCTTCATCCATTGCTTTGACCCAACATTCATCTTTGCATGCCTCTTTCACATTTTGTGGTTCAGTGGAAGAGAGTAATGCCAAATAGCTTGAAGCTTCTGCAATTGTTCTTCTTGTTTGTACACCTGCTTCTTTCTGTCCCAAAATCTGAGATTCTGGATGATTCTTCTAAACATATCTGGATGGAGTCTTCTCTTCTATCCTTATCTGCTCCTCTGGTTCTTCTTGAGGTTCTTCTTCTTCATCATTCTGTCCTTGAGGGTAGCCTTCATCTTCTTCAATGTCTTCATGATGTACTTGCTTAGGAATGTATCCCTTCTCATCAACCACTACATCAATGCTGTCAACAATTCTGCCAAGTCTTTTATTGTAGCACTTGTATGCTTTGCTATGTGGAGAATAACCAAGAAGAATGCCTTCATCTGCTCTAGGTTCAAGTTTGCCAAGTTTCTCATCAGTATTCTTAATATAACATTTGCTCCCAAAGATTTTGAAATGCTTTACCGAAGGAGTCTCACCACACCAGAGCTCATGAGGGGTTTGAGTGCCGTTCACCCGGACATTTGTTTTGTTGAGAATAACAACCACAGCATGTGCAGCTTCACCCCAGAAGGTTGCGGGAGTTCCTGACTCATCAAGCATAGCACGAGCCATTTGTTGGACTGTTCTGTTCATTCTTTCCACAACTCCATTTTGCTGAGGAGTTCTAGCTGTAGAGAATTCTCTTCTTATCCCATGTTCTTCACAGAAATCGAAAAATTCATTTGAGGTAAAATCCCCACCTCTGTCGGATCTGAGGCACTTAATTTTGTGTCCTGATTCATTTTCAACCAAGGCTTTGAAGGATTTGAATTTTTCGAATGCTTCATCTTTATGCTTCATAAGTCCTAACCAGACAAACCTGGAGAAATCGTCAATGAATAATATCAAGTATTCTTCTCCTCGAGGTGTTCTTTTTCTGAATGGACCACATGTATCTGTATGTACTAGCTCAAGAGGCATACTAGCTGATCCTTCCTTCTCTGGAAAGTTAGTTCTGGTTTGCTTTCCAAACTGACATGATTTGCATATGGTATTGTCTGGAATTTTGATATCTGGAAGATCGCGAACTGCCTGATATTTGCTTGCTTTCCTTATTTGTGAAAAGCTTAGATGCCCCAACCTCCGATGCCATAACCAGTGCTCATCATCCTTGCTCAGATAGCATGTTGTTGTCCTTCTTCAAATATGTATAGATTATTTGGAGTTCTTTTACCTTTGATCACTGTTTTACCTGTATCAAGATCACGAACAAGACATCCATTTGATCTGAATATCACCTCGGTTCTTTGATCACACATCTGGCTGACACTTAGAATATTATGCTTCAATCCATCGACATACAAAACATTTCCAGCCTTGACCTTTTCTTTCAACTGAGCAATGCCTTTCCCTTTTATAGTTGCTTGAGTATCATTTCCAAAAGAAACTTTCTTTCCTTTTTCTAGAGCAGAATATGACTCAAGTTTGTCTTTATCACCTGTCATATGCTTCAAACATCCACTGTCAATGTACCATAGATTTTCTTGTCCTTCTGCATAAAATGCTATCCCACATCTTTTTGTTTGTGGTTCCTTGATTCTCCATGTTTTGGTGCTTGAGGCTTGTTCCTTTGTTTGCTGAAACCTGCTCTTGCATTCAGAATCTTTATGACCAAAGTTATTGCAAATAGAACATTCAACTTCATTTTCAAGAGCCAAAAAGTTGTTATAGGTCCTTTTTGTAATCCCGGTGATACTTCTTTGTTTTTGAGCTTCTCTAGTCATGATTGTTCTATATGCAACACATTGAGTTGCTTTGTGACCAAAGTTATGGCAAGAGAAACATTGTCCATTGAAGTAACTTCTGCGGTTATCAAAACTACCAGCCAAATGATTGTAATTTCTATTGTCATCCATTCTTGAACCAAATTGAGAAGATTTTACCTGTGGCTGGTTGTAGCTTTTAGTTACCCTTAAGGCGGATTGCCCTTGATAGTCTCTGTTTGCAATTCGTCCCTGCTTTACCTGATGGTCTCCATTATGCTTTTGTTCATTCCTTCTTGCTGCATCAAGATAACTTTTTGAGGTGGATGCTTGAGAAGTTTCTCCATTATAGCCCAGACCTGTCTTGTTTAGTGGAGAACGCTGTACATTGATAATCTCATCTAAAGTTTCAGATCCTTTGACAAACTTAAGATTAATAGCTTTTGTTTTCTCAATCCCTTTTCTAAGACCAACAATTTCACCTTCTAATTTTTCAAGACGTTTTTCCTTTTCATCAATTTGAAATTGTAGAGTATCAATGATCATATTATTTTCTTCTATACATCTCTTACGTTTAGTAATTTCTTCATAAAGGTTATCCACATCTATAGCATCCATATAATCATCATCTTCAAATGCCATTAACAGTTTATAGTCATTACCTCGTTCATCTTCATCACTATTTGATAGGCCATCATTGTCTTCATGAGTGTAGTAGCTTTTCTTATTTTCACTTTGTTTCTTGTTCCATCTAGCAGGTTCCTTTCCTTTATCCTTATAAGGGCATTTTGCAGCATAATGACCTACTCTTCCACAAGCAAAGCATTTAAAAGGTAACTTACCTCTGAACCTTCCAGAACCCCTTTGAAGATTTCTGACAAAATTTGATTCTTCTTCTTCTTCTTTTGGCACGTGACTTGTTTCATAATAATCTCCTTTGCCTGAAGCCTTGAAAGCAGCTTCTCTTCTGTTTGATGGACCTCCCTTTCTCATTTCATAAGCAGTTAGAATTCCGTGTAGCTAAGACATGGTAAGAATTCGTAGATTTTCCTTTTCTTCTATTGTAGACACTTTAGATTCAAATTTGGGGGATAATGATCTTAGAACTTTTTCAACCACAATAGCCTCTTTTATTTCTTCACCCAAGTTTTTCATGCAATTAACAATCTCATCTACCCGAAGAAAATAGTTAGCCACACTTTCATCATTATACATCCTGAGATTCTCATACTGAATCCTGAGAGTTTGAAGTTTAGCACGTTTTACCTGTTCATCTCCTTCTTAGCTCAAGACAATCTTGTCCCATATTTCTTTTGTGGATTTATATTGCATAACCTTTACAAATTCTATTTGCGATAAGCATCCCAGTAAAGTATTGACTGCTTTAGCATTTGTTTCATATTTCTTCTTTTCGGCAGCATCTGTAGGAGTAGCTGAAGGAAAAGTGTAGCCTGTATCTATGATATCCCAAACTTCTGTACCAAGAGATTGAAGATAGGCAGTAACTCTTACCTTCCAATAATTGAAGTTTGTCCCATCAAAAATTGGTGGCCTGATTGATGCTTCCCTCTTGTAGTTGCTCATGATGAATGATCTTCCTTCAAGCGATCAAGCTTCTCCGAAGGACCTGCTCTGATACCAATTGTTGGAAATAATACTGAGAGGGGGGGTGAATCAGTATTATCAAGTTCTTTTAATAAATCTTCCTTATTTATTCTTTGAATTATTTTTGCATGTCAGTACCATAAAATAATGAGCATGAACAAAGAAAACAGATAGTCACACCAAAGAACACAAGATGTAAGGTGGAAACCCAATGTGGGTGAAAACCACCTGCTACAATATGTCTCTATCTTCTTTCAAATTAGAAACTCCTTTTACAATGGTTTTGTACTGGTGAAGTCCTTTACCAGTACGCAGGCTGCAACCTACAGAGAGCTACAACTCTCTCTCATTTTCCAGTCTCTTCTGGAAGGGAGCTACAAGCCCCTACTTCTTTTCTTTCAAGGACCACTTTTCATAAATTTTCAAACCGCGACCACCGCACTTGCGCCGCGACCACCGCACTTGCGCCTTCTGTGGCGCCTCCGCACTGCATCTTCTGTTTAGCCTCTGCACTGCGCCTTCTGTGGCGCCTCCGCACTGCGCCTTCTGTGGCGCCTCTGTGGCGTCTCTGCACTGCGTCTTCTGTGGTGCCTCCGCACTGCGCCTTCTGTGGCGCCTCTGTGGTGTCTCCGCACTGCGCCTTCTGTGGCGCCTCTATGGCGTCTCCGCACTACGCCTTCTGTGGCGCCTCCGCACTGCGCCTCTGTGGCGTCTCCGCACTGCGCCTCTGTGGCGTCTCCGCACTGCGCCTTCTGTGGCGCCTCTGTGGCGTCTCCGCATTGCGCCTTCTGTGGCGTCTCTGTACTGCGCCTTCTGTGGCGCCTCCACACTGCGCCTTCTGTGGTGCCTCTGTGGCGTCTCCGTACTGCGCCTTCTGTGGCGCCTCCGCACTGCGCCTTCTGTGGCGCCTCCGCACTTCCGCAGCTGCAGCGCTCGAGAGATCACCCTTCACAGATTCGCTTTCAACTTCCCTTTCATAGATCAAACTTTTAAAACAATAACCCAATATTTCAGATCTTAAGATATTCGATTTGCAAGAATGAGTTAGCCAAGTGATCTCCTTTGCTTTATATAGGCTTAGGCCTTTCACAATACCACGGGCCAAAACCATAGGATCAAAAAATTGTTGGACTAATACCATGAACCAACCATGAAAGTACGTGAGATCAACACTTTTGACGAAGTACCATGGTCCAAAACCATAGGTTCAAATACCAAGGACTAACTACCATGGACCAAAGGTAAGTTCTCCAACATATACGCGCTTTTTTTCATAGGTTCAAATACCAAGGACTAACTACCATGGACCAAAGGTAAGTTCTCCAACATATACGCGCTTTTCCTCATAGGTTCAAATACCAAGGACTAACTATCATGGACCAAAGGTAAGTTCTCCAACATATACGCGCTTTTCCTTGCATGAAAGTGCGTGAACTTTTCTCTACATGAAATAAATTTTCTCTGCATATAAGTGCGTGAACTTTTCTCTACACTATAATTTATTATCTGAGATGAGTGGGTTGCCATCACGTACAACATATGTATCATAATGCCAACAGATCCAAATGCAGATCTAGTAGTTAAACGAAGAGTTGAAGGAAGTGAACTAACAAGACCAAACATGGGATATGGTGACTCATGAGGGAAGCAATAGTCATGCAACTTGGTGAAATTATGCTTCTAGTTTTGCTTGGCATAGTGTTGTTGCTCATGCTACTAATATTACTGCTATTGAGGCTGTAGAGGAGTTTGAGGAGTCTTTGAGGCAATTCACTCCAACCCTTAGTGTCTTGCACAAATATTTGTCATTCTTATTTTTGAGTTTTTATCAATTTTAGAAAAATGAAGTTTGTTGGGAGAAATTTATATCGAAAAAGTAGCTATGGTTGGAATACTCTTTATATACTTGGCTTGAATTACTAGTTTTCCTGTCACCTGGAAAATGCATCTGCTGCTTACTAGTGTAGAGTAATTAGGGTTGATTTATGGCCAACAAATGGGATTACATCTTGTTGAGTATAATTCAGACAGGCTGGCAGAGAGACCCAATTTGGATGTAGGAGAGTAGGTAGCCATGACCTTTCGAGCTTCAGAAGAACAAATATTCAATGGAGTCCATATCTTCTCTTTGGAAGTGGCAGTGAGTTTTCTCTGTATTACTATTTCTCCTCCTACTCTACCTAAATTCTGCAGCAATGGATCTGGGCATTAAAGGTTCTTTCCACTTGCCTTTTCCTCTTCTTTTCACTTCATGCACCTCGTGTCATCCCATGGAACGCCTTGGAATGGTTGTTGGTCCACCTAATCGCACGATAACAATAGTTATTTATTTTTCCTTTTTGTTTTCGAGTAAATGGGTGTCGAACAAGGGTTTGCAACAATTGTGTCGAACGAGGTTCTGACGAGTAGAAGGTGACGTGTTTCAAACTGGAGACAACCTCAGAGGAAAACCACATGAAGAAAGTATCCACCTTAAGGCAAACCAAGTCTCCAAAAATGAGGATGGCTATTCAGGTCAATTTTTTTCTGGCAATTGTCAAATGGTATGTTTCATACCACACACCACTCACCACACAATTTATTAGGGATTTGTCGGAATCACTACTTTGAGTTGTAAAATCTCCACAATACAAGTGGCCAACGGGTTTTTGAGGGTGTTGAATCCATACATGTAGTCAAAAATCTAGTTTAAGCAACAAAAATCAAGATTTGACCAAAAAAAAATCGCCAGATTTCGGCCAAAAACTCCAAAACTTCTAATAGACAACACCTATTACACATGGGGTCTTCAAAATATTTTGAATAATCTGGTCATAAAAGAAACAATTGACCAATCTAATCAAGAAAAGTATAGATGAAAGACTCTCCTTTCCATAATCAAACAACATTCTCTCTCTTTTCGAATGAATCTAATTCTTTCAAGTGAGAAATGAATGAGGAGAGAGATCATTGAGCTATGTTAACTTATGAAATTCAACCCTGGAATATTATTAAAAGGTGCGCTGGTGGACTTTAGACTGATCCCCTAAATTCAAAATAAAGTGGATATTAATGTGCACAACAATCAATATGAAGTACTCAATGCAAAAAGTCCAGCCAAACACCTTGGGAATGGCAGTTCAAGGAGCTCCGTTCACTAGGCCCTGGAAAATTATTTAAAGGTAGGGTGATGGAATTTAAATTCAAAATAGGGTGGCTATTAATGTGCACAACACTTAATATGAATTATTCAATACAGACAATCCATCCAAACACCTTGGGAATCGCAGATAAGGGAGCTTTGTTCAAGGGTTGTTTTTAATGGAAAAATTCAAGTTGGGTTATGGTTCTATGTTTGCCGGTTTTTGGTCTCTATAGTTGTTTCAGTATTCATTGGTTTGTATCACTTAAATATTTGAGTGCCTTCTAGAGGCAGGCTCACTACTCTCCTTATTCCTTTACTTGCACCCAAAACATATGTGTTCAAATATTGAAGGTGGAGCTTCATACATGTTTCAACTACCAATGCATCACAAATTGGAGGAATCTTAGTGGGAAGTGTTTGTGGCTAAAGGAAATTGCCCCTATCAGATTTTTTTGAACTTCTTCCTTACATTCCAATTCCAGAAGCATGGTAAGGAATGTCCTCAAATTATGGCTTTTTTGCTTCGAAAAAATTGATAGTGATTTGGCAATTTACTATTTCTTTGATCTTTGGAAGGGCTCAAAGTTTGTTTTAGTCAGTCACCCTATGATGAGCTATTAAGTTTCTCTATAGTTTGATATAGTTTGAATGGTATGGGGATACAAAGCTTGTTTTCTATTCTAATAGCATCAAGGCCTACTACTCACATTGGAAAAATCTTGTTCATAACTGATCCCCAGACACTCTTTTTCATGCAATCTTACATGAATTGGGGGTAGAGTTTCTATAGAAAACATTGATGTCCATGACTCACAAAGAGATCAATCAAACCAATTACAATACTCTAATGCCAGTTTCCTAAAATTTCTTATTTAGAATAAGCATGAACCACACACAATGCCAATGTAATGAGCATAAATTTCCTCATAAACAGATACTTCATACAACTTAAATTGAATGCAACAGGTTGTGAAGCTTAATTTTCACTCAGCAAATGGAATCTCCCCATGTCTTCTATTAATAAAGGAATCGAGAAGTATAACTCACTCTAAGCTATGCCAAAGGAAAACAGAAGAGTTCAACTTTACGACCCAAGGGAAATTGAAGGCCCAAGATCCCCTCAATCTGATGAAGGGTGAGGAGAACGAAGTGTCCATTTATGTCGTCAATGATGTGTTTTTGGGTGGTATGTATTTTTGGTAAATATATAACAAATAAAAGAAAATCATAACAAACAAGATATAAATAACTCAAAAACTAACGTCAAATCTCAAATTATCACCTCTCCGACTCTGCAAAATCTCCAATCCACTGTGACAATGTTGCAATGCGAAATGGATTAGTATCGTTATATGTTCAATATAAGCTTATGAACACATTCATCTACATTATTGCTTAAAAATAATCCTCAAAGGATGTTAAAGGTTTATATACCCCACCCTATGTTATAATTTTTATTAATTAAAAGTTACCACAATATTGATTATAAATATATACATATATTCCATATATAAAAGCATAAATAAAAAAAAGGGTAACTCAGTACCAAATTCAAGCCTTTTTTCATCAAAAAATAACAATCTACCCTTATCAACGTGGCATTGGCTTATAACTTGCACACGAGACAAAAGTTGAGGAACCTCAGGAAATGGAAGGAAAACTCTCATTGTAGTTGGTTTCTACCACTCTAGAAGGTGGGTAGGACCTACTGAACTCCAAAAAACCATATCATAGAACATAGTTATGATCTAGATGTCATACTATTTTCCAGAACATAGTAGAAACGACTGGAGGAAGGGGTCCAATCAACATAAAGAACTGGCTAGATTCAAACCACAATGAATCCTGATATTCTATATAAACCACCTGTTATGAGTATAATATTCATGTTTGCAATGAAGGGATTGTTTGGCATGTGTTGGGTCGTTAATATACCATTATTATTGTCACTTTTGAACGCTTATTCCACCCATTTCTACCATTCTTCATCACGTCATTTATCATAATTTATCATATAATTCTATTTTACAATGATTTATGCTCTTATGTAAAACTATTATTTATTCTCCTTTTTCTAATAAATTGATGATTATGCATGAATTTATGAATGAAGTTTAATAAATTGGTTATAACATTATTCACCATTTTTGGCCTCCAAGATAATTTCCAGATTGAAGATTTGATCATTAAAAGTGCCAACTCAGAAATGCGCTGGAATAAGAAGTGACAGTTTTTCGGTTGAGATTCTGAGCAAATGAAGATGAATCTGGAAAATCTAGAACATGGGTTTTGTCCAGAACGGACCAAATTAACTTTATTAAAGAATGGTTTGCCCAAATTCAGCTTGTATTGAGAGAAACATAGGGTTCTTTGAGCATGATTTTCTCAGATTTGTTGTGTGGCCGTTTTCCAAATCTCAGCTGCAAAGCCAAATTCGCCTTGCTCTTGTTGAAATATGGATGGAAATATATCTTCTTGTTGATCAATTGGTTGGAAACAATCTAATTTTTTAATAGAAATCATGTTGTAATTATCTCTGTTGTAACTTCTCTCTGATCTTCTCAGAGAGGGGGATGGATTTGAATGATGGAATTGAGGATGAATTAGAGATTCAGAATTGAGGATGGCAGAGAGAATGGATAATGGCCGAGAGATGGAGAGATTTCTTGTTGTAATCCACTGTAACTCTGCTTTGATATTTTAATACAAATCTGGTTGCCATTCCATCTTTGATCCCGAAGTAACCCAGCAGCATCCGCTGGCGGCTAAGGGCGCAGCCTATGGTGGATTGTGCTGCTGCTGTATATTATCTCTTTGGTTTATGCGTGGTTTTCATTATCAAATTTATTTGGTAATCTGGTATGTTCTATTATTTTACATCACAGTTATGTTATATCTGATTTATGTTCAATTGAGTAATATTGTTCTCTATGACAGGAATGTCGTATTGATTCATCTTGACTTGGTAACGCATTTTTGTTCTTTTAATCATTGATATAACATTGTTGGTCCTTACAGAATGTATTGTTGTTCAAATACAGCGTATCTGTGTTGTAACACTCTTTAATTGGTATTATTGAATTCATCTTAGAGACTATATTTCCTTGCGATTGCTAAATCTATGAACGTTGTTGTTCCATTCCGAAATACAGTCGTATTCTTTATAACTAAGACTGATAATCGGATTACCAAGATCAGATCACTATTAAGGTGTGCCGCGTGTTAAGTTATTGTGTATTTATATTTGACTTTCTAGCGTTGTTTTATATTCCATCACTAATCAATGTTGTTCTATTTCCGTGTTCTGTCCGATTTATTCTTAAATTAAAGATTGCTATTAATTTGGCTTTGCTGTTGTTCATTTCCATTAATTAGAGTTTTTTGTTCAGATTCCTTTAATTACAGTCTGCTGCCCATTTACTTTGTTGTTCATTTCTGTTGATTAATTGCAATAGTTTGCTTTTAAAGAGTTTTCCTAGTTTACTTTCAATGGTAGCTTTAGTTCAATTTCTATTTCCCTTTAATTGCTTTAAAGCAGGACTGTCAACTGTAGAGAACATTGGTTATTGCTTCCTTGTTCCCAGATTGATTGTCTTGTTCTAGTTTGATTTCAATTGCATCAATCTCTAGAGGAATGAGTTATTACTACTGTATCCTCAAATGATGTTTGCTGAGTGAATAGTTGGATTTCAGAGCATTTGAGTTTATGTTGTTGTACTTGTATTTGTTTTCCAGCTTTTATTTACTTTTGGATTTTAAGTGCTATACTGCAAAACATTACTCTTGAGTAAATAGCCGCCTCAGACTGAGTACACTCTTGAAATAAAAAGTCGTCCCTGGGTTGATAATTAATGTGAAGGTAATTAGGAGTTAAAAAGACACCTTTTTATCGCTCGACATTTTGGCGCCATTGCCGGGGAGAGTGTAGCCATTTTTAAAAGAGTAGTGTGCATCCGATGAGTGTCTGTTAGGAAAGAATTGGGTATTAAAAACGGAAGGTAAGAACCTACGTACGGAGCATGTAAAAGCCCTGCTCCCTCGCCCGCTTTTCAACAAAACTGTTAAAGAACTTAGAGTAGAAATAGATGTTTGGATTTTTGTGTGAATGACTAGGGAAAAAATAGAAATTTTGAAAAATGAATCACATGATTTCACTCAAGTGGTGATGTAAGTACCACCCATTTCACTAACTAATTGACAGGAACATTGGAAGAAGGAGCTTTGAAGAAACACATGAAGAACATCTTCTGTTATGGTAAGAAACTGCCCAACATTTCTACTTTTGAATTTCCTGCTCAACTAATTCCACACCCTCACCATAATAAACCAGTACAACATACTTACAGTGTTGAACTGCCAAATTTACTCACCCTTCCCACCCATTCTATCTCACATGTGCCATTAGAGAAAACTTACAATGAGATTCAGAATGTTTCAAATTCAAAAATTGTAGAAGCTATGGAAGAAAATGAGGTTTCTTTTAGGTTGCACCAACAAAACATTTTAAAAGCTCAAGAACTTCACGGTATTATGGGAAATCAAGAAAGTAGCAGATATATTGAAGATTGGTTTCACTCCATCACGTGTTTGCATCATCACTCCATACTTCAACAATTTTTGATACCATATTTTCAAGGGAAGTTGGCTTCTCATACCCTAATTTTTATCAACATGCATTTTTCAAATTTGGGTATGTGCATACGTAAAGCCTTATTTCTAAAATGGTTCCACTGGAAATACTCTTATACATAAACATATTCGATTCTCAAAGAAGAGTAGGATAGTTGAGAAAATAAAATAAATAAGCAAATAAAACAAACAGATCTTTTTTATTTTTTATTTTTGTAAAGCTAGTTGTTTTTTGTTGCAACATGCTATGGAAATTAACATCGGTGATAATTTTTTAATTCATTTGTGTATGTAGATGACTTACAATAGAAATAATAGTTTTACAAACACTCATATTCACTTTTATCACCAATTTGAAAAAATGCTTGAATATCACATTTTTTTTTGGCTTGCGGGCTTGATGAAATTTATGAAAAAACAGTGAGGACAGTCATGTTTTGAGGGACCAAAATGCAATATTTTTAAAACCTGTTTCTATCCTAATTATCCCTTGATGTCTACTTTCCAACCCAATTTGAATCACTCAATTTTGATTTGAAACGAAAAATTTCGAACCAAAACATTGACAGGGTGTCTAGCGGGAAGCTTAGGAACAGAGTTGGGACAGTTAGTTTTTGGAGGCCTAAATGAATGAATTTTTAAAACCTGTTTCTATGGTAGATTACCTTATGAATCTAGTTTACAATTCAATTGGAATCACTCATTTTCGATATCGTATGGGGAATTTATGATCAAAATACTAACTGTCTATCGTAAATCAGCACCCTTAAAACTATGTCTTTCCGGTTGTTCCTTATAGTATTTGACCTATCAATTCTTCTTGTGTTCAAAACCTGTTTCTATTAGAGATAAATAAATGAATCTACTTTCATTTCCAATTTGAATCATTCAAATCCGACATCAAACGAAAACTTTATGCTTGAAGTATCAACTGTTGGTCTACGCTGGGTAATTGAAAATGACTCTGTTATGCAAGTTGTTCTAGCTAAAATTGAAATATCATATCATTGAATTTTTAAAACCTGTTGCTACTAGATATAAATCTTTGAATTAGCTCTCATTTGGCTTTGGAATCACTCAATTTGGACGAAAAACAAAGAAGTTGTGATCAAAACACTACAGGTTAGCATGATTGGCCACTGCTCTCCCGCAAGTGACAAATAAATTTTACTTTGTTATTTTCTCCATGGATTTATTCTACAGAGTAGCTACTTGTTAGTTTTTTTTGCATAATTCTTGGATTAGGGGAGCCGTGCACCTCTCTTTCTCCATGATTTAATGTTTTATTGCAGGTAGACACTCGTTTTTTTGCAGGTCCTAGGAGAAAAAGAATGTCAATTTATGGACGAGTGATTCTTGAAAGAAATTTTAAATGAAACAAAGGAATTTCATCCAACTCATTACCCAACGGATTCATAATAGAAGAAATGAAGAATTGATTTCCATTTGAAGATTCATGTCTTGTTACTGCTGCCAAAACATTTTTCAAAGAGATCATTTTTTTTACATAATATCATAGCTGTTGTAACTTAATTTATTTATTTACATACTGTTTTTTAAATAAAATGTTGTTTCTTTCTTAATTTCTCTTATATTTTGTGTTTCAGGTGTTGCTTCATTCAAACTATAACCCATCCTCAGCGTCAATACAATGAACAACAAATTCCTTCTTTGCATGCTTCCATTTTATGCTTGTGCATTTTGCTATTGTTTTTCTGAAGGGACAACATTTGTGTGCACTTTTGTTGTTTCTGCTGTTCCTTTTCCAAAGGGACAACATTTTCGTTTTGTTGTTCCTTTTTCAAAAGAACAACACCTTTTGTGTCAGCCGTTCCTTTTTCACTTTCATTTTGCCGTTCCTTTTCCACGGTTCATTTTGTCGTTCCTTTTCCACGGTTCATTTTGCCGTTCCTTTTCCATGGTTCATTTTGTTGTTCCTTTTTCGTGGTTCATTTTGCTGTTCTTTTTCCAAAGGAACGGCACTTGCGTTTTTGCTGTTCCTTTTCCAAAGAAACGACACTTTTCATTTTTGCTGTTCCTTTTCCAAAGGAACGACACTTGCATTTTCGCTGTTCCTTTTCCAAAGGAACGACACTTTTCATTTTTGCTGTTCCTTTTCCAAAGGAACGGCACTTGCGTTTTTGCTATTCCTTTTCCAAAGGAATGACACTTTTTATTTTTGCTGTTCCTTTTCTAAAGGAACGACACTTTTAGTTTTTGTTGTTCCTTTTTCCAAAGGAACGACATTTGCGTTTTCACACTTTTTTATGTGTATTTTTGCTTTCTGGTGTGCATTTCCTTCACTGTTCCTACAAAGAACAACACTTTTTGAGTGTTTTTGTTGTTCCTTCAAAAAAAAAAAAAGCAACACTTTGGGAGTATTTTCGAGAGCAACCCTTCCTTCCTCTTGTGGGATTATTCCTAGTTCATCTCAACCAAATTTTCTTGATTCCCTTTCATGGTATGAAGTACACTATTTTTATGAGGACAAGAATTATGGATTCTATTGAAGCGAGTTAATATCATTTACGTTATGATCTTTAACAGGACAACTCCTTGATGATAGTTTATTTTCAAAAGGACACAATTATTTATATATTATTTTACTGCATTGTTTTCTATTGTACATGATACTAATTGATCATCTTAATACCATGCTGGTTTCACCCTTCTTGGTTATAATCTTCTCTGTCTATAATAAATGAGATTATGGGTATATTTTTTTCTATTGACATGTTCAACTTCTTCCACCATCCCTGCTCTTAAGGAGTACTGAGCCTCCCTCTTTTGATCATAAAAAATGTGTAATAACAACAAAATTTTGTTCACAGATGGAGGATAGGGGGTCTCATTACGAGCCAGATTACCATGTTCATAAGGCTGTAACAAAGTGACATTCCCATTATGGCCACCACACCAGGGTGATGATCCATTGGGTAGCCAAATTATCCTTGGAACAGGAGGTCTCATCACGAGCCGGTCTGATCACTTTTGCTACATCCCAGTGAATGGCAGTGTGGTTATCTGGTTACCATGCCAGTACACTGATCTCTTCTGTAGAACAACACTAGAACTCTCCATTTATAAATTGAGGATCTTGGCTCATATGGGTTAAAAAGTAGCCTTGCTGAGGCTATGGACGTCTGCTGGCAGCAGAGGCTCTGCTTATGGTATTGAAGTTATATCTTATCATCAATTATTACTATAATACCCTTTTCTTATTCTTCATTTTTATCAAGAGAAGTTATTTCCTTCATTTTCCATGTTTTGAACCTTTACGCATGAAAAATTATCTTCTGATCAATCGCATCCTTTTCAGCTAAGAACACAGTCAGTAAAGCATCTTTTTGGCATATTGTTGTTCTTTTCTTTTTCACATAACTTATCATCAATCCAAAGTGTCCTATCTTTTATCCATAACACTCTGCTCTCATTATAACCATAACTCTCGTTATCATTGATATGTGTACTTTGCTTTATTTACTGCAATATTGTTCATTCCCTTGCCTTGCTCTCAGCACAACACCTTTCATATGTTGTATGGTCATGGAATCCATTTTCCAATTGGAGGGGGGAATGTATGCATTATGGGCTAGCATGTGATATGATTACTGCACTCTACCATAACTTGTTGATTTGACAAAATATTACTATTGCCTGTATACACAAGTTTTTCTGATTGAAATTTTTGCATACATCTTAATCTGTTGCTATTCAAAACTAACACTATGGATTCAAGAACATTGTATGCCAAATAGTGCTTTGTTTACAGGAAAACAACAAGTATGGGCAGAATTCTATTCGTAGCATGACCACACTATTGCACTTAACAGAAGAGGCTCGCGAACGTGAACAATTCTTCAGACATGATGTGCTTGCCTGGATTCCACCTTTTGCATCACTTTCAGTACCAACTCTGCCTACATCAGCTTCAACAAATGACAGTACATATATGTCATTTCACATTTTTCTTTTTGGAGGTAAAACTTGAGGTAAAATAGCATAATTTTCTATTTATTACGAATTTAGGAGAATTTAATGAAAATCCATTTTGAGCATTATTTATCATCCTTCATTCCACATCTTTACCACTTCCCACATTTTTCAGCGGCATATCATCTTTCGGTTTGGGGGAGTGTTGCTTTCATTCATTTCTTTCTTATGACCATGTCATTCATATTCTTTATCATCCATTGCTATTCTTATTCATTCTCAACACCTCCCTTATTCCATGTTGTTTTACACCAAGCCTCGAATTCAACAGCTGGTCGCAACCACCTCTATTTGTTTTCTAGCATTGCATGAGGACATGCCAATTTTTCAGAGAGGGGGAGGAATTGCTACGCATGATGGATGTTTTCTATTTTCTTTCTCATTTAAGGCATACAATTTCATTTTTACACAGTGCAGAAATTGATTTCCATAATATTAAAAAAAAATAAAAAATAAAAATGAACTCAATTCTTGTGATCTCTGGAAAACACAGACATATTGTTAAAATACACATACCCAGATAATTTCAAGATAAATTGGTTCATAAAATTTCGGAAATCATGCACTCTCACCTACAACCATTTTGTTTATATCTCATGATCCGTGCATCAAAATGATCTGATTTTTGGATCATAGAGGCATTCATATATTACAAATCTACTTGCAACATTTCAACAAAATCTGGTTTGTAGTTTTTGGGAAAATGGTTAATGAAGGTTGATGTCACTTATATCATATTTTGCTGCAACTTCATATGCACATAACTTGAACGTCAATGTAAAAATTGTTATGCCTTCATCAAGAGTGCTAAAAGTGAATATTCATTAATTAAGGAAGAATTCATTTGTTCTATCCATTTCATGAGCTGGGATGAACAAATTTTTTTTATTGCTTGGTTAACACATGGGTTTTGTCTTTGGGTTGCATGAGGACATGCAACATATTGAGTGTGGGGGTATGTTGGGTCGTTAATATACCATTATTATTGTCACTTTTGAACGCTTATTCCACCCATTTCTACCATTCTTCATCACGTCATTTATCATAATTTATCATATAATTCTATTTTACAATGATTTTTTCTCTTATGTAAAAATATTATTTATTCTCCTTTATTTCTAATAAATTGATGATTATGCATGATTTTATCAATGAAGTTTAATAAATTGGTTATAACATTATTCACCATTTTTAGCCTCCAAGATAATTTCCAGATTGAAGATTTGATCATTAAAAGTGCCAACTCAGAAAGGCGCTGCAATAAGAAGTGACAGTTTTGCAGTTGAGATTCTGAGCAAATGAAGATGAATCTGGAAAATCTAGAATATCGGTTTTGTCCAGAACGAACCAAATTAACTTTTTTAAAGAAGAGTTTGCCCAAATTCAGCTTGTATTAAGAGAAATGCAGGGTTCTTTGAGCACGATTTTCTCAGATTCCCTGTGTGGCCATTTTCCAAATTTCAGCTGCAAAGCCAAATTCGCCTTGCTCTTGTTGAAAGATGGTTGGAAATATATCTTCTTGTTGATCAATTGGTTGGAAACAATCTAATTTTGTAATAGAAATCATGTTGTAATTATCTCTGTTGTAACTTCTCTCTGATCTCTCTCTATTTAAATGAAAACAAAGATCAGAGAGGGGGATGGATTCGAATGATGGAATTGAGGATGAATTAGAGATTTAGAATTGAGGATGGCAGAGAGAATGGATAATGGCTGAGAGATGGAGAGATTTCTTGTTGTAATCCACTGTAACTCTGCTTTGATATTTTAATATAAATCTGGTTGCCATTCCATCTTTGATCCCAAAGTAACCCAACAGCATCCGCTGGCGGCTAAGGGCCCAGCCTCTAGTGGATTCTGCTGCTGCTGTATATTATCTCTTTGGTTTATGCATGGTTTTCATTATCAACTTTATTTGGTAATATGGTATGTTCTATTATTTTACATCACGGTTCTGTTATATCTGATTTATGTTCAATTGAGTAATATCGTTCTCTATGACAGGAATGTCGTATTGATTCATCTTGACTTGGTAACACATTGTTGTTCTTTTAATCATTGATATAACATTGTTGGTCCTTACAGAATGTATTGTTGTTCAATTACAACGTATCCGTGTTGTAACACTCTTTAATTGGTATTACTGAATTCATCTTAGAGACTATATTTCCTTGCGATTGCTAAATCTATGAACGTTGTTGTTCCATTCCAAAATACAGTCGTATTCTTTATAACTAAGACTGATAATCAGATTACCAAGATCAGATTACTATTAAGGTGTGCCGTGTGTTAAGTTATTGTGTATTTATATTTGACTTTCCAGCGTTGTTTCATATTCCATCATTAATCAATGCTGTTCTATTTCCGTGTGCTGTCCGATTTATTCTTAAAGTAAAGATTGCTATTAATTTGGCTTTGTTGTTGTTCATTTCCATTAATTAGAGTTTGTTGTTCAGATTCCTTTAATTACAGTTTGCTGCCCATTTACTTTGTTGTTCATTTCTGTTGATTAATTGCAATAGTTTGCTTTTAAATAGTTTTCCTAGTTTACTTTCAATGGAAGCTTTAGTTCAATTTCTATTTCCTTTTAATTGCTTTAAAGCAGGACTGTCAACTGTAGAGAACATTGGTTATTGCTTCCTCGTTCCCAGATTGATTGTCTTGTTCTAGTTTGATTTCAATTGCATCAATCTCTAGAGGAATGAGTTATTGCTACTGTATCCTCAATTGATGTTTGCTGAGTGAATAGTTGGATTTCAGAGCATTTGAGTTTATGTTGTTGTAGTTAGATTTCTTTTCCAGCTTTTATTTACTTTTGGATTTTAAGCACTATACTGCAAAACATTACTCTTGAGTAAATAGCCGCCTCAGACTGAGTACACTCTTGAAATAAAAAGTCGTCCCTGGGTTGATAATTAATGTGAAGGTAATTAGGAGTTAAAAGGACACCTTTTTATTGCTCGACAACATGAACAAGGTTTATTAAGAGTTGATTCGTCTTAGATAATTTTATTCAAGACTGGTAGAATATTAAATAACGGAAAAAACCGAACAAGAAGTTATTTTTCTAAGGATTATCTTCAACAAGGATTGAACCAAATTTCATAATTGATATTATCTTACCAAGGATTTGGGAACTTTATTCTATGTACGCTCTCCTTCCCTGTGTTGGCAGTAGTCTGATTCGCCCTACACATCCCACTACCCAAGTTTCTTTTACAAGCAAGGATCTCTATAGATAGATCATTTCATCAAGATCCAAATCTAAAATTATAGGCACCTCTGAGATTGAAGAACTACATAAAAAATGCCATTAATATACTAGTCATTGTCTCTAAACTAAGATTCATTAAAAAATCTTGCTAAGATACAAACCTTGGTGATTATTCTATTTCATCCATCACCTTCAACAACAATTTCTTGCAGCAACCTACATGGTACACCTACCAACCCATCACCTTGGTGTTCCATCAATATTATTGTTGATCTAAGATATTGTGGGACTTGCAAACCGATGACTGGTGGCTTAGGAAAATCTGATGATGAAGAGGAATGAATATTCCGAGAAGGATTAAAATTACTACCCTATGAAGGCTTGGAAATAGATGATGATAAGACATGTCCTTGAGAAGAACCACTACTTCTCCTAGGTGCTTGTGTGAATGGAATATTATGTGATCCCCATGGCATACTTGGTAGTGGATGTAACATCAAAGAATCAGTATCCCCAGGTCCATTTGGATTTCATTTTATTGGAACCCAATTTCCAGATTCATGGTTAGTTGCTCTGTTCTACGAACCTGCAACAAACTAGGCATTACTAGAAATACCCATCATCATGTTTCTTGAACTAGCTAATCCTTGCTGAGAAGATGAACACTCCCGTGCACCAGCTTTGGAGCTAGAAATATTGCCAATTCTAGGAATAAAATAACTTTCATTCCATCCAACTGAATGCAAACTCCTTTGTATACCAAACGGCACATGAAATATACTGGGTTGGTGAAATTGGGCACTAGTGCTTACACTTGTTGGACCTATGTCTATAGACTGGTCACCTAAAAATAGTCTCTTGGAATGCGAATAATTTGGATTCAATTCAGGTATATACGTTCCAACATTTCCAGATGACCATATTTGAGGTAAAATTTGTTCCTGTTGATGTGGAGGTTGTGTCTTGCTTGAACAACTCTCTGAATATCTTTTGATTGCTTAGCCATAGAAAAACCTCTGAAATACGGACCCACATCACCCACACTAGCCCTGGGTATGATTGGTTCTTTTATCAGCCTCACAACAGGAATTGTTGCAGTGGTAGCAAGAATATTTAAAGGTTGCTACCAATGGTGTGTTGTCCAGGAGTTGTTAGGTGGAAGTGGCCATCATCTCATTGTGAAGAACATGGGAGGACATCTAAAGATGATGGACTTGAAATGATTTCCATGATCTTTATTTTATAGGATCCTTGTCTTCCATCCATAGGATTATTGACACATCCATTGATGTTCTCTGGCATACATCTAGCCATTCTACTACAACCAAAGGTCACTTGTTCAGATTTTGATCCAGTCAATCGAGTTGGGTGAGGACAACAACTTAAATCCATGAATGGTTTCCCTTCACTTGCAACTATTGTTTGATTGGTACTGAAGTTATAATTATTACCATAAGAAGTAGTTCCATAGTTACAACTTGAACGGAGATGTAAACGATCATCCATGACCTGGTTGTTGAGAGAATCCACAGACACACTTTCAAACTGAAGGACATGTGATTCCACCACTTGCCTTTCAAACCTTGAAGTTGACTACACATTAGAAATTGGATTCCATCCAATAACCATTTTGTCTTCCGAAATGCATCCCTGATCGACTGAACTATCAGAATTGATTACACTTCCATCAACCGAACCATTGACAAAAGAAATATTGCCACTAGATTGACTTCTTATGTTTCTGAAACTACAGCTTGGGATGCTCCCTACAACCTAATAATCGGGAAAACTTGGAGCATCCATGAGATTCAGTTGCTCACCAAGATAAATATGTGATTCAATATTCACATTATGTTGGTCAAACATATTTTCCAAATCAAAAGTTTCTGGTATAGGTTGCAAGGTGCTCCTTTGGGCTTACATTATAGCTTCAATCAGTCTCCCAAGCTTATAATTTAAGCAACGTAATGTACTGTTGTGAGTCACAAATTTGATAGAAATTACAGTTCATATTGTATCAACTAGGTAAATTATCTGAAAAAGACATCACTCTTCAATGCATGATTGATGGATCATAAGAATATATTGTCTTCTATAGAGTTTGTAATAGTAATGTCTCAATAGACTTGCCTAAATACTGTCAAGGAGCCAATATTAGTCAATTCCCTCTAAATTTTAAACGTTAAAACTATCATATTCTCTTTGAAATGAAAAACTCTTAAACTTCACATATGCACTACAAGATATTTTCAAAAGAACAACTCCAAACTCGAGAAAGAGAAGACATGATTTTCTAATATCTTTATAATATCAAAATAGATGGCATGATAGGATATGGGATTGATATCGTTGCACATATTTAATAGTAAAAATAGTGGTTCTTGGATCCTCAATCCTAAACGAAGTATGCAGTTTCTGAATATCACTTCCCACTACTTTTGGACATCTTTATAGCTATATCAATTCCACTGAGTTGTTTCAATCTTCATACACAAATATGAATTGGAAAACTACCAAAGGACATGCTAATGTTGTTTCCAAGATCAAGGCTATGAGCAATATTTATTTACCTGTCTGCTAGACTGGTAAATCTATTCAAAGGACTTGTATTGAACATATCAAGTGGCAGTAAAAATTGTACAAACAAAGAACAAGATAAAGAAGGGACATTATTATAAATCAACTACAAAAATGATGTGAGCAATGCACAACATTGAAGAAATTAACATATCAAATGTGCATGTATAGAAAAAATGCTAATACAAGTTTTAACTTTTATTGAGTCACATGATTGTACAGAGACGAGGATTAAAAACACAACTATATTGATTGTTACAATGATTAGAGATGCCAATTCAAATAGTTCAGAGACTTCAACCCACTTCAAGATTTCAAGAAAAAATTCCATGTCTTCTTGAATGAAAACTAGTAAGAAGGTTTCATGAATTGCAAATGCACATTTTGTAACTCGAAAAATGTTGTTGAACTAGAATTCTCCATGCTGACATTTGAGAAATCAAAAATGGATCACACACTTTGTCAAATCCTACATATAAGGTGGTGTCAAGGTATCTGGAAGTCCTCTTCTTTAGAGACATTAATGAGGTGGTTTTTCATTCATAACAGCCCAACAATAAAGGGTCAACATCATCCTAATACACTTACAAATTGATGTTACATGCCTTGTCAATAGAAAATGGTTAAGCATGTAACATGAGACTGCAAAATTGGCCTTACATTTAGGGCTCATGTTCTTATATTTCTCCCCTTCATTGAAAACAGGTTATTTCAGGGATCAAATGGATGATCCAACAAGAGGTTGTTCTATGTGGGATGTGATCAGATTGACAGACATCTCTTTCTTGCGGATATAAAATTGTCAAGAAACTTTATGTGAGAGTAATATTCAGTGAAACCTAGGAGAAGTTTCAGCATTTCCATTAGATATGATAATCCAGATTTTAGTGAGGATTTTCATCTTTAGAAATGATATAGATTCTCTTTAAGTTGGAACCAAAGAAGACATGCTATCCTTGTTTATGGTGAAAGGGGGATTTTGTGTGACTACTCTCTGGCTCCTGAATGTGAAAATATTGGTTTATATGAAACATAAGGGATCTGATGCATTTTTCCAAAAATGGGCTAGTCCAGCAATTCCAAGCACTCAACACATCTTAAGATTTATGGGATTATTCCTTAGTTAAAACCATGTGATACAAAAAACACATGCATAAAAATATTCCCAGGAATTTGAATTAATAGTAAAAACAATGTCAAATATGATTATGAGACATGGAAGAAAAATTCTCCAGTAATAAGAACTATATGGAAAAAATATTAGCTAGTAATCCTCATACTAGATAAATGCTAAATTCTTGTAAAAGTAGCAGAAGACTTCTAGAAATCAAGTACTTGGACATTCACTTTATGGAGATGAAAGGCAATAGGTATGTGCTTCATGAGCTTCAAATGCGTATTGTTTTCAGCCTATTTCTGCGTCCCATACCTGCACAATGGACGAGTTCAGATGGAAAATGACCAAAATGGTAAACATCCATGATAGTAAAATGAGTTCAAATTGGCGAGGTTTTATAGGAATGATTGGTCACTGGGAATGCACACATTTATGAATTCAAGGAGTAGGTACTAAATTTACCTTAATCATCTTATCATCCCCACAAGTGATAGGAAACAACTTTCTCTAAAGATGCACAAAGGCAATGTCATTCATGCCACCAATATGTGCATTAATATGCAATGTTGTATTACTATTGTCACTTATATCCATGTTTCACAAAAAGAAAACACAAAAAAAAACGTAACCTATTTTTGAGCTAGAATATAAACTTCAAGGTGTTTCCTTAACTCACCAATCACATTAAACTATAAATGTGAACTAGATGCTCAGAAAATGCGACTCTTGCATGCCAGCTTATATCAATGAACAATGCCTACCATATACTCATGGGTATGTTAAAAATAACTTTATCACATACAGATATAAATGCCTAAATTTAAACCAAGAAAAAAAATTTACATACCAATAAATGCTCCATCTGGGCTCCAAATACACTAATTCACTGACACAACTAATCCTTTTAAAAGAGCCGCCTGCACACATATAACAAGAAATAAGTGTGAATCATCCAAAACTATGTGCAACTAAGAATCAACTTATAAGAAAGAACTATTGTTGTGAACAATTAAGTATAAAAGATATTTCTTCACCAAAATCACTTAGAACTAGAACAAAATGTGATATTTACACATGCATAGACAATGTGCAATTTGAGGCATCCCAATCTTTGAATAAATTATGAGTTAAATTTTTACTTGATCCCACTACGCAAATTGTAATATCACCAACATCGGTTCCAACTGAAGAAAATTCATCCAATTGACTAGGTTTAAGTCATTTCATGATTAGAGTGCATTTAAAATAAGAATGTTGATGAAAAAATTGTGTTTAGGACCCTAAATGAAATTGAAGTAGCAGATTACTGAATACAATTGTTTGCTACAATGGATTACAATCCATGCTCACAACATTTGGACCCTGGTTGAGGCTTCTCACATCTATTTTAGGAAGATCATTTATGAGAACTTTTCTTTAGCACAAAATGGTCCTAAATGCCAGGTCTGCAAAGAGTGTGACCAAAATACAATCAAATTTTTGAAAATGGGAGCAAAATTTCCAATGCACTTGAAGAAATTTTAACACTAGGAAACCTCCAACAAAGTTCATGAGCACAAATTCTAATAGAAATGATGTTATATGCCTCATAAGACAGACCAAACCCAGGTCGTTCCATCACATGATTGGAATCAGTTTACTGAAAAAAATCCACCATTGCATGATGAGGGAGTTCTAGGTCGTTGTAGCAAAGCAACTATGCGCATTAGGAAAAAAAGCATTAAAATCAAACATCATTTACAGTTCATTTCTTTTCAACCAACAAGAGGAAATAATTATACTATGTAGATTCAATTATTAAGTTGTTGAGTTGTTCTTGCATATATATGTGCTTCAATTCTAACCATCCAAGCATACTGGTCCTTTTTTAACAAGGAACATTAGATTATTAAATCTACAAAAAATCAACTATCTAACCTACATTTAGAGGTGGCATGAGAGAAGTTTCACCAAAAAGTCTTGCAACATGTTATACAAGAGTGCCAGGATTTGCCAACCATCATAGAGAAGTATGAGTAGCAGGGCCAACTTGAGGTTCAAATCGTTGCGACCAATAAGAATCAAAGTTTATTCAAACAGAGCTAGATACAGATTTAGATCAAGGAATCACTAATGCACATTCAAAAGGAGGAAAACTATGAAGGGCATATTCATGATACTAGTCAAATTGGTGACTCAAAGTTGGCATAGGAATGGGACAAAAGGCCCCCAATTTTTGAATCGACCCCAATTAGAGCTCCATTGAAGGTGCACAGGTGTGACCAAAAAACAATATTATGACATCATGATTAGGTTGAGGGATTTTACAAAGTGTGTGCTGCCAATTAAGACTGAAGAAAAACACATAAATATAGAAACATATTAGATGGTTGTTAGAAGTTATCTTCCTGCCAAATTTCAAGAAATAATTATAAAATCTAGAAGTGGGTTTCGATGTTGCAATAATTAACAACATGTCTATATAGGTAGCATCCTACTTATTGAAAAAATTCACATTAGATATATATTATAGAGAAGTTCTCAACCTGAATCAAGAGGTATTAACAATTAAATGAGGAGAGTGACAACCCTTGATTATTGAGGGCCCTAAGCCTAGAAGCTTCTGTTAGTGTCGGTCTTGAGCCCTCCATCGGTGATCAAAAGCTCTTTGCATTTTGCATAAGTAGGTGTCTCATCAGTGTTAGTCTTGCATCCCATTAGGCATGCCATAACACTGATGGAGGAGCTGGTCTTTTGTTCCCTTCTTGGTTTTGCTGGAGCAGGTCATGTCATTTAATGAGCTTGTGTTATACTTGTTTATTTTGGTCTTGAGATCCCAAGTCTTAGGTCTAGGGTTTTAAGTCAAAAATCACTGCAAGGTCATGAGTCAAAGGTTCATGTGCCCAGCAAACCAGAAGGAAGCATGTACATATGTTTCATTAATATTTTTCATCAGTAGCAGCTCATTTATACCTTGGTTTTAAAAACTTTGTTTTTAAACCCAAGGTCATGTGAAATTTGCAAAAATAAAGAAAATTTTCAAAATTCTCCAAAATGCCGGCAATAACCCTGGTCTCCTCACTAGCATCCCTCAGATGGCTAACCTGCAAAAAGAACGGAGTTAAAACATTCAAAAGGCCAAAATCAGGACAAAATGAACTTAAAAACAGTGTTAAAATGAATGCCAAAGCAAAAACATTACAAAGTGGGTTTGGTAAGTTAATTTTTTCAAATTTGGGCATATAAAGGCCAAATTTCCCTCTAAGGAGCCTCATTATGCATTTGAGAGCAAGCAAACACACTTGAGAGGTCGAAGAAGGCGATTTGCAGCAAAATTGGGTATTTGCCTGGTGTGCGACCACTCAGGCAGGGTGCGCGACCACTCAGCACGGGGGCGCGACCACTCAGGCCGATTTGCCCAGGAACCTCCAAAATTGACCCAAACTCTCTCTCATTCACTCAATCGGTCGAGGTAGGGTCTCTTTATACATTTGAAAGCTAGAGATATGAATTCATGGGCTTGATATGTATGTTATCACAGAAAAAATGCATGGAGAAAGGATAGGAATGATTGTTTGTGTTGTAGGCATTATGCTAGGGTTATGTTTGTTTTTCAAGGTTTATAATTCCTTTTTCCCTCCTTGGTTTCCCATTTTGGTTCACAAATGTCAGTGTGTCTCTCTCTTTTATCTCATTTGCAAACTATACTAAAAATCCCATCCCAAAGTTCCTAAAACCCTAACCACTCCTCAAAACCCTAATGCCTATCTATCCTTCCCAAACCCTAATGCCTATATACCCTACTCAAACCCTAAAGCATTATCACACAGCAGTTAATAAAACAAAATATATATAAAAACACAGCAAAGATAAAAAGAAATGTTATGAAAAAGAAAAGAGTATATATATATGGCAAATGCATGTGCATGTTCACCACAAAACATAGTCAAGTATTACCATGCCATAGCCTAGCCACTACAAGAGCAAAAAGACATATTGTTGTGTAAAAATAAGAGGCAAGGACGCTGTGTAAACATTCATGCCAAAATCAACAATATACAGCTGTACATGATGCTCAAAATGGACAGTTTGCTGTGATAGGGTTTGCACAGGAACAGTTGTTGCATCTCCCCAATTTTAAACTCTGTTGTCCCTACTTTTCCCTTCATTAAAATCCCAGTTCAATTGCTCTATTCCTTCCCTTAAAATCCCAGTGCAATTGAAATCCCTCTTCCCTTTTGTCAACATGTAACTAAAGCCCCTTTTTCCCTCATGACAAATGCAAACTAATGCTTTGTTTCCCCTTAGCATCAAAAGCACATAAACTTGAAAAAAACAGAGTATGCTTATAAAGTACAGTCAAAGACAAATTAAAGGAGCAGCTTGTTGATGCTAATGATTGATGCTACCCCATACCCCTATGATCATGCTGTCCTTTACCCCATGTTAAAAAAAAATATATTGTCCTTTCCCTTGGTGATCATTACACATATTTTCCCTAATAAAGTATTTATTTGCAAATGATTTCCAAATGATAAGAGATGAGGAACATGTTTGATATTTTGTGAATCAGTCCTTTAAATTCCCTGTTTTTATATATTTCCCTTTTCTTATTAAAAGTCCCCCCCCCTAACATTTCCTTCATGATTTTTTCCCCTTGAAAACAACATACTTCTCAGCATTTTGCAGGCAGGGCAGCAATCAGTTCTGTTCTTTTTCTCCACCTTGCTCAAATACATCATGTCAACCACTGAAACTAATTAGCAAGGTGATGACCGGTCTTCTTCTTCGGAGTCTGAGGTACAGAGGCCTCGGAAGGGTGGCAAAGGTGGTCATCATAAGAGAGAAGAGCCCACTTCTCTAGCAGAGTTACAGGCTTGCCCTTTGGCAGTGACTTTTTTCCGGTACATGTCATGTCTTGAGTTCTGTGAGAGGCTGGCCCAGATTCAGCACCATAGGGAGTTGGCCCGATTATTTGTTTTGCACCTTCATGACGGGCAGGTCACTCTTGCAGGGGTGAATTTTGTGTTCTCTCCTGAGATGATTTCAGAGGCTACCGGGATACCCAATGTGGGTGAGGTGTGGCCAAAGCGCAAGATGCTGGACTATGTATATTTCAAGCCATATGTCAGGCCAGCATTCATGAGTCATTTGTCGGGGATCTTTCCTTTCAGGTTCCTCCGGGCGGAGTATGCTTCTATTATGCGGCTTATCATGCACTACTTCACATGCGAGGGGAGATTTTCTCGGGTCTTCTCTTATCACATTTGCTTGCTGATGCACTTCACCCGGGTGAGGATGATGAACATCCCGGTTTTCTTTTTCCATGATATTCAGAGGATGGTGTCAGTGTTCCAGAGGCGGTCTCCAGCTCAGCAGTATCGGAGTTTGTGCCATCACGGTCTTATCCAGCTTATTGTTGCCCATCAGTTGACTCAGCAGGGCATTGCATGGGCAGACTTCATTTCTCGGGATTTCTTCACAGAGTCACGACCAGAGGTCATTTTTGAGGAGGGAGGTCCTTCACATCAGCCTGAAATCACTGTTCTGAGACACATGGCTTCCTCACCTCGCCTCACTTATCAGAAAGGCCCGAGGGCCTTGTTTGCAGCAGCTCGGCGAGTACTTTCTCCACAGCAGGTGGAAGGGGTCTCGCCATCATCATCCGCTACAGGTCAGCGAGTGTTATCTCCACATCAGGTGGAAGGGGCCTCGCATTCTTCATCAGTGGTATGAGAGGGCAAAGCGCCCATGGTTGAGGATGAGAGAGCTGGTGATACACATGATGATTTCACTGGTCGTGATGCCCGCTCTCCTTCTTCAGATTTTGATGAGATTATCAGGCGGAGAGACGAGGAGAACCTCGTGTTGCAGCAAAAGCTCCAAATGGCTCAATGGACCATCACTTATCTGGAGCAGCGCAACCGACAGTTGGAGGAGGAGAAAGAACGTGATGAGCTATGGAGGATCCGTAGTGATCGAACTTTGAACCGTAGGAGGCCCGGTGACCCATTGCCCGCTGACCGAGAGTCTTGGTTCATTCATGAGATTGCTCGCTTAGAGAGGCTGTTGGAGAAGGCCAACCATGACAAGGGGCTGCTACGGAACATGAAGAATCATTATTGGGCGAGAATGCATGTTTGCAAGGCGAAGGTGAAAATACTCCAAAGAAGGTTGACCGAGGCTCTCGAGAAGAAGAAGAAGGCCAACCCACTCCGTATCTTGGCTGAGGCATCACTCACTCACCATGATACTCATTAGTATCCTCCCAGCAGAAAACACAAGAAATTTTGAGGATTTTGAGGCATTTTTGGTATTTTTTGGCATTTTACAGGTTTTGGTCATTTGAGTGGTCTCACCCCCCGCGCGACCACTCATGGGGATAGCTCAGATTGAGGAAAACTCTACATATTTGGATTTATCATGACCAAATACACTTGGATATGGATGGGTTTCAAATTTTATGGAGATTTGGGCCTCCAAAAGCTCAAAATACATGCAAATTTTGACTTTCTGCCCCTTTTTTGAGTTGCAGAAAGCTGCCTTGGGAGAAATGATTTTTGAGGGGTCAAATCAACTCGAAATTCAGAAATTCCACTTGGGTTGGAAAGTAGACTCTTAGACCTTTCCAACTAGCTATCTGGCACCTGATTTGGACATCGGGAAGGCCTTGAACCAGAGCTGAAAAGGGGCGCAACCACTCAGGATCAGGGCCGCGACCACTCAGGGAAAATTGCCAGATTTGACCATTTCGGCCAGCAAAACACTGTTTTTACTCTTGGATGACTTTTGGGCATGTAAATAAGAAACTTTGGTGTAATTTTCATGGCACATGGATGCATTTACTCTCCTTTGACACTTCTAGAACTTTCTTTGATGTAAATAGTGAAAATTTAATGCATGGATTAGTTTCCTAAGTTTTAGAGGCAAGTTGTTTTGACTGCCTATTATCTAGTTCTTAGTTTAGAATTAGTTCAAACTTCTCCTAGGAAGCTGAGCTCGACCCCTAGAGGTGGGGAAAGGAGTTAGATCAGCTATATGATGCCTTCTCATCCTCATTTTGATGGTTGGACTCTTGAGGGAGAAGCTCTATTGTATATTGTACTTGTATTTCTGCAATTTGAGGAAAAGGAAGGCCAGGGTTTTGCAGACTTCATTGTGGATTCTTGTGGATCATTGTGTTGATGGTGTGTCTCCTACTTGTTACTGTAAGTTTGTTTATGTGTTACATCTCTTAATCTATTGCTGCTGATTAAACAAAAGAAGTGATAAAGTTTGAACTCATGTTTACATGCTCAGCTTTCAATTTTGTTTAATATTGATGTTTTCCACTGTCTAAAGAGGATTCAAAGTCCTTGTTTGCCCTCTTTAGCCCCCCTCTCTTTCTTCCCTGATCACTCATCCAAGCCAAAGGCATCAGCACAAGTTCCTACCTTGCCCCAAAGACCCCCCTGCAAAAACTGAGCCCAATCCCCGCACCCTGAATTTCACTCCCTCCAATTGCCACCAAAAACCCCAAAAGCTTCAAATCAACCCTCCTTATCATTTTACTAGCCTAATATCTTTGATCCTAATTGGTTAGCTCATCCTATTGAAAGATCTACCGAGTTTGACCGGAGAGAGCCTTCTCATACCCCGTAGGGCTAGCTACGAGGTGAAATGGTTTGATGTTGCCTTGAAGGTTTACCTTCCTCAGCCTAGGGTGAAATCTCAAGCGCTAACAGCTTCAATTCTAGGAACCATCAACTTATTGCAGATTATAGGATTGGATTGTACAATTGAGCTAATCTCTCGAAATAAATCAATTCGTTGAGACTATGTATCCATGTACTATTTAAATTGTTCATTTTCTGTACACGTACAAAACATCACCCGAAGTCATCCTTTGTAATTAGTTATGCTATCTCTTTGTAGAATTCTTTAGAGATATTTTTGAACACTCTAATGTCATTGTTAAGTATTTTCATAGAAGTGAACCGATCTTTCCTAGAAAATGAGAATTGTTTAGAATTTATTTAGCTAACTATGAAGTATCCATTGATTTCTGCAGATATAGAGAAACAAATAACCCTATAAAAAAAACAACTTGGCATTGACAAATGTGGAAAAAGAGAAGGATTAAGAGAATATTCAACATCCCAACAAAAAATAATCGTCCATGAAATCAATAGCCTATTATTAACCTAGTATTAACAAAGGTAAAAAAATTGAATTTCCAGTATTAACAAATATGAAAAAGGGTAAGAAACAAAAAGAAATGCCCCACAAACATGTAATAAATATGACATAGATTACTTTGTCAAATGATTTTAGCTTGGGTGGTTGGGTGGAATATTTGTTATCCTCCCCCCAAGTTAAAGTCTAGCTTTGGAATAGAGTAGGTGATCTAGGTGGATGTTGGTGGTCACCCACCTTTCCCACTTGGACCCCCACAACTGTATCTTTCAATTTTTTCAGTTTCCGTAATTGTAGCACAATTTACTATTTTTAGCAGCTTTTCGGGTCATGAACTTCTGGAGCCGTTTGGAGGCCGTAAACGACGTTTTTTGGGAAATCTGGGAGCAACATGGGTCTATGGACCAATGTGTCTCTTCCCAAAGTTGTAGTGCTCGGATAGATCTTTCAAACTATCTATTGTATGTGTCAAACAGAGATCGTATGCCAAAGTTACGACCCCGGGAAGTTGATGTACCAACTTACCCAAAACGGGCCCCACAATTTGGCGTTTCATCTTCTAGGGTTAGGTTTTGGGATGTTAAGAGTTTTCCATTGTTTCTCAACAATAAATAGGCCATCAAGCCTCATTGTAAGACAGTTCATAGGCATGTAGCCGCCACATCTCTTCTCATAGATAAGCTACCATTGGCCTAGCTATTTATTTCCATTTTCTGTTTGTAAGAATAGCTCAATATTTTACATTACTGAAATGAAGTATTATTTCCACTGCATCTTTGTGTTTATGGTTATATTTGTAATTTGTTGTGTTCCTGTTTAAATCTGGATCAGTGGTATCAGAGCGGTATGCTTTTCTCTGTTTTTCTTTGCATGTCCCCAACGAGGTCGGAATATAAGGAGTTAGGGCTTGAACTGGTCGATCCTTTGCAAGACCAGCCTTGCGAACCCCGACGGCCTCCCATGGTGGATGAGAAGAAAGACGAGCAGGCAGGAGATCCTATCAAAATCTTGCTTGAAGAAACCCTCAAGCGGCAAAGGAACGCGATGATGGATAACTTTGTGTAGATCCTTCAGCGGCTACCTAGAGGCGACACATCAGCTTCCAACAGCTACTCTGGAAACGCCACACTGTTTAAGGTACAAGTTAATTTTGAAATTCCCATATTCAAGGGCTAGATAGACGTAGATGCTATAGATAAATGGTTAATTCTGCTAGAGGATTATTTTTCTGTTCATGACTTTTCGAGTCGGGAAAATATTGTTTTCGCTCTTCTCAAAGCAGCCCCCCACATCAAGGACTAGTGGGAAATCTACTGCGAGTAGAAGAGTGATAGTATGGGCTCACTATTTTCAGCCGCACCCACTTGGGATTCATTCCGGGATGCCGTTAAGGAGCAGTACTACCCTGTCAAAAGCTATGAGGACAAATACATCAAATGGACCACACTGTGGCAGGGAAGGGACCAAGATGTGCCGAAGTTCACAAACATTTTTCATACCCTTTGCACACAGTTGGGTATCAAGGACTCTGAGCTGCATTTGGTACTCAAATACCGCGGCTGCCTACACAGATACATCCAAGAAGAGATGGAGTTCCTTAACATCTCCTCGCTTGGCACGGCGTACCGATACGCTGTCAAAATTGAGTGAAAGTTCAAACAAAAGAAGCAAGAATTTGGATTTGCAAATCCAAAGACCAAAGGACAAAGCCAAGGCAGTGTGACCCAAGACAACCCATCAAACTGCAAGAAAAGAACAACGCCATGAAGTCGAAGAAGGACACAGGAAAGTGGTGTGAGTTCCACAAGAGTCCCACTCATAACACAAGTGAGTGTCGGACCAAGCAGTCACTGGTGGCCGAGTTGAAGGCTTCAGAATGAGATGCATGTTCCAACCCAGAGTCAGAACTCAACAAGGGGAATGGCAAAGGGAAGCAGATCATTGATGTAGGGCCCAACGTCACTGTTGCCACTGCCAAGATCCAGAAGAATGAGCCCGAAGACCCAGAGGAGGGGGAGTGTCTTTTCCACTCACAGATGTGGGTGAAGGGTTCGCCGCTACATTTCATTGTCGACAGTGGCAGCCAAAAGAATCTCATTTCAGTAGAGGTCATGAAGCGGTTGGGCCTACCAACTACACCACACCCGCAGCCGTACAGTATCGGGTGGCTTCATGAAGGACGAGATCTCAAAGTTTGCCAGCAGTGCCACCTTCCCTATAGCATCAAGCCCTTCACAGATGAGGTATTGTGTGATGTTACGCCTCTAGATGTTTGTGATGTATTATTAGGCAAACCATACTTGTGGAGGTGACATGTTGTGTATGAGTCAAGGCCTCGTGCTGTCATTATTTCTTTGGATAATTCATTATACAGGATACCGGAGGTAGCCCCACCTACCGCCACCTCTTTGATCGCTACTAAGAAAGGCAACAAGCTCATCTCACAGACTAGGAAATTTATTTTCTGTCTGGTTTGCTCCCAAAGTAAGGGGAAGATCGTTGCTACATCCATGAACCCCATCCACGCAGCAGCAACAGTAAAGAGATACAATCATGACATAACACAGGAACAACTTCTCCTCACCCACAGGGGTACCACACAAGTTTCAGGTGGGCGACAAAGTTTGGTTACATCTGCAGAAAGAACACCTTACAAGAGCCCATCAGAAGCTCAGACCACACCGACATGGTCCTTACAGCAGTAGTAAGGCTGTGGGGAACAATGCTTTGGATCACAGCACTCCTCCATTCCTTCGCCTGCACAAAGTTTTCAATGTGTACCACCCTCGACCATGCTTCCCACCATTACTGGACACAACAAAGATTGCAGAACAGCTCACCAAGGACCAAGTTTAACAGATGGAGGAACTCAACGCAATGGGGACCATTGCTTCTAAGGGGGAAGGAATGATCCAAGTGGATGTTGGTGGCCACCCACCTATCCCACTTGGACCCCCACAATTGTCTGTTTCAGTTTTTCAGTTTCCGTAATTGTAGCACAATTTACTATTTTTAGCAGTTTTTCGGGTCTTGAACTTCCAGAGCCGTTTTTAAGCCCTAAATGACGTTTTTTGGGAAATCTGGGAGCAACATGGGTCCATGGACTGATGTTCTTGTTTCCAAAGTTCTAGTGCTCGGATAGATCTTTATAACGAGCTATTTTACGTGTCAAACGAAGATCATATGCCAAAGTTACGACCCCCGGAAGTTGATGTACCAGCTTACCCAAAACAGGGCCCACAATTTGGCATTTCATCTTCTAGGGTTAGGTTTTGGGATGTTAAGGGTTTTCCATTATTTCTCAACAATAAATAGGCCTTCAAGCCTCATTGTAAGACAATTCAGAGGCATGTAGGTGCCACATCTCTTCTCAGAGATAAGCTACCATCGCCCTAGTTGTTTATTTCCATTTTCTGTTTGTAAGAATAGCTCAGTATTTTACATTAATGAAATGAGATATTATTTCTGCTGCATCTTTGTGTTTATGGTTATATCTATAATTTTTTGTGTTCCTGTTTAAATCCATATCAGTAAGTATGTTGCACTCTTAGCTGAGCCTATACTGAGGGCTGGCCTTGTACCAACAACCTATGTTTTGCACTACCTCTCTCTCTTACCTTTGTTGAGAAATTATTACAATTTATGATGTACCATACACTAATTCATAAAACCGGCAAACATTAAGAGACTAAGAACCATGTAAAAAAAGATCCTAAAACATTCTAAGGATCAAATATTAGTCTCAATCGCCCAACAAAATCACACCACTGATTCAACATATTTTCATTTAATATAGAGACTCTAACAACACAACAACCCAAACTTGAGATTCAAATGATTGCATTGTTGATACTACAACAAATTCATATTCACAAATATAAGGAAAAAAATAAAGCTCAGAACTCTCACATTAAAAAATTCGAACCATGCACAAAGCTAATACCCCAGAATTCCTAAAACCAAAAAACTCAAAAATTCATCATTTACAATATAACAAGAATGAGAATTCATGAACCTACTTCTACAACATTTGAAGAATTGCAACACATAGTGTCTCATTCATTTTCTGTGCATGTAACCAAACAAATCAAATATCTTCTACAATCGTCGAAGTTTCAATCACAAACCCCAACCAAACAATCACATTGGTAAATGCAATAGAAATATAAACCTGTCTCTTGACTCTTCTTGCTCAGAAGAAGTGGAAGATCGAACAAGAGGAAGAAAAATTCACATTAGATATATCTTGTAGAGAAATTCTCAACCTGAATCAAGAGGTATTAACAATTAAATGAGGAGAGACGTAGAAACTTTGATTAATGAGAGCCCTAGATCTTTTAGAAAAATAAATATATTTTTATGACATATATGAAAGGTTACATTTAATATAATGCAAATACATTGAATAGATTAGCGATTTTTTTTTATGAAACATAACAAATACCAAATGACCAAAACCCTAGTTATATGTTGTAACACGCACCTTGGTACAACATTCAACTTCAAACCCTAGCAGTGGTGTAGTTATGATGCTACTGTTCTAAATTGTGGCTAAGGAAATCCTCTCCAGTCTGAAGAAAAACGAATAAAAATGAGCAAGTAGACCCTCAAATATTCTTTATAGACACATTGGCAAGTTAACTTAGCATTGATTCTGTTAGAGTCAAGATCGTGTTGCATTACCTTATTCTACATAACGATCCATAGGAATTATTAATATGTATGATTTTCTAATAATAGCATGTGCACATTCTAAGAATGTGAATGCTCTTTTAGAATTTGTGCACATTTTTGCAATGCATGTATATGTAGAATTATTGATAGAATAATATAGCTTTAGAGTAATCTACATTTATATCAATTGACCAAATTTAAGTCAACATACTTTGAATTCAAATTTAAAATCATTGTCTCTATGAATATGGTGCAATAATCAACCACTGTATGTAACAACACCACAAAAAACCCCACAACAAATTGTGTGTCGTCTCTCTAAGATGAGAGGAACAAATTCCTATTAACCCTTAAAACCCTTCTATATTAGTTTAAAACTCTCTTTCTTGTCCCTCTTTCTAAAGGGAGTATAAAACTATTATATATTGTGAACTTATACTCTATATTGTATAAAATTGTTATAATTTTAGCATTATAGATGGATTCATAGACTCCTTTAAGGGGGGTTTTGAATTCATCTACCTAAATTTTACCAATGCAGATGGATTTAGAGACCCCCTCAAAGGGGTCTCTATATTTTACCATTGTAGATGAGTTTAGAGACCATTTTGTCTCTAAATTTTAACCGTAGATATGGATTCAGAGACCCACAGATCGATTCAAAGAGAGCGAGATCTCTGAATCCATTTGTAGTGTTAAAATTTAGTGAAATGTAGCACTTCAGTATCAATATTACAATTTTCTATTTATGGAGTGACACAATTAAAAATGAATATCATAAATGACTAATTCATATACTTGTACTTGTTAGTTGGCCACATTTTTATTCTTAGACAAGAGTAGTCTTTTACATTAATAATTTTTAATTTTGTCACTTATTATCTAGTCATAGATTTTAGTCGTGGACTAAATTAGTCATTTAATTTAATCACTTTTAGTTGGGTCACTTGTTATCTATTTGTATATTTTATCCCTAGACTAAATTAGTTGTTTAAGTTAGTCATTTTTAGTTGGGTCACTTAAAATTGCTCAAATTTAGTAGTAATTTACTTGAAATAACTGTGGTGACTAACTTTTTTAGTCACGTAGTAACTAATCTCTCATTTTGTACTAGTGCATGCGATGTTTTTTTTGTGCTATAAAAATCTATCATGCACTACTTTTGTTTTAACCTATAATGCTTGTGATTTTGCTACAAACAAATCTAGCATGTGCTAGATTTGTTTTACCTTGCAATGCTTGCTTTTGTGCTAAAAACAAATCTAGTGCAAATATTTGATGATTTATTTTAACATGAGATTGGTTTTATGAGTTCAAGATTTTGTGATTTATAATGTTTAGAAATCAAAATCCTCCATATTAATCACACCGACAATTTTTGGGTCAATGGTTTGAACCAACCAATGTGGTCCATCATCAAAACACAAATAGAGAATCTAATCTAACCATGAAATTCAATATTTTAGCGATGCACTAAACCAAAATGTTAGAGAGAATCAAAATTAATCCTTTTCAACCCCAAATATTAAGATATAGATATTTTTTTTGTTTAACTAAAACGATTGTATATTTTATTTATATGTTAAAAACAGAGAGGGACTTTGCCGAGGCAGCCCTGCTTACATGGCTGTAATCCTACTTTTGCTGCCTTTGGAAAGAGGCAGTTTCACAAATTATGATAAAGACTTTCCCCATTTACATTTAAGATTCTTTTGATGAGAGTGCTGCCTAAGTTCGCCATGCGATCTGCTTCCTTGTTGGAATTTCTGAGAATATGATAAAATTTGTATGAATCAAAACTCTGTAGAACCATCTTCAGTCTGTCCATTATTTTGTTGAGCCCAACATTGTTGAAGTATTCCTCTCTGATTAGTTTTTTTATTAAAATTTCTGAGTCTCTGAAAACTTGAATATCTTTGGCTCTTTTCTCTCTGGCAATGTGGCGGGCCTTAAGCAGCCCCAGAATCTCCGCTTGGTTGTTTGTTTTCTCTCCGAGGCCCCATGCAAAAGAAACAGTGGAGAGCCCTTCCGTGAAGTAGATGATCCCACCAGCACCTGCAGCTCCAGGATTCCCTTTGGACGCTCCATCAAAGAAAATAGTAGTTACATTTTGTGCCCTCCACCAGCTTTGAAAGATGTCATCAGTCTCTCTTTTTCTCCAATCCGGGTTTGCTTTCAGGGGTGAGATTCTATACTTTCGGGGATGCGGATCTAGAGCAAGCCACCTTTTTTCTTCCGGCCTGAGCAGGGGGTCTTCTTTGGAATATTGCTGCTGAGCCGCTTCCAGTAGAAGGGCCTTAGCTTTTGCAGCAACTTGAGACGGGGAGTTCTGCACGTCTTTGAAAACCTGCTGATTTCTAGTTAACCACAGTTGCCAGCATACAAATTTGGGCAGTGCTATCCAAATCCTACGCCAAAAGGACTTGGGGGGGATGCTTTTGGGGTAGCTAGCACACCAAGTCGCAAACAGATCCGAGACAGAGATTTGCTGAGGGAGAGAGATCTGGAATTCATGGAGAAGAAGCCCCCATACCTCCTTGGCAAAGGCGCAGTCTAGAAACAAGTGCTGGGTAGTTTCTAATTGACATCTGCAGAGAGCGCATCTATGAGGCCCTTCAAACTTTTTTTTTGTCAGATTTTCCCCTGTCAATAATTTGTTGTGTACCAAGGTCCAAAAGAAGAAATTTATTTTTGGAAGAGCTAACGGCTCCCAAACCTGCTTCCAGAAGGCTGGAGTATGGTGGTTGTTCCTGTATCCCTGAAGAGTCCTATATCCCTCTGCTGAGGTATATACTCCAGACTTTCCCCATCCCCATCTATCCTTTTTGAATCTACTGACTGGGGTGGCATATTCTAGCAGGTTCTCGAGCTGAATCAGTTGGTCCCTAAGGCGCTCTGGGACTCCATGGAAGTCCCATCTTAACCATTCTCCACGGTCGTCCCAGCTTGCCAGATCATAAACTCTGTTAACTCCTGCTCTTTCCAGCCAATTTCTGAGCTCTGTGATGTCCTCTCTTTCCGCCAACAGGTCTTTTCCCATAATTCGATCTTTCCATAAATGTGTGGACTTACCATTTCCGGGAATTCTGTACATGTGTTTTTTGAAGAACTCGCTGCTCTTACAACAGAGCCTCCATACCTGCGAACTGGTCGCTGTAGACTGTAGTTGCATTTTCCTTAGCGCTTCTTTGTCTGAGTATTTTGAATGTAAAATTATGTTGATTGGATGTGAGGGATCGCTGATTATTTTCCACAACAGTTTGCCGCCCAGCGATTTGTTGACAAGGGAGGGGTCCCGAATTTGAAGTCCGCCCTCATCTATTGGCCTCTTGACCGTGTCCCATTTAACTAAGTGCAACTTTTTATCGTTACCTTTCCCGCCTTGCCATAGGAAATTCCTGAGCAGGGTAGCAATCTGATCCGTGACATATTTGGGGGCGAGGAGAAATGCTGCCTGATAGATGGGGAGAGCTGACAGCTGCGATTTTATTAGAATAGATTTGCCGCCTTTTGTTAACCAATATCCTCCCCAGGAAGCGATTTTGGATTTAATTTTGCTGATTATATGAGTCCAAAGACACCTCTTGTTCACCCCTGAGGAAATGGGAAGACCAAGATATCTAAAGCTGTCCCATTTGGCCTGACCTTTGAACCCGAGGATCCTCGAAATATTGATGATCTCTTGTTGTTCAACGTTCCAACTATAGATTTCGATTTTGCTCTCGTTGATAAGAGCTCCAGTCATCCTGCAGTAACTTTTCAGTACATTGTCAAAGGCTTTTGCTATTTTGATGGAAACGCCTCCAAGGAGCAGAGAATCATCCGCGAAGAGGGCATGATTTAGAGAAGTTTCTACATTAGAAGGTTTGAGCCCCAGGAGGGAGCCGACGATTTTTTCAACTGCTAGCTTTCTACTGAGAGAGTCAGCCATGAGGATATACAGGAAGGGAGAGAGAGGGCATCCCTGCCTGATACCTCTTTGAGCTTGGAAGAAGTTGGTAGGGCGTCCATTGATGAGAGGGGCAATCCACGGGGATTCTATGCATGCTTTAATGAGCTGGACAAAGTGCTGAGAGAAACCAAAAGAAAGAAGGACTTTGCATAGCAACAAACGATTTACTCTATCGAATGCATTTTCCATATCGAGTTTGATCAAGATACCTTTCTCGCCCCGTTGTTTTCTTGAATGGATGGTCTCCTGAACCTGAATGACATTGTCCATAATATATCTGCCTTCCACAAATCCGCCTTGGTTGCTGGAAATCAACTTTTTGAGCAAAGGCTTGAGTCGATTTGCTAGGAGCTTGGCTATGATTTTGTAAGAAGCATTACACAGCGAGATAGGCCTGAATCTTGCAAAGGTGTCTGGATTGGTTTCCTTTGGAATTAAAGCTAGATAGGTGGAGTTGATGCCGCCTCGTATTTTAGCTTTTCTCATAAAGCCTCTGATCATTTTGAGGAGATCAGTTTTGATAACTTCCCAACATGATTGATAAAAATGGATTGTGAATCTGTCGGGCCCAGGGGCCTTATTGGCTTCCATTGACCAGATAACTTGGATAACCTCCTCAATTGTGATAGGTCTGCATAGTTCTGTGTTTTCTTCAGCGTTAACAAGTTGGGGAATGTTAGAAAGAAAGTCATGGATTTCCTCTTCATCGCATTGAATTCCTATGTTGTATAAATTCCTAAAGTGTGCTTGAGTAGCGCCTTTCACCTGATCGAACCCTTTGTAGAAATGTCCCTCAAAGGTTTTAATTTCCGCTATATGGTTCAGGGACAGTCTAGCTCTGTATTGTCTGTGGAAGTAATAAGTGTTCCTGTCCCCTGCCTTTAACCATAAACTTCTGGACTTTAATCTCCAGTATTCTTCTTTAGTTCGGAAGGCCTGGTAGGTGGATCGTTGCGTTTTGACTTCCTCATCCAGAAGCTCTGCTGTAATATCTTTATTCTCCATTTCCGTTTGCATTGAGTGCAGCCTCTGAACTGCCTCTTTTCTTTGGTTGGTTGGATTGGGGTCTGGCTTTTTTATCCACTCCTTCAACGCATATTTTGTTGCCTTCAGCTTCTGTTCCCAGATGTAGCTGGGGGAACCTGTGATGGGTTTGACCCATGCAGCTTTCACTGTCTCGATAAAACCCGGTTTCTCGATCCACAGTGGGCTGAATCGGAAGGGAATGGGGCCCAAATCTTCTTCATCTTCCAATAGAAGCTGTATTGGCTTATGGTCCGAAGTCAATTTGGGCAAGATTTTTGTGTTGGCGATTTTTTTATTCAACAAAAGGCCGCTTTGGACCAGAAATCTGTCCAGCCGGGCGGAGATTTGTTCCGACCCGACCCGGTTATTCGACCATGTATAAAGCCCATGGAGTGGAGGGAAGTCTAAGAGATCCCAGCTCTGTACGAGCTCCTCCACCATGGCCAGCATGGAGTCTCTGATACTGGAGCCTCCCCTCTTCTCCTTTGGCTTCAGAACTATGTTTAAGTCTCCTGCTATGATAATATTGTTTGGGGAATGCTGTTCTAGGTAAGTTGATAGAGAGTACCAGCATTCTCTTTTTTCTGCATAATTTACCGGAACATACAAATTGAAAAGAGAGACAGTCAACTTACTAACTTTGTGCGTCAATTCAGTGTATATCCAGTGCTGGGTTTCATGATAATTATTGAGCTGGAATGTGCTATCTGACCAAAGAGTAGCCAATCCTCCAGAGGTTCCCCTTGTGCTAACTGCCTTGCCTGTATTTTTATTCCATTTTAGCCTGCTGAAATCAAGAAGGGAATGCCCTTCAATTTTGGTCTCTTGGAGCATGAGGATGTCTGAGGGTTCAGCTTTAAGAAGATCCTTGACTGCTTCTAGTTTTGCAGGGCTCCCCAGTCCTCTGCAATTCCAAGAGACAAACTTCATTATTTACCTAGTGGAGGGGTGGGACCTCCCTTGGAAGGTCTCGGCCTGGTATTCCGCTCAATGGACATTTCTATTGTGGCTTGGCTCCCTTGGGTTTTAAGTCTCTCGGCCTCTTCTTCTCTCATTTCTTTACAGGATTTTCTACCAGCTCTTTTAGTAGGACGCTCATAGGCTTCATCTTCCGATGATCCTAAACTTTCTATTGTTTTTTTCCTTGTTACTTCTGCATATGAAGGGTTGGGCGGGCTGCCCTGTGTGGCTTCGACCTGCTTTTCTTTCTCACTTTCTTTGCATGGAGGGGTGCTTTCTACATGCACCAGGTTTTCATGCTCCGGATCTGTTGGGTTGATCTGTGTGCTTGTTGTCCCTTGTACATTTTCTTCCTCTTCTTGGATGGGTTTGGAGCTGCTTGGCATCCCTGTTGTCTTTCCTTTGCTAGGGCCTTTTTTTGGGTGTGTTGTTTTCTGGACTAGAGTCCATTGTTCCTCTTTCTGTTTGTCTGTTTGCTCTTCTGTCTTCTTCTTGCAGTACTTCGCGAAGTGTCCGTGCTCGTGGCAGTGTCTGCATTTGAACGGAAGCTGTTCATAGTCCAGTTCTTGGATATGCACCCAGCCTGCAACTGTAAGTTTGATTGCTTCCGGTAACCCCTCCTCCAGATCGACTTCAACACATATTCGAGCGCATGAATACTGATCTTTTCTTGCAGCTTTGTCAATGTATTTACCCAGTGCATTGCCGATGTTTTCAAGGGATTTTTGGTTCCAGCAGTGGAGAGGCAAGTGGGGGAGTCTCACCCATACCGGGACTGCTGAGGGGACATCTTGGGAGGGATCGAAGTCTGGGGACCATTTATTCAGATACAGGCCCTGCGGTCCCATAAAATATGGGCCATTTCTGAAGATTAAGCTTCTGTCTTCCGGGTTTTCAAACACAAAGACAAAGTATCCTTTCCCAACAAAGTAGCTTTTCACACCCTCCTTGATCAGGGGGCTCCAGTTTCTCTGTGTCCAATCTTCTACTGACTTTGGAGAAGGCCAGAGGCCTGTGAACTGGCCGATGAGGCCTCTCTCTGCCAGGTTCAGTGCTGCTTTACACGTCTCTTCTTCTGAAAGGGCAACTGAGGGGATCTTGTCCATCCTCTTGATAAACTTTTGCTGAGCCACCGATGGGGCTCTCTTCGGGCAAGCTTCGATCAGTGCTTTGAATGCCAGGACCTCCGAAGGAGGGGGAGCCGAGCCCCCGTTGGAGTCCATGATCTCAGAAGAGCGCCTCAGGACTGAGCGCAGTGGCGCAACAGCCTCAAGGGCGCGAGAAGAGTTCTCTGCGATCAGCAGGAAGAAGGACAGGCCCTCCGCGGCAGACAGGGGCCGAGGCGGCCGACAGCCTCTTGCGCAGCGTCGGCTAGGTCAGGGCCGCAGCGCAAAAAAAAAATCTCAAAAAAAGCAGATATAGATATTTACTAAATATTAATAATACAAATATAAGTATTAATAAATAACCATTAAGATCAAAAAGTAATATAATATAAATTCAGTTTTTTACTATAATAGAAAGGGATCTAAATTAAAATAGGATATATATATATATATATATATATATATATATATATATATATATAATTATAATTTATTGAAAAACATATTGTATATTATATGTTAATATCCTAAAATTTATAAATTTATATAAATAAAGTTATATATTTAAAAAATAAAAATAAATTATAGGATTTTGATAAAGGAGACATTAATGGCCACTAAAGAAATATAATGTATATTAATTGAAAAAAATAAAAAAGATGAAAAAGGTATGTATATATATATATGAATGATAAAAATAAAATTTAAAAAACATCTCATCCTAGGAATAATTAGAGAAATAAATTGTATAGAATTTGGAATTTATAAAAATAAAGGATGAAACATGCTAAAATAATAAATAAAGATAATGAAAGAGAAATGGAATAAAAGGGGCTAAAAAAAATCCACCAAAGAAGTGAGGCCAAGAATCCAATTACTATTAAACTACTACTAATTTTTCACTTACTATAATATTTGCGATTGTGCTACAAACAAATATAGCATGAGCTAGATTTGTTTTATCTTACAATATTCATTTTTGCACTAAAAGCAACTCTAGTCCAAATATTCGACGATTTATTCGAATAAGAGGATTTGTTCTATGAATTCAAGCTTTTGTGATTCATAATGTTTAGAAATATTTCATTAATTACACCAAAAAAAATTGAGTCAACTTTTAAAATTAACCAATGTGGTCCATCATAGTCCATCATCAAAATATAGATAGAGACTATAATTTAACCAAAAGATTCAATACAAATCAAACCAACCTATTACATAAAATCAAAATTTTAATGATCTTCAAACCCTTAAATATTATAAGATATAGACATTATTAAATATTAATATTAAAAAATATAATTAATGATATAAAATAAATAAATTATATAGAGAAACTTATTTAACTGAGAAATTAAATACAAACCAAACCCACCTATTAGAGAGAATCAAAATTTTAATAATCTTGAAACCCTTAAATATTATAAGATATAAATATTATTAAATATTAATATTAAAAAATATAATTAATAATAAACAATCTTTTATAAAATAAATAAATTATGTATTTTACTATAGTAAATAAATATATTATAATAATAGCAATAGATGTAATAATAAAATATTAAAATATTTTAATACATATAAATATATTCAAATATATTAGAATTGTATTATATTTATATATTTCAGTATTATTTTTGAGAAATATATTGTATATTTAATATTAATATTTTAAATTTTATAAATTTATATAAAAAAACTATATTTTTTTATTTAAAAATAATAAATAATAAAAATTGATAAAAAAAAGTTTATTAATAAAAATAACTAAAGAAATATAATAGGGAAAAGATCAATAGAGATGAAAGATGAAAAAAAATTAATATTAATAACATATTTTTGTATATTATTTACTAAAATATATATTTTATGATTTCTTAAACCTTTAAATTTATATAAATAATAAAATTAAAATTAAAATTAAAAAATAATATAATATTTAATAATAGAGAAAATTAAAAAAATAAACCGTATAAATTTGGAATTTATAAAAATAAGAAATGAAACAAACCAAAATTATAAATAAGAGAGAAAAATAGATTTTCTCCTCTCAATAAGAGTGCAGGATGAGGTCTTCACCATCATATTATGGATTATTTTGTCTGTTTGATGTGTGTGATGCCTAGTTTTAAAAATTGGTCTAGTTGAACCGAAAATTGGTCAAACTGACTAGTTAGCTCCTTGAGATATCAAACCAGCCTAACAAATCCGATTAGTTGGTTGGTCAGGACCAATAGGCTACCAAATCGACCGGTTTGGCTGATTTGGTACTTGACTGACCGATTTTTGTAAAAAACGGGTTGGTTAGAAAGGCACATGGTTGGGCATGTTGATGGGACTCCTAGGTGCTTTTTGGAGGTGCTTTTTAGAAAAACATGGTAGGTTCCCTTCTAAATATGCCCACCTAAGCTTATAAAAGAATTCCTAAGCTCCTATTTGCCTCACACATTTGATTTCTAGTTTTTTTGTGCATATGAGAGCTTAGATAGTTTTGCACCAACATTGAGTTTTGGAGCAACAAAAACAAGTTTAGAGGTTATTTGTCATCTTCAAGCTAGTTTGGAGTTTTCTAGTGGAGTTGGGGGTGTTGATCTCAATGCAGATCTAGTAGTTGAACGAAGAGTTGAAGGAAGTGGACTAACAAGACCAAACATGGAACACGGTGACTCGTGAGGGAAGCAATAGTCATGCAACTTGGTGAACTTGTGCTTATAGTTTTGCTTGGAATAGTGTTGTTTCTCATGTAACTAATAGTACTGCTATTTAGGCTATAGAGGAGTTTGAGGAGTCTCTAAGGAAATGCACTCCAACCCTTAGTGTCTTGCACAAATATTTTCCATTCTTATTTTTGAGTTTTTATCAATTTGAGAAAAACGAAGTTTGTTGGGAGAAATTTCTATTGAAAAAGTAGTTATGGTTGGAATACTCTTTATATACTTGGCTTGAATTACTAGTTTTCCTGTCACCTGGAAAATGCATCTGTTGCTTACTAGTGTAGAGTAATTAGGGTTAATTTATGGCCAACAAATGGGATTATAGCTTGTTGAGTATAATTCAGACAGGCAGGTAGAGAGACCCAATTTTCATGGAGGAGAGTAGGTGGTCGTGACATTTCGAGCTTTGGAAGAACAAATATTAACTGGAGTCCATCTCTTCTCTTTGGAAGTGGAAGTACATTTTCTCTATACTACTATTTCTCCTGCTACTCTGTCTAAATTCTACAGCAATGGATCTAGCCATTAAAGGATCTTGCCACTTTCCTTTTCCTCTTATTTTCACTTCATGCACATCATGTCGTCCCATGGAACGCCTAGGAATGGTTGTTGGTCCACCTAATCGCACGATAACGATAGCTATTTATTTTTCCTTTTTGTTTTCAAGTAAACGGGTGTCGAACAAGGGTTTGCAACAATTGTGTTGAATGAAGTTCTGACAAGTAGAAGGTGACATGTTTCAAACTAGAGATGAAATCAGAGGCAAACCAAATGAAGATAGTATCCACCTTAAGGCAAACCAAGTCTCCAAAAATGAGGATGGTTATTCGGGTCAATTTTTTCTGGCAATTGTCAAATGGTATGTTGCATACCACACACCACTCACCACACAATCTATCAGGGATTGGTAGGAATCAAAACTTTGAGTTGTAAACTCTCCACAATCGAAGTTCCCAAGGGGTTTTTCAGGGTATTGAATCCATACATGTAGTCGAAAATCGAGTTTAAGCAACAAAAATCAAGATTTGACCAAAAAACAATTCACCAAATTCTGGCCAAAAACTCCAGATCTTCTAACAGACAACACCTACCACACATGGGGTCTTCAAAATATTTTGAATAATCTAGTCATAAAATAAAAAATTGACCAATCCAATCAAGAAAAGTATAGATGAAAGACTCTCCTTTCCATAATCAAACAACATTATCTCTCTTTTCGAATTAATCTAATTCTTTCAAGTGAAAAATGAATGAGGAGACAAATCATTGAGCTATATTAGCTTCTGAACTTCAACCCTAGAATATTATTAAAAGGTGCGCTGATGGACTTTAGACTGATCCCCCTAAATTCAAAATACAATGGATATTAATGTGCACAGTAATCAATATGAAGCACTCAATGCAAACAAGCCAGCCAAACACCTTGGGAGTGGCAGTTCAAGGAGCTCTATTCACTTGGCCCTGGAAAATTATTTAAAGGTAGGGTGATGAAATTTATACTGATCCCATAAATTCAAAATAGGGTGGATATTAATGTGCACAACAATTAATATGAATTATTTAATTCAGACAATCCATACAAAGACCTTGGGAATCGCAGATCAAGGATATTCGTTCAAGGGTTGTTTTTAATGGAAAAATTCAGGGTGGGTTATGGTTTTATGTTTACTGAATTTTTGTCTCTATAGTTGTTTTAGTATTCATTGGTTTGTATCGCTTAAATCTTTGTGTGCCTTCTAGAGGCAGGCTCCCTGCTCTCCTTATTCCTTCCCTTGCACCCAAAACAAACATTTTCAAAGATGAAAGTTGGAGGTTCATACATGCTTCAACTACCAATGAATCACAAGTTGGAGGAATCTTAGTGGGAAGTGTTTGTGGCTAAAGGAAACTTCCCCTCTCAGATGTTTTCAACTTCTTCCTTACATTCCAATTCCAGAAACATGGCAAGGCATGTCCTCAAATTATGGCTTTTTCCTTTGAAAAATTTGTTAGTGATTTGGCAGTTTATAGTTTCTCTTATTTCTGGAAGGGCTCAAAGTCTGTTTCAGGCGGCCACCCTATGCTACGCTATTAATTTTCTCTGTATTTTGATTTAGTTTGAATGGTATGGGGATACAAAGCTCATTTTCTATTTTAATAGAATTAAGGCCCAAGATCCCCTCAATCTAATGAAGGGTGAGGAGAACGAAGTGTCCATTTATGTCGTCAATGATGTATTTTTGGGTGGTATGCATTTTTGGTAAATATATAACACATAAAAGAAAATCAGAACAAACAACATATATATAACTCAAAAACTAACCTCAAATCTCACATGGTCACCTCTCTGACTCTGCACAAGATCCAATCCACTGTGATAATGTTGCAATGCGAAATGGATTAGTATCATTATATGTTCAATATAATCTTACCAACACATTCATCTACATTCTTGTTTAACAATCACCCTCAAAGGATGGTAAAGGTTTATATACCTTGCCCTATGTTATAATTTTTATTAATTAAAAGTTACCACAATATTGACTATAAATATATACATATATTCCATATATCAAAGCATAAATATAAAAAAGAGGGTAACTTAGTATGAAATTCAAGCCTTCTTTCATGGAAAAATAACAATCTACCCTTATCAGTGTGTCATTGGCTTCCAACTTCCACACAAGGCAAAAATTGAGGCACCTCAAGAGATCCAAGGAAAACTCTTATTGTAGTTGGTTTCTACCACTATAGAAGGTGGGTATGACCTACTGCACTCCAAAAAACCCTATCATAGAACATAGTTATGATTTGGATGTCATAATATTTTCCAGAACATAGTGGAAATGACTGGAGGAATGGGTCCAATCAACATAGAGCATTGGCTAGAGTCAAACCACAATGAATCCTGATATTATGTATAAGCCACCTGTTGTGAGTACAATATTCATGTTTGCCATGAAGGGATTTTTTATCATGAACAAGGTTTATTAAGAGTTGATTCATGTTAGATAATGTTATTCGAGACTAGGAGAAAATTAATTAAGGGAAAAAACCAAACAAGAATTGATTTTTCTAAGGATTATCTTCAACAAGGATTGAACCAAAATTCATAATTGATATTCTCGTACTAAGGATTTGGGAAATTTACTCTATGTTCGCCCTCCTTCCCTGTGTTGGGATTATTCTAATTCATCCTACACATCCCACTACTGAAGTTTCTTTTACAAGCAACGATCTCTATAGATAGATCATTTCATCAAGAGTCAAATATGAAATTATAACCACCTCATAGATTGAAGAACTACATAAAAAATGCCATTAATATACTAGTCATTGTCTCTAAACTAAGATTCATTAAAAACTCTTGGTAAGGTACAAACCTCAGTCATTATTCTATTTCATCCATCACCTTCAACAACAATTTCTTGTAGCAACCCACATGGTACACCTACCAACCCATCACCTTGTCATTCCATCAATACTATTGTTGATCTAAGATATTGTGGGACTTGCAAACCGGTGACTGGTGGTTCAGGAACATCTGATGATGAAGAGGAATGAATATTACGAGAAGCATTAAAACGACTACCCTATGAAGGCCTAGAAATAGACAATGACAAGCCCTGTCCTTGAAAAGAAACACTACTTCTCCTAAGTGCTTGTATGAATGGAATATGATGTGATCCCGATGGGATACTTGGTAGTGGATGTAGCATCAAAGAATCAGTATCCCTAGGTCCATTTCGATCTTGGTTTATTGGAACCAAATTTACAGACTCATTGTTAGTTGCTCTGTTGTCCGAACCTGAAACAAACTAGGTATTACTAGAAATACCCATCATTACGTTTCTTGAACTAACTAGTTCTTGCTGAGAAGATGAACACTCCCTTGCACCAACATTGGAGTTAGAAACATTGCCAAGTCTAGAAATAAAAGAACTTTCATTCCATCCAATTGAATGCAAACTCCTCTGTATACCAAATGACACATGAAACATACTGGGCTAGCACAATTGGGCACTAGTGCTTACACCTGTTGGACCTATGTCTGTAGACTAGTCACCTAAAAACAATCTCTTGGAATGTGAATAATTTGGATACAAATCAGGTATATACGTTTGAACATTTCCAGATGGCCATATTTGAGGTAAAATTTGTTCCTGTTGATGTGGAGGTTGTGTCTTTCTTGAACAACTCTCTGAAGAGGTTTTGATTGCCCAGGCATAGAAAAACTTTTGAAATATGAACCCACATCACCTATTCTAGCCCTGGGTATGACTGATTCTTTTACAAGCCTCACAACAGGAATTGTTGCAGTGGTAGCAGGAATATTTAAATGTTGCTACAAATGGTGTGTCGTCGAAGAGTTGTTAGGCGAAGGTGGTCATCATCCCGTTGTGAAGAACATGGGAGGACACCTAAAGATAATGGACCTGAAACTCTTTCCATGGTCTTTCTTATACAGGATCCTTGTCTTCCATCCATAGGATGATTAGCACATCCATTGATGTTCTTTTGCATACATCTAGCCATGTTACTACAAGAAAAGGTCAATTGTTCAGATTCTAATCCAGCCAATCGAGTTGGGTGAGGATAGCAACTTAAATCCATGAATGGTTTCCCTTTACTTGCAACTATTATCTGATTGGTGTTGAAGTTATAATTATTACCATCAGAAGTAGTTCCATAGTTACAACTTGAACGAATATGTAAACGATCATCCATGACCTGGTTGTTGAGGGCATCCACAGACACACTTTTAGACTGAAGGACATGTGAGTCCACCACTTTCCTGTCAAACCTTGAAGTTGATTACACATTAGAAACTAGATTCCATGATCCAGGTGGATATTGGTGGCCACCTGCCAAGTCCACCTAGACCCCCACCATTGTTTCTCTTAGCATTTTCAGTTTCCTTAATTGTAGCACGACTTACTATTTTTAGCAGTTTTTCGGGTCCTGAACTTCTTGAGCCGTTTTGAGGCCCTAAACGACGTTTTTAGGGAAATCTGGGGGCAACATGGGTCCATGGACTGATGTTTCCCTTCCCAAAGTGGTAGTGCTCGGATAGATCTTTCTAACGAGCTATTGTACGCGTCAAACAGAGATCGTATGCCAAAGTTACGACCCCGGGAAGTTGATGTACCAATTTACCCAAACGGGGCCCACAGTTTGGTGTTTCATCTCCTAGGGTTAGGTTTTGGAATGTTAAGGGTTTTCCATTGTTTCTCAACAATAAATAGGCCTTCGAGCCTCATTGTAACACAGTTGAGAGGCATGTAGCCACCACATCTCTTCTCAGAGATAAGCTACCATCGCCCTAGCTGGTTTATTTCCATTTATGGTTGTAAGCATATTTTAGTATTTTCCATTAATGAAATGAAGTATTATTTCCGCTGCATCTTTGTGTATATGGTTATTTCTGTAATTTGTTGCGTTCCTGTTTAAATCTGGATCAGTGGTATCAGAGCGGTCTGCTTTTTCTCTGTTTTTCTTTACATGTCCCCAACAAGGTCGGGATATAAGGAGTTAGGGCTTGAATTGGTTGAACCTTTGCAAGACCAGCCTCACAAACCCCGACGGCCTCCCATGGCGGATGAGAAGAAAGACGAGGGGGCAGGAGATCCCATCAAAATCTTGCTCGAAGAAGCCCTCGAGCGACAACGGAATGCGATGATGGACAGCTTTTCCCAGATCCTTCAGCGGCTACCCAGAAGCGACGCATCGGCTTCCAGCAGCTACTCTGGAAATGCCATGCCCTTTAAGGTACAAGTTAATTTTGAAATCCCCATATTCGAGGGTCAGATAGAAGCAGATGCCGTAGATAAATGGTTAAATCTGCTAGAGGGTTATTTTTCTGTTCATGAATTTTCGAGTCGGGAAAAGATTGTTTTCACTCTTCTCAAAGCAGCCCCCCATGTCAAGGAATGGTGGGAAACCTACTGCGAGCAGAAGGATGAAAGTACTGGCTCACTATTTTCAGTCGCACCCACCTAGAATTCACTCCGGGATGCCATCAAGGAGCAGTACTACCCTGTCGGAAGCTATGAGGATGAATACATAAAGTGGACCACGCTGCGGCAGGGAAGGGACCAAGACGTGCCAGAGTTCACCAATCTTTTCCATACCCTTCGCACAAAGTTGGGTATCAAGGATTTGGAGCAACATTTGATACTCAAATACCGTGGCTGCCTGCACAAGTACATCCGGGAAGAAATACAATTCCTGAACATCTCCTCGCTCGGCACGGCATACCGATATGCCGTCAAGGTCGAGTAGAATTTTAAACAAAAGAAGCGAGACTTTGGATCTGCGAATCCAAATCAGGGGAAAGGTGCCCCTAAACCACAGAACAAAGGACAAAGCCTAGGCGGGACAGCCCAAGACAACCCGCCGAAGCTGCAAGCAAAGAACAGTGCCGCGAAGCTGAAAAAGGACACTGGAAAATGGTGTGAGTTCCATAAAAGCTCCACTCACAACACAAGTGAGTGTCGGGCCAAGAAATCACTGGTGGCTGAGCTAAAGGTTTCAGAATCAGATGCATGTTCCGACTCTGAGTCAGAACCCGATAAGGGGAATGAAAAAGGGAAGCAGATCATTGATGCGGATCCCAATGCCACTGTTGCTACCGCCAAGATCTAGAAAAATGAACCCGAAGATCCAGAGGAGGAGGAGCGCCTCTTCCACTCCCAGATGTGGGAAAAGGGCTCCCCGATACAGTTCATTGTTGATAGTGGGAGTCAAAAGAACCTCATTTCGGCAGAGGTCATGAAGCGGTTGGGCTTACCGACCACAGCACATCCACAACCATACACCATTGGGTGGCTTCACCAAGGACGAGATCTTCACGTGAGCCAGCAGTGTCGCCTTCCATACAACATCAAGCCCTTCACGGATGAGGTATTGTGTGACATTGCTCCCCTTGAAGTTTGTGATGTATTATTAGGACAACCATACTTGTGGAAGCGACATGCTGTGTATGAATCAAGGCCTCATGCTGTTATTATTACATTGGGAAATAAGTTGTACAGGATACCAGAGGTAGCACCACCTACCGCCATCTCTTTGATTATTGCAAAACAATGCAGTAAGATCATTTCCAAAACCAGGAAATTTGTTTTCCTGATGATACGCCCTCAAGGAAAGAAGAAGACGGTGGTCGCGTCCTCCAGACGGGGTCCCGCTGCACGACAACTACAGATGGACAAGGTTGTGGAGGAGTACGAGGACATCTTCACTTCCCCTACAGGGGTTCCTCTGCACTGTCAGGTCAAGCACTCCATTGATCTGACCCCAGGTGCGCCGCTACCCAATGGACCAATTTATCAGCGCTCCGTTCTGGAGAACAATGAAATCAAGAGGCAGATTCAGAAGCTCCTGTAGAAAGGTCACATCCGTCCGAGTTCATCACCTTGTGGGAACCCGATCGTGTTGGTACAAAAGAAGGATGGGACGTGGAGACTCTGTATTGACTATCGGGCGCTGAACAAGATCACTGTCCGTAATAGGTACCCGATCCCGCGGATTGATGACCTCCTGGGCCAACTAAAGGGGGCGAAATATTTCAGCAATATCGATCTGAAGTCAGGATATCACCAGGTACCAATCGAACCCTCTGATGTGTGGAAGACTGCCTTCAAATTCAAGGAGGGCCTTTTCGAATGGTTGGTTATGCCTTTCGGATTGACGAATGCTCCTGCAACCTTCATGAGGCTAATGGATGACATCTTACGACCATTCACCAACTCCTTTGTAGTAGTATACTTGGATGACATTCTGATCTTCAGCCAGAGTTGGGAAGAGCACCTTCACCACATCCGACAGGTTCTCCAAACACTGCGGCAACACAAGCTATGTGCCGATTTGGAGAAATGCACTTTTGGCATGACCCAGGTTCAGTATCTGGGATACATCATTGATGAACAGGGGGGTGCATGTTGATCCAGCCAAGATCCAATTCATTCGGGATTGGCCATCTCCAACCACTCTAATAGAGCTCCGCAGCTTTCTAGGTCTTGCCAACTTCCACCACAGGTTCGTGTTGGGGTTTTCTCATATTACTTGGCCCTTGAGTTAAGTCACCAAGGGAGGGGCGAAAGCAAAATTCTTTTGGTCTGAATCTCAAGAGAAGGCATTCATGGAGTTGAAGGATCTCCTCTGCACGGCACCAATGCTCGCGTTACCAGATTTACAACAACCATTTGAGGTCGAGACATATGCCTCTGACTATGTTATTGGGGCAGTCCTTACTCAACATGGACATCCAGTGGCATATCACAGTGAAACACTTTTAGACACAGTCCGGAAGTACCCCACTTATGATAAAGAGATGTATTCCATTGTACAGGCCTGCCGACAATGGAAGCATTACATTTTGGGGATGGAAACGGTCATCCACATAGACCACCGACCCCTGCAGTTCATACAGACCCAAGGGAAATTGCAGAATGATCGCCATCAGAAGTGGTCTACATACCTGCAACAGTTCCACTTGAACATCAAGTACAAGAAGGGCAGCACCAATAATGTTGCAGATTGCCTCAGTCGACCACCAATCATGGCGTTAACCACCGTGCTCAACTCTTGTGGGCACGAGACTTCTGATTGGCCACTTCTCTACAAAAGCGACCCAGAATTCGGCCACACATACCAAACACTCTTGGAGGGTCGGCATGTTCCAGATTTTCACCTCCAGGATGCCCTGTTATGCCACCTGGGTCACCTTTGTGTTCCTTCAAGTGAGCGTGCCAAGATGATTTGGGAAGCACATACAGTCGGGCTGCTGGGCATTTCGGGGTCGAAAAAACAGTGGCAATACTGCAAAATTATTTCTATTGGCCGAATCTTCGACAGGATGTTGGGAAGTACATCAGATCATGTACTGCATGTGCCATTGCCAAACCGACCATTAAGAAGCACGACCTCTATACCCCGTTGCCTACCCCTAGTCGACCTTGGGAATCCATCTCCATGGATTACATGTCAGGCCTTCCTTCCACTAAGCATGGAAATGACTGTGTTTTTGTGGTCGTCAACAGGTTCTCGAAGATGGCCATTATGGTGGTCTGCAAGAAGAATATCACAGCAGAAGCCACTGCTAAACTCTTCTTTGAACGAGTGTGGGTGCACTTTGGGATCCCACAGTCTATTATCTCAGATCGGGACAGTCAGTTTCTCAGCACATTTTGGTCCAGTCTCTGGTCAATGCTGGACACCAAACTCACGAAGTCCACAACCTTCCATCCTCAAACTGATGGCCAGACAGAGGTTGTCAATAGGATGATTGTGCACATTCTGCACATGTATAACTCAAAGCATCCACGCACATGGGACGAGAGCCTCCCCTATGTTCAGCACAGCTACAACTGAGCTCTTCACAGCTCCACTGGCCATAGCCCTTTTCAGGTGGGTTTGGGATTCTAGCCACTATGCCCCATTGATGTGGCCATGCCACTTGCAGCTACTCACATAAATTCAGCTCATGTCCAGTCCGAAACAGATAAGGCCACCAATTTCATTGAGCGCATCCAACATATTCGCCAGCAGGTCCATGGCATTCTTGAGAAATCAAATGCCAAGTACAAGCAGCGACATGATCAACATCGGGTGCCACACAAGTTTCAGGTGGGCGACAAAGTCTGGTTGCATTTGCAAAAGGAACGCCTTACTGGAGCCTATCGGAAATTGAGACCACTCCGATATGGTCCTTACACCATTACTAAGGCTATGGGAGACAATGCATTTGAGCTCAGCGTTCCCCCACTCCTTGGCCTGCACCCAGTGTTCAATGTGGACCGCCTTCGGCCATACTTTCCACCATTGCTAGACACATCCGACATTGTAGAACAGCTCAAACCCACAGAATTAAATCCAGATTGCATGGAACAAGCTGCAACTGATCGGATCATGGACACATAGATCAAGAACACTCGCCAACAAAATATCCAACTGTATCGAGTTGTCAAAGCAGGCCAACTCCTTCAGCAGGGAAAGTGGCTCACCAGGGAACAAGTTCAGCAAAAGTTTCCTCATCTCATGGAAGAACTCAACACAATGGGGACCATTGCTTCCTAAGGGGGGAGGAATGATCCAGGTGGATATTGGTGGCCACCTGCCAAGTCCACCTAGAACCCCACCATTGTTTCTCTCAGCATTCTCAGTTTCCTTAATTGTAGCACAACTTACTATTTTTAGCAGTTTTTCGGGTCCTGAACTTCTGGAGTCGTTTTAAGGCCCTAAACGACGCTTTTTGGGAAATCTGGGGGCAACATGGGTCCATGGACCGATGTTTCCCTTCCCAAAGTGGTAGTGCTCGAATAGATCTTTCTAACGAGCTATTGTACGCATCAAACGGAGATCGTATGCCAAAGTTACGACCCCGGGAAGTTGATGTACCAATTTACCCAAACGGGGCCCACAGTTTGGCATTTCATCTCCTAGGGTTAGGTTTTGGAATGTTAAGGGTTTTCCATTGTTTCTCAATAATAAATAGGCCTTCGAGCCTCATTGTAGCACAGTTGAGAGGCATGTAGCCACCACATCTCTTCTAAGAAATAAGCTACCATCGCCCTAGCTGGTTTATTTCCATTTCTGGTTGTAAGCATATTTCAGTATTTTCCATTAATGAAATGAAGTATTATTTCCGCTGCATCTTTGTGTATATGGTTATTTCTGTAATTTGTTGCGTTCCTGTTTAAATCCAGATCATTCCATCCAATAACCATTTTGTCTTTAGAAATGCATCCCTGATCAACTGAACTATCAAATTTATTACACTTCCATCAGCCCAACCATTGACAAAAGAAATACTGCCATTATATTAACTTCTTATGTTTCTGAAACTACAACTTTGTATGCTCCCTATAGCCTAATAATCGAGAAAACTTGGAGCATCCATGAGATTCAATTGCTCACCAAGATAAATATGTGATTCAATATCTACATTATGTTGGTCAATAATATTTTCCAAATCAAAATTTTTTAGTATAGGGTGCAAGGTGCTCCTTTGGGATTACATTATAGCTTCAATCAATCTCCCAAGATTATAATTTTTTTTCCGGAGAAAAAAATCAAAACTTTTTATTAAGAGTATAAAAAGTTACATTTTTCAGTTAATCATCATCGAACCACCAGGAAGCGGTATCCAAACTGATAGGACTATTCCCAATTCAAGAACTGGGAGCAGAGAGAAGAGGGACCCATTGTCGACCTCCACATAACAATCACAAAAGAAAACGCATTCAGAGGATCTGAACTGCCGCTAGAAGCATAATTTATCTGTTCTAGTTCTCTGGAACCACAATAAAACATCATCATAATCCATTTAAAAAGACTATGTGGCCTCCTTCGGAGAAGGAAAACAGCCACGAATATATATAACCATTTTACGGATGAAAAAGATACAGGAATATACGGAAAACAGACAGCTTCAGCATCCTGTGTGAGAGCTAGTTTTACACGGCCCTCCTGATAACGAAACCATGGGAGAGGATGACCATAAAACAAAAACGTGCTGCAGCTGAAAAATGTAGTTGGAAAACCCATCAAAGAGGCAGAGCAAAGGGAGGCAGCTGTGATGTGGAAATCTGCCCCTGACTCCCAAGATTATAATTTAAGCAACATAAATTTACTATTGTGAGTCACAAATTTGATAGAAATTACAATTCATAATGTATCAACCGGGTCAATTATCTGAAAAAGACATCACTCTTCAGTGCAGGATTGATGGATCATAAGAATACATTGTCTTTTATAGAATTTGTAATAATAATATCTCAATAGACCTGCCTAAATACTTTCAAGGAGTCAATATTAGTCAATGCCATCTCTAAATGTTAAACTTTAAAACTATCATAATTCTCTTTGAAATGAAAAACTCTTAAACTTCACATATGCACTACAAGATATTTTCAAAAGAACAACTCCAAACTCGAGAAAGAGAAGACAAGATTTTCTAATATCTTTATAATATCAAAACACACTGCATGATATAATATGGGATTGCTAGTGTTGTGCAGATTTAATAGTAAAACTAGTGGTTCTTGGATCCTCAAGCCTAAACCAAGTATGCAGTTTCTGATTATCACTTCCCACTACTTTTGGACATCTTTACAACTATATCAATGCCACTGAGTTGTTTCAATCTTCATACATAAATATGAACTGGAAAGCTACCAAAGGACAGGCTAATATTGTTTCCAAGAGCAGGTCCACTATAAGCAATATTTTTTTACCTATCTACTAGACAGGTAAATGTATTCAAAGGACTTGTATTGAACATATCAAAACCCACTTCAAGATTCCAAGAAAAACATTCCATGTCTTCTTGAATGAAAACTAGTAAGAAGGTTGCATGAATTTCAAATGCACATTTTGTAACTCGAAAAATGTTGTTGAACTAAAATTCTCCATGCTCACATTTGAGAAATCAAAAAGGGATCACACACTTTGACAAATCCTACATATAAGGTGGTGTCAAGGTATCTGGACTTCCTCTTCTTTGGAGACAGTAATTAGGTGGTTTTTCGTTCATAACATCGCAACAGTAAAGGGTCAACATCATCCTACTACACTTACAGATTGATGTTGCATGCCTTGTCAATAGAAAATGGTTAAGCATGTAACATGAGATTGCAAACTTGGCCTTACATTTTGGGCTCATGTTCTTTTGTTTCTCCCCTTCACTGAAAACATGTTCTTTTGAGGATCAAATGGATGATCCAACAAGAGGTTGTTCTATGTGGGATGTGATCAGATTGACATGCATCTCTTTCTTGCAGATATAAAATTGTCAAGAAACTTTTTGTGAGAGTAATATTATGTTAAACCTGTGAGAAGTTTTAGAATTTCCATAAGATTTGACAATCCAGATTTTAGTAAGGATTGTCATCTTTAGAAATGATATAGATTATTTTTAAGTTGGAACCAAAGAACACATGTTATCCTTGTTTATATTGAAAGGGGGATATTGTGTGACTACTCTCTAGCTCCCAAATGTGAAAATATTGGTTTATATGAAACATAAGAGATCTGATGCATTTTTCCAAAAATGGGCTAGTCCAGCAATTCCATGCACACAACACATCTTAACATTTATGGGATTATTCCTTAGTTAAAACCATGTCATACAAAAGGAAAATGCATAAATATATTCCCAGGAATTTGAATTAATAATAAAAATAATGTCAAATATGATTATGAGACATGGAAGAAAAATTCGACAGTAATAAAAATTCTATAGAAAAAATATTCACTAGTAGTCCTCATACTAGATAAATGATAAATTCCTATAAAAATAGCAGAAGACTTCTAGAAATAAAGTACCTGGACATTCACTTTTTGGTGAGGAAAGACAATAGATATGTGCTTCATGGCCTTCAAATCTGTATTGTTTTCGCATCCCATACCTGCACAATGAACGAGTTCAGATGGAAAATGACCAAAATGGTAAACATCCATGATAGTAAAATGAGTTTAAATTGGCGAGTTTTTGTAGGAATGACTGATCATTGGGAATGCACACATTTATGAATTCAAGGCATAGGTACTAAATTTACCTTAATCATCTTATCATCCCCACAAGCGATAAGAAAATACTTTCTCTAAAGATGCACAAAGACAATGTCATTCATGCCATCAATATGTGCATTAATATGCATTGTTGTATTACTATTGTCACTTATATCCATGTTTCAAAAAAAGCAAACACAAAAAGTCGTAACCTATTTTTGAGATAGAATACAAACCTCAAGGTGTTGCCTTAACTCACCAATCACATTAAACTATACATCTGAACTAAATGCTCAGAAAATGCAACTCTTGCATGCCAGCTTATATCAATGAACGATTCCTACCATATACTGATTGGTATGGTAAAAATAAATTTATCACATACAAATATAAACACCTAAATTTAAACCAAGATAACAAATTTGCATACCAATAAATGCTCCATTTGGGCTCCAAATACACTACTTCACTGACACAATTAATCCTTTTGAAAGAGACACATGCACACATATAAGAAGAAATAAGTGTGAATCATCGAAAACTATGTGCAGCTAAGAATCAACTTATAGGAAAGAACTACTGTTGTGAAAAATTAAGTATAAAATATATTTCTTCACCAAAGTTGCTTAGAACTATAACAAAGTGTGATATTTACACATTCATAGATAATGTGTGATTTGAGGCATCCCAATCTTGAATAACTTATGAGTTAACTTTTCACTTGATCCCACTTCCCAAATTGTAATATCACCAACATCGGATCCAACTGAAGAAAATTCATCCAATTGACTAGGTTTAACTCACTTCATGATTAGAGTGCATTTAAAATAAGAATGTTGACGGAAAAATTATGTTTAGGACCCTAAATGAAATTGAAGTGGCAGATTACTAAACAAAATTGTTTGCTGCAGAGGATGAAAATCCATTCTCATGACATTTGAACTTTGGTTGAGGATTCTCACATCTATTTTAGGAAGATCATTTAGAGTACTTTTATTTAGCACGATTTGGTCCTAAATGTCAGGTCTGCAAAGAATGGGACCAAAATACAATCAAAATTTCGAAAATGGGACCAAAATTTCCAATGCACTTGAAGAACTTTGAACACTAGGAAACCTCCAGCAAGGTTCAGGAGCACAAAGTCTAATATAAATTATGTTACATGCCTCATAATCCTGACCAGACTCAAGTCGTTATATAACATGATTGGAATAAGTTTACTGAAAATAAATTCACCATTGCATGCTGAGGGAGTTATAGGTCATTGCATCAAAGCACCTATGCGCATTAGGAGAAAAAAAGTTAAAATCAAACATCGTTTATAGTTCATTTATTTTCAACCAACAAGAGGAAAGAAATATACTATTTAGATTCAATTATTAAGATGTTGAGTTGTTCTTGCATCTATATATGCTTCAATTCTAAACATCCAAGCATATTGAGCCTTTTTAACAACGAACCTTAGATTATTATATCTACAGAACATCAACTATCTAACCTTCATTTAGACGTGGCATGAGAGAAGTTGTACCAGAAACTCCCGCAACATGTTGTACAGGAGTGCTAGGATTTTCCAACCATCTTGGAGAAGTATGAGCAGCAGGGCCAACTTGAGGTTCAAATTGCTGCAACCAATCCAATTAAAATTTTATTCAAACAAGGCTAGATTTAGATTTAGATCAAGAAATCATTAATGCACATTCAAAAGGAGGAAAACCATGAAGGGAATATTCATGATACTAGTCAAATTGGTGACTCACAGCTGGCATAGGAATGGGACAAAAGGCCCCCACTTTTTGAATCGACCCCATAAGATGATTATTTACTAGAGATGGAGTTAGAGCTCCATTTGAAGGTGCACACGTGTGATCAACAAACAATATTCTGACATCAGGATTAGGTTGAGGGATTTTGCAAAGTGTATGCTGCCAATTACGACTGAATAAAAGCACATAAATATATAAACATATTAGATGGTTGTTAGAAGTTATTTTCCTGCCAAATTTCAAGAAATAATTATAAAATCTAGAAGTTGGTTTCGATGTTTCAATAATTAACAACATGTCTATACAGGTAGCATCCTTCTTGTTGAAAAAATTCACATTAGATATATCTTATAGAGAAGTTCTCAACCTGAATCAAGAGTTATTAACAATTAAATGAGGAGAGTGACAACCCTTGATTAATGAGGGCCCTAAGCCTGGAATCTTCAATTCTGGGAACTGTCAACTTATTGAAGATTAAAGGGTTGGATTGTACAATTGAACTAATATCTCGAAACAAATCAATTCATTGAGACTGTGTATCCCTATATTATTTAAATTGTTCGTTTTCCCTACACGTACAATCATAAGTTTAGGTTAAACCCTACAGAAGGGAAAAAATATTAAAGAAGATAGTAAAATATAAACAGTAAAACAAACATCACCCGAAGTCATCCATTGTAATCAATTATGCTATCTCTCTGTAGACTTCTTTAGAGATATTTCTGAATTCTCTAAGATCATTGTTAAGTATTTTCATAGCGGCGAACTGATCTTTTGTGGAAAATGAGAATTGTTTAGAATTTATTTAGCTAACTATGAAGTATCCATAAGATTCTTTAGATATAGAAAAAAAAATAACCTTGTAAACAAAAGCAACTTGGCATTGACAAACGTGGAAAAACAAAAGGATTAAGAGAATATTCAACATCCCAACAAAAAATAATCGACCATGAAATCAATTTCCTATTATTAATCTAGTATTAACGAAGGTAAAACAAATGAAAATCTAGTATTAAAAAATATGAAAAAGGTTAAGAAACAAAATGAAATTCCCCACAAACATGTAATAAATATGACATAAATTACTTTGTAAAATGAGTTTAGCTTGGGTGGTTGGGTAAAATAGTTGTTATCCTCCACCCAAGTTAAAGTATAGCTTTGGAATAGAGTATGTTGCACTCTTAGGTGAGTCTATACTGAGGTTGGCCTTGTACGAACAACCTATCTTTTACACTACCTCTCTCTCTTGCATTTGGGTTGAGAAATTATTGCAATTTCTGATGTACCAGACACCAATTCATAAAAAAGGAAAGCATTGAGAGACTAAGAACCATGTAAACAAAGATCCTGACACATGCTAAGGATCAAATATTAGTCTCAATCACCCAACAAAATCGCACCACTGGTTCAAAATATTTGCATTTAATATAGAGACTCTAACATCACAACAACCAAACCTTTGAGATTCAAATGATTGCATTGTTGATACTACAACATATTCATATTCAAAAATATAAGGAAAAACATAAAGCTAAGAAATATCACATTAAAAAAGTCAAACCATGCACAAAGCTAATACCCGAGAATTCCTAAAACCAAAAAACTAAAAATTCATCATTTACAATATAACAAGAATGAGAATTCATGAACCTGCTTCTACAACATTTGAGGAATTGCAACACATAGTGTCCCATTCATTTTCAATGCATGTAACCAAACAAATCAAATATATTCTTCAATCATTGAAGTTTCAATCACAAACCCCAACCAAACAATCACATTGCTAAACACAACAGAAATATAAACCTGACTCTTGACTCTTCTAACTCAGAAGAAGCGGAAGATGGAAAAAGAGGAAGAAAAAATCATATTAGATATATCTTGTAGAGAAATTCTCAACCTGAATCAAGAGGTATTAACAATTAAATGAGAAGAGAGGTAGAACCTTTGATTAATGAGGGACCTAGATCTTCGAGAAAAAGAAATATATTTTTATAACATATATGAAAGGTTACATTTAATATAATGCAAATACATTGAATAGATTAGAAAAAAAACAATTTATGGAACATAACAAATACCAAATGACCAAAACCTGTGGTGCAACATTCAACTTCAAACCCTAGCAATGGTGTAGTTATGATGCTACTGTTGTAAATTGTGGCTAAGAAAATCCTCTCCAGTCTGAAGCAAAAACAAATAAAAACGAGCAAGTGGACCCTCAAATCTTCTTTTATAGACACACTGTCAAGTTAACTTAGGATTGACTCGGTGATAGTCAAGACTCATAAGATAAGGTGAGACTCACAACATAAGAGAGACTCACATGATAAGCTTGAGTTACCTTGATGAGTAATTGACTGTAGGATGGGTTTGACCAAGTCAACCTGGGTTTGATCAGTTTCTTTTGAGACTCATGGAATGGGTTGACCTGACTAGATACATTGGTGGGTTGTTCATAATCTACTAGTTTGGATAGAGTCAATTGAATTTGGTAATTATGGTGTTAATCAATAGGATCTAGCTTCAACAGTTAAAGAAAGGGTTTTTTATGCTCCTCACGCACTTTTGATTCTCACTTGTGACATGCTTGCATTTTGTGGGCCATTTCGCCTCTACAAGGAGTTGTTTCATGTGGATGGGTACACGTGTAATTCATGGATGAAAATTCACGCTAATCAAGTTGATTATCCAATAGAGATACCTTCACAAATCTACCAATGTAATTCCAGTTGTTGACTAGAAGCATTAAAAAAAATAGATGTGTAATAGAAAGACATGGAAGACAAGGTCCAAAATGTATTTGAAGTGAAATCTCAACAAATGGTGGCCACAAGATATCCCATTAACAAAAAGGTTGTCATAGGAGATGGAACTGCAGAAATATGACACATCTACCACCCATGCCTTTCATACCACTTCAAGTTATAGAAAACTAGAATTGCTTAGGTGTTTCTTATGTGGAATGAAAAGATATAAGGGAGGGCTACCTATGGTATCACGGGGCTACCTATGGTAATGGTATCAATTGATGTTAGAAATAGAAGAATAATTTAGATGGCGAAATAAATTGTAGGATATATGAGTAGAGATAACCATCATCAACATACTTTAGATTGCTATCATATTTAGACCGTAATGCATATTGGTGGTATAAAGTTCTTATAATATGTGATTGTAAGTGGAAAACAAACTTTCAAGATATCAAGTTTGGGAGTCCTCAAAAGTGTGTGGTAGGGTTGATAGCTTGTATAAAAGGAACTGCATATGGATTTCGAACAACTAGGAAATGGGTAAATCTCCTTATTTGGTGGAAATAAAATATCCAAAAATGACTTTCATAAATGGGGCAGATCTATGAGCCAACAATCAAGCAATTTGTTTTTATACAGAGGCCATCACACAAAGGCAAAATTTGCAGACCCAATTGCATACATTTTTAATAGAAAGAAGGAAGTTATCCAATGTGTCATTTGCAAGATAAGTCCTTCAATATACAAGGCACCCAAAATGGTTGTCATTACAAATCTCAATTGTTGTTAGGGACAATTAGAGAGAAACAACATTAAGAATTATATACATATTGTTAGTATAAAATGGTTGTTTTGGTTCTGTCATTATAAGTGGAACACATTCTTTTGGTATATTAGGTTCAATAACTCTCAAAAAGGAGTTGCAGTCTTGTGAGCTAGCATCCAAAGAGATGCATTGGAATTTGAAGAGCCTAGAAACAGTTGGGAACTGATTAGGTCAATTAGGACCTTATTATTAGAGACATAGAAACTATTTTAATCCCATGCATTGTAGGAATAAACACATCCAAAAAAGGATTTCATAAATGGGGTTATACATGTTGAAGATTCAAGCAATTAGTTCTTATCGAGAACATTTGGTCATCTGTTAAAATTGGAAACTAGGGTCAAATTCCAATTTGGAGAGCTCCTATGGGGAAAATTATTGCAGCATTGAATTCCTGTCTTCGAAAGGACCGAAATTGATATAAATATTGTCTCATTTGGAGAAGCGAAAGTGGAGTTTTGAATTTATGTTCTCTCACAAGTAAATTTATAAGATCGACCTCATCTTTATTTCGGCTCATCAAGCCTAGTGGTCACGTCCCATGACATACACCGAATTATATATATTGCGGTACTTGCTCCATCATTAGATACATCTATTTTCCTTGGATTGAAGTCTGAGATAGCCGAGTTTTTGTGGAAGGTTGAAGGAAGGTTTTGTTTGGGTTTACCTCTGCGTCAAGACCAAGACCTTCCAAGGAGGATAGTCTTTGGTCTAAGCATGGGCCAAGTCATTTAGTCCTAATTTGGTAGCATCTTAGCATGCCGAGATGGTACACTAGTTTCTGGGCTTGTTCATGTGAAAGATGACCTCTCCTCATGAATTCGTATTCGTGATTCACCTTAGCGGAACTGCAGTTACTACGATCATCTCAATAAAGGGAGTCGAGAGTCCTTTCATGGGTTCATATCAGTGCACCTAACCATCGAAGATGATATCCATGCATTCCAGTGATAGCCACAGTGGAAGGGATAACCCTTGGTTCAATTAGATAAAATCATAGTGGACAGTAAGTTTCCCTAACCAGAATGTCATGTTGATTGATTCTCATGTTTAAGATTTGTATCTTCATCAGTCAAAGTCATTTTTACTTTGGTTATTGTACTCTCTCTATGCTAGACATTCGATATTTATAATAAGAAGAACTGATATAGGGGTTCTCCCCATCTTTGGGTTTTTCCCTCGCTTGTGCCACATCCTATGTACTCTTTTCTTAGCTTGTCTTCAGCATCTATCCTTTACGTTGTTTCTTCAGTCACTGTCAGTTTCATAATGTTTCATGGGATTTCTATCGAAAATAAAATGGTCTAACAAATATATGGAATTTTAAGTGATTGCCCTTAGCAAAGAACATGTTATCTGAAATTAACATGGTATTAGAGCCAAATGAGGACAAGCCTAAAGTCAACCTTGAAGCAGGGTTTCAGAGATCGATGGGTTCTCATTCAGATCATCGCATGAAGTTTTCTTCAAGATTCTGTATCTATGGATAAATTATGGCATTAAAGTTCTAGAAGTTCGAAGCTCTCCTTGGATCAGAGTTTGGATTGAAGTTATGTTGGCATATGTGATCACTATAGCTCTCACATCTTTGTTGCACTCAAGTCTTTTCACATCACCGATCTCGCTCACTATATCTCGGTGCTAGGGCCTCACACAAAATTTCTTAGAGGATGGATCTTGATGTTTCATAATAACATCTCCTCGGTGACTTCACTCATACTACATTACAGTATTTCAATGTCTTTAGTCTTGGCATCACATTTCAGTTTCTGCCTAACAAGGATGGCACAACTTTCACACTCTTGATCTCTGCACTAATGCATGGTAAGCTCTCTTTTATATATTTATGTTTGGCACATGTGTATAGCTTTGATCTCAACAACTTTATGTACATTACAAAGGAAGGATGGACTATCGATTATGAAATATATAATATATGCGATGTGACGTATATCTCAGTAGCATATGTCTCAGCATGTATGTCTCAATTGATCTTAGTACTCAGTTATGTATGGCATCACATTTCTAGTGATACATATTTTGATATGATAGCTCAGTTACTCCCTATGACTGATATTGTCTTGACACTCAAATTCGCAATTTGTAAAAATCAAGGAAATCTTCACATACAAATTTTTCTAGCATACAAAGTTTGTAGGTTTTCAATATGAGTCTCTCTACAGGAAGTCTCTCGCTCTCGCTACAATAATTATCTTTCTCTCACTATAGGAAGCCTCTCACTCTTGCTACAGGAAGTCTCTCACTCTCGCTACAATAAGTATCTTTCTCTCACTATAGGAAGCCTCTCGCTCTCGCTACAGGAAGTCTCTTGCTCTTGATTCAAGAACACTTCTTTGGCTCTCGCTATAAATCTTCATTGTTCTCAAGGGAGCTTGTATTTCTCTTCGTTTATATTCTCTCAGTTACAACCTCCCGTCTCCTATATGTTTCATTGTACATTTTTCATCTATTCATCAGCGATCACGTTGACATAGAGACATTGTTCCTCTGCGAACTAGTAGGCTTCACTATACATGTGTCTCGCTATCCTTTGTATATATCTAGATCTGTCTTTGGCTCACTTGTTACACAGTTCGTATGGCTCACGATGTATAAGACATTGTCCTTCTTCATTACGTATAACATTAATACATAGATTGAATGACATGTTCCTCTACAACAAAGTCAGATTGAATGAATGGCATCGATATAGCGATACATATTGACATTGATGCTAGTTAATATCGCATTGAAACTCCATATATATGTAAAAAAAAAAATAACATCAAATGGCATCAAATTATGTGACTTGATACATCTATGACTGTGAAATGAAATCCTAATGAAGATTGTAATCTTACAGAGACTAGCATAAATAAACTTGTTAAGTTCAAGATCTACAAGGCACTATTGAGCATTTTTTTTATTAAGTGACAAGACACCACGGTTGAGAATTTGATGTTTAGATTCAAGTCTAGGGAATATAGTTTGTGTAATAAAAAAAGATATGGTTCTCGCTCAAAACTCACTGATCCTTGTAGCCATACTTCTCACTAGCACTAGCTAGTAAGGTGCCTATCAAGTGGTGAAAGGAAAGAAGCTCTATGATGCCAAATATCATCTAAATTCAATTCTAAGTAATGTTAGACTTTTACAGTTTCTTCAATCTCCATAATAAGTCTAGTAGTATCCACCGACCTCCGTTCTCTGAAAAATTGATATGTCTCATTAGTATTATTTCCTTTGCCTATAATTAATATCATAATCAAGGAAGAGAATATGCATGCGAAAATTGTTCTGGAAATCATTTCTATAGTTGACATCCATTGTCTATACCATAAAAATTTCAAAATAAAACTATCTTCTACACTAGGGGTTTTAGTCGAATCAGGGTTCTCAATCATAACCCTGCAAAAATTTTGCACAACAGTATGAAGATCTTCATCAATTCTGAGCTTTAGCTAGGAGCATGGCTGCTCCATTGTTTGAGTAGTATGGTGGAAGGATGACTTGATTCAAGTATGGTAATACGGGTAGGATCAACATCTTAAGGCAGATGACATCTTTGTATCATCATCGTAAAGTGCATTGTTTTCTTGCCACTATATCCTGCTACCACATTGAATCTTTCTTAAAGTTTATAATATGTAGTAGAAAGGTAACTTAACATAACTTGATAGGAATTGTTCAGGTTTTCTTGGTCCATCCTGAATATGATAGGTGATGTTTGGAAAAATGCTAACAAGGGTCAAATACCTTGGCATAATCAGACTTGAAGCTATCAGTTAAAAGGGGACAGAGCAGATAATTCCAAGGAAAACTCAGAGGAAAGGTTGGATGATCAACTGCAGTATGAATTTAGGGGGAACCATATAATCAAGGAAGAATTTATATTCATGACACATGGTCCACAGGAATATCTACATGAAAAGTAACAGAATCATAGACAATCTAGATGACTATGCTTCAAGATATTTAGAGGATAACATCATCAAAGATACAGTAGATAATCCTCTCAAGAAGGAGTCGAGACAAAAATGAAAGACATGTCTCGTTTTCTCGATAAATACTTGATATAACTCACACATTGCACCAATGTATCTAAAACATTGTTATAATTAAGCCTCTCAACTTCTAGGAATTTAAATATTGGTTGGGTTGGTTGTATGATAAAAGGAAAATGCTACACTTCTTGGGATCCTTTCTTTGTTTTGTAAACTGAATTTTGGAAGCTTTGTTGAGGTTGGACACTCTTAGCAACAATTTTAACTTATAAAGATATAAAACTCATCCATGATCCATTTGGATATAACATATTTGGGAGCCTCCAAGTTGTATCACTAATTAGTGAGATGAACAAATTTCCGACATACTTTCATAACCTCTTAGAAATGAGCTAACAATATGGAAAATTGTAAAAGCACATATAACTATTGTATCTCTTAAGTTTCACCTTTATGTCTTATAAGCAGGTGGATCTCACGATGAGAAGGCTGTCAGATGGACACCTTGTACTCTGGAAACACAAGCTTAGGCTTGTGATCTCCCCAGGTAAGTGGAAATAAGATCAGGTCTTCATCTAGAAGCATAGGTTTGCTGAGTACTGCCTAAATCACTGTTGTAAATAAATTTGTTTGTTATATATATATATATATATATATATATATATATATATATATATAGATGTTGCTAAAGGAAGCTATGAGGCTACCTCTAATCTTGCCTTTCAAAAAGCATCTCAACATCATTCCCAATATGAAGGGATCCGTGGTTAAGATTGAACATTGAGTTATGGGATCTCTTGGGGGCTTGAGGTACTAATTGAGCTATGAGAGACCATAGGGTGAGTGGTTCACCTTCCCCTATTGCTTCTCTTTGAACAGGGTGAGTGGTTCACCTCCCCCTATGATACCTCATGATGATTGACATGTGTGTAGGGAAAGTGGTTCACCTTCCCCTACGATTTTGGACACATGTGTATAGGATGAGTGGTTCACCTTCCCCTACATTTGATGACATATGAATAGGAAGAGTCGGCCACCTTCTCCTATGGCATATGAGTAGGATGAGTGGTTCACCTTCTCCTGTGAATCTCCCAATGATAGATGCATTTAGGCATCTGTTTGTGGACATGTCAGTGGGATGTGGTTCACCATTACCCCACATGTAGGATTCTCATTCCCTACGACTGATGGTTGACATGTCGGTGGGAATTGTTTCATCCTTTCCCCACGAGTAGGATCCTTCCTACGAATGATCGGTTGGCATGCATGTAGGACGTGGTTAATCCTTTCCCTACTATCGTTGGTTTGCATGCATGTATGATTTGGTTTATCCTTTCCCTACATGTGGTTGTGATATGTGTTTGCAGGACGTGGTTCATCCTTTCCCTACATGTGATTTTGATATATGTGTGTAGGATGTGGTTTCTCCTTTCCCTACTTGTGATTATGAGCCGGATGTGATGTGTTCTTTCCCTGTTAGTGTTTCTACATCATCCTACCCATCTTGTCTGGAACACATGGGAATTACCTCTCATATAGTCAATAAGTTGGGAAAAGTATATAGGGACCATAACACTACCGATGGACGCATCATGTATTATTGTACCCCCTATGTCTAGGATGTATGATGTTTCTTCAACTTGATCGCTTGGGATCAAGTATAAATGGTTATGTGGACTAACTTTCATCAGTAGAGAGTGGCAAGGTCTTGCGATTCACTCTCGATCGATTATTATTCATTATTCATATCAGTGCTCAACAGAGAAAAGAAAGGCAGAGAAGAGATGACATAGATGGTTCATATTGATTGGATGGCATGATGATGGATGGATTGGCAGGTGGAATTCTCCCTAGTTGAGAGGGAGTGTTAAAATTGGAAACTAGGGCCAAATTCCACTTTGGACAACTCCTGTGGGGAAGATTATTGCAGCATTGAATTCCTCTCTTTGAGAGGACCAAAATCAATATAAATATTATCTCATTTGGACAAGTGGAAGTTGAGTTTTGAATTTATGTTCTCTCACAAGTAAATTTATAAGGTTGGCCTCATCTTTATGTTGGCTCATCAAGCCCAATGGTCACGTCCCATGACCTCCACCAAATTGTATATATTGTGGTACTTGCTCCATCATTAGATACATCTCTTTTCCTTGGATTGAAGTCTGAGATAGTCGAGTTTTTGTGGAAGGTCGAAGGAGGGTTTTGTTTGGGTTTACCTCTGCATCAAGACCAAGACCTTCCAAGGAGGACAACTGTTGGTCTGAGCATGGGCCAAGTCATTTAGTCTGAATTTGGTAGCAGCTTAGCAAGCCGAGATGGTACAGTGCTTTTTGGGCTTGTTTATGTGAAAGATCACCTCTCCTCATGAGGTTGTATCCATGATTCATCTCAGGAAGAACCGTAGTTAGTACAATCTTCTCAGTCAAGGGAGCCGAGAGTCCTTTCATGGGTTCATATCAGTCCTTATGGCCAGCGAAGATGATATTCATGCATGCCAGTGATAGCCGCAGTGGAAGGGATAACCCTTGGTTCAATTAGATAAAATCACAGTGGACAGTAAGCTGCCCTAACCAGAATGTCATGCTGAATCATTCTCATGTTTAAGATTTGGATCTTCATCAGTCAAAGTCATTTTGACTTTGGTTATTGTACTCTCTCTCTCTTGGACATTCGATATTAATAATAAGAAGAATTGATATAGGGTTTTCCCCATCTTGGGGTTTTTCCCTGGCTTGTGCCACATCCTGTGTACTCTTTTCTTAGCTTGTCTTCAGCATCTATCCTTTATGTTCTTTCTTCAGTCACTGTCAGTTTGATAATGTTTCATGGGATTGCTAACGAAAATAAAATGGTCTAACAAATATATGGAATTTTAAGTGATTGTCCTTAGCAAAGAACATGTTATCTAAAATTAAAATCATCCCCAAAGGCTCTAGGAAAAAGACAGTGAATATTTTATGGAACTTTGTAAGATCATTTCTAATGATAGTTTTTCAAAACAAGTCTAGTTGCCAAGGGGCCTATTTGAAAAAATTGAAAATAGTCCTCAATGACATCCTTCTTTAAGTACACGACCAAATAACGTTGTAATAAGATCCAACCTTTGTATTTCACTTGCATAGAGGTTCAATAGGAGATGGTTTGTTTAGGATAAGGAAATCAAGTGAATTCAAATTTGTCAGGGAAACTGGAAGCCTACTCTTTCTTTAAATTCATGGTGTTGGGGTGGTTGATTCTCAATAATAGCATAGTAGACCAAGATGGACTTCAGTATACAAAACTTTTGGATGGTTTTTGCATGCCCTAAACGGTAAAAGTAGTCAGACATCTTTTATCAAAATGCAAGATAAAAAGAGCTCAAAATGATTCTAGATGATATGGGGCCTATCTGGAAAGTTTGGAAATAGTCCTACATGAAATCCTTCTTCGAGTACAGGATCAAAGTACCTTATGATCAGACCCATTCCTTGATTTACATTTACAAAGGATTAATAGAAGATGATTTGACTAGGACAAGGGAATCAAGTGAATTCAAATATTTCAGGGAAACTGGAAGGTAACACTTTTATTAAATCCATGGTGATTGGGTGGTTGATTATCAAGAATACCCTAGCACATAAAGACAAATAAAATTCAACATACAGGACTTTTAGATGGTTGTTACATGACCTAAAAGAAATATTTCATGGAATTTTAAGATACCTCAGACCTTCTGGAACCAGATTTATGTGGATTGTCACATTCTATTAATCTATCTCTTCTTCATTGGAATTTGGTTATTTAATGGAGACAACTATTGAGGAAGCTTTACAATATTTGTTGGAAAATGAGGAGGTAAAGAAGACTCATCACTCTACCTATATTTGTCCTTTGGGAAATATTTTTGACAAGAAATGCAACCCTCTTCCAAGACAAATTTGTCACACCAACCATGGTCTTCTATAAAGTTCAGGCAACATACAAGTACTACTTACAGGTGAAAAAACCAAGACAGGCAAGAGATTTCTAACATGGATATTGATTAATCTATAACTTGTGGCTTTTTCAATGGGGCCTCTCAAGAAAATCAAAGACCTAGTGAAGCAAAAGGTGTTCTATAGTTATAAGAATCTCACAAACTCCTTTTTGGGTGTGGTACAGGAAGGGGTGCTATATTCTAATAATGATGTTGAGGTATGGGCTGCCAAATTTCTGATGACATTAGCACTGGAAGGAGGCTTGGGTTAGCTACAATTTTCAAGGATTGTAAACCAGTCATCTGTTGGATGGAGGGATCTCTTCAAGGTGTTTCCCACATATGTTAAATATGAATGCTATTTTTCACTCATTTGTATGATATCACGTTCTCAGGGAACAAAATCAAGCATGCAGTAAGCCTCACAACCCTTTGTAGATTGATAGGTGGAGCGAATGGGTTGAAGAAGCTCTTCCCCCAAGACAAATTTACTATTAACTTTACTCTTTAAGAGCTTGGCATAATGCATTTATTGTTAGAAATCAAGATGCTTTGAATGGATGTGTGATTTTAGCACCCTGATCTTTGCACAATAAAGCATAACATATAATGCTATTGCACTCTTTAAAACATAGGTGATGTTGGACAAGCTATCATAGCTTCTTAGCATAAATTCCCCCAGTTGATGTTGGACAAGTTATCCTAGCTCCATAGCAGAAATTCCCCCATTCATGGGTGACATTTTGAGAGATATCTTATTAATTCAAGGAATGGAAAATGATATGATCTTTACAGTGGGAAAAGAAATAACTGTAAGAAAAAAACTACGACTGCAAAATAAATACAGGGCATGTACCTATTGTATTAACTTGGCCTCCATAACCTTCATGTCTGACCACTTCCTCAAATGTAGGATTTGCATCTCCAGGAACAACATACCAAGTTTTCAAAGAACCCATGTGTAGATAGTTCAGACTATGCAGATCATGGTCCTCCACATGCCAAGAAAACCAATTGAACAACATGGAAATGTAAACCATTAGTGAAGTAACTCTAGGCATCTCGTCGGGCACATAACAAAGAAATTACCCTTGTGATCTTGAGGAAATCTGCATATTCCGAGCAATGTTTGAGAGGTCAAAACATGAATTCTGAGAGCCCTCTTTTGTTTGTATTTCCTTTGGTACTGTACTTTTCTCTCCTGTGGCGTAGGTGATTGTGGTTGAAATTTCTCATTGGGTTTCCCAAAGGCAGTTCCAAGGATATCATTGATATGCTCTACAATAACAGGCTTATCAACAGTTTCCCTCCAGAACAACGTTTCCACCACCAGAGGAGTAGCGTCCCTTGATGATTTCAGTCTAGACCTTGCAAACAACTTCGCCTTGGCCTAAAATTGTTCCAGTGTGTAGGTCTCCCCACTCTCTGATATTGATTTTTTCAACACGGTCTATAGAGGGCCTATGGTTTTCTTGGGACTCAATCCTATTTGTTGTTGGAGAGTGAAATTCGCAATATTGGTGACCTTATTCACTTCATTGGAATATTTATAAGCATTGGACCTCTGAGCATTTAGTGGTACTCGTGCAACAACACTAACTGTATCACTATTGTAGTTGTTGCTATGTAACTACATCAAGCAATGATTCAGATATGCAATGAACCATTTTGGGTGCCTTGGGTATTGGAGGATTTATCTTGCAAATGTCGCATTGGCTAGCTTCCTTCTTTATCTTCAAATTGTACCCAATTGGGTCAGTGAATTCAGTTTCCATGGGATGACAATCTGGTCCCAATGGAAATGCCTTCAACCATGGCAGCACCTTAGCATCCCCCATCCTATGAACCTAAAGCCAGACAACAACACTATTATCTATTATTTTTATATTTATTTCAACATACAACACCACAACACGAGATGAAAAACAAATTCAAGTGGGTGTTACTTTAGTGTTTATAGGGATATTTAGATTCATTAATGTGTTTTAAATACCCCATCCTATGAACCTAAAGCCTGAAAACAATACTATTATCTATTCTTTTTAATATTTATTTCAGCATACAACACCACAACAAGAGATGCAAAACAAATTCAAGTGGGTGTTACTTTAGTGTCTATGGGGATATTTAGTTTCATTAATGTGTTTTACATAGTAAGGATGGGTTTTAGGTTTGTATCATGGCAAAGGATGGACTCAAACCCAAAATGATTTTTTTTGGACTTACAATGCATGAAAAGACTATAAAGAAAAATATAAATCCTCTTTGAGAGATTTTAGGACTCCATCTAGGATAAGGGTTTTATTATGAGGTTTTCCACATCATATATGGGAGTTAAGGCTTATATCTTGGCCAAGGAATGAAAAAGGGTCTTAGGCCTAAAACAAGTTTTTCTCATGTTTAATGTCCATGAACAAGGTATTAGAATGGGAATATGGGCACAATAAGTATGTTTTGCATAATAAGAATGGGTTTTATGGCCTCTACAAAATATAGAGAAGGAAAACAAGATCCTTAGTCCCTAAACAAAACTTCTCTAGTAGTTCAATAGAGATGAATAAGGCCTCAAACCACCACACATATCCTCTCTAAGATATATATCTAACCTTCAGGTGCATTATGGGTGTTATTTGAAGGTTTTGTGTGCCATAGTTGGGTCTTGGGGCCTCTAAGTTTGGCCTCAATATCATTAGGAGGTTTTTTGCACCATGTATGGCACTTGGGACCTTAACCATTTTCAAGGAAGGATCATAAGGTGCTTGGGTCATATTTGAATATTCCCATGATCAATCTTCTTGAACAAGTATTTGAATTACCACACATGACATCTCTAGGGGATATTTGGCCTCTATGGGGGATCTTTGTCACCATTCATATGGTTTACATGATAAGAATGGGTCTTGGGGAATGTACTATCTCGAGGGGAGGAGAAAAGAGGGTCTTAGGCCCTAAATAAAGATTCTAGAGTTCAAGGAACATGAAGTAACTCTCAAACAACCACATAGATACTCTCTAAGGGATATTCAGATTTCAACTTGGATATGGGAGCCATGGTATGTTATTGTACATAAAGAGCCACAAGAATTGTTAGTATGTATGGTTTTCTAATAATAGTGTGTGCACATTCTAAGAATGTGAATTCTCTATTAGAATTTGTGCACATTTTTGTAATGCATGTATATGTAGAATTATTGATAAAATAATATAGCTTTAGAGTAATCTAAATTTATATTAATTCACCAAGTTTAAATCAACATACTTTGAATTCAAATTTAAATCATTGTCTCTATGAATCTAGTGCAATAATCAACCACGGTATGTAACAACACCACAAAAAACCCCACAACAAATTATGTGTTGTCTCTCTAAGATGTGAGGAAAAAATCCTCTTAACCCTTAAAACCCTTCTATATGAGTTCAAAACTCTCTTTCTTGTCCCCGTTTCTGAAGGGAGTGTAAAACTATTATAAATTGTAAACTTATACTCTATATTGTATAAAATTGTTATAATTTTAGCATTATAGATGGATTCATATACTCCTTTAAGAAGTTTTTTGAATCCATCTACCTAAATTTTACCAATGCAGATGGATTTAGAGATCCCTTTAAGGGGTCAAAGGGGTCTCTATATTTAACATTGTAGATGAGTTTAGAGACCCTTTTGTCTCTAAAGTTTAACACTAGACATGGATTCAAAGACCCACTAATCAATTCAAAGAGAGGGGCATCTCTGAATCCATTTGCAGTGTTGAAATTTAGTGAAATGTAGTACTTCAGTATCAAAATTACAATTTTCCATTTATGGAGTGACACAATTAAAAATGAATATCATAAATGACTAATTCACATACTTGTACTTGTTAGTTGGTCATATTTTTATTCTTAGACTATAGTAGTCTTTTACGTTAATCATTTTTAATTTTGTCATTTATTATCTAGTCATATATTTTAGTCGTGGACTAAATTAGCCATTTAAATTAGTCACTTTTAGCTGGGTCACTTGTTATCTAGTCGTATATTTTATCCCTATGCTAAATTAGTCATTTTTTGTTGGGTCACTTAAAATTGCTCAAATTTAGTAGTAATTCACTTGAAATAATTGTGGTGACTAACTTTTTTAGTCATGTAGTCACTAATCTCTCATTTTGTACTTGTGTCTTCAATGTTTTTTTTTGCGCTAAAAAAATCTATCATGCACTAACTTTGTTTTAACCTGTAATGCTTGTCATTATGCTACAAACAAATCTAACATGTGCTAGATTTGTTTTACCTTGCAATGCTTGATTTTGTGCTAAAAACAAATTTAATGCAAATATTTGATGATTTCTTTCAACATGAGATTGGTTTTATGAGTTCAAGATTTTGTGATTTATAATGTTTAGAAATCAAAATCTTCCATATTAATCACACCAACAATTTTGGGTCGCCATTTTGAACCAACCAATGTGGTCCATCATTAGAACACAAATAGAGAATCTAATCTAACCATGAAAATAAATATTGTAGAGATGCACCAAACCAAAATGTTAGAGAGAGTCAAAGTTAATCATTTTCAACCCCAAAATGTTAAGATATAACTATTTACTAAATATTAATAATAAAAAAACATAATTATTAATAAATAACCATTAAGATCAAAATGTAATTTAATATAAATTTAATATTTTACTATAATAAATAAATATATTATAATAATGTCTATTCCATATATAATAAAAAAATATTAAGCAAGGGATCTAAATTAAAATAGGACACACACATATATATATTATTGAAAAATTTATTGTATAGTCTATGTCAATATCCTAAATTTTATAAATTTACTTAAATAAAGCTATATATTATCTTTAAAAAAATAAATTATGGGATTTTGATAAAGGAGACACTAATAGTAATAGCTAAAGAAATATAAGGTATATTAATTGAAAACAAAAAGGAGGAAAGAGGTATATATATATATATATGAATGATAAAAATAAAATTTTAAAAAGATCCTATCATAAGAATAATTAGAGAAATAAATTGTATAGAATTTGGAATTTATAAAACATAAAGGATGAAACATGCTAAAATAATAAATAAAGATAAACAAAGAGAAGGGGAATAAAAAGGGCCAAAACAAATCCACCAAAGAAGTTAGAGCAAGAATCAAATTACTATTAAATTACTATTAATTTTTGACTAACTGTAATATTTGTGATTGTGCTACAAACAAATATAGTATGAGTTTGATTTGTTTTACCTTACAATGTTTGTTTTTGCACTAAAAGAAAATCTAGTGCTTGCACTAAAAGAAAATCTAGTACAAATATTAGACGATTTATTCCAACACAAGATTGGTTCTATGAGTTCAAGCTTATGTGATTCATAACGTTTAAAAATCAAAATCTTTCATTAATCGCACCAAAAAAGTTCGGGAGCCTTTAAAATTAACCAATGTGGTCCATCATCAAAATATAGATAGAGAATCTAATTTAACTGGGAGATTAAATACAAACCAACCCATTAGAAAGAATCAAAATTTTATTGACCTTAAAACCCTTAAATACTGTAAGATATAAATATTATTAAATATTAATATTAAAAAATATAATTAATAATAAATAATCATCCTTATATAACATAAATAAATTAGAAAGAAAATCTAATTTAACCAGACAATTAAATACAAACCAAACCAACCTATTAGAGAGAATCATGATAAAAATAAAATATAAAAATATCCCATCATAAGAATAATTAGAGAAATAAATTGTATAGAACTTGGAATTTCTAAAAACTAAGGGATGAAACATGCTAAAATAATAAATAAAGATAAACAAAGAGAAAGGGAATAAAAGGGGCCAAAAAAAATCCACCAAAGAAGTCAGAGCAAGAATCCAATTACTATTAAACTACTACTAATTTTTGACTCACTGTAATATTTGTGATTGTGCTACAAACAAATATAATAGGAGTTAGATTTGTTTTACCTTACAATGTTTGTTTTTGCACTAAAATAAAATCTACTACAAATATTGACGATTTATTAGAATACAAGATTGGTTCTATGAGTTAAAGCTTCTATGATTCATAATATTTAAAAATCAAAATCTTTCATTAATCACACCAAAAAAAAATTGGGAACCTTTAAAATTAACTAATGTGGTCCATTATCATAATACAGATAGAAAATCTAATTTAACTGGAAAATTAAATACAAACTAAACCAACCCATTAGAAAGAATCAAAATTTTATTGATTTTCAAACCCTTGAATATTGTAAGATATAGGTATTATTAAATATTAATATTAAAAAATATAATTAATAATAAATAATCATCTTAATATAAAATAAATAAATTTAAAATCTGATTTAACCACAAAATTAAATACAAACCAAACCAGAAAATCAAAATTTTAATGATTTTCAAACCCTTAAATATCATAAGCTATAGATAAAATTAAATATTTATATTAAAAAATACAATTAATAATAAATAACTATCTTAATTTTACTATAGTAAATAAATATATTATAATAATAGCTAGACAATACATATCATAATAAAATATTAAGATAGGGATTTAAGATAGGGATTTAGATGGAAATAGTATTAGAAAATAAAAACATTCTAACATTATTTTAATATATATAAATATGTTCAAATATATTAGAATTATATCATATTTATATATTTCGATATTATTTATTGAAAAATATAACGTTTATTTAGTATTAATATTTTAATTTAAAAAAAAAAAAAAAAAAAAACTAAAAACAACTTAAAACTAAAAACAAAAAAAACTGCTGTATAAATTTGGAATTTATAAAAATAAGAGATGTATATATATATATAAATAAAAGAAGTAAGACATGAATCTTACTTCTACTAGTTTTCTAATGTATGTTTGATTACACATATTTGACCAAAGAATTCGTTATACAATTGGTGAATGTAAGTTATTTCAAAAATCCCTGAAATTGGAATTTTGATTAACAACATATTGTAATGTGAGTAAAAATAATGATTTGGAAAGCGTGAGTTTCATACCAAACTTCGGTCGCGGTGATCCCAGCGAGAAAGAACTGTGATTTTAAATGTTAAATCTCAACAGTAATGGTAGACATAATACACCGAACAGAATGTTGAGGTCTATCAATGGCAGTCCACTATCCAAAGGTTCTGACATGTGCTCCTACTGCACTCCCTACAAGCGGAGGCTTCACAGATCACAAGTACCGTTAGCATAGCCACTAATAAAAATCATGTCAGCCACGTTCGGCAACTCGTAATCCTTCCAATGGTTTCTGGAAAATAGCTCACTGCCTTGCAAACTTTTTCATTGAAATCACACTCCGTCGCTCCATGTTGCTTCTATGTTAGAAGCAACCATAGAGTCGAACGGCGAGGGACCTTCCTGTCTCTGGATCCTGGTTCATTCCCTTCTTTTTGGATCATAAACTTCTGCACTCCACAGGAATCCATCATCCACTGGCCAAGAACGAAAAAATTTCCATTGATGAAAGCACCATTGTAGCGGTCTCTCTTAGCTCATATCAGGTAGACGCTTCCACTCCTCTTCCTCCGCGCTGTAAACTGCTTCTCCTTGTAGAGAATTTTCATCATTGTCCTTTCCTCCAGCAAAGTAATTGAGTCCTTCCGATGAAACTGAGAAATTGACAGAGGACAGTGTAATTAACACTATATTTGGAAATCTTAATCTAACATTTAACATATAGAGCTTGAAATTCCTTTGCAATATAGAGTTGTTGTCCATAGGCTTTATGAAGAGGTGAAAGTCAAAATTAGAACTTCAGCAGGGATTTCAGAGAGTTTTAGAAGTGACATCTGAGTCAAGTAACATTGTCCTTTATCCACTACCTTTTTTGGTTTATATATTGACAAATTGGAAGAGTGGCTAAATCTGCAAGGTGAATGGTGTTCGGTTGGGGGAGTTTGTGATACAGTTTATTTTATACACTCATGATCTTGTATTGATTGCCAAATTGGCCCATGGAATGCAGATGCACTTATATGCCCTTGAGCATTTTTGTAAAGCATTGGGGATGCAAGTCAATACAAGTAAGACCAAAATAATGATTTTCTCTAATAAAATGAATCAAACCCAGCATAAATTCTTCTTTGAAGGGAACATTCTTAAAGAAATAAATGAATACAAGTACCTCACGATCGATTTCAACAACAAACTTAATTGGGAGGACTACAGAAAGAAGAGAATTTTAGGAGGGTGGAAAGCATTATATGCACTTCAAAACAGATGTAGAGAGGCAGAGTTATGGGATTGGAAAACAATTAAAATGGTTTTTGGACTCCTAGCTTGTCCAGTGATATTATATGGGTGTGAACTGTGGGTTAGCAACATCCCTGTTTCAAAATGGAAGCAAATTGAGAAAATCCAAAAACACTTGATCATGAGCAAGTTCAAAAATAAAAGTTTGGTTCCTTATGGAATAATGTTGAATAAAACAGGAGCAGCTCCCATCGAAACAATTTGTATGGTGCATCTTATAAGGTATCTAAAAAGAATTGAGCAAATGGGAGCAAGTAGATGGTCGAAAGTTATCTTCAATGAAGGCATGAGTGAAAGAAAGAAATCATGGATGAGACAAAACAACAAATGGATGCAAAAATGGAATATTTACCTCAATGCATGTCCCACATATAGCAAGGAGTTAAAGAATTTGCTATGGAGAAGTTTCGTAAGCCTATACGGGAAAAAGAGTTGGGTAGAAAGAAGAAGTATTATGTTAAGGAAGTCAACCCCACTTGTGATCTCTAACAAAAAGAGTACGTTGGAGCTAGCATTCAGTGGAGAGCAAAGATTTTTATTACTCAATTAAGAACTAACTGACATGAACTTCGGTATGAAACAAGACAGTGGAAGAGACCTAAACAAGCTTGGGAAGAACGGGTGTGTACTTTTTGCACTTTTGGGGAAGTGGAATCGGAAAAGCATTTCCTTTTGGAATGTGATGCTTTCAGAGACATCAAGGAGAGTTATGGCAGTATGCTAGCATCAATTCCTTGGCATTGTCTTTTCTGTGAGAGGATTGTTAGAAAGCTCGGTCAGGGCATCACCAATTTGAGTAAGAAAGGGATTGAATTAGAAAAGGCAAAAAAGAGAAAGTTGATAATATCATAGATTATTTTTAGTCTCGTAAACATTAAAATATCATTCATTCATTCTTAACACTACTAAAAAAAATCTTCAAATCTTTTCTATCACAGACTATTCACCACAACCTTTCAACTTTTATGTGAGATAATGATGAACTGATAGGGCAGTCTCAACAGACGATGAGACTTTGAATCGAAGCTTAGGTATGGCCATTAAAATCTCACGGATAGTGGTAAGTCAAAGGACAATGCTGATATATATGGCGTTGATCGTGTCAACGGCCAAAAATGGATGTATGGGGTATTGATCTTACAAGCGGGGTTGGATTTTTTATTATAAATATTTTAAAATTATTATTTTGAAAAAATAAATAATAATATTTAAAATAACCTTTAAAAAAACCACCCTCTCTTAGAAGATTTAAGTACCCTAATACATTTTAACCCATTAAATAATCTTAAGGAAAACGCAACGCCGCTTACGAGATTTAAGCACCCCGATACAACCATACTCTAAGGATTATTTTTATTTGTAAATGCGTTGAATTTGTCGGGTTAGGGTTGATGGACGTATGGGGTACTAATTCTTGTAATTAGGATGGTTCTTTTCAAAATTATTTTAAGTATTATTTTTTAATTGAAAAAAATAATAATCTTTGGAAAAAGCACCCTTAAAGATTTAAGTACCTCAATACAACCCATATTTTAAAGATGGATTATTTTTAAACGGGTTAAATGTTTTGGGTTAAGTAATAAGATTTAAGCACCTCAATACAATCCATCCATATTTTAAGGATTATTTTTAAATGGTCAAATGTTTTGGGTTAAGATTAATTAAGTAGGCTAAAGTTTTATTTTTAAATATATTTTTATTAAATTTAGTGTTATTTCAATTGAATAAATAATAAAGTGGAATTTTAATTTATAATTGAAATGGTTTTTTTAATCAAAATTTAGAAATACAATTTTGAATAAAATTGTGATTTTTTGTTTTTTAAAATATATTTTTGAATGTGTAAATGATCTCAACTCCCTAAAAATTAGCTGGAATTTTATAAAGTAAACAACTTGAATTCAAATTAATAAAATTCTCTCCCTAAGTTTAAATAAAATTAGACTATGCAAAAAAAATAAAAGATATTTTATCACTATCTCATACAAGTCCCAAAAAAATAAAAAAGTCAAATATATTATAATGATGTGTAAAACAAATATTGAATGAAGCATAAGTATTTAATTATTATTAGATTGATAAAAATTAAAAGAAGAAATTCAATATATCCTAATGATATGTTAATAAAAATATTAAATTTAGCACATGTTAGGTATTCAATTATTATTAAAATGATAAATATTTTTAACTTCTTAATATGTTTCTTATTATAATAAATTTTGTTGGCATTATGATTCTGGTATGGCTCTATGTTACAGGTGTTACAGGTGTTGTACTTGATGGCAACTCACTCAAGTGGCAATACTCTGTTCAGGCTCTCAAAATGATGGAAATTAAGAGGTTCGCAGGTGAATGGTTCAAAAGGTGCGGACCCGCAGGTTCTGCGTTGAGGAGGTGCGGTCATACCCGCAGGTTATCCGTTCAGAAGGTGTGGTCCCCTAGTTCACTCACTTCAAGGCAGAGAAGCGCACTCACGTGGGGTTTCTTATGCTTGGCCCGTGGTATTTAGCCCGCCGTTCTTGATCCTATGGTTTTGGCCCGTGGCATAGGATCTAATTTAGCCCCGGTTTGGATCCCTTGTATTGGTTATTGATGGTTTTGTCCCATGGTGTGAATAAGGGCTTGAATATAAATAGGGAAGGAGATCACTTGGCCAATGCATCTTAGCAAATTGAATATCTTAAGATCTGAAATATTGGGTTATCGGTTTAAAAAGCTTGATCTATATAAAAGTGAAGTTGAAAGTGAATCTATTAAGTTGTGATCTCTCGGGCGCATGATCAGATCTGTGTATCTGACTGTCAGAGGCACTTTGGTGGATCATTTAATTGGGTCCTAATCAGAGGTACGCAGACGATTCACTGTGAAAGTGCGGGCGCACGCAGCAGAGCGAAAGTCCCGGTGCGGAGGAACGCAGGTGATACACAGTGAAAGTGCGAGGGTACGCAGCGAAGGCAAAGTCCCAGTGCGGAAGTACGCGGCGTGATAGAGGTTCAGGTGCGGAAGAACAGTAAAGGTACGCGGCGTGGCAGAGGTTCAGGTGCGGAGGCACAGTGAAAGTACGCGGTGCTACAGAAGCCGCAGGTGCGTAGATACACGGCGCTACAGAAGCCACAGGTGCGTAGATACGCGGCGCGATAGAAGCCGAGGGTGCGTGGCCACAGTAGTAGTACGCGACGTGATTGAAGGAACAGTGCGTGGGTACGCGGTGCAGCGGAAGGCTCTCTGCGGGGATACGCAGAGACGCAGAAGGTGAAGTGTGAAGCCACACAGCCCAGATAAAGATAAAATCTGTCTTAAAACATTTGTTGGTCATCTTTTATTTATTGCTGCAGAGTTCTGGGTTTATATTTCTGGTACTATCTTTCTGTTTACAGCATTCTGAGAAGTTGGGTGATTCTTGGTTGATTGTATAAGGAGTTTGGGCAATTTGCATGTACTTGATGATTATTTGATATTCTTGGATCCAGTTTGAAAATTTATGAAAAGTGGTCCTTGAAAGAAAAGAAGTAGGGGGTTGTAGCTCCCTTCCAGGAGAGACTGGAAAACGAGAGAGAGTTGTAGCTCTCTGCAGGTTGCAGCCTGTGTACTGGTAAAGGACTGCACCAGTACAAAATCATTGTAAAAGGAGTTTCTAATTGAAAGAAGATAGAGACATATTGCAGCAGGTGGTTTTCACCCACATTGGGTTTCCACCTTATATTTGGTGTTCTTTGGTGTGACTATCTGTTTTTCTTGTTCATGCTCATTATTTTATGGTACTGACATACAAGAATAATTCAAAGTATAAATAAGGAAGATTTATTAAAAGAACTTGATAATACTGATTCACCCCCCCTCTCAGTATTATTTCCAACAAATTTTCCCATCAAAATAAAATAAATTAAAATTATTTTTAATAAAAAATATAAATTTTTGAAATATGAAAAAAGACTACAATAAAATATTATGAATAGAAAATAATAATAATAAATTTTTATAGATACGTGAGAGAGAAAAAAAATAATTATAATGAAATATTTTGAGAGTATTTTTTTAAATCAATTGATATTTATGTTAAATCCAATCTATGAAGTATTCTAATCAAATTTATCAAACAATAAAAATAAATATAAAAAAATCGTAAATTATTTTATTTGATGTTATGTATTAATTCTTTTATATTAAAAAAGAAAATGTACACATCATTATGGATCCATATTCACTGTGGATTTATAAGTGCTAAGAGAGATCAAGTCTCTTGAGATGGAAACATCTTTTAGAGTGCAAGACTTGAAGAAATGTTTGCACCTAGAGAAATTTGATCTTTAATGCACCTCATCCTTATACAACAATTTCATCAATTTATGTGATATATATATATATATATATATATATATATATATATATATCAATTTCCGCCTTTTGTAACCTCACAATATTTTGTGGGCATGCCCATCACTTTGATACTTCCTAACATCATCAACTTGTCTTTAAAATCTAACTTTCAATATTGCTAAGAAAGGTGAATCACTCATGTATACCATTTGTGCTATGGTCAGGCCTTATAATGGGTTTTATGTACAATTTTTACTATAGTCTCAGCATTGATGTGCTTCCCTTGGCACCCTTTTGTTTTACAGTGATATTACTAATATGATACCTTTTTTTGTCTCGATATGCATACAACTTAAGAGATATGTGGATAAAATCCAAGGTGACACCTCACCCTGCCACATGGTTGGCTGGAAAATGAATGAACATGATTTAGATCAACAATTTGAGATCGATATTGCTTCTCTTGGGTGGTTAGGGTAACCACCTTGTCCCCTCTCTGACCTTAGCGACATTTGCATTGTGGAGTTTTTCTATTGGAGCTCTGCATGGACGATTTTCCCCTTGTCTTTAACATGTAAATGCTTGGTTTCTGTCACAAAATTTGTCAAAATATAGCTCTTTCCCCTTTCTAAGATACAACTATGCTCTCAACAAGCTATTGAGTTACCAACATGGCTACACTTGTTGTAGATATGCCAATTACGAAGGTTTTTTACTCACAGTTAAAAGATTTGAGGTAGTAATTTCAGTTCCACATGTGTTTTATTTTCTGTAGTCTTCTAAATGATCATTTTGAGGGTTTCCAACCTTGTTTCAGGCCCAGGGTTTGCGCAGAGAGTTCATGCTTTATCTTGGAGCTTTTTAAGCTTAAACTTTACGAAGGAGGAAACCCTTCCTTACAAAAATTCCTTATTTTTTCTCTTAGATGGGAACCCTAGTATTTTGGTCATGGCTAAATAATTCTAAGGAAATTTACAGTGTTCTAGTAAGAAATTTACATAACTTACCTCAGCTCCCCCTAAACCCTACTGGACAAAAAAGGGGTATTTACTTATTCAAGATGTGTTTATATCTGGTTAATTAACCCTTGCCCTTTCTTTGTACAATATTACGTTTTTAGGTATTTTTTACAACCCTTTTCATTTCAAAGTGCCAAAGGATCACTAGTATAGTCAGTAAGCACTTGCTTTTTATTGAATTTTGTAGTTATTTCCAGTCATCATAATTAATGTTTTAGCCCCACAAATATATGTTATAATAAATGCATGACATGTTCTTCATGTCAACTTCAAAAAGGGGGGATTTAGAATTTCTAATTTTGAATTTCTGGCTCTAAAATATCAAATCGGTCCCTCCACTTGTTCAAGTCATCCCAAGCTTATAGATGCACCCATTCAGCCTCCTAGAAGATTATAAATAAAGGCTTTGACCTCCTCCTCAAAGGAAAATCAAATCACTTCTATTCAAGAAAAGGTTCGCTTTTGTTCAAGTGAAGGAGAGAGACAAGGGCAGATTGAGTTTAAAGGGCAAGTCAAGAATCTAGGGAGACCATCTCTAGGTAGACTGAATTTTGAAGCAAACCTCACATTTGGACAGACCAAACCTTTGAGGCATAATAGGCTGAGTTTATGAACAAATCTGAATTTTTGAGGCTACTTATTTTGTTTTACCAAGTTTGACCTAGGTTTGACGGTCATGGTTAGGTTAACTATTGTCTTTGACTAGAAAGATAAGAATGTATCTCTTGTTGAATTGAATGATTTCACTAAGGAAAAGGTCACTAGGTTTTCCCCCCAAGTCAGTTTTCCTAGTGTAAATTACTTGTGTCTCTTGTTTTACTATCTCTTTATGTTCCTATTGTCATAAATGTTTTCACTATTGATGTATTTTGTATAATTCCTTAATGATGAATGAGAATATGAAGAGGATTAAATCATTAGAAGTAATTATTAGTTTAGAATACCTATGAAAAAAAAATGGTATCAGAGCATGAGTTAAAAGGGTAGGGTTGCTAAGTTATCTTACTTTGAAGGAAAAATAATTACATCCACCTAATCTCTATGTTAAGAAAATAGTTTTTTTTGAATTAATCAAAAATCCTTAAATTCAAGTTTCTATTTCCTTTAAAACCCTAGATAGGAGGCCTCAAAACAAGGTCGAAATTCTCAAAAGGCCAAAAATCCTTAGTCTGAATATCAAGTAAGGTGAAAAGGCTTTAGAAGCAGGGTGCAGGGGATCAATAGACTCGGGATCATCCTTAGAAAGTTTGATCAAAGGCCAAAAGCCCTCAAGGACTGGGAAAATTAGGTTGCTAACCAAAGGAGACTCAATCTCTTGAAAATTCAAATTTGTAATGCCTTAGAAATTATTGGTAGAAGGTGAAAATAATGGCTCTTTGAAGATCATTCAAATTGTTGTAATCAAAGATAAATTCTAGAGACATAATTTGAACAATAAAGTAAAAGAATTCATGTTTCATTACTATTTTATCAAGGGATTGAGTTCAATATTTAAAATGGGGCATCCATAAGCCTTCACTAAAGAAGAGTTCGAGTTCCTCATCATTCCTTTGAAGACCAAAATTCTCTTAAATATCTTTTCATTCTCAGAACTGATGATTGTTCCTATAAGCAATAAATTTCTGCCATTTCTATATTTGTTTTAAAGAAATCGTTCTATCTCTGTAAACAAATCCTATGGTAAAAATTTGTTAAATACTCTAAAAAAAAGTTTCAACGTTGAATAATATTCATTGATTAAGGTCTGGTCAACGGAATATAGACCTGATTGAAAAATTCCAAAAGACCTTTCATTAGAGCATTATAAACTTGAAATGTCAAGGGACTTGCAGTCAAACATGTTGGCATGTGATAATGAAAAGGAAAATATACGAAATGCTCCATCAATACTATCCATATTTCTCAAAACTATTGGTATGGACATGATTTTATGTTGCCTTGTCGAAGACCATTTTCCACAGATCTACCATATCCAAGGACATAATTCTTCTCTGAATTTCTCACTTAAAATGATCTTGTATAAAACAATGAAAATGAGAAAAGTGTTTTGTTTTGAAAAACTAATATACATGGATTGTTATGTCTAATTGTGATTAATATCAATGCAATGGCTTCTTAATGCACTACATATAAAAGAAGATACCCAATTTTTCTAAGCTATCAAGTCTCATGTTTGGTATGTTATGATGTGAATCCAAGAGTGGTGCACTGTGTTTGGAATGTCATCTCAAGATATGATTTTTGAAGTAAATCTTTCCTTAATTCTACAATTAGACAAATAAACCTTATGGAAAAAATAAATTCATGAAATCACACTCTTATCTTGTATGAGTTCTTGAAGAGATTAATAACAAGGTCAAAAATGATTTAGGGAATCACATTAACAATTATGTTGCATGGGTCGGATCTCATTAAGGAACATGCATTATTGATTCAAAACTTAGGGCCTAGACAAAGGCTCATGTTTAGGACTGTTTGGGCAAGCCTAAAAGACTATTCATATGAATTTCGTTAGTAGTCGTACATGACAAGGAGTTTTTTATTAGTATAACAAATTTCATAATGTTGAAGTATCTTCAATATCTGTGAAGGGCATTTTTAATATTGGTTGTTTTCCTAAGTTGATAAAACAAGTTCTCTTGAAAGAATTCTGAGAAAGTCATTGAAACATATTTTACCGACATGATTCTAATTAAAAAATAAGCAAATAGAGAATTCCTTGATTCACTGACAACAACCTCATTAAGTGTACAGAAGCATGGGACCACATGGAACATTCTTATCCTATTATGGTTTGGACGATCTATCCCATCTGCATTAGCACATAACTAATTCGATGACCTAACAGATATGTATTAAAATACATTGTACTATGCTACAAGGTTACTTCTTCTCAAACATGAAATCACAATAGCATGAAATTCATATTTCAAGAAGGATATTTCTAATTGTGTTGAAGAAGCAGAGATCTAAAGTTTCTGGAATACTAATACCATACATTTTACTACTATGAAAATACCTAAGCTAGGGTTTTTTCAAAAGATGTCTCTTATTGTACTAATCATGATTATATTGGCTAAGATATGTTTCTAATATCACAATGGAATTAGTTGTTTATTATACGATGGATTTTTTATCAATGTGGATTGCTTCAAGAAAGAAGGAGCTAAAAAGGAGGGTCATAACACTTGTGTTATGAGACATTCTTAGAATATTTGATAGTCCTAAGGTTTGTAAACCCTAGGTAATCTTGAAATATATGATTAAGAAATCGCTAGTGTTTGTGGAAAAAACCCTAGACCCAATGTATTAAAAGACGATAATTCCACGGGATGAATAAACCCTAACACCTGAAAGAAATGAAAAATTAGCTCATGCATTAATGGCTAGTGAAGATGACGAATTTATAAATGAATTTCATGATTTCTGCAAGAATACAAGGATTCAGAAGGAACTAAAAAAATCTTGTTGAATCCTCAAAGTACTTTGTATCTCTCTTCCATGACTACTATTATTTAAATTAGCCTCTTATCTTTGTTTCTTTTACTAAGTTATAATCATTCTTCCATGAGTTACTAATGATGTTTGTAGCTACAATATGAAGGCTTTGAAGACTTAGGTAGCAAGTGGAAGCATCAAGAAGAACGTTTATGGAAAGAGTATTCTCTCAATAAAAGTAATTTACATCCAATATAGAGAAAAAGTACCCTTCCAGATGACCAAAAGAGCTTCCACTTCAGAGGGAGCAGTTTGTGAGGCCAACAAGTTTGGAAGAAATATGTATATGAATATTGCGTCAAGAAGTTAGTGGTGCCTTCAAAAGGGATCTACAAGATCTAACATGTAGCATATGGTAGCATAAATAGTTATAGAGCAAGGCTCATGAAAAAATATCCTAGTAAGAGGGAGAAGACTATGTTAAGACATTTGCTCCAAATTGCGAGGTTCAATTCTATTAGAATAATTATCCCTATGATTTTAGCTGAAGGTAACATCAGATGGATGTAAAGATTATTTTCCTCAATGAAGTAACTAAAGAAGAATTGTACATATAATTACCTCAAGTTTTGAGGTACATCAAGGAGTATCTTGCTTGCAAATAGAAGAAGGATATGCATAGGCTCATCAGAGTTGATATTCTTGGATTATTGGATCAAGTTCAATTTTTTTATCATATCACTTGTTACTAACAAGAGCAGAAGGACTCACGTGATAGAGGGAGTGAAAATCCTTGGTTCATATTCAGAGGGAGTTGACCTATTATTTCGAGATAAAGTACTTAGACTTGATACACTACCTCCTTGGTCAAACAAAAGATCAACTCAAGGTGACCAAAAAGTATCCATGGTGGTGGTTCCAACAAAGGAACTTTGTCAGTTTATATTTGAGCCAGAGATATGCAGCTTAACATTTGTTAAAATACCTACATGGTACAATTGGACATAGATTGAGGTAATGAAGTGTAATTGTAAGGATACACGAATTTAGATTAGGTAGTTAGTGCAGGAGACTAAAAGAGTACATTAGGATGTTGCTTTAGTTTAGGATCTGCTATGATTTCTTGGAGGAGAAAAAAGAAAATATATGTTGCACTCAGTACTATAGATTTCAAGTATATTGCATCTTGGTTGGTGAGTTATGAAGTTGTATGGCTTCACTTGTAGGATTGGTTGATTAGTTGCAGGTGAAAACCATGATGAAAGATTGAGACACACTCAGATATAGTACCGAAACATGGTACAAAAGTGAGAGGTGTGGCTCCAGTACTATTCTACAAATGAACAGGATGTTGATAAAGCCTTTGTCCCATGATGACGTTTGCATTCTTCGAGGACAATATTTTGAGTGGTTGAGAATGTCTCTCTCAGTTAGAGGGAGTGTTGATGTGATATCATCAAGGAAATATCATGACATAATAATCAATGATATCAATCCCATCTTAGGGATCTCTTTAATTTGTTTTATTTCCTAAATTTTTTCACTGTATTCTTTTCTAAATGATTAGATGGCCTATTTCCCATTGTAGACGTATAAGTGGTTAACGAGGTATCTATTTTTACTCCACCATGTATATCTAGACCACCCCCCCCCCCCCCCAACACCCTATAGACAAATATTTTGAAGATATTAAATGGTATTTAAATTAATACCATGAGCTCACTACTTCCTTAAGATCAAAATATCCCACACTTCTCCTCCATGGAATGAACTTGTCGTCTATTCCCTTCACCCTAAGGAAATTTCTTCTTTCCTATTAGGATGATTTTCTTATTATAAAATTCACTTCCTCTATGGACCGAAATTCCCAACTATTCGCTTCACTCCAAGGAAAATTTTCCACTCCTATTAGGATGATTTTCTTATTTTAAAAGTCACTAGTATTATATTTAGGAGGTTAAATAATAAGAGTTAATATATAATATAGATTATCCACTAATGGAGGATAGGAAAAAACAACAACAGGAGAGACCTATATATAGATACATTTCCCAAATTGTTGATTTTGAAAACCTTAGGAAACAGCTAGGCTTGTTGGCCCCCTATCTTTAAGATATAATTCAAAACCTTAATGATTGAACATCATTTTTATTCATTTTTACAACATAACTTCTATGTGACTTATTCTTAGATTCCATCAGCATAGGCCTAGATTATGGAGGACTCTCCTTCCTTGCATTGCAAACTTTATCACTACTTTGTATTCTTTGTGAGGTATCCATTAAGGCTTCATAAAGAGATCTTGTTTCATCTCCTACAATAGGATTCATAATTTTTTTTTTTAACCCGCCATAACATTCTCAGAGTATCTTTCCTTTAACCATCCTGTAATTTTTTCTATAAAAACCTATGGATGTCCCAAAGGATAATCATGTTTTTCTTGGCTTTGGACATGATCACATGAATAAACATAAAACAAGCACATAATTGATCATATATTACTTGGTGAAACCAAGTGAAAGAGAAACATTCATGGACCAAAGGAAAATATCAATTATTATCTCACCTCAATCACCATAATATAATGAGGGCCTCTGTCTTTTTATAGACCATGTGTTTACATCCTCGCTACTCACTAAGTCATTACCCAACTAGCTATGCCTAAAATAGTCATATGCTTCAAGTTAAGCTTGATCCAACTTGGGACCCATGAATATATGGTAAGGTGAATATAAATTAACTAAAGTTAATCTTATCTTGATAACTATAATGGATCGATGATAAGAACAAAGATAATATTATGTATGGATAATTATTATATGTCTACATGTAAAAATGAAGAGTTTGGGTACTAATAAATATGTACCAACATTCCCATTATAATATTGATTTGTACCAAATGAATAAAAGTAGGCGTTACATGATGGAAAATTTATTCGCACCCATCAAAGACTATAAATAAAGGCCTAAGTGAATTTTGACCAATATTTGAGGTGCTAGATTATTAGAAAAGTGCCGAATTGGAAAAAACCAAAGTGGTTGAGATGCAAAAATGGACTAAAGTTGAAGAAGTTTTGAAGTGGATGCACAAAATGGAAAACATATTGAAAAACAATATTAGTGATTTAAGTTGAAGACGGTGCTAATGTAAAATAATTTTGAACAAGTGTTCCGTGATTAAGAAGAAAACACCAAAGCTATCAATATCATTAAATGTGCTTTAAGTTGAATAAGGTTAATTAGAGAAGCATAATATAAAAAAATTCAAACAATAATTAACATAACCTTTCCATATAAAAGATAACGCTATCATAAAAACTAGACAAAGTGCTTCATGATAATGAATAAAACACCATCAATGTATAGGATCAATAAGTTCTATGAAGATGGAGTACTCCAAAGGCGTTAAACACTACTATAAGGTAGAGTAGCCACTGTGTTAAAAATCTTCCTTAACATATGATGAAACCAACTTTACAATGAATATAAATAACTTTAAAAGTGTCACAATGATAGATCATCAATATATTTATAAGGCACATGGATGGTAAGAATTGAACTAATATTTTTTTGTTCCTTCATATGAATCCATAAAATATTCATAACAAGATCTCTTATAAATCCAATCTTTCTAGATTGATACCATGTATGAGAGCAAGAGTTCCCCTTGAACTAGGCGAAGAGTGCTCTCTATCTTTTCAAACTAAAAATTTATTGATGTAGATGGCGTAGAGACCTTAGTTTGTTTCTAAAAATAGGGAGAAGTGGGATAACCATAACCAATCCTTTAATGAAATGGCCATGACATAACTGTAATCTAGTGTACAATGCTCTAACAATGTTTTTCTAAAACAACAGTATAGCCTATTTGGTCAAATAATTTGAAATTGAAACCAAATATGTATCACTGAAAATGAGTGATAACAACCAATTTCATATCATCACTAGAATTAGAATTAAAATAAGTAGAGGAAGACAAGGATACAACAATGTCAACTCACATAAAACATTCTAAAAGATTATTAAAAAAAAAAATTGGGTAATACAATGTCTCCATATTTATGAAGGAAACTAATATTGATTTCAATATCTACACGAAAATACTCAAAATACTCAAAATTACAAAGCATTTCTTGAAAAGTCATGATAAGTGTGCTCCATTAAGATTTTGCAAATGAGGGATCTAATTGACCGTTTAAAGAGCTCAATTGTAGTCAATGAAGTGAACAATGTCCAGTTGGATTGGATTCATTTTAATAAAGAAGAAGTCATTTTCTATCTTACAAGTTATCATTGGTTCATAATAGTGCCATTACGTCAATGTAAAAATCCATACAAAATAATGTAGAATAAGATTGACAAGAATAAATAATAAGTTTTGCTTCCTGGAACTTTCCAAATTGGATTATGTGCCTAGGCTTCTATGAAAGAATCAAAATTATGAAACAATATAATTTTATTTATATTGTTTTAGAAACAAAGTGTGCTCAAGAAAAGAGGATTAAAAAACACACGTCATTTAAAAAAAAAAATGTTTACCAACAATGAACCTCAAATGCGATGTTATGGACTTTTAAAGATTACCAATATTTATTTTTTGTAGCAAATTTGGGCACCCTAATGATGTAGTAGCTAAATGGACATTTGTATAGATGGCATGTTAGGATGATTAGGAATTTGCATCACTAATATGGAACTATACAACTGTTGATGTGGTATAGCCTAACGATGATGACGTAGCACTACAATGATGTTGATGTGACATTACATAGTTCCTAATGTAGTACTATACATGTATTGACATGGAATTGTAAACTTATTACATGGTATTGTGTGGAGGTGACATAGTGTGTACTAAGATGTTAGATCACTAAGGATAGAATATTTGTATAGGTTGATATTAATGAAGGTATGTGTTTAATATTAAGGAATTTTTCATTTATTTTTATCTAATATATAAATGGTTGACATTATATAAAAATAGTGGGCATTGGAATATTGTATTAACATGTACATTAAAATATTTAATCAATATTGTGTCCATTAATTTTATGTTATTTTGAATTAAAATATTTTTAAATGAAAATGCTTTTCTATTGAGAATTACTTGGAATAGGATCTCTCTCGCTATATATGTGCATTGTATTTTTTTTTAATAATTTTTTAAATGTGACATTTGAACATTAAGAATTGAAAGGAATTATCTTTAATTTGAAGAATCACTTATCAATCAAATAAGAAGTCTCAAACACACACACTTTTTCTAGCTCTTTCTCTATGAAAGTGTTGTATGAAAGAATATCGCATAGGAAAGCATTATATGATTTTTGTTGATAACCTATGAAAGAAGAAGATCTAGGATATATTTTTCTTATACTTGAAACATAGATCCATCTTAACTTTATATCTCTCAAGTGGTGAGAAGGACCAAATTTATTTAGGTGCAAACATTTTTTTTGGTTTTGCATTCTAAAATGGATTTGCATCTCAAGAGATTTGATCTCTCTTAGTACTTGATAAATCAAGAATTAAGATAAATCTATAGTGATGTGTAATATAAAATAATTAATGCATAACATCAAATAAAATATCAAAAAAATTGTAGATTGAAAATTGTGATAAATATTTGGTAAATCAGATTTAGATGCTTCATAAATTGGGTTTAACAAAAATATAATTTGATTTTAAAAAAATTTGAAAACATATATATATATATACTTACAAACAAATTTTATTATTATTTTCCATTCATAATATTTTATTGTAATTTTTTTATATTTAAAAGATTTATTTTCATTAAAAATAAAAATATATTTTGAATTTATGAAGGAAAAATATTATATTAAAAAACATATTAATATGCTAAACATATTTATTGCTAAATATCTAACATGTGCTTAATTTAATAATTTTGTTAACCTATTTTTACCATAGGTTGGATTTCTTCTTTAAATTTTTATTTGTGGGGGAACTTGGATAAAAGATAGTGATAAAATATTCTTTATTATTTTGTATTTTATCAGGGAAAAATAATATATTAAGAAACATATTAATATTTATTACTAAATATCTAACATTTGCTTAATTTAATCATTTTGTTAACCTCTTTTTACCATATGTTGGATTTCTTCTTTAAATTTGTTTTGGGACTTGGATAGAAGATAGTATAAAATATTCTTTATTATTTGCATAGTCTAATTTTAAATAAAATTAGGTAGACATTTTTAATAATTTGAGATTACATTATTCAATTTATAGAATTTGAGTTTCTCAAGTGTTTTCCAAAATGCTGAGAACATTTATACTTTTAAAAAAAGTATTTTAAAATAACAAAAAATCACAATATGGTTAGAAATTATATAGTTGGATTATTAAAAATATCATTTAGTTATAAATTAAAGTGTGGCTTTATTATTTATTCAATTAAAATAATACTAAATTTAATAAAAGTTATATTCAAAGTTAGAGTCTTACTCTACATTAATTACCTTAACCCAAAATATTTAACCCATTTAAAAATGACATAGTCTAACTTATAAATGAAATGGTCTTTTCCACGAAATTCTAGTTAATTTAAATTGAGTCTAAATTGATAATTTGCATAATTCGAGTTCCCTAGTGGTTTCTTAGGGCGTTGAATCCATTTATGCATTCAAAAATGTATTTTAAACAAAAAAAGCTTGAAATTGTATTGTCGAATTTTGGTGAATTGGGGTGAATTATAAGTTATTCTTTATTAGTCCATTTTCTTGTTGACCACTATTAGTTTAATATTGACCAATCCAAATTATAATGTTTAACTTTGAAAAGAAAAATCAAACCAGAACTTTGAAGGTCTTATTGCAACATTTGTGTCATGTGGATAACTACATCAGATTCTTTTGCCATAATTTCTTGATGTAGTTGCAATATTTATGCCATGATTTTTGAATATTTATGTAATGATTTTTCATTCTTAAGCTTCATAATTAAAATCCTTGAAAATAACATATTCACATAAATAACCTATTTACCATCCATTATAGTCCACCATAATTTAAGCAAGTATTTGCATAAAAAATGAATAGAAACAAGATAGAAATAAATATACATATCAGGAGTTACTACCTACCATTATTTATGTTTTGTTCAATGCTTTAACATGTGGGAGTAAAAGTTTAAATATACCAACTTAGTAGTGGTTACTACCCACCAAAAATTTATGCAACTCCATATCGCTTAGTGGGAAATTAATTTTTCTATTTCATATATTAATTTGCAATTTTTTTAAAAGCATAAAATCCACTTAAGATCTACCAAGGGCCTAGAGGGATCAAATCTCCTTTCACTCTAAAAGAGGTTTTCATGTCAAGATATGTGATCCCTCTAGGCGGTTGGTAGATCTAAAGTTAAGATGGATCTAGGCAGGTTTTATTATTAATTAATTATAATTATAATTATTAATTTTAAATTTATTTTATTTTTATTTTTAGTATTATGTAACTTGACCAAGTCAAATTTTTTTATTGATAATTATCATTATTAATTTTTTTTAATTTTTACTTTATTTTGACTGAGTCAAAATGTTTACAGGATACTCAGTTAGAGAGTGTCTCTAGGCAATTACTTTTAACCTTTTATTATTTTTTAATTGAGCCGATATGTAAATGCTTAAAAACATTTACACCAGTACAAAATCTCCTCCGTATTTTTTTCTTTTAAATTTAATTTAAAAAATGTTATAAAATAAAAATAAAATAAAATATTTTTTGATCGGGGTGTGTGCTAGCAGATAGGTTCCGTCGGGATCTGGGCCATGAGTATGGTTAAAGTCGTAAGGGCTGAAAGGTGGCTTAACCACATCCCCCGCACATTTTGTAAGGATGCGAATGTGTCATTGCGCATGCAGCGAGTTAATGTAGGAAGGGTTGGTCGGAGCGGAACCTTATCGCAGACGTTTGGTGATGGCCATTCCTCATTCTCAGGTGACTATTACCTTGTTCTAGGTTCTGATACTAGTTAAGTGTTCCTGGGTCGCTCGAGGTTGTTCGAGAGGGAGTCTTCCACGGTTGGTCATCGTTGTGTTGTCGGTTCCTCTCGCTACATGTCTAAAGTCATCATGTATGTTATTTATCTTTCCCTTATTATCGTTCGCTCCCTATGACGTGCACTCCTCTGTCAATTCCATGGGGAAGTTTATATAATATGGAGCCTGCAAGCAATTGGAAACTCTGCCGAGAATTCTGGAAGGATCACTCTGGGTTTTATTATGAGTTGTTTGCTTACTATATAATTGTTTCTATTTTCTTTGGAATATTACTATCTCACATGGGATGCATTGCATTTCTCTAGCATGGAGCTTTTTATATGTCGCATGTATGGATGTTTGTGCTCATTGTTTGGTCCATTCATTGTCTCTGAAAGTTTGTAAGGTTAAGGGTTCCCTATGTATGGTTCCTCTTGTTGTACTTCTATGTCTGGTTTTAAGAGGACTCAAGAAGCCTAGGTATGTTGTTTCCGGCCTTTGGCTGCAAACCCATCTAATTCTTAGGTCAATTTTTGGGTTCACGCTTAACACTCAGTATTCTATGCCTTTATGCTGTGATAACTTGCCAGGTATCCACTTACAGTGTAATTGTCGGGACCTCAAGTTGTCTGGTTGCTTCAAGCTCGAGGTCTGGGTGGTTTATTACAGGGTTTTCTATTCCCATACAGGTTTTTCAAGTGGAAAAATGGTTCGTCCTTCCTCTATTTATGGCTCCTCGGCAACATGCGGTCAAGGTCATGTAATAAATGCTAGGAGGCGAGGTGAAAATAATCAAGCCCAACCTCACCAGTCGAGGGGTAGGGGCCACAAATATGCCTCAAGGCTAATCTACGACTCTGCCCAGTCCTATCAGACATGCACCCCATCACATGTCCATCAACTTATCTCAAATTGGGAGACATAACTTAACCAATAGGTGGATGTTGAGATTCAATTGGAAGATTGGAGAGACCTGGTTCCCGACCCTGGCCACTCTAGAAATCGTATTTCTCAATATAAGCTGATTGTTCACCTCTATTGGTTAATGAAAAACATTTTGGTCAAAGCCATAATGAACCCTCCAGCTGGCTCCTTTAATTTTGATCCTGGTCTTCATGAAATTCAAAAGGAATTTCAACTTATCCAATTTCAGATCCAACAATAGAATGTTTGCCTCGGCCACATTGTGAAACACATTATGTGTCCCCCCACTTTGAATTACCTGGTTTGAGTGTGAAAGATCTAGCTCTCGTGAATTCCTCTGATGAATAACAGTATCCTTGGCTTTGTTTTTGTTTCAAATTTTGATTAAAACTATATGGTAAATCTGTTAGTTATGATATTATGGTTAAGCTACTTAAATCTTAGAAGGATTCAAGACATTTAGTCATATAAGGCATTGTTAGAAAAGCTTAAACTTTTATGTTTATGGATGGCTTATAATGTTGTTCGGTGGCCAACAGATGTGGTTTCTCTCTAGGTAGGCTGAGGCCACTGAAGTACTTGAATTATGGTTGTAACCTGCTTTTTGAAGAATATGAATGAAAAGGTACTACCAAGGTTGCAAATAATAATAATATTTATAAAATATTTTGATTTTGAAATGAGTTATGATTTTTGGGCAAGTGGTATTGACAAGTCATGGTATTGTAACAAAACCTATTTATAAGTTAATAATATCCATGGGAAAATGCAGTTGAATATCCATGGTTAATAATTCCGTTATATTGTATGTTTATTGTAAGTATTAAGTTTTAATTTAAAAAATGTTACAAAATTAAAATAAAGTAAAATATTTAAAATTATTTATTTATTTTGAAATGAGATGGTTTTCGGCTATATGGTATTGATAAGCTATGGTATTGTAAGAAATCATGTTTGTAAATTAATAATATCCATGGTAAAATGAGGTGAATATTCATGATTAAGAATCTTGTTATATTGTAATATTACTTTTTTATGTGTTTATTAATTAAATTTAAATATAGTAACAAAATTATTATTTTGATTTATATGATAAAATAGATGTAAATTTATAACTACTATTTATATGTTATACATTTTCATATCATATATATATTATGATTTTTTTTATCTAAATAATTAGTCGTAATTTTATTAGTAAAAACAAAATTACAATATAAAAAAATTGAACTTAATAAATTTTTGCATTAAACTTTTAGCAACTAACATCTTGCACATTTAACATTTAATGTGTAACAATTAACATCTCATATGCCTACACATCTACTTGTGCCTCTCTGACTTTCAAAAATATTTTCAATTTTAAGCTAAAAAATATATTATAAGGTACCATAAACTTTTATAATAAATTTTAATATGTGATAAATGTTAAATTTGATAAATTAATTGTTGGAATTGGATTATGATAGATCAATAATCCGATAGATTAAAAGTATGATCTATAAAAAGGCATAAATATAAATTTATTTGTAAATTAAATTAAATTTTTATTTTATAAAATTTTATAAATTATATGTGTAATGGTATATGTTATTGTAATAATTTTTTTCATGTTAATGATTTATTAAATCTTGTATTTATATATTGTTTTCCTATGAATTAATTTATAGAGGAATGATAAGTTATAGTTAGTTAATATATATATTTATCTTTCCTACATATGAGAAGAATTCTTCCACCATTACTATATTTTTGGTTTATGTTACTTCTAAACTCTTTTTAGAGCTATCTAAAGTTATTAATATTTATAAAAGTTAAGAAATATTGCATAGTTGTTCACGAATAATCTTCATAAATGTGAATATGCAAACGATTTTTTATTTCTTTTTTTATTTAGAAATAAATTCTTAATATTAAATATGTATACAGTCTTAACATATTTATATAATAAAAATTATTATGTTATAATTTACTATATTAAAAATTACAATAATAATCGTATTAAACCATGAATCCATTAACACATAAATTAGAAATACTAAAAAATATTAAATATGAAAATAAACTTTTATCAAATTAAGTTTATTATTAATGAATCAATGTACTAAATAAATAATCAACTACAAAATATAAATAAATAAATATATTCTAATTTTATATCATAATATATCTATAATTTAGAGCGTAAATTTTAGTTTTGTAGAGAATTATGTGGTTTGCAAAATATATAATCTAACTAGTATTTATATATTTGGGGGATTATAAGGCTCTTATGGATGGTATAATTGGGACTTCTATCATTTCCCCTCCACACTTTATAGGCTGGCTAAACCATATAAAGCATTTAAAACAATATTTTCAGAACATTTCTTTTCAGCACATTCTTAGAGAAAGAAATAGCGTTGTTGATGTTATGTTGAAGCATGGATTCTCTGTAGTTGTTGGTTCGATGCACTACCAATGCATTAAGTGCGGCGGGCACCTTGTTTCTCCCATGGAACTGATTTGGTCTTATTTACTTTTGATTTTTTTATCTTTTAGCTTTTATATTGGGTCTGATATGTTCCTAAAAACTATGTATATTTTGGATATTTCATCATGGATGCATCATTGACTTTGCTATGGAGTTTATATATATTACACCAGATATACAGTCAATTGCTACTCATGTTTTTAGATTAAGATGACAACCATACAGTTAATTGCTACTCATGTTTTTAGATTAAGATAATAAATCATACTCTCCACATCTGAGATTTCTAGATGTATAGAAATTTTTGAATATTAAACTGGCACATATATATAAACCAGTGTTTTTTTCTTTCCTCTGAAATATATATATATATTTCAAAATAATTTGAATAATTAACTACCAAATATGAATAAATATATATCCTATAAGTTTTTTTTTGTAAATATATATCCTATAGATTTGTATCTTAATCTATGTATTCAATTTAAAAAGATATATATTTTCTAATTTTATATCATATATATAATTAAAAAAAATCAACATCATTTAAATAATTAACTACAAAATATGAATAAATATATATCCTATAACTTTGTATCTTAATATATGTATTCGTATCTTAATATATGTATTCAATTTAAGAAGTGTATCTTAATATATGTATTCAATTTAAGAAGAGGACGAGTCAATGACAATTTATTATTACTTTTGTGTTTTCATAAGCAACAATGTGCTAAGATATCCATTTGCACCCGATACATTGAGTTAATTTGGACTATGTTTTCACAACGATGATTAGCATAACAATGGATTATACAAAAAAAAAAATTGTGTTTTAAATTTTGAAAGTCACATTATCAAAATTGTATAATTAGATGATGTGACACAAATTCAGTTTGCTACTTTAATTTCCGTCTAACTTGTCTATTTAATTATATATGTATTTATGTACTTTATCCATTTATTGTTTTTATAAAGTTCTACACTTTAAAGGTAACAACTACATTTTTGGAAGATATCTCAGGTGATTGGGAGGGTTTAATGATAACCTCCCCACCTGGGTTCCGGTCACGTCATGACTCTTGACTATGTTGTAATATGTTGAAAATGTATACTTTCGTGAATTAAGCCAGAAGCGGGTTTCCTCCAGAGTTTCAAAAAATTGAACCCAATCCGATTTTTTACATTTTTATAGTCATATTTACACACATTCTTAAAGTTAACCTCTCTTTAACAATATAGTTAAGAAATTAGACCATCTATGTTTTTTTCCTAGAAAAACTAAATGGAAAAGTAAATAAGAAAGACATGATATATCTATATCCATAAAATGTTTATCTCAATATTTTGATTTTTTTGTCAAAACTAAAATTGCATAGATCCACAAAATATGTATAGTGGCTATGTTTGCATTGAATCATGCGTGCATGGATCCACAATGTATGTTTGTTGGCCATGGCCTTTCTCATCTGACATGGATCTTTGCATATACGTAGCTATGCTTTGAGTCACTTATATTCTAAGTATGTGAGTGCCTACCTCATAGATGATATCATTATACTGTAACTCCTTGATTGTTGTTGAAAAGCTTCCAACCGGTCCATTCCTTATTTCAATGCCTTTGCATGATAAATTGTTTTAGTTATCCCTCCTTTTCTAACTTCATACTTTATGGGGAATTATATTACACATTACTTTGTTACATTCATGGATATTGATGTCGCGCCCTTATCCTTCACGATCCAAAGCATTATTACCATCAATCCCTGAAGAAGATGGAAGAAAATAATTCCCTGGAAGATGAAAAACTTTTTTAAATCCTTTCAAAAACCTAATTTAGTAGGATGTCACATGTTTCACATTGACAAATTGTGACATAACTGATTTTCATAGGTTGCATAATTTTCAATATGTGGCATTGTTTTAGGTTGCTTCGTTAAAAGGTGCAACATTTTTTTAACAAAGGAAAAAATTGAAAGAACGAGAACCTTCTAGAAGATAAGCCTTATGGATGACATCTACTCCGATCAGTTTGTATTTAGCTCGCATCCTTGATTTGCCTAGATCATAACACCCTTCCCTTATCCTTCCTAAATGATCACAAATAGAACCATATTCCATTTTGAGAGGGTTCTTTGTAGATTTCAAAAAGGTTTTCACTCTAATATCTTGACCAAAGTCTCTGCAAAAGCACCCAAATTATGATCTCGAAGCTTTTGAAGGCAAGGTGTTGAAATGAGGAATAGTTGGAAGGGGACTCTACAACATTAAGGCATCACATTGTAACCGCTTCCCTTGTGATAGTACATTTATATATTTCTTTCCCACAATCATTGTCTATGTGTTTGATGATTTTTGGTATATATCTCCTTCATCATAAATATAAGTCTTATCAAATTATTTTAGGATTAGATGTGCTTTTATTGTTTTTTTTTGTTTCCTGCAGGGGTATTCTCCATGAGAACTAAGGACAAGGCTGGAAGCTATAGTGATTCAAGCAAATAACGAGGACAAATGTCAATAAAAAGGTATGAGATCATCTTACTCTTATTTTCATCCATAATTTGATTGCATTAGAATTAGGGAAAGCTTTGTATTCATGTCTTCTTTTGTTCTACATATGGGTACCAAATCTAGGGAGATCGGTCTTGTTCGCAAGAATGATTTGTCCAGCAAACAAATTTCCTTGTGATAATGTTATATGTTTCTTTCTCACAATCATTGTCTATGTGTTTGATGAATTTTGGTATATATCTCCTTAATCATATAAAATTCTTATCAAATTATTTTTGGATTAGACGTGCTTTTATTTTTTGTTTGTTTGTCTACAAGTGTCTTCTTTGTGAGCACTAAGGACAAGGCTGGAAGCTATAATAATTCAAGCAACTAGAGATGAAAAATGTCAATAAGAAGGTATGAGCTCATCTTACTCTTGTTTTTATCTATAATTTGATTGCAGTATACTTAGAGAATGCTTTATATTCATGTCTTATTTTTTTTTAAGAATAACATCATTTTTAAATGACAAATCTCACATTGTTAATAGTTAATACATGTCAAAATAGGGGACGTTGATTCCATAAGAAACACGTTGATTTCATAAGAAACAGATAAGCATTTAAAGGTGCTTTTGTTATCAAGTTCAAAGCTAAGGGAAAGTACCAACAAGGAGTAAATTATAGTAAAGGAAAAAATATCATATGAAAGATATATTTTAAAATTTTATGTATTTTTTGGGTTCTCCATGGTATGTGTAGAGACAAGGTGTCTCACTTGAGCTTGAGATGAGAGCTAAAGAAAATGAAAGGGAGGGTAGGCTACTTTGCACCTAACATCCTCTATGCATATCAGTTCACCATATGAATAGATGGGAGTGAGGCCATTCAAAATATTTTGTAGTGCAACAGATTTAGTTTGTGCAATATTTGGGGAAGGTACATTTAACTTTGGTTTTGTACTACAAAGGAAGGTTACTGCTCATTATGGAAAGTAATGGGCAGAGTCTAGCAAATAATGCTAAGAGGTAGAGAAATGTAAATCAATTGGTAATGAGAGAATGTCATCACATGCATTTAAGTAGTCAATCATGGTGACTGGAAAATAAAATTAGGACTCTTGATTGGTATAATTAATCCATGGAACAATTGAGGCTTGGGGGTCTAGTATTTATCCTTGGAGGAAAAAATGTTAGGCAACAATCTCCTACTCCAGAGCCATCTTGTCAAGCTTCCAACATTTGCAATTTTAGATTATTGGTTATACCTGTTTAGAATCATATTTATATTCTAGATTCTATTATCAAGGCTTCAGTTCCATCATAGGCTTCGTAGGATTTTGGTTTTTCTTTCCCTATATGGGTTTAATTATTATAAGGGGTTTATTTTACATTAGATATTTTTTTCTAGTCTCATTCTTTGTTCACCTTTCTCCTTCCATATCTATCATTTCTCTCTATCTCTCTCGGTGCCCCCTGGGTTCTCCCCCCCTCCTTAGGCTCTCTACTTGCTCCCCACCTCTCGTTTCTTTATCACTTCCACCCTATTTCTCTTCTACCCTCCCATTATATAAAATTTCTCTCCCTACCCCAATAATTTTTTTTTTAATTGTTTTAGGCTCTTGTTTTCGGACAAATCATTCTTACGAGAAAGACTGGTCTCTCTAGATCTAGTACCCCACAATCATAAATACTTAAAAGACACCATCACAACTTGGACAAAACAGACATGATCCAAGGTCTTCATCTATATATTGGCATAATACGAATTTAACCAGGTGAATAAATGTGTTGAGGTCGAACTTGGTAGAAATTATTTGATTATCGGTCAATGATGAAAATCGTTAACATGCGCGAAAAAAACCACCAATAATGACAATGGCTCTTAAGGTACTCGAGTATCTTCTATTAAGTGTGAAGAAATGATTTGAAGTCAAACACTCATAGAATCATTTGATCAAAGGTAAATAATGTAAACTTATCAATGAATGTAAGGAAACCTGCCATTGAGACATGCAAGTTCAAAGGTACTGAAAATTTTCTAAATCAACTTCCCAAATAGTGTGTTGAAGTCGGTAGGAAGTGATTGGTCATAGGAGGGACTTGATGTATCCCCCATAAATGGCATGAAACAGGTACAAATATGTGAACTATAACATAGCACAGTGTGATTTATGACTGATTCATGGATGGCCAACACGATAAAAGGATTTAAGGACTGTAAAAACTAGTTAATTTGGGTTGAACCTCTTGAACGTATTGACGAAACAACAACTTCCTTGGAAGAACTGACTCAAAGAAGGATCACAGACCAAATTATAACACTTTTGAAGGGATATGATCAACAAGAGAGAAGTAGATTTCCCAACCTTGACAAAAGGAGTGAAAGGGTGTCATGTTCAAGTTTAACTTGCTGCCATAAAATGTGTACATAGTTTATATATCCCCTTCCCAAATTCCTCAACCATTTTTGGCAAGTACCTTTTTATTTTTAAGAAATCTTCAAGAGGATAACATATGCTCGAAATATAAGCTCATCCTTTGGATGATTCCTTCAAAGTATTTTTAACAAACCCTAGGAAGGAGTGGTTCAATCCCAATTTACAGATGGGTCCTTCATTGTTTAAGTTTTTCAATGAAGGCATAACTCGATGTCTTTTTCATATTTAGAGAGTTTGAAAAAGAAATGAAAAGAAAACTCCAAGATGACCTTTTTTGTTTAGATTTAGCGAGTTCGAAAAAAGGATAAAAGATAACTTGTTATATTCTTTTAACATAAAATTTTAACGAGCCTAGAGAAAGTAAAGCTCGAGGAATTTCATATTTAGAGAGTTTGAAAAATCGAAAAGAAAACTCCAGCGAGGATCTCTTTCATAAATGTATTGAGTCTAAAAATTAATAAAAGTATGCTCACACTGAAAAATTATGTTTCATTGTTTAACTTGTAATCTACACACACTAAAATAACCAAAAATGTCATACATGCCCAAAAATATATTAAAAATACAAATAAAAATTAAGTGCACTAAGGTAAATTAGTCAAAATTGTAAAGTAAAATAAAAATAATAAATTAATTCCTTTAAAAAAAAGTCATTTTATTTTACCATTTTGATTTTACTAATCTCTAAGGTGAACAAATCATCATTGTAGCTTGATCTTTAGGTAGCAATTTCAGGCACTATAGTGGATGATTTTCAATCTGGTTTCTTCCAGGTCAGAGCTCTTGAGGACTTCCCTAATTTGATGTATTTATTTTAAGTTGTGTTGATGATTTCGGTTGATTTCAACCTTTTAATTTTGGGGTAAATGCACCCTTCAGTTGTCACACCCTTCCCATATCAGGAATTGCGACACTATCGAGTTATTGTATCTCCTAAAAGGAAAAGATGTGGCACTATTACACTGCCTTTAGCTAGGAAAGTGTAACATCCGCAAGGAAAATATGGTTTTTAACTGTTTCAATAAAAAAAAAATCAAAATTTCTTCATGGTAGTTGGTTAATCTATTTTCCCCTTGATGTTTTTCAGGTTTTTTGACCAGTAAGATGTTAGAGTGGAGAGAAAGAGAGCACAAAGTAGAAGATATGATGGCAGTCAATCATCCAAATACATTTCTAGCTCTTTGTGAATGTGGATTAATGAAATTTTTCTTAATTTTGGGCATGCGATCTCAATTATAATTATTGGAACATTTAGTGAGGATGTGGGATGCATATGAACAACTTTTTCGAGTTGGTGTTCACACCCTCACCATTGATGTGGAAGATATTGTTTTTTACTGGGCTCTCAAGAAGAGGAGCCCAAGTTTCATTAGTCGGTTCAAGGGGAGGCAATGAAACTACTGATGAGTATATCATTCAATATTGGTCCATAAAAACAAGAAAAGAAGCATAAAGACTATGATTAAGAATGTAATTGATCTTCAATTAAGAATTGTTTTATTCACCATAACTTGCATCGCAGGACGTGTAGCTTCGCATTTGGCTTCTAAAGCATAAATGTAATATGCTTTGGATTGTATGGAGTCCACAATTTTCAACTGGTGTAAAGTGCTAACAATAAACATGAAATGTCAATTGACTAAGTGAAAAATAGGTCGATTGAAACAATCTGGGTATGGGCTCATTTTGGTGTCCTTTTTCCTAGAAAGGGTGCCCTTGATGCATCCACAATGATAGATGTGGATGACCTTGCACTAAGAATACCTCATATGATGAGACGGTTGATTTGATGGCATGTCATGGAGGCAATTGTCAATCTTCGTTTGGTCCCACTTTTTTTAGATGGTTGTGGAACCAAACGATCATGATCAAGTATTATCCATATGCAGGCATGGATTTCTGAGGAGATATGGATTTAGCTCTTCTAGAGGGAGATAAGTGGGATTCATCAAGTAAAAATGAATTTTGACATATTTTGTTTTTTTATGTATTTTTGTTATTTTAATTGTTTTTTGTGTTAAGACTAATATTGTTTTGACATGCAGATATTGGACCAATCTAACCAGTTGGGATGTCTTTGATCCTTAGGCGGGTCAACAAGATAGATTAGGTGATTATGACCGTGAGGTGGTAGAAGAGCTCCAAGAGGCGAAGCAAAACCTTGAGGTCTTACCCAAGCTACATAAGATACACAGATAGAGGATATACCTCAATGGTATCAGTGCAATACTGGTGGGGTGTTAAAGCAGATGAGTCATATTTTTTGGCAAGTGCCTCGAGCAGTAGTTTGCTACCATGAGCATCATGGGAGTAGGTATTGATTAGATATAACACAACTAGATTTTTTGTTTTATCGATATGTATTTGATATATAAAGGTGACAGACATTGTGTTGTCTGAACACATTTTGTAAAAATCCTTTTGCAAAACTATTAATGAAAATGGTTTCTAATTTGGCTACTATCTTATGAAATGTGTTATGTTTTCAATTTCCAAATTTCGTAAATTTCTATCTAATATATAATTATCTAGAGTGTCTGTTATTGTATTAATATTTCCTGGAATGTGTTGATATTCCAGACAGTCAAATTCTCGTTCCAAGAGATGAACCCTCAAATATACTCGTAAAAGAGTGAGACTTCTAACATAGTAAACATTGCTTAATTGTAGCAATATGAGTTGAGAATCAAGTTGAATAACTAAACGATGAATATCAAGAGAAATGACAATGGATAATAGTTCAATAATTGCATTATACTCCATGATGTTTTTAGTTAAATGACAAAACACATATACCATGTTGATCCGAACTTAAACAGGAATGCAACAACTTACAGATATACTCATAAACACAGAGATGTAATAGAAAAACACTTCATTTCAATAATAGAAAAATACTAAACTACACTTACAAACAGAATGGAAATAAGATAGGTTGGGCAATGGTAGCTTATCTTTGAGAAGAGATGTGGCGGCTACATGCCTCTGAACTGAGTTACAATGAGGTTCAAGGGCCTTTTTATTATTGAACAATAATAGAAAGCCCTAAACAACCAAAACCCTAACCCGAGGAGATGTAACACCAAGAGTTTATGGGCCTCGTTGGGGTTAGTTGGGCAGCCAACTTTCTGGGGTCGTAACTTGGTCATATTATCTCTATTTGACGTGTATGATACCTCGTTGGAAAGACCACTCCGAGGAATGCAACTGCCAATGTGATTACCCACATAAAAAATAAAAATAAAAAAGAATTTTGCCAAAAAAAACATCGTTTAGGGCCTCAAAACAGCTCCGAAAGTTTAGGACCCGAAAAACTGCCAAAATAGTAAATTGTGCTACAATTAAGAAAACTGAAAAACTGAAAGCAAAAATGGTGAGGGTCCAGTGGAACAGGAAGGTGGCCACCAATATCCACTTGGATCATTCCTCCCCCCGTAGAAAGAAATGGTCCCCATTGTGTTGAGTTCCTCCATGAGATGAGGAAACTTCTGCTAAACTTAATCCTTGATGAGCCATTTGCCTTGGTGAAGGAGTTGGCCTGTTTTGAAAAATCGATATAGTTGTATCCTCTGTTGCCTATTTTTCTTGATCTATGTGTCCATGATCTGATCAGTTGTGGTTTGTTCCATGCAGTCTGGGTTGAGCTCTGTTGGTGTGAGTTGTTCTGCAATGTCAGATATGTCCAACAATAGTGGAAAGTATAGCCGAAGGCGATCTACATTGAACATTAGGTGCAGACCAAGGAACGGTGGGATGCTGAGCTTGAAGGCATTGTCCCCGACGACCTTAGTGATGGTATATGGCCCATATCAGAGCGGGTGAAGCTTGCGGTGGGGTCCAACAAGGCACTCCTTCTGCAAATGTAACCAAACTTTGTCGCCCACCTAGAATTTGTGCGACACTCAATGCTAATCATGGTGTTGCTTGTACTTAGCATTAGATCTATCCAATATATCATGGACCTGTTGGCGGATGTTTTGAATGCACTCAATGAAGTTGTTAGCCGTTTCAGCTTCGGACTGTGAGCCGAATCTACCTGAGTGGCTGCAAATTGTATGGCCACATCAATGGGGCATAATGGCTGAAATCCCAGCCCTACCTGAAAGGGATTGTGGTCTGTTGAGCTATGGAGAGCTCTGTTGTAGTTGTGTTGGACATAGGGGAGACTTTCATCCCATGTGTGTGGATGCTTCAAGTTGTACATTTGCACAATGTGTAAGATCATCCCGTTGACAACCTTTGTTTGGCCATCAGTTTGGGGATGGAAAGTCGTGGACTTAGTGAGTTTTGTATCCAGCATCAACCAGAGACTTGACCAAAATGCACTCAGGAATCTGTTGTCCTGATCTGAGATAATGGACTGTGGGATCCCAAAGTGTACCCACACTCACTCAAAGAAGAGCTTACCAATGGCCTCTACTGTGATACTCTTCTTCCAGGTCGCCATGATGGTCATCTTAGAGAATCTATGGAAAACCACGAAAATGTAATTGTTGTCGTGCTTAGTAGAAGGAAGGCTTGACATATAATCCATGGAGATAGATTTCCAAAGCCGACTAGGAGTAGGTAGAGGAGTATACAGGCCTTACTTCTTGATGGTTGGTTTGGGAATGACACAAGCAGTGGAGGATCTAATGCACTTCCCAACATCCTGACGAAGTTTTGGCTAATAAAAATACTTCTGTAATACCACCACAGTTTTCTCTACTCTGAAATGTCCAGCGACCTGACTGTAGTGCGGCTCCCAAATAATCTTGGCACGCTCACTTGAAGGAACACATATGTGTCCCAAGTGGCATAATAGTGCATCCTGAAGGTGAAATTTTGGAATTTTCTTCCCTTCCAGGAGTGTCTGGTATATGTTGTTGAATTCTGGATCGCTCTTGTAAAGATGTGGCCACCCCTATGTCTCGTGCCCATAGGAGTCGAGCAAGGTGATTAGTTTCGTGATTGGTGGTTAGTTGAGGCAATCAGCGACATTATTGGTGCTTCCCTTCTTATACTTAATGTTCAAATGGAACTGTTGCAGATAGGTGGACCATTTCTGATGATGATCGTTCTATAACTTCCCTTGTGTATGTATGAAACGTAGAGGTCGGTGGTCCATGTGGATGATCGTTTCCTTCCCCAGAATGTAATTCTTCCATTGACGGCAGGCCTGCATAATGGAATACATTTATTTGTCGTAAGTGGGGTACTTTCAAACTGTTTTTGAAAGTGTCTCACTATGGTAAGCCACTGGATGCCCATGTTGAGTAAGAACTACACCAATAGCATAGTCAGAGGCATCTGTCTTAATCTCAAATGGTTGTTCCAAGTCTGGTAATGTGAGCACTGGTGCAGAATAGAGGCGATTCTTCAACTCGGAGAATGCCCACTATTGGGTTTCTGACAAAAAGAACTTGGATTTTTCTCCGCCCTTGGTGACTTGACTTAAAGGCCAAGCGATATGAGATAACCCCAAAATGGACCTACAATAGAAATTGGCAAGACCCAAAAAGTTGCAAAGCTCTGTTAGAGTGGTTGGGGCTGGCCAATCCTGAATGACTTGTGTCTTGGATGGGTCCACATGTACACCCTGATCATCAATGATGTACCCCAGATATTGAACCTGGGCCAGGCCAAAGGTACATTTCTCCAAGTTAGCACACAACTTGTGTTGTCGAAGGGTTTGAAGGACCTATCAAATATGGTGGAAGTGCTCTTCGCAACTCTGGTTGAAGATCAAGATGTCATCTAAATACACCACCACGAATGCATTGGTGAAGGGATGCAAGATGTCATCCATCAGTCTCATGAAGGTTGCAGGGGCATTCGTCAATCCAAACAGCATGACCAACCATTCAAAAAGGCCCTCCTTGGATTTGAAGGCAATCTTCCACACATTGGAGGGTTATATAGGCACCTGGTGATAACCTAATTTCAAGTCAATCTTGCTGAAATTTCCCCCCCTTGAGCTAACCTAGAAGGTCATCAATTAGCGGGATTGGGTACCTATTCTACACAGTGATTTTGTTCAACACCCGATAGTCAATATAGAGCCTCCAAATCCCATCCTTTTTCTATACCAATACAATCGGTCTCCCACAGGGTGATGAGCTTGGCCTAATGTGCCCTTTCTGTAGTAGTTCCCGAATCTTCCTCTTGATCTCATCGTTCTCCAGAACAGAGCATCGATAGATCGGTCCATTGGGTAGCGGCACGCCTAGGGTCAGATCGATGGAGTGCTTGACCTGACAGTGTAGAGGTACCCCTGTGGGTGAGGCGAAAATGTCCATGTACTCCTCCATGACCTTGTCCATTTGTTGCTTTTGTGCATAGGAGCCCTGCTTGGAAGCCATGGCCACAACCTTCTTCTTGTCTTCAAGGCGAATCATAAGGAAAACGAATTTCCTAGTCTGCGAAATGATCTTACTGCATTTCTTTGAAATGATCAAAGAGATGGCGGTAGGCGGGGCTACCTCCGGTATCCTATACAACTTATTAGCCAAAGTAATAATCACAGAGCGAGGTCTAGACTCATATACAACATGTCGCTTCCAAAAGTATGGTTGTCCTAACAATACATCAGAAACTTCAAGACGAGAAATGTCACACAATACCTCATCCGTGAAGGGCTTGATGTTATAGAGAAGGCGACACAGTTGGCTAAAGCGAAGATCTCATCCTTGGTGAAGCCACCCCATGGTGTACGGATGTGGATGTGTTATAGTCTTTAGGCCCAGCCACTTCATGACTTCTGCGGAAATGAGGTTCTTTTGGCTCCCGATGTTGACAATGAAATGTAGCAGAGAACCCTTCACCCACATCTGTGAGTGAATGAGGCATTCCCCCTCCTCTGGATCTTCAGCCTCAATTTTCTGGATCTTTGTGGTGGCCATGGTGGCATTGTGCTCTGCATCAATTATCTGCTTCGCTTTATCAGTCCCCTTATCGAGTTCTAAGTCAGAGTCGAAACTTGCGTCTAATTCGGAAGCCTTCATCTCAACCACCAGTGACTGATTGGTTTGACACTCACTTGTATTGTGAGTGGAGCTCTTATGGAACTCACACCATTTTCTTGTATCCTTCTTCATCTTCATGGTTTTGTTCTTTACTTGTGGCTTCGGCGGGTTGTCCTGGGTAGCCCCGCCTTGGCTTGGTCCCTTGTTTTATGGTTTGGGGGTGCCTTTTCCTTGCTTTGGATTCACAAATCCAAAGTCCCACTTCTTCTGTTTAAACTTTTTCTCAGTCTTTACAATGTACTAATACACCGTGCCAAGCGAGGAAATGTCTAGCAGGTTTGGCGCTATGGCACAGGTGTTGTCCTTGATGGCAACTCACTCTGGTGACAGATCACAGTTCAGGCACTCAGAAAGAAGAAAAAGATATATACGCAGGTTCACCTTGACGAATCTGCGTATACACGCGGGTTAGACGTTCCGAAGTCGCGTATGCATATACACGCACTTTCACGCAAGGAAAAGTGTGTACATGTGGGAGAACTTACTTTTGGTCCGTGGTATTTAGTCCTTGGTATTTGAACCTATGGTTTTGGGCCATGGTATCTCGTCAGAAGTGTTGATCCCAAGTATTGGGTCCATGGTATTGTCTTGATATGGTTTTGGACCGTGGTATTGTGAAAGGCCTAAGACTATAAAAGAGGAAGGAGATCATTTGGCAAAGGATCATCTGTATTATTGAATATCTGATAAAGTGCTAGATCTGGAATATTGGTGATTGGACTTTGGTGCAGATCTAGATCTGAATGAAGGAGGAACTGAGTGCAAAGAGAAGGATAAGTTCTATTGATGGGTCATAATCTTAAGGCTTGAATAATAGTAACTTTGTATGATTTTGATCCGTTATATGTAGTGCATGCTTGATCTATAAATCTGGTAATCCGGGTTAATTAATGTCTGAATATTTGAAAGAGTGAATTATCCTTTATAGATCTATACGCAGGTTCAGTGAAGCGAAGGCACATATACACGCTGGTTCTGTAAATAAAAACAGCGTATACGCAGGTTGGTCCAAACACAGAAGCGTATGCACGCAGGTTTCTGGTTATTGAAGTAGCGTACATCTCTTGAGTTGTGTTCTAGCTGCTTCTGTCTATTGCTGCAGTGTTCTGGGTTCAGAATTTGGTGTGTGGTTACTATTACTGTGTTCTGGGTACAGCTGTTAGAGAAGTGTCTACTTGATTCAGTTCTAATTGGTGAAAAGAAGATTGTTTGATGCAGAAATTCTTGATGATTGATTGATGTTCATGGATCCAGTCTGAAAATTTATGAAACGTGGTCCCTGGAAGTAAAGAGAAGGTTGTAGCCTTCTGCAGGTAGTAGCCTGCGTACTAGTATCCCAGCTAGTACAAGAGCTAAGGGGGTTGTAGCTCCCTTCCAGGAGAAGCTGGAGAACGAGAGAGGGTTGTAGCTCTCTGCAGGTAGCAGCCTGCGTACTGGTAAAAGACTGCACCAGTACAGAAACATTGTAAAAAGAAGTTTCTAATTAAAAGAAGATAGAGACGAATTGCAGCAGGTGGTTTTCACCCACATTGGGTTTCCACCTTATATCTTGTGTTCTTGTGTGTGATTGTATTCTGCTCTATTTCACTGTTTCTGGTTACTGTTTATTTGATTCTGATACACAGATTAATGATCAACATCTGTAAGATAAATTAAATTATAAGTTTGCATTGTATACGCGGGTTTCCTTATCTGTAGTTGCGTATATACGCGGTTTTAACTAACTGAAGTAGCGTATATGATCTAGGTTTGAAAAAGAAAATAATTGACTTGATAACACTGATTCACCCCCCCTCTCAGTATTATTTCCAACAATTGGTATTAGAGCAGGTCCTTCTGAAGAAGCTTGATCGCTTGAAGGAAGATCTATCATCATGAGCAACTATGAGAGAGAAGCATCAATCAGGCCACCAATTTTTGATGGGACCAACTTCGTCTATTGGAAGGTAAGAGTCACAGCCTATCTTCAATCTCTTGGTACATAAGTCTAGGATATCATAGATACAGGGTACACTTTTCCATCAGCAACTCCTACAGATCCGACTGGTAAGAAGCAATATGAAACAAATGCAAAGGCTGTCAATACTCTATTAGGATGTCTATCTCAATCAGAATTCGTCAAGGTTATGCAGTATAAACCCGCAAAAGAAATATGGGACAAGATTGTTCTAAGCTATGAAGGAGATGAACAGGTAAAACGAGCAAAACTTCAAACCCTCAGAATCCAGTATGAAAATCTCAGAATGCACAATGATGAAAGTGTGGCTAACTATTTCCTTCATGTAGATGAGATTGTTAATTGTATGAAAAACTTGGGTGAAGAAATAAAAGAGGCTGTTGTGGTTGAAAAAGTTCTAAGATCTTTGTTCTCTAAGTTTGAATCTAAAGTTTCTGCAATAGAAGAAAAGGAGAATCTACGGAACCTTACCATGTCACAGCTGCACAGAATTCTAACTGCTTACGAAATGAGGAAAGGAGGACCATCAGACAGGAGAGAAGCCGCATTCAAGGCTTCAGGCAAAGGAGATTACTATGAGTCAGGACATATGTCAGAAGAAGAGGAAGAATCAAATTTTGTCAAGAACCTTCAGCGGGGTGTTGGAAGATTTAGAGGTAAGTTACCTTTCAAATGCTTTGCTTGTGGAAGAGTCAGTCACTATGCTGTCAAATGTCCTCATAAAGATAAGCTTGAAAAGGGTAAGGAACCTGTTAGATGGAACAAGAAACAGAATGTAAATAAGAAAAGCTATTACACTCATGAAGACAATGATGGACTCTCAAATAGTGATGAAGATGAACAAGGTAATAAATAGACTTTTAATGGCTTTTGAAGATGATGATTTCATGGATGCTATAGATGAAGAAGGTCTTTATGAAGAGATTTCTAAACTCAAAATTTGTTTAGAAGAGAAAAATATGATTATTGATGCTCTGCAATTCCAACTGGCTGAAAGGGAAAAACATCATGAAAAGTTAGAATGTGAAATTGTGGGACTTAGAAAAGAGATTGAGAAATCTAAAGCTCTTAATCTTAGATTTGTTAAAGGATCTGAAACATTAGATGAGCTTATCAAAGTGCAGCGTTCTCCACTAATCAAGACAGGTCTGGGATATAATGAAGAAACAACTCAAGCGTAGGAACCATCTACCTCCAAAAGATATCTTGATGTAGCAAGGAAAAGTGAACAAAGGCCAAATGGAAATCACCAGGTAAATCAAGGACAATTCACCTCAAGAATGAACAAAGACTATCAGATAAATCGGGGGCAATCTACTTTTAGAATGAACAGAAGCTACAACCAGCCATAGGTAAAACCTTCTCGATTTGCCTCAAAAATTGGTTGTCAATAGGAACTACAATCATTTGGCTGGTAGATTTGATCATCACAGAAGTTTCTTCAATGGCCAATGTTTCTCTTGTCATAACTTTGGTCACAAAGCAGCTGAATGTGTTGCCTATAAGAAAATCATGACTAGATAAGCTCATAAACAGAGGAGTATGACTGGGATCATGAAAAGGACCTATAATAACTTCTCTGCTCTTGAAAATGAAATAGAATGTTCTATTTGTAACAATTTCAGTCATGAAGATTCTGAATGCAGGAGTAGGTTTCGGTAGACAACTCAGAAGGAGCAAGCCTCAAGTGCCAAAACATGGATAATAAAAGAATCACAACCAGAAAGATGTGATATAGCCTTATATGCGGAAGGGCAGGAAAATCAATGGTACATCGACAGTGGATGTTCAAAACATATGACAGGTGATAAAGAAAAACTTCAGTCATATAGTGCCTTAGAGAAGGAGAAGAAGGTCTCTTTTGGAAATGACACCCCTGCTCTCATAAAAGGTAAAGGTTCTGTTCAGTTGAAAGAAAGGGTCAAAGCTGGAAATGTCATGTATGTTGATGGCTTAAAGCTTAATCTATTGAGTGTCAGTCAGATGTGCGATCAAGGAATTGAGGTAATATTTCGATCAAATGGATGTAGTGTTCGTGATCTTGATACAGGAAAAACAGTGATCAAAGGCGTAAGAACTCCAAATATTTTATACATATTCAAAGAAGGACAAAATCAATGCTATCTAAGCAAGAATGATGAACACTGGCTATGGAACAGAAGATTGGGGCATCTTAGATTCTCACAGATAAGGAAAGCATGCAAATACCAGGCAATTCGTGGTCTTCCAGACATCAGAATTCCAGACAATACAATATGCAAATCGTGTCAGTTTGGTAAGCAAACCAGAACTAACTTCCCTGAGAAGGAAGGATCAGCTAGCAGGCCACTTGAACTTGTCCATACTGATGTATGTGGTCTATCTAGGAAAAAGTCCCCCCGAGGAGAAGAATACTTTATATTATTCATTGATGATTTTTCCAGGATGTGTTGGATAGGACTTATGAAGCACAAAGACGAAACCTTTGAAAAATTCAAATCATTCAAAGCCTTGGTGGAGAACGTATTGGATCACATAATCAAATGCCTCAGGTCTGATCGAGGAGGAGAATTTACCTTGAATGAATTTTTAGATTTTTGTGAAGAACATGGAATAAGAAGGGAATTCTCTACAGCTAGGACTCCTCAACAAAATGGAGTAGTGGAAAGGATGAACATAACGGTTCAACAAATGGCTTGTGCTATGTTTGATGAGTCTGGAACTCCCGCAACCTTCTGGGGTGAAGCCGCATTTTCTGCAGTTTTTATTCTCAACAAGACAAATGTCCGGGTGAACAAAACTCAAACTCCTCATGAGCTCTGGTATGGTGAGACTCCTACAGTAAAAAATTTCAAAATTTTTGGAAGCAAATGCTATATTAAAAATAATGATGAAAATCTTGGCAAGTTTGAACCTAGAGCAGATGAAAGCATTCTCCTTGGTTATTCTCCCCACAGCAAAGCATATAAGTGTTACAATAAAAGACTTGGAAGAATTGTTGATAGCATTGATGTAGTGGTTGATGAAGAAGGAAACATTCCTAGGCAAGTGAATTCTGAAGATTTCGAAGATGATGAGGACTATCCTTCAACATCAAATCAGACTTATGATGAAGAAGAAGCTTAAGAGGCACCAGAGGAACAGATAAGGATAGAAGAGAAGACTCCATCTAGATACGTTCAAAAGAATCATCCAGAAACTCATTTTGGGGCAGAAAGAGGCAGGTATACAAACAAGAAGAACAATTGCAGAAGCCTCAAGCTATTTGGCATTGCTCTCCTCCACTGAACCACAAAATGTAAAAGAGGCATGCAAAGATAAATGCTGGGTCAAGGCAATGGATGAAGAACTTGAGCATATTGAAAAGAATAACACTTGGGAGTTGGTTCCTAGACCAAAAGATAAGAATGCCATAGGGACAAAATGGATATTCAAAAACAAGCTGAATGAAAATGGGGAAGTTATTAGAAACAAGGCCAGACTTGTTTGTAAAGGGTATGCTCAACAAGAAGGAATAGACTTTGAAGAAAATTTTGCTCCCGTTGCTAGACTTGAGGCCATCCGAATGTTCCTTGCTCTCTCAAGCTTTCAGAAGTTCAAAGTATTTCAAATGAACGTGAAATCAGTATTCTGAATGGAGACTTAGAAGAAGAAGTGTATATTGAACAACCAGATGGATTCATCCTTGGAAATGAGCCAAAACTTGTATGCAGACTTAATAAGGCTCTCTATGGTCTTAAACAAGCTCCAAGGGCTTGGTATCATCGTCTGGACAAATATCTTCATCAACAAGGTTTCTCAAAAGGATCAGCAGATAGCAATCTTTATATAAAAATTAAAAATAACAAATTGTTAATACTTGTTGTGTATGTTGATGATATCATCTTTGGTAGCAATGAAGAAGCTATGAGTCAAAACTTTGCCTTGGTGATGCAGAAAGAATTCGAAATGTCCTTGCTTGGAGAACTGACATATTTTCTTGGATTACAAATCCAACAAAATGAAGGCGGTATCTTTTTATCTCAAACCAAGTACCTCAAGAAGATTTTGAAGAAGTATGGCATGGAAGATTCGAAACCAGTATGTACCCCTATGGTTACAGGATGCAGCCTCAGTGAAAATGATGAAGCAGCAGCAGTGCATCAACCAACTTATAGATCCATGATTGGAAGTTTGCTTTATTTAACAGGTACCTGACCAGACATCATGCATGCAGTGGGAATGGTTGGAAGATTTCAGGCAAATCCTAAGGAAACTCATCTTCAGGCAGTAAAGAGAATTTTCAAGTATCTTCAAGGAACTCAAAACTATGGCCTATGGTATCCTAGAGATACAAATCTCACTCTTCATGCTTATACAGATGCAAATTGGGCTGGAAGCGTGGATGACAGGAAAAGCACTAGTGGTGGTGCATTATTTATGGGTTCCAGATTAGTATCTTGGTTCAGCAAGAAAGAAAGCTCAATTGCATTATCTACAGTTGAAGCAAAATATGTGGCTGCTGCATCTTGTTGCACTCAACTCCTTTGGATGATGCAAACTTTGTAGGATTTTCAAATCACTTGTACTCCACCTATCCCCATCGTATGTGATAATACAAGTGCCATCAGTATCTCAAAGAATCCTGTCATGCATTCAAAGACTAAGCACATACCAATCAAGTATCATTTTCTTCGGGAACAAGTGTTGGAACAAAAGGTCAAATTGGAGTATGTTCCCTCTAAGGAACAAATTGTTGATATTCTCACCAAACCACTGCCCAGGGAAACTTTTGAATACCTCAGACAGAAGCTGGGAGTAGTTGATGCATCATCTTGCTATTGAAACTTGTCTATTTCAGAGAAAAATGGGTGTACGTGAGTTGCCTGAGGAGGATCTGCGTACATACACCGGTTTATGCAGAGACAGCCGCATATATGGTAGTTTGAAAGAAATCAGTGGGGACAAACTCTGGTTGAAAAGAGTCTGATATGGGTCTGACAGAGACCATCTGGCATAGCTTCAGGGGGAGCAGATAATCTTCTAATAATGCATTGTTGGCATTATCTTAGAAGCTTTTGGTTCTAGTACACAGCTGTTGTTGGTTTCAGGTGGAACAAATGCAGAGGGAGAACAGAAGGAAAACATGGTTACTGATCTGAATAGTGATTGACAGATGTTGCTGATATCAGTTATTGGTGACTTTCATAAGTCTTGCTCTAGATATTTCGTCTCTATGTCGTGTATCTCTTTTATGGTGTCAAGGTCATGTAACGGCCTATTTTGGTTTCCCCACTATGCCTAGGATGAATGATGTAATGTACTTGGTTGCCATATGTAAATATATTTTTTGATGTATCCCCACTTGGTTGGGTGGATGATCCCCACTTGGTTGGGTGATGGATGTATGTATAGAGTCTTTTGGTGATAGGAAGGTCATTTATGATGTATAAGTCATGGTTCTTCTTGAAGAACATCTTTTTGCAGATCTCGCCTACAGTCAGGGGGAGCATGATCAGCACAGCAAAGCAGAGATTTCAGCATGTTCTCAGGGGGAGCACAACCCTTTTCCCTTGATGACAAAGGGGGAGAATGGATTTGAGGATCTTGGGGTTGCCATCAAGTCCAAAGGGGGATATTGTTGGCATTATGACACAGGTTTGGCACTATGGCACAGGTGTTGTCCTTGATGGCAACTCACTCTGGTGACAGATCACAGTTCATGCAATCAAAAAGAAGAAAAAGATATATACGCAGGTTCACCTTGACGACTCTGCATATACACGCGGGTTAGATGTTCCGAAGTCGCGTATGCGTATACACGCACTTTCACGCAAGGAAAAGCGCATACATGTGGGAGAACTTACTTTTGGTCCGTGGTATTTAGTCCTTGGTATTTGAACCTATGGTTTTGGGCCATGGTATCTCGTCAGAAGTGTTGATCCCAAGTATTGGGTCCATGGTATTGTCTTGATATGGTTTTGGACCGTGGTATTGTGAAAGGCCTAAGACTATAAAAGAGGAAGGAGATCATTTGGCAAGGGATCATCTGAATTATTGAATATCTGATAAAGTGTTAGATCTGGAATATTGGTGATTGGGCTTTGGTGCAGATCTGGATCTGAATGAAGGAGGAACCTGATTGCAAAGAGAAGGATAAGTTCTATTGATGGGTCATAATCTTAAGGCTTGAATAATAGTAACTTTGTATGATTTTGATCCGTTATATGTAGTGCATGCTTGATCTGTAAATCTAGTAATCTGGGTTAATTAATGTCTAACTATTTGAAAGAGTGAATTATCCTTTATAGATCTGTACGCAAGTTCAGTGAAGCGAAGGCGTGTATACACGATGGTTCTATAAGTAAAAACAACGTATACGCATGTTGGTCTAAACACAAAAGCGTATGCACGCAGGTTTATGATTATTGAAGTAGCATACATCTCTTGAGTTGTGTTCTAGCTGCTTCTGTCTATTGCTGCAGTGTTCTGGGTTTAGAATTTGGTGTGCGGTTACTATTATTGTGTTCTGGGTACAGTTGTCAGAGAAGTGTCTACTTGATTCAGTTCTAATTGATGAAAAGAATATTGTTTGATGCGGAAATTCTTGATGATTGATTGATGTTCATGGATCCAGTTTGAAAAATTTATGAAACGTGGTCCCTGGAAGTAAAGAGAAGATTGTAGCCTTCTGCAGGTAGTAGCCTACGTACTAGTATCCAAGCTAGTACAATAGCTAATGGGGTTGTAGCTCCCTTCCAGGAGAAGCTGGAGAATGAGAGAGGGTTGTAGCTCTCTGCAGGTAGCAGCCTGCATATTGGTAAAAGACTGCACCAGTACAGAAACATTGTAAAAAGAAGTTTCTAATTAAAAGAAGATAGAGACGAATTGCAGCAGGTGGTTTTCACCCACATTGGGTTTCCACCTTATATCTTATGTTCTTGTGTGTGATTGTCTTCTGCTCTGTTTCACTGTTTCTGGTTACTGTTTATTTGATTTAGATACAAAGATTAATGATCAACTTCTGTAAGATAAATTAAATTATAAGTTTGCATTGTATACGCGGGTTTCCTTACCTGTAGTTGCGTATATACACGGTTTTAACTAACTGAAGTAGCGTATATGATCTGGGTTTGGAAAAGAAAATAATTGACTTGATAATACTAATTCACCCCCCTCTCGGTATTATTTCCAACAGTCTAGACTCATATACAACATGTCGCTTCCAAAAGTATGGTTGTCCTAACAATACATCAGAAACTTCAAGAGGAGAAATGTCACACAATACCTCATCCGTGAAGGGCTTGATGTTCTGGGAAGGCGACAGTGTTGGCTAAAGTGAAGATCTCGTCCTTGGTGAAGCCACCCCATGGTGTACGGATGTGGATGTGTTGTAGTCTTTAGGCCCAGCCGCTTCATGAATTCTGCAAAAATGAGGTTCTTTTGGCTCCCGATGTTGACAATGAACTGTAGCGGAGAACCCTTCACCCACATCTGTGAGTGAATGAGGCATTCCCCCTCCTCTGGATCTTCAACCTCAATTTTCTGGATCTTTGTGGTGGCCATGGTGGCATTGTGCTCTGCATCAATTATCTGCTTCGCTTTATCAGTCCCCTTATCGAGTTCTAATTCATAGTCGAAACTTGCGTCTAATTCGGAAGCCTTCATCTCAACCACCAGTGACTGCTTGGTTTGACACTCACTTGTATTATGAGTGGAGCTCTTATGGAACTCACACCATTTTCTTGTATCCTTCTTCATCTTCGTGGTTTTGTTCTTTACTTGTGGCTTCGACGGGTTGTCCTGGGTAGCCTCGCCTTGGCTTGGTCCCTTGTTCTATGGTTTGGGGGTGCCTTTTCCTTGCTTTGGATTCACAAATCCAAAGTCCCACTTCTTCTGTTTAAACTTTTTCCTAGTCTTTACAATGTACTGATACACCGTGCCGAGCGAGGAAATGTCTAGGAACTCCATCTCGTCCTGGATGTACTTGTGTAGAAAACCATGGTACTTGAGCACCAAATTTTGCTCAGTATCCTTGATATCCAACTTCGTACGAAGGGTATGGAAAGTATTTGTGAGCTCTAACACATCTTGGTCCCTTCCCTGTCATAGTGTGGTCCACTTTATGTATTTATCTTCATAGCTCCTAACAGGGTAATATTGTTTCTTACTGGCATCTCGCAAATAATTCCAAGTGGGTGCAGCTGAAAACAGTGGGGCTTCACTCTCATCCTTTTCTTCACAATATGTTTCCCACTAGTCCTTGACGTGTGGGGCAGCTTTGAGAAGTGCAAACGTAATATTTTCCCAATTAGAAAAGTCATGCACTGAAAAATATCCTTGCAATAGATTTAACCATTTATCTATGACGTCTGCCTCTATGAGGCCTTTGAATATGGGAATATCAAAGTTAACTTGTACCTTAAAGGAGTGGTGCCTCCAGAGTGACTGGTGGATGAAGATGCATCGCTTGTGGGTACTCGTCGAAGGATCTGAGCAAAGTTATTTATCATCGCGACCCTCTATCGCTCGAGAGCTTCTTCGAGCAAAATTTTGAAAGGATCTCCTGCCCCCTCGTCCTTCTTTTCTTCTGCCATGGGAGGTCGTCTGGTTTTGCGAGGTTGATCCTGCAATGGTTCAACCAGGTCGAACCCTAACTCTTTATACCCTGACCTCGTTGGGAACATGCAAAGAAAAACAGAGAAAGAGCAGACCCCTCTGATACCACTGATCCGAACTTAAATAGGAATGAAACAACTTACAGATATACTCATAAACATAGAGATGCAGCAGAAAAACACTTCATTTCATTAATAGAAAAATACTGAACTATGCTTACAAACATAATGGAAATAAGATAGCGTGGGCAATGGTAGCTTATCTCTGAGAAGAAATTTGGTGGATACATGCCTCTAAATTGAGTTACAATGAGGCTCAAGGGCCTTTTTATTATTGAACAATAAGAGAAAATCCTAAACAACCAAAACCCTAACCCGAGGAGATGTAACACCAAGAGTTTATGGGCCCCGTTGGGGTTAGCTGGGTAGCCAACTTCTTGTGGTCGTAAATTGGTCATATTATCTTCATTTGACACGTATGATACCTCGTTGGAAATATATCTCCGAGGAATACAATTGCAAACATGATTACCTACAAAATCATTCAAGGAATTATGCCAAAAAAACATCGTTTAGGGTCTCAAAACGGCTCTAGAATTTTAGTACCTGAAAATTTGCCAAAAATAGTAAATTGTACTACAATTAAGGAAACTGAAAAACTGAAAGCAAAAATGGTGAGGGTCAAAGTGGAATAGGTGGGTGGCCACCAATATCCACCTGGATCACATGTGAACTCACCAACTCATCAATAGGCATATAGATTTCCCATGTGGCAGATGCAAGATTATGAGTGTACTGTGACTATCACAATTAGCAAAGCCAATTTAATATAAAGGGAGCACTAACATCTGCAAACCAATCACAACGAAAGATAAAAAATGAAGGATAGAAATCATTTTCAAAATAAAAATGTAGCACACCAAAATATGTTACATCAATGTACAATGTACTGATGCATAAGGATTCTAAGCAGAGTACTTTCTAAGGTAAAATCCATTTTTGATCTCTCATAAAGGAATTCCACCATAATCGACTAATTCAAAGGAACCTTTTTCTAATACTCATTTGATGATATAAGGGTCATGCCACATGGGCTCAAACTTACCAACTCCTAACTTATTGTGTTCTTTATCATACAAAAGGACCAAGTCACCTTCAACAAAGACTCGAGGTTTAACAATTTGATCATAATAAGATTTAACATGCTTCTTTTGAGCCTCATTAGCCAAAGTGATAGCATGACAAGTTTCATATAATCATGCTAAACACAAAATACTGTTTTCCTTGATAGTAGTAGGGAGAAGTTCGATGACTAGTTTCAAAGATGGGATCTCACATTCAATAGGTAAAACAACCTCTAAGCCATATACTAACTGGAAAGGTGTAAAAGCAATGGTTGTTTGAGTAGAGGTTTGATATGCCCATAATGTCGAAAAAAACATGAGGTCAATTTGTTTTTTGAATCCCTATCATCCATTGAAGCATCATTGTGAGAACTTTGTTTATTGCTTCAACCTAACCATTTACCTACGGATAATAAGGTGTTGAGTTTTCATGGCATAAACCCAACTTGGAAGATAATTTGTACATCATATAGTTTCAAAAATAAGAGCCATGATCAGCCATGATGGATTCACGAACACTAACTTTATAAATAATATGGTTGAATATGAAAAGGTTTATAGTTGTCTCGTTATTAGCGAATGTAGACATTGCCTCAACCCATTTAGTGAAATAATCCAAGGTAATGATAATGTACCTATGGCTCCCAATCGATTCAGGGTTACATGTCATGAAGTCAATTCCCCATTTAGAAAAAGGGTCAATGGTAACTATAGGGTTAAGTTGAGAAGGAGATGTGCACATTTTATGGTTCAAATTTGACATGAATGACATTTTTGGACCACAATATGCAATCTTGAAAATGAGATGGATAAAAATATATTGCATGCAATTTTTTTGGGCATTGCCATACCTAAACATATGAGCACCACATGCTCCAACATGGAAACCATTAAGAACTTTTCTAGCTTCCTCATTTTTTAAACAATGTCAAAAAATAGTATCAACACAACAAAGATAAAGGGTATCACCGACAATAATATATTTTCGAGCTTGGTATTGAATTTGATGACATTAAGGGCGTGATAAGTTTGGCCAATAGTTTTCGATTTTGAGATAGATGATGATATATCCATACTAGGGATTGGAATAACTAATTAGAAAAAGAGATTCTCCAAGGATAAAATCTTCTACCATATTTTCAGTTTTAGTATAGGGAAGGTCACAAATCAATTCAGCTAAAACCGATGATTTCTTAGATTTGGATTTTTCAAATTCCTAATCAAACTCTTGTAGGATGACAATCCATTTGGAGTATTCTTCCCCAACACTTGTCTAGTATGAATGTGTTGCATAAGGTTGCAATAAGAAATGATGGTAGTTTTGCATAGTAGAATGTAGTGACGAAAACATTGGACGACTTATACAATCTCCAATGCCGATTTCTCCACATCTGAATATTTGATTTTGGAGGAGTTCAGGTTCCTACCGAGATAATAAATCACATGTCAATCATGTGAATCATCCTCTTGGAAAAGTATCGTGGTGATAATATCATCCAAAGAAACTAGGTATAAAAAGTAATCTCGATGATCATCCAGGGGGTGTAACAATGACATGTGAATCAACATATTTTCAAAGCATCAAATGCTTTTTGTGTGGTATCATCCCAAATAAAGGGAACCTCTTTCTTTAAAATTCAAGTGAAACCTTTAGTAAGCTCCACGTAATTGGGAACAAAACAATGTAAAAATTTGCCTTCCCTTGCAAACTTTGGAGTTGGCATGAAGTGGAAGTAGGAGGTAAATTCAAAATATTCTCAACATTCAAGGGATCAACTCAAATTCCTTGCTTGGATACAATGAAACCTAGAAGACATCCAGACTCCATAAAAAAAAACACATTTATGTGAATTTAAACGAATATTGTAATGTTGATATTGGAGGAAAATGGCTCATAAATGCCTCGAGTGATCTTAATGATGCATAGAATGTGCAGGTAAATTATCAAGATAGGTTTGTACAATATGCTTAATGTTTTGAAAGGCATAAGACATAGCTTGTTGAAAAGTAGTTCCGACATTTTTTAGACCAAAAGGATGCTTTTGATAGTTGAAGGTTTCCCAAGGACAAATAAAAGCAGTTTTATTTCGATCTTATGGTAGTATATCAATTTCATTATAGCTAGAAAATCCATCCATGAAGGAGAAAATTTCACCATTCACACAATTATCAAAACTATGGTCGATAAAAGGTATTGGATCATTATCTTTAGGATAATCTTAGTGATATCCCTATAATCAATACATATGTGGATCATACTATGTTTCTTGTTGACTGGAACGATATTGGAAACCCAATCGGTCAGAGGTACAAGATAAATAAAACTTGCTTTAAGAATTTTTCAACTTCAGCTTTAATTGCAGTGACTTTTCATTGGTGAAATGGATGAAGCTTTTGTTGAATTGGATTAGCGTCAGTATATGTCTTAATATCACGAATGAAAATCCATGGGTCAATACGAGGAATTTCATCGGAGGACCAAGCAAAAATACTGTGGAAATATTTAAATATGGCCACATAGGTTTCAAATGATTCAGGAGAACATGAGGAACATATATCAACATTTTCCACGATCCCATATTTTATTGATATATTAATCATTATGTTTACGAAAATTACATTCAAATGAAACATCATCGATCAAAATAGGAGTTTGAGGGTTATTGATTATCTCAGGTAAAATTTTAGTTTCACTCAATAGTTTCAAGCTTAGGAGAAAATAAGAACGATGATGACTATCATCCCATGGTGTTTCTCTTAAGACATTATTTCCATGATACTTTCTTCTGTAGGAAAAATATCATCAAAAGGATCAGGAGATGTAGTGGAAATGAGCCAAGAGGATTGAGAGTAATGATATAAAATTACATTCACTCAGTCACTGACATCAAAAGCTGCCATAATGGTAGACTTTATTACCTCATAAGCTAATTTAATCATAATACGAGGAATTTGGTCGTTATTGTTTTCATATTTTGATGGACTAGGCACTACCCAAGGGTCATATGATTCAAGGGATCCACTAGTACTAGTCGAAAGCATGTGTATTTGAGCGAAAGAAGGAGTAGTATTGGGTGGTGGAAGTGGAAAAGTTTCCATTAATAATGAATCTTTCAAAAGACCCACACCAACATCCTCATAAGGGAATGGGGTTTTCCATACAAAATGTACATTACCATTCAAGTGTGAAAAAAAAAACAACAACAACAAGGGAGCTAGTTTACTGTGACTATTTTTTCTTGATGAGGAAAGCGAAGTACATTAAAAAAAGTAGAAACTATAGTATAGTGTAATTCCAACTACATCCAAGTAAAAGGTTATAAGGGAGAGGTCCGTCAATTAATTCTACTTCGACTGGTACTATTTTACCTTCTAATTTGATAGGAAATGAATCAAGAATTGTATATAGGGTTTAAATCCTCTACCATCAAATGCTTTTAAAGCTATTGGCGATTTATTGATAGAAGGAGAGCCAATGGATGTCCAAAACATTAAGGATATTATTTAATTTGGGGCTTCTTTATCAATGATGGTACAAAAAACATTTTTGGTACGCAAAAAAACTTGAATTTGAAATCCAACTTGGTGGGGAAGCCTTGCTACATGATTCTCCAAGTCAAAAAATTCCAAACTCGAATCAATTAGATCAACTCCACCAATAGCCGCCAATAGCGATTTCCGTTGCACAGGGAAAATTTAAAGGACTTCAAGGTTGGACATCGCATAAGGGGCTTGATTTAAATCTTCCACAAATATTGTAGTTTGAGTAACTCAAGCATGTTGATTTAAGGACGACCTACGAATAACACCCTTTGGAGGGAATCAAATCAATATGTTAGAAATTGGTCACTCGAACTGTAGAGGACTAGAAGTAGGCATAATAGATGTGGAAGGTTTATCAGGAAGACTTCCACTAGGAGGATTATAGTCTTTAGCTTGTGTTGCCACTGAAACTGTCCCTTGACACATGAGTATGTCATAAAATCTTTGAGGGGTATAGGATTTATTTTGTGCAACCATTTTAGTTTGTTGAGTAGGAAATGGGTTCATCAAAAGAATGGGTGAAATTAAAGTGCCTTTCACAAAACGACTGACATCATCACGATGCGAACAATCCTTAGTATAAGGATACTCATCATAAATGAGACAGGGATAATGAGGTTTACGCTTTTGTGCTTCCTCAACGGGTTGAGTTTTAGTTTTTTCCTATTGCAGGAATTTTGTTTAGATTTACCTTTTCCATTTTTATTACTTCAAGGTTATTGATATTTACTATTCAAAATGGATTGGGCTGCGTTAATATCATAAGTTTGAACAGGACTAGTATCAGGAGGGGTAAAATTTTGAACCACAATAGTTGGAGTAGATTTCGAATTCAAATGACCAAATGTTTTTCACATTAGCTATTAACCAATAGAACAAATCACACCATCAACAACAAGAAATTCCGTAGAAGGAAATGTAGTGGGATTATTTGATGGGTGAGCAGCATGAGGAATAAGATCATACAATGTTCCAGATTTTGAATATACAAGGTCTAGATCATGAGCATGAACGACAAATTTCTCTTTGGTAACAATACCACCCATGGCAACATTGTGGGAAATAGGCAGAAGTAATGACTTTGTAAACGAATTTGCTAGTAGTTGGTCTGGGATAGAGGCTTTAATTAATTAACTTAATCTTATCCATTCATGAATATGATCAAAAATATGTGTAGATGTAGACTATAGTAATGAAGTTAAAAACTCGGTGCCAATTTCATAACAAATTGGAATTTGGATGTGGGTAAAAAATACCATAGCCAACATATTAAAATCACCAAAAGATGCTCATTGGAAAATATGTAAATGAATAGAATCATAATTTAATAGTTTGAGGAACACCACAAATGATAATTCATAACATGGTTTGATAGGTATTCACGAGGTTTACCATCGAATTTGGGAATCTCACTTGGTAATTTAGCAGAAATTACTGGCGCCCATAATGGATAATGAAGAATAGGATCATTTGTAAGTCATGATAGGTCTGGTACATCTAAATTTGCAACAAATGGTAAATGGATATTAAAATTAGGTTGAACATAAGCGATATATTGGTAACTAGGCATAGGACCGTAAGTTCCAGCTACTTGAGAAGGATATCCTTAATAAGGTTGTGCTTTGGGCATTTGAATTCCACTAGTGTAGGCTAGAGGAGTAAATCTTGGAAAAGGTTGACATGTGGGAATTTTAATTCTAGTATCATAAGCTTGAGGAGGAAATCATTGATAAGGTTGGCCTGTAGGAATTTGAGCTCCACCAGCATAAGATTAAGTAGGAAATCCTTGAAAAGGTTTACCTGCAGGTATTTGAGCTCCACCAACATAAGCTAAATCCCATAGGGTACTTTCCAATCGGAGGAATAGAACATCACTAACAATTTGACAAATGGAAAATGGTTGAGTGAAACCTATTTGAGATGGTACAACAATAGATGGAATATATCCAATAGGAGGTTGTTGTCCAGTAGAAGGAAAAGATTCTATGGGAGGTTATTGTCCAGTAGGAGGAACAGTTCTAATGGAAGGTTGTTGTCCAGTAGGAGGAGATCATATGGGAGGTTGTTGTCCAATATGATGATATATTATGGTAGATTATTGTCCAATAAGAGGAAAATATCACATGGGAGGTTTCCCTCTAGTAAATAGAATAGATCCTACAGGAGGTCGTTGTGAGAAATTTATTCGACTAGACATCAAACTAGGTTGTTGACTAGATGTTGTTTGGACACCAAACATAAAATTTCTAGAAGCAACCACACTTTGAGGGGTTTATAACAGGCTTGAAATAGATGAACCATATATAATTCTAGTAGACCAAGGAGGATAATGGAATATGAGGGACTAGAAGCTCCATAAAAGTTTCCACTTAGTGATTGATACCCAACAGGTACATAAGATTCACCATAGATATAAGATTGACTCGATCCACTAGGATCAAAAGAACTACTAGGTAAAGAATATCTAATAAACATGGAAGATGTACTAGGTTTAGAAGATCCACCTACAATAGAAGGTAAAGTTTTCATTAAATTACTTCTAGGTGTAGATTATGTGGACATTGATTGATGCATGGTTGGACTAGTAAGAAAATATAAAGGAGTACGTAAAAGTGGACTTCTCCTAGATGTAGAGTGTGTGTTGCTAAGAGGGCTAGAAACAAGAGATTTATACCAATTATTATCTCACCATGAGGATTCAATACGTAATTCAACAATAATATTGGCTCTTATATCAATTCACGGAGGATTAAAAAGAGAGCAGTATTATTGAGAAAAATCTTCTATGTGTAGTAGACAAGGTAGAAGACAAGTTACAAATTCGCCACCTGAAGAGAAAGATTCTTGAGGACTAACTTGTAAAAGTGTAGAAACTAAATTTTTTAAATGAGGAATGTAAATTTTAAAAGTTACAGGTTTAACAATTCATGATTCCAAAGTTTCAGATGAGATAACCTCTACTTCTAATGTTTTGGCTTGCACAATTTTAGGCATGGTAACTTCATGTTATGATGTCTCAAGTTTTGTAATTTCAAGTTGAACAACTTTAGGTTGTTCTATAATTTCTGGTTGTTGAACTTCAAGTAGCTCAGGGGGTAAAACCTGCATCCTACGCAATCGACGAGGTTGATGTTCTGCCACGGTGAATTTATATAATCAATTAAAAAAAAGCCTATGGTCCACTAAAAATAAAAACAAATAGCACATGATAGGAAATCTAAAGTAGAAAGCATACAATCTACGGAGAGAAGAGAGCAAGTTGAACTAGTTACGTTGGTGACCTGCTTAATAGTCTAATCCTAGTGTAAGTACCCTCATATATAGTGGAGAACCCTCCAGGAAGGCGAGTGAGTTTGACCAACATTTGTCTCACGTACAACAAATATTTTACCTTTCATCGTCACCTTGTGTATGAGCCCAAGGATTATAGGCACTAATTTTACCACCTATAATAACCCTGCCTAGGGGGACAATCAACAAATATATACATGAAAATGCAGGGCTATTAAACCTGAAATCCTCTTGAAATATTCCTCAAAACAAGGTGTACTCCTCCCAAATGATCCCTAAGTGTTATAAAACACCATTTATAATATGTGCATATCAATGCCACCAAGACCAACGAAGTGTGGTTAATAACTCTGATGGCCCCAACATGACCTCTTGCTTAATCCTTGTGTGAGAAGGGTTACCCGAACAAAATAAAATGAATAACAGAAGATTATAAATCGTTCAAAAACAAATGAATACCAATTATTTCAAAGAGGCAAATAATGAAAATTTCACACACAAACTAAAAAAAATGGAAAATGGCATACAATAAGAGACCTAATCTACAAAGTATGTTGTAAAAAATAACAAAAACACTAAAAAACCAATACAAAACATATATCTAAGATCAATTTGAAAGAAACTCTAAGTAAATATGACTTTTCAAGAAGTTTCATAGGCTACAGTGCAAAACATTGCAACAAGTAAGTTGTGTCACAGTCTTTAAACTACCCAGGTGCTATAGTGTCGCTTTGGTGCCCAAAGCAAGGTGCGACAGGCACAAAAAAGCAAGAAAAAACCACAATTACTCCAAGATATGAGTAGATCTCATGTTTAAGAGTTAGATTTGAATCACTAGTGACTTAGAAAGCAGAAGTCAAAATAAAAATAAGGATTCAAGAAATGAATCTTGGAGAACATATCTTAAAGATTGTTCCCTAGTATGGTCATCAATTTTGTTATTGGACAAATCGTTCTTGTAGACAAGATCGAATCTCCCTAGATTCGATACCTAGATCTAAAACAAAATAATATAGGAAAAAAAATCTTTCCCTAAGTCTATTGCAATCAAATTATAGATTAAAATAGGAGTAATATGAGCTCATACCTTTTTATCGATGTTTGTCCTTGCTAGTTGCTTGAATTGTTATAGATTCTAGCCTTGTTCTTAGTGCTCATGAAGAAGAAACGTATAGACAACATAAATAAACAAAACATAAATGAACATATAATCCAAAAATAATTTGATAGGACTTATATAAATGCTCAAGAAGATATATACCAAAAATCTTCAAACACATAGACAATGATTGTGGGAAAGCATCATATCACGTTATTATCATAATGGAAGTGATTACAACCCGATGCCTTCATCACATAAATTCCCCTGCTAGCTATTGCTCATTTCAAAACTTTGCCTCCAAAAGCTTTGAGATCACAAGTTGGGTGCTTTAACGGATATATTAATGAAGATCTTAGAGCCAAAGGCTTTCTGAAAACAACCAAGAGTCCTCTCTCAACCAAAGATGGCTCTATTTGTAAGATGTTGGGAAGGATAAGGGAAGGAAGTTATGATCTAGACAAATCATGGATGCAAGTCAGATCCAAACTAATCAGAGTAGGTGCCATCCACAAGGCTTATCTTCTAGAAGATTATTGTTCTTTTTATTTTTTCCTTTGTTAAAATAATGTCACACCTTGTAGTTAACCAAACTTTGATAGTGTCGCGGCTTGATAGCTATGCAGGTTGAGAAAATAATCTATGTCATAGTCCATCAATGTGCAACATGTGACATCCTCTTGAATTAGGGTTCTTGAATGGATTTGAACAAGTTGTTCATCTTTCAAGGAAAGAATTTTCTTCCATCTTCTTAATGGATTAATGGCAATAATGTGGATGGAAAAGGATAGGGTTATGACATAAATTTCCATGAATGCAACAAAATAATGTGTAACAACTCTTCTCGTTTCCCATTCCCATTTCTTCTTAGTCCTTTTGATTGGATCTCTTATATATCCCTATCTCTCAAATTATCTCCCCTTAGCATGGTTAGATGCACACCATCTAGTTTACACTGCAACGGTAGGCGGGGACCATTAGAGAAATTTTGAGGTCTAAAATGGGCCTTCTAAGGAAAATTATAAAATAATAGTGGAAATAATAAAACAAGATTTGATTGCCTAATCAAATTTTGGAGTGAAAAATGAAAAAGAAACTACTTTTTTAACTTGTATTTTCAACTTATATTTCTACTATTTTACTCAAATTTCGAGTAGGATCACTCGTCGAATGAAGAATTTAATTTTACATCCAAGGAGTACCAATGCTGGATACTTTCGATGCATCCCGCTACACAAAAAAATGAAAAATACATGAAAAAATGTTATTGTAATCACGTTTTTCATGTATCTCTCATTTTTTGTGTAGAGGGATCCATCAAAATTGTTTAGCATGGGTACTCTTTGGATGAAAAATTATATCTTTCATCCAACGATTGCTTCTACTTGAAATTTGAGTAAAATCATAGGGAGATGAGTTGAAAAAGTAGTTTTTTCATATTTTATCATTTTACCTTTTTACTCCAAAAATGGTTAATCATCCCCCATGGTTGACATCATCATTTTCAATTCTATTAGTTCTTATAAAGTTTATATTGGTTGTATATTTTTGTTTTGAGGCACATTTTTTACCTTGAAATGTCTTTAATGATCCTAGTCTCTCCCCCCTTTTGATCTCAGTCATCCCTCCACTTATGGCACTTGAGCTCAAACAACTACAATAACATTAATGGAATGTTATAGGGATATAATCCTTGCAACTATTCAAAGATCCATATTTGACATGGAGGAGCAAGTCAAGAAATCATGAAGGTTCATTTCTGATAGGCATGTGGAGAATTAAACAAGAGATACCAAACTTTGGAGATTCTACCAGGGATAGAACAACCTCTTTCATGCATACTCTCAACTTATACTGGCATATAAAAACTTTAATGGGAATATTCCTCACAGATAGGGCAAAGAAATAGAAAGAGTTAATCATATGCATGGTAGAGCTACTCAAGAAGGTAGACAAACTTAATAGAAAGGTCATGTTGGTAACTAAGAGCCTCTCAAACATGGACCTTTATTCATCCAATTTTGACAAAGAGCTACAAACACCAACCCTAAAGGATACCCCTACAAAATGAAGATTAGTAAGGCACTTTTGTGCAGTAGAATTTCAATTTCTAGTTGTCTTTTTATGTATTTAGTCTACCTCTAGCTTTCTATTCAATACACTATTCAAATTTTTGGTTAGTAGACTCTCAAGTAGAACTTACTATGAATAATAATAAAAATTGTATTTATGATATTGGCCTGGTTTCCGAAATGGCAGACCAATAGCGACAAACATCGATGTATGTTAATGCTTTTGAAAGTAATATAAATATCCCAATCTTACCAAAAAAACATGTTTTTTTAGGTAACATTGATATTACATAAAATGTAAGAATAATTTGTGAAATAATTTAACAAAAGTTAACCAATTTACAAAGAATAAATTATGCATATGCATATGTTTCTTTTTAGATAAGTTTTTAGTTTAATAATTTTCAATTTGGATCATATCAACATATCACTGAACTGATGAAGCATGAAATTTTGCATTTGCAACTGTTTCTTCCATAAGGTAGGTATGTTTTTTACTAATTAATTTTTAATTTTCAATTATATCAACCTAATATATAATTAATAAGAGAAAATGTTTTATAAATTTTATGGATAAAAAATAAAATTTAAAAATATTAAATCTCAATGAAAAAAGATAACATTATTTTGAAGATCATGAGAATTTGAATGTAAACTTATTAGGTAAAAAATTAATAAACATAAAGTATTTAATAATGATAATAGTAAATCCCCAATGGGGGTGGATTATCACAATGTTAGTGGGGTTGGGTGGAGTGTCAGCCACCCCACTAAATCCTGAGGGTTGAGGGGGTGTGGCATCCTCCCCCCATGCAACGTTTGTGTGGCATTCATTATTTTATCATGGTAAAGATGGGGTGGTGGTTTGAGGTTTTCCACTATTATTTCCTATAGATGGTGGTCAAGCCCTCTGAGAGGAGGAATGGTTGACCATATGGAGACCCTGCAAGTCTGCAAGTCTGGGGTGGTAATTTCTTGTTCAACTGCTTATCTTGCATACATTATAGAGGAGGGCAGGGGCTTACGTTTGGGATCCTAATCCTTGGAAAATTGATAAGCCTAGGGAGTTGTCGAGTGAAGAGGATGCACCTCTCTTACTAGTGGTATGTCTGTAATGGCATTCCTCCCCTCGATTTTAGTTGACCTTGGAAGTAAGTTAGACTCGTTTTTTTCTTTAGCTCTTTTATTATGTTCGTGTAACATGCAGGTTCATTTTCCAAGCAAGATACCTCTTGTGGTTTTCGTTGTTGTTTGAGTTATGGATTCCTCTTTATGAATAACAAACTCCTCATTAAACGGATTCTCACTACCCCCATACATCTTGATAATCATTTACTTTACTTTTACATGTAACTCCATTGCACTATGAAATTTAACTTCGCCCTTCACTAAAAGCACAAGATTTGGATTGTTGAACTTTTTTCCTTCTATTGTGGGGAATATTTTATGAGTGAATTTAATGGTTTATGGCCCATCTTCTCTAGAATTATCTTTCAACTCTTCCCCATACATTTAAGAAGATGGGGGTTTCCATTCTGGTGTTGGTCGCACTGGTGGTTTGGGGTATTGCATTGTTGGTTATCTCCCTAGGTCTTAGGTGCTTATGCGAGAGCTCACCCCTATAGTTTGTTGGGTTTTTTTCATGTTGCATTTGGTATCCATCTTCAACTTGTGACTAGGGGTAAAAGTTTGCACTTTTACTCTATAACCCCTATATATTCTAGTTTTGGACTCCCTCTTCTAGGCTCTTATTTTTTTAGGCTACCCTGCTTGCTTGGGTCACTCTAAGGGGTTGGGTTCATCTAGAATTGGGTAATTTATGTGGTTCAAGGGTCTTGTTCAATTTTAGGGTCGTGGACATACTCACTATTGGCACTCTTGGGTAAATTATACATCCTAAGCTACCATTAGGTTCTTGCTAGCCTTAGAATGCCACATCAACATTGTCACGTTTGTAGAGGTGTTGGGGAAAGGGGACAGTCCATCTTCCCTACGCCTGAGGTCCTGAATCCAATAAAGCCTACGGTTGACCAAGATCCTATTCCTTCCAACCTACAAGAAGAACATCATCGTTTGGATGGGTTCGCATGTTGTGTTGGGATATCTAGGGCATATTTTGAATTATTAAATGAAATGTTTTCCATTCATTGACAAAATTAGGTGTCTATGGAGTAGCTCTCAAATGCAAGGCATGATGACAATAATGCACTCATTTCCTTTATGAACGACCTTCAATTGAATCATTTGAAGATTGGTCCATATGGTTTATATGAAAGAAACCTTGAAATGAACAAAACTCATTTAGAGAATGTCCAATATAAAACTAACTATAGATCAGTAACCATATAGAACAAGTAAAATATATATTTGAATAGGATAAAGTGGTAAGTTGATAAACACATTGTCATGTGTAATGCACTTATAATATTGACTAGTTACATTGGTTGATAGGATATGTCCCTTGTTTACATCATGTCTTTTAGTTAGGTTGTAACACTTCATTTATTATTTATTATTATTATTATTTACTTATTTAATATATTATATTGTTTGTCCCTTCAAAGATGTTTTGTCCTCAAATATTTTTCATCTAACTTGTAATGTCTCTTCATGATTCTTGTTTTAAAAGTTATGATGGTAGATATCATGAGAGAATATGAGTTACAAAAGTGTTGAGAAAATTTGTCATATTATGAAAGGGTCAGACCACCCTTATTCAAATTTTCACATAAACATGTGGCAATGATTTTTTTGTTTGAGAAATGATAATATTTCACAACTAAATTTATCTTCAATATGATAGGATCTAATCTTCAATTAGCTTCTCATACTTATTTGATCTTTGGATATGATAGATCTTGTGATCGAATGATGATAAGACATACTAATATTTTGTGTCATTATTTCAGTGTTGGAATATTCATTTTTCATCCCTTCGGCTGATATTTATCAATTGATAACATTTCAACATATGAGTTATTCAAATTTTTGATATTGCTTATATTTGTACATTGGGTTTTAGTCTATAGCAATTTGTCTACTTCAATTTATTCATTGTTACTCTACTAAACAATGCTTCTTTGGTTGATGATATTGCTTGATTTGTATCAGTGCTTTTCTTGGGTTTTACTTTCTATTTAGTCATTTTTACTTCACTAAGAAATGCTTCTTTGATTACAAAGAGTACTAAATTTTCCTATAGCATATTTTCAATTTTTAAGTTGTGTAACCTTTGTATGATCCCTTAAGCATGGAAATTTTTCATCGTTTTTTCACTTTTAAATTTTGTTGTTAAGATTTGATTCTCTAATTTCTTATCTTTCAACTTTTTAATTTGTTCAAGCAATCTATGAGAGGTTCCTTAAACTAGAAAAATTTTCAACTTTTTTCTAATAATTTATTTTCAAGATCTTGATTTCGGGTTCTAATTCACTAAAGAACTACTTCATCTCCTTTGACTTATTGGTTCATCAAAAATAATTTTTTACTATGATATTTTAAGAGAGGAATTCCTTTGTATTTTTAATGGCAACCTTTTCAAACTATTTCTAATAATGATACTTCAACTTGTGTATTAACTTTTAGATGTATTGAAGGATCACTTTGGATACATCCTATAAACTGATGAAAGTGCTATTGAGCACAGTTTTATTATAATGCTCTATAATGTTATTTTCTCCTTTTTATAGGATAATGCAAAAACTTTTTCTTCATGTTTAAGATGAATGAATCCAATATTTCTATGTAACACAAACCTAAAATTATATCATATTTTATCAAACATAAATGCAACATTAAATTTAAATCTGAAAATATAATCATTAATTTACAAAATGATTTGTTATTTCATATTGTCTTTCATTATTAAATTTTATCTTTTTATTCAGTCACATTAAAAATCAATATCAACATTGATACAATTCACTTTATTACTTAAACTAATAATATTGATATTAACCATTATTTTTTGAATAATCCTTTTAACTGCATTTTTCCCTTATTAATTAAAAAATAAGTGCATCAACACCGACCATATTTCCTACCCTACTCAAGTATGGTCCTATCTATGCTATTCAATCTCAAAATCAAACCAGAGATTAGAAAGTCATTATAATTAAACTTTTCATTCTGAAAATATCTCTTCCTCCTTTAAAGTTATGAGAAACTCTTACTTAAATGTACTAGGTACAACAATGTTGTCTAGAGATCTAATATTTTTATAACTCTGAAATAGATTTAATAGATTTCTAATCATCTTTTTATAACTCTGAAATAGATTGATGAATAAAATAACTAACAACAATTGCTTTTAAAGATGCAAAATGTAAACTTATGCACATTTTTGTTTCATATCCAGTAAAACTAAGAAAAATTTGATTCCATCTGTATTGTACTTTTTTATAAATTTGGGTGTGACATGTATCCCATAAAAAGAATATTTGGTGAAATATGTGATGCTGAAAGTTATTGTGACATGGTGTAAAGAGGGAAAATATATTTTCTTACATCATGATATATTTATAATGATTTTTTTATATATATATTTTAATATCATGATATTTTTAGATTAAATTTAATTTTTCATTCACATTAAATTTTTTTGACTTCACCGGACTCCAAGTACATCTATTCAATAAAAACAAATTAAACTGAATATTGGTATCAATATTTTTGTAAGTTTGGCTAGTGATTATTTTCATCTTACTTGCATAGTATTAAGGTTTTTTCTTAAAATTTGTTTAATTATTTCTTTTTTATATAACATTTTTTGTGGTATCATTTTTTTTATGGTAATAAAATTATGGTTTAATTATAGTTGATTATGTTTGAACAATGTTGATTATGTTTGACCATATTTGATTATAATTAATTATGGTTGATAATGTTTGACTATGATTAATTGTGGTTGACTATAAATGACCATATTTACTTATGGTTCATCATACTTGACCATAATTAACTATCTTTAACCATAATTGATTATATTTAACGATAATCAACTATAAAACACCATAATTAATAATAGCTAATAAATATATTACATCTCCAAAAATTTATTTCTTTAAATAATTGAAATATAAAGTTTCACCAAACTCAAAAGATTGAAAAAATCTTTATTAATTTAGCAAGCTATATTATATAACTGAAAAAATGACTTGTTTTTTTCAATGAAGAGTTCTATTTATTTTATTATTATTATTTTATATTGTTATCAAACATATTATTCGTTGTCAAAGTATTTTTGCAACCAAAGTATATATACCTGTAAATTTGGTGTTTTATTTACATAATTTCCATGTCTTTCACGTCTTTCACATAGGATAAGCTACGATCATTTCATTACTTTCCCATGTATTTCTTTGATTCTATTATTAATAATAAGCATAAGGAAATATATAATGTAAATTATATTATTATTTTTTTTATTAAAGAAAAAAAATAAAAGTAAAGTATGTGTAATGTAGATATATCTTCTTACATGCCCCGACTGAAATATAGGTATATATATAAAATTTATAACTAGATTAGATTATATGATGTAAAGGGAATTTCGATAAACTGTGCATTTAAATCTAAATTTTGAAATTAAAAATTATGCATTTAAATCTGAATTTTGGCATCCATAATTTTCCATCTCCCTTGTATTGATTATTATAATTTTTTGAATACCTATTAATACAATATTATACATAATAATTGAATCTATAATTCCCTAGGTATCACTGAATAGCCTCTTTGGCACCCTTCCTATCAGAGATCTATAATACCCTAGGGATGATTGAATGGCCTCTTTGGCACCCTTCCTATCAGAAGTGGCATAGCCTCCTATGACAATAAGATATCTTAGTCCCAGCTACTCATTTTAGATCTTACCCCGGCCCAGGTATAGTTCTAGTGGTGGAGGTGCCTTTATTAATACCCATTCTATAGCACTTAATCTTTAGCCCTCGTGGCTCGGCACAATTTTTTACTACAACCACAGGTTCATGTTTGTGGTTTTTTAGTTATAACGATTATAAATCAATGTAAATATGTGTACAGTTGAGCATGCTTGTAACATACACAAATAGCATGAGTCCTTGTGACCATTTCTCCTCATACAAATTAGCATATACCGATGTTGAAACATATTTTACTTACTCAATTTCGTAGCTTGGTTGGGCAGAGAATTGTATATAAGGAAAGAGAGCTGAGAACTGTATACAAGGAAAGAAAGTAATGAGAGAAATGAAAGAAATACAAAACTATTGTTAGTATTGTTCTGCTCAATCTCTTGATGGTGTTGGACCCGCTAACATTCAGGGGGTCTCCCCGATGTTAAGTCCCAATTAGACCTCACATCATTTGGTGTAGGAGTCTCATCTGGTATAAAGGCTCGATTGTCGAATCCTTAAAGATTTTCCTTGGCTCTAATTGTCAGCAAGAGAGAGGGATGCAGTGGTGTCTTCGAAAAGCAATAAGGTGTGTTTGGTGAGTGCTCAGTTGCAAATGTGTCAAGGTTCTTCTACTATGGAGAGGGGAGAAAAAGCGAGCCTCTATGTGAGAGGTAATAGTGCCACCCAAGAAGAGACACACATGAAGCGGAAGAATCTATCTAACATATAACGGAATAGTCCACAGTTGATGCGGTCGTCGTTACAACTAAAAAATGAAGAAAGATCTATCTAATATTGTGTGGAATAGTCCACAAGGACGGGACAACAATAAGAACCATTACATCACATTCTCAATAATATAAGTACTAAAATAACCAAAATAGTTCAGCTATCTTAGCACATGTGAAAGCAAACATGAAATAAAAACATCTGCAGAATAGTTTTACAAGCATTCATAAACCATGCATGAAGAACGTGTTGGCCTTGAATGCTTATGTTATTAAGAAAAAGTTCTGAGACAAATGTTTACAATGTACATCATTAGCTCCAACTTGGACTCACCATACCATCCATGTGATTCGTGCATTGGAGCCACTCCTTGCTCCTCAAAGAACTAGCTTATCTATGTAATGCCTTGCAGAAGGAGCCAAGGTGAAAAGTCATTTCCTCATACAATGAGGGAGTATATATAACCAAGGTTGACTCTTTGACTACCCTCATGATTGTTTGATTTCCTATGACTTTTCAACTTACATGACTCTTTACATTCCATGTGTGTCCTTTGGACTTCCACTTTACAATACATTTTGAATAAAATATACATGATCCACAATAATGATGTGGCATATGACCACTCATGACATGACACTGCTGACATGGACTTCTTGATGATCTGGAAATTTCAAGTCATTATTGGTACTAAGTGTTGGATGTCTTCTTGAAGATGCTTTCTCTTCACCTCTGCATGGCTTGGTGATGTGGAATCTTCAATGATCTCCAGTCTTGGATAGTGGTCGCAAACTAGTGTCCCTTTGCTTTCTCTTGATCGATCAACTTGTAAGTTAAACTATAAGAGAGTATTTAAGCATGCTTCCATCCTTCTTCTCCTTCTCCATTATATTTCCATGACATGATAGGGTACTTGTTCCTGCAATTCACTCATGACGATACGACATTAATTTGAAAACCCGCTAATCTAAGTTGATGCATTCTGATCCACCAATTGAGCCTGGAACAAGTGACAGGATGGGAAGTGGGACTCAGTGACTATGCAATGAGAATTTTCAGTAGCTTGGGGAAAATCTTGAGCTTTAAGACTGCATAGTGCGCAGCTCAGGGAGGTCTAAGGGACAAGACTGTGTAGTTTTTGGAGCCAGTGGGACATGGTGAGGGAATGGACACTGGGAGAGCCAATTGCACAGTTTAGGATTCAAGGGAGGTTGGGCTACTGCCCAGTTCAAGGGCTCAGGGAATGAACCTGGGGATTGACAATGAAAACTGCATAGTTTAAGCTGGGCTAGGGAAATGGTTGCACAATTGTGGGAGTCGAGGCCAGGGCTTGGGCATAGAAACTGCGCATTCTAGCAGTCCTGGGAGGGTGGAAATGTGCATTGCATAGGTCCAAGCATCAAGGTCACAACTAGATGGTTGATATTTCATAGTGCGTAGCTCAAGAGAGACCCGAAGATGCTAGGTTGCTAGTTCATCAAGTTTTTCTGGAAGTGGCTAAGTGTGGGATCAATGAGATAGGTGTGAATGGTGATGAACTTTTATTGTGATCACACACTTAGAATACTTTGGCGATATGACAAAATAGATCAACTGAACACATGAACAAATAATTTCCTTCCGTGTGATAGCTTTATGACAAGGTATGACAAGTGCGACACTTAAGATATACTTTGGGATGACCGTGACGACACTTGTGCGACAATGCTCAAAACTTTGTGAATGAGTGCGAAAAATGTTTACATAGTTAGAAAAACTCATATACACAAATACAAACCTTTGAAACCATCATAATAGGCTTGTAACCATTGTGCAATAGCCAAACATTCCAAAATATGACAATTTACCCACATGAAAAAGGGAATACAACACTACAAGAAATCCCATGAAATAAGCTCTAATTTTTTGTAACAACAATGTACAAGACCAAGGAAGTCTCTGAAATTGAGTGTAAGCCAAAATTTTGGAGGGTGCTACAGCAGCTAAAACACTTGGTGAAACACTAGTTGAACTTTAGCTTCTCTATCTCGGTTAACTTCTTCTCTGTAGGGCCTCGTGTTGGGTCCCTATAATACTAGTGATTAACCCATTACTATTGTAGTTATACCCCTTATTTATATTTTTGTGCCCCTATTACCCCCATATTGTTATTTCTGTGCCCCATAGAATCCCTCTATTGTTATTTTTGTGGCTTTATATTATTATTGTTAGGTCGGCTGGATTATATTGTGACTCCTTAGACTCCTATATATAGAAAGGAGGTTTTGTCATTTGTATCATCCAAGAATTGTTCATTTATGTAATGTAAAGGAGGTTGCCCCCTCGAAGAGGCTGAATTCTAAGGCGTTGATCTATCTTTTCTATCTTTTCTTGAGCTGGTTTCATAACATTTGGTATCAGAGCTTTGGATTCTAGGGTTTCGCTGCTCCAAACAGGTCATCGTGGAATTTTCGCTATAACTTTTTTCTGTGACGTTTCAGAAGTCACAAAAAAACCCATTTGAGAAGAAATCACGCTGAACCTTGGGTCCGAATTTCAGAGCTTTTCGCGCGATATTTGCGGAGATATGATCTGAGGAAGTTGGTCTTTTTGCAGACTCCTGAATTACATTCAAAACAGGTGACCTGGGGAAAATCGTCATAACTTTCTCTCTGGGGATCGGATTGAAATTTCGTAAGAAGGTACAGAAAGAGGACGGACTGTAGTTTCTTGTGTGTGTGTTTCAGATTCAAAGGTTGAAACAGTGACTCGTGGCACGTCGTACAAGTTCGCTCTACTGAACTAGTCTAAAAACAAGTCACTGTGGGAGATTTCACATAACTCTTCCTTGGAGAATCCAATTTGGCTCAGACTTGTGGCATTGGAAAGAGGACGCAGAAGGCTACTACAGGTAGCAATTTCAGAACTGGATGATCTGAAATTACAGAGATACATCAGATTCAATATCAGGCTTCTATAAAGTGAAAAAAGGTGTGTAGTTTTTTTTTAAATTTTTGTGTAAGCTTGGTTTAACGGAATTCAAAGGGCATAGTAAAGCATTATTATCGGTAACTGATGCCCCGAGGAAAGAAAATGCAAACACCTAGTAAGGAACCTGAAAGCTCTAGCATGACTCATGAAGAAGAGGAAGAAATGCTACATGATATATCAAAATTACAAGAACAAGTGCAACAAATGTCACGCTCACAAAAGCTAACAGAAGCTAAGATAAGTGGCGTGGAATCTAAGATAAAGGGCATGGAAGCTAAGATGGATGATTCGAAGACAGATTTGAAGAGAGACATGGCAGATTTGAAGATAGATTTGAAGACATACATGGAAGAATTGAAGAAGTTGCTACAAGAAAGGGTCACTAATGGTGAAAAGGTAGTAAAGGAAACTCATGATGAGAACAAAAGAAATGTTAATCATGATTCCATAGACGCTAATGTTGGATCGAAGAATCACCATATTCCAAAAATCGATATGAGGAAGTTTGATGGCAAGGATCCCGCCACATGGATATTACAGATGGAGCAATTCTTCGATCTCAATAATGTGCAAAACACACAAAAGGTACGTATGGCAACTGTATATTTGGAACCAAATCAGTTTGTATGGTATCAATGGCTTTGCTCTCGTAAACAATTTATCACTTGGGCAATTTTTACGGAAGAATTGATAGCACATTATGAAGATACAAAAAGCAACACTTTTTTTAGCCAATTGATAAGTCTCAAACAAAAGGGTTCAATAATGGAGCACATTGAGGAGTTCCAAAAATTGAACATAAGGGTAAAAGATATTCCAGAGGAGCATAGGATTGATGTGTTCATAGGGTCTTTAAAGGATAATATCCAACATGATGTTCGCCTTTGGGAACCTGATTCATTAGAGAAGGCATTCAGGTTAGCAAGAAAAATGGAAAGCAAAATTATGGCAACCAGGAAGCATACCACTCACAACTATAAAGACGGAAGTGTTGTTGCCCCTAGTCTTCCACAACCTATAAGGTTGACACCACAACAATTGGAAGAAAAAAGAGCAAAAGGGCTTTGTTACAGTTGTGATAGCAAATACACTAAAGGTCATAAGTGTGCTGAGAAGAAATTATTCTACATAGATTGTGAAGAGGAAGAAGAAAAGGAGCAAGAAAGGTCAAAAGAAGAAGATATACTCCAGGAACAAAGCCTAGATGAAGAACAAATAAATCCGACCATATCTTGTAATGCATTGGCGGGAATTACCACTCCTCAAACCATCAAGATAGAAGGACAAATCAAGAAGAAAAAGGTAATAGTGTTGATTGATTCAGGAAGCACCCACAATTTTATTCATTGTAGGGTAGCAAAAGAATTGAATTGCTTCCTATATCCAGCACCAGAGTGTCAAGTGATGATTGCAAATGGAGGAACAATAAATTGCTCTGGAAAGTGCCATAATATCAAGCTATCCATGGGAGAATATGTATTGACTAGCCCAATGCTTTCCATTCCAATGGGAGGTGCTGATGTTGTACTAGGAGTCCAATGGCTACAATCCTTGGGTACAATAGCTTTTAATTTTCAAGAACTTTTCATCAAATTTTCTACGGAAGGAAAGGAAGTTGAATTAAGGGGTATTGCAGGGAAACCAGGAAAGATAATCAGCTCTAATGGCATGACAAAGCTTCTAAAAAAGGAGCAAAGAGGTGTAATTGCACAATTATGTTCGCTAGATGTTTCCACATTGGAATCATCTATTTCTCCAGATCTCCAAAAAGTCCTGGACAATCATTCCAAGGTATTTGAGACTCCCAAAGGTCTCCCACCTATGCGTGATCATGATCATGCTATTCATCTGATTCCAGGAAGTGTTCCTCCAAACATCAGGCCGTACAGATATCCCTATGTCCAAAAAAGTGAAATTGAACGTATGGTTGCAGAAATGCTAGAGGCTGGTATAATTCAACCGAGTCAAAGTTCTTTCTCAGCTCCAGTAGTATTGGTGCACAAGAAGGATGGATCATGGCGCATGTGTCCGGATTATAGGGAGCTCAACAAGCTCACTATTAAAGATAAGTTCCCCATTCCTGTCATTGATGAATTACTGGATGAATTGCATGGATCAATTTACTTCACCAAGTTGGATCTTCGTTCGGGATATCATCAAATCAGAATGAAGATTGAAGACATTCCGAAAACGGCATTTAGAACTCATGAGGGTCATTATGAATTTTTGGTCATGCCTTTTGGCCTTACCAATGCACCTTCAACATTTCAAGGTTTGATGAATTCAATTTTCAAACCATTCCTTAGAAAATTTGTGTTAGTATTTTTTGATGATATACTAATCTACAGCAAGTCTTGGAAGGATCATGTTGAACATGTTGACAGGGTGCTACAACTATTGGAGGAGAAACAATTATATGCAAAAAGATCCAAATGTTTCTTTGGAGTCCAGGAGGTGGAATATTTGGGTCATATTGTATCTCATGAAGGAGTTAAGGTAGACCCTAGCAAAATTAAAGCCATTAAGGAATGGAAAATCCCCACATCCATAAAGCATCTGCGAGGATTTCTTGGGTTGACAGGGTATTATCGCAAGTTTGTTAAGAATTATGGGAGAATAGCAGCACCTCTAACAACATTATTGAAGAAAGATTCATTTTCATGGACTCCGGAAGCAACAAAGGCCTTTGAACATCTTAAAGAGGCAATGTGCCAAGCACCGGTCTTAGCTACACCGGACTTCACAAAAACCTTTATTGTGGAATGTGATGCTTCAGGAAATGGAATTGGTGCTGTTCTAATGCAAGATGAAAGACCCATTGCTTTTGAAAGTCGTCCAATCAAGGGAAAGTTTTTAAGCAAAGCTATTTATGAGAAGGAAATGTTGGCAATACTCCATGCACTTAAGAAATGGCGACCCTACCTAATGGGAAGACACTTCAAGGTAAAAACGGATCATGATAGCCTTAAATACTTTTTAGAACAAAGATTATCCTCTGAAGAGCAACAAAAGTGGGTCACAAAGATGTTGGGTTATGACTTTGAAATCATCTACAAAAAAGGGAAGCAAAATGTGGTGGCAGATGCACTCTCAAGAAAGGATGAGGATGTGGAAGCATTGTTGTGTGCCATTTCTATTATCCAACCAGATTGGATAAACGAAGCAAGGGAGGAATGGAAGAATGACGAAGAAGTGTGGGCACTTATTCGAAAGCTACAACAAGATTCCAGTACTTCTGATACATTTAGCTGGCAAAATGATTCGTTATGGTACAAAGATCGCTTATACCTCTGTAAGAATTCCCAGCTAAAACAAAAGATTCTTATGGAATTGCACACTTCTCCCTTAGGAGGGCACTCAGGATTTTTAAAAACTTACCACAGGGTTAAGAAGGAATTTTTTTGGGATGGCCTTAAATCAGATATTCAAAAGTTTGTGGCGGAATGTTTGGTTTGCCAACAAAATAAAGTTGAAACAATTAAGACACCGGGTCTATTACAACCTTTATCCATTCCAAGCCAACGTTGGGAGGAGGTTTCAATGGATTTTATCACAGGTTTACCCAAGTCTGAGGGAAAGAGTGTCATCATGGTGGTAGTTGACAGACTTACCAAGTATGCACACTTTTGTGCATTATCACATCCATTTAAAGCCAGTACAGTTTCTACTGCATTTATGGAAACAGTTCAAAAGCTACATGGAAACCCAAAGATTATTGTAAGTGACAGAGATCCCATTTTCACTGGAAATTTTTGGACAGAATTATTTTCTTGTCTTGGTACTCAGTTAGCTCATAGCTCATCTTATCATCCTCAATCTGATGGGCAAACTGAGATAGTAAACAAATGTTTGGAAGGATATCTTCGTTGCTTTGTATCTGATAAACAGACACAATGGGTCAAATGGTTGCCTCTGGCTGAATGGTGGTATAACACTTCCTTCCATACAGCAACAAAAATGACCCCATTTATGGCACTTTATGGGTATCAACCACCATCCATCACATCATATTTAAGAGAAAATTCTAAGGTTCAGGCAGTGGAACATCACATCGAACATCAACAACAAGTCCTCCAACTCTTAAAGGATAACCTCGTGTTGGCACAAAATAGAATGAAACAACAGGCAGATCAACATCGCAGTGAAAGAAGTTTTGATGTAGGTGATTGGGTATTCCTACGGCTACAACCATATAAGCAAATGTCCCTAAAGCAAGCTAAGAAGGATAATAAATTATCACCAAAGTATTATGGTCCGTACAAGGTGTTGCAAAAGATTGGTACTATGGCATACAAATTGGAGCTTCCTGCAGCTTCTCGATTGCACCCAGTTTTCCATGTTTCATGTTTAAAGAAGGTTATAGGTGACAAGCTCCCAATTCAAACAATATTGCCAGAACTTGACGAGGAAGGAAAAATTATATTGGAACCGGAAGCAGTCACAGAAACAAGAACTCGACAGCTACGAAATCGATCAATTTCAGAGTATCTTATCAAGTGGAAGAACTTATCCGCTGAAGATTCCACATGGGAGGATGAGAATTTTATGCAGAAGTATCCAGAACTACTCAAGCGTTGAGGACAACACTTTTTTGAAGGAGAGGGGCATGTTGGGTCCCTATAATACTAGTGATTGCCCCATTACTATTGTAGTTATACCCCTTATTTATATTGTTGTGCCCCTATTACCCCCATATTGTTATTTCTGTGCCCCATAGAATCCCTCTATTGTTATTTTTGTGGCTTTATATTATTATTGTTAGGTCGACTGGATTATATTGTGACTCCTTAGACTCCTATATATAGAAAGGAGGTTTTGTCATTTGTATCATCGAAGAATTGTTCATTTATGTAATGTAAAGGAGGTTGCCCCCTCGAAGAGGCTGAATTTTAAGGCGTTGATCTATCTTTTCTATCTTTTCTTGAGCTGGTTTCATAACACCTCGCTTTTGTGGGGAGTATTGATTCATCGTGCATATTACTATGGTATTCTTACTTACCCCAAGAATAGACACGGTCCCCCTTATATCTTCTCGGTTGAACACAACATAAGATTCAACAATATCACAATGTTTCGAGTTGGGAAGGGTAGTGTAGCTCATGTGCTTAAGATTTTAGAGTATAATTTTTCATCTCTAGTGTTTCTCCACTGCCAACAAGCCTGGATAGTACCCCGACGGAGTCATGCAGGAACACAAACATTGCCCCGCTGCCAGTGAGCCCGGAAAGTACCTGGCAAAGTTGCTTGCTGCATCTCTCTGCACAGGAAGCCTTTCTCTTCTTTCGCCTTTATTTATTTATTTTAAAGAGGATTGTGCATCAACACTTATTTATTTCGGGGCAAAAGAAGGATCTCGACTTATTAAGAGCAAGAGAGGTTCTTCCTTTAGAGAAGCATATAAAGACCTCTGATTTAGGTTTTCCCATTAAATGTTTTCCCCTTCTCAACTTCTACTAGTTAGATAAGCATGAAGACACTGAAACATAAAGACCAAGTGTAGGCATTAGTTTTCCGGAATAGACATGGATTCATAGGTGGACCAAAAATCTCCTTATAGACAGATCATATCTTTCATTGGAACTTCATCAACCAAAAGATATAACCAACACATGGAAGATGGACAGAAGGCTAACCAAATGTTGAAGTGTCACAAGACTCTTTAGAGTTCGGCCACACACATAGTTAGAAGCCACAACATGTACTTTCACAACCCTTATTCACATGATGAAAACAAAACAAAACTCAAGAAAACAAGAAAGAAAAGACTATGTACATAATTTAGGGCACAACCCCAGACCTTCATTGAAAATAGTGTTTTAAGTCTTGGGCATTGATAGGGAGAGATTCAATCTTCCCGTCAAGTGATTGAAGACAATAAGTTTGTTGGCCAAGATTTTTGTGCACTGCAAATGGCCCATTCCACAAGGACTAAAACTTAGTGTGTTTTCCTTTGTCCTCGTGGGATTTATCCCACTTTAAGACTAAGTCACCCACACTGAGGTTGTTCTTCCCTTGAGACTTCTTGTCAAACCACCTCTTGATATGATTTTGATGAAGTGAAATTTTTTCTTTGCAAAGAGTGTCCATCCTACATTGTACTAACAAACATGGCTTGTCTTGGGATTCTTGTGAGAGCTGGAGGGAAGGAAAGTAGATTTTGGGAGGGAGGATGGCTTCTTTTTCGTACACTAGGAAGTAAAGGGAGGTGTTCAAGAAAGGCTTTGGCATGACTCGGTCAGCCCATAAGGAATTTACCAAAGCAAAGTGTCACTTTTGTTGATCATATAATATGGTCTTTTATGTAACATCCATGGTGAAAAGTCCATGTAATAAAAGTAAATAAAGGAAAATAATAACCACGGATGATGGGACACTTATTCCAAGATTAATGTTGGGCAAAATCCTAGTGATGGGGATCACTTTTGATTGTTTATGTCTAAGGAAATTTGCAAAGGCAATAGATAAGGCTTTGGAAAGGAAAAATGGCATTTTGGCACATTTCTTTATGAAAATAATGGAAATTAGGAAAAAATGGAGGTGAAAGGTCACAGGTTGCATGTGAGGAGGAAATTGAAGGAAAATAATGGAAAACGATGAAATCAGAGGCCTCATTCATAAAAAGGCTTCAGAGGATCAGTTAGTAACCTTTTGTCAGTTCAGTTTTGGAGCTCTCTAATTATTCTCTCTCTCTCTCTCTCTCTCTCTCACACACACACACACATACTCTTGGAGACTTAGAGTTTTCTTGGAGAACTCTTGGAGGGTGTAGCATACTTGGATTTTTGGAGCAAGAAGGAAAAATAAGAGCAGGAAAGCACAAGAGGGCATCACGATCAGCAACTACATCAGATTTTCTTGCAAGTACCAAATTTCATGTATGTTTCCTTCACTATTTTTGGCATGCATGGCATATGCATGTGGATTTTGGGTTATGATTTTTCAATGGCATGGAGGATGGAGAGGATTGACAATGGATTTCCTAGCCTTTCCATTTCCTGGATAGCCATGGTGATTGCGGGTTTACTTTCATGGTTTTTTTTTGTTATTTCTCATGTTTCCTTAGCTTGGGTTGAATTATTAGTCTTGGAATCCATGGTTGGACAAATGCTCTAGAAGCCCTGTAACAGCTTGGGTTTAGTTACTAGTCTTGGAACCCTTGGTTGCAAAAATGATCTGGAAGCCCTTGGTGCGTTGAGTTACTACTCCTAGAAGGCCTGATTGGATAAACGTTCTGGAATCCCTGAATAAGTTGTGGGTTGAGTTACTAGTCCTAGAAGCCTCGGTTGGACAAATTCCCTGGAAACCCTGGAAGGCTTGGATGGAGACCAATATGAAGATGGTTTTGTGATGTCTGATAGTGAGGTGGAATCAATGTTTTGATGGGTTGAGATGGATGGCCTCTAGGAACCCTAGATGAGTTTTGATTGATCCATTCTATGAGATCCCACATTCATGCTTGGAATATGGCGCGAGGGTGAATGGTTAAAGAGAGATTTGGCTCAGCCATTCTACATTTTGGTGGAACGTGGAAGTCCCATCCAAGGTTTATATTTTGCATCATTAATGAAAGGTTATTTCTCCTTGTATTTCTATGAGAATTTTGATGGATTGTATGTGGTTTATATGGTTTTACTTTCATGAGTATTTATGTTGCTATTATGATGGTTATGTATGTGTTTTACGACAACTGCCATGTGTGGCTCTCATCATGTTTTTACTTGTAATTGAATGATCAATGTATCTATTACCTAATGGGTGGAATGGAAGTTGATGTGTTGAGGCATCAATTGTTCTTAGTAATTCTCAACTAAGTATGAGACCCCTATGCTCAAAACTATTAATTTCACCTATAGATTACACACTGGCAATATGTTTGACGAAATGCATGTCATGGATAGTAGGGGTCCATTCAAGGTCTTAAATAAGTATTTTCTTTAATAATATCATTTCCATGTTATTCTACTGATTTGAAGAGATGGTTCAATTCTGGGAAGTGACCTGAGCTCTGGGCCTAAAAAAGTGGCCCAAATCCTAGAGTTGCTGGCATATCGCTGGAAACTTTGGTCTCTGGTCGCTGGCAAGGAAGTCTGCGAGAGCGACTTTGCCTTTATGGTCACTTCCTTTCCCATAGCATGAGAGGGAAGGTGGCCTAAGAGATCTAGAAAATCAGTGGGACATAAGGACATGATGTCTAAGTGGCTGACATGTCACTTGAGAGCCCTGTAGCTAATAATTAATGTTTGTATGGTGTGCTTCTATCGATTCCACTTCCTTAATGTGACTTAGGAGGTTGAAGAATAACATAGTGGCCTCTTGTCGCATGTTTGCCCCATGTGGCCAGTTGTTTGGGTAGATGTGGGGGTAGGGTGTTACAGAGTAGTATGAGAGCATGGTTCAGGCCTCAGACTGGATGGGCTAAGCATTGGGCATGTATGAATTTCAGTTGCATGTGTGTCTCTCACCCTTTCATTCCATGTGCTTGTTTCATTTGCATGATGTTGTTCATGGTTGTATTGATGTCGCCATGTGAAATTTGAAGTGTTATTGTGGAATGCATAGTTGTGAGTGTATAACTAGTTACATGTTGATTTATGTCACTTACATGTATCATTGTAGTATGCTTGGTTACATTCTTGCATGTTTGGTTACATTCTTGTATGCTTGGTTGCATGTATCATTATTGCAGTTTTGATTTCAAATATTGTTTCATTCATGTTTGGTCATATGTTTTTATGCTTATGTGTGGATGGATATGCATCACTTATGCATGTTCATGTTTGCATGTATTCATGTATAGTGATGTAATTATGGTGGTTGCCATGCATCAAGTCGTGGTGTGTGTTGTTGTTGAGGTCATGCATTGATGACTCGACCCTAAATAGAATGATGGTTGCATGGTCATATGCTTATGTTTTATGTTTCTATATGCTGTCATGACTATGTTATACATGTATCATGCTGATTTGTTGATCTTGCAGACAAGGTATCCTCCCCGAGCTATACTAAGGTACGTTGGTTTATTGTGATTTGGTTTAGCTGACATGATATACCTTGCAAGAAGAAATATAAAATGGCTAGAAAGATGGTTGACTACAAAGATTCTCCCTATGAACCCTTCGATTTGGTAGTTACACTAAGAAGTTTAAAGGAAGAAATAAGGAGTTGTAAGTCAGATAATGACAGAATCATAGAGGCACAGGAAAATTTAGTAGAGATAAATGCAATCATACTTCTGATATTGTCATAATTGCAGTGACAGGGATCTCTTGGATCAGCCATGAGTAGGAGGATACAACTAATCGGGCATATGGTAGTAGATCGCACGATGGTAACCGATCAGATAGAGATGAAATAATCAGAGATGGAAGATTGTTGCAAACTCTAGATAGGGGAAGGGATAGACACAGGTATGATTCTAGTTCTGATTGAGGTAAGCATCATGATCATCATCGGTATCATCCTTATAGGAGAAGTGATAGGGGATATTTGTCGGATGAGATAAGAAAGAAAAGCCACCACCATTTGATGGAGAGATGAAGAAATCACAAGATGTAGAGGCATGGTTGTTAGGAATGAAGAAGTTCTTCAGATCACATGACTATTCAGAGAACATGAAAGCCATAGTGGCTACACTCAGTCCCAAAGGAAAAGCATACATTTGGTGGCAAGACGTGAAGAATGCCAGAGGTATAAATTAGGAATATTTGACTTGGAGTTAGATTGAGCGCTATTCAACAAGAAATATTTGTTGGAAATATACTTTTATGACAAGGTGAAATAATTCTATGAGCTAAAGATAGGATCCATGACAGATGATCAGTACACTAGAAAAATTTTGGAGTTGTTGAGGTATGTGCCTTACCTCAAGGAGGAGAAGGCTAAGACTAAGAAATTAATTAGTGGATTACCAGTTGCATCCAAAGATAGGATTGAGTTTGATGAACCTAGATCATTAGAGGATGCCATCTGAAAATTGAAGCATTGCTATGAACAACCGAAGCGCAGAATTGAGACTAAGCCAGACTGGAAAGGTAAGGCAAAGAACAAAGGAAAATGGGACAAGAAGTGAGCATGACCATGGGACATCGGTAACAAGGAGAATGTTGCACCACCTAAGAATTTCAATACATTATATAGAGGACAAGGATTCTAGTCAAGAGACCTTAACAAGGAGACATGTTGGAATCCTATAGAGTGTTGGACTTGTGGCAAAGATCATCATAGGAGAGGTTGTCTATGGAATCAGGGTGGTAGAGCTCAGATATATAGTGCGCAGGAGGCACATATTGTTGGGGGTAACAAACAGGTAGAGCATCAGGAATCTATCATTAATATGGATGATAAGTTTTATGATCAAGTTATTTCTATTTTGATAGACCCTGGATCTAATTATAGTTATGTTAGTCTTCAATTGGTGGATAAGTGTGGTTTGAGTAAGGAATTACATGCAGAGTCTTGGTTAGTGTAGTTGGCTACAAGTATGAAGAAACGAGTTCAGCATTGGGTAAGAGCTTGTGCATTTGCCTTGAATGGTATGCCTATTGCAGAACATTTGAATGTATAACCATTGGGATCATACAATATGTTGTTGGGCATGGATTGGTTTTATCTGCATAGAACGAAGGTAGATTGATATGACAAAGCCATTGAGTGTGTGGATGAAAATGGAGAACCAAGAGTCTTACAGGGAAAGAAGAATGCCACATCATTTTGGATGGTGACAACTATGCAAGAAAAGTGTAGTCGCAAGAAAGGGTGCAAGTTAATTGCAGTGCACATTTTTAGTGATAAAGGTAAGGAAGTTGAGGGTGCAGATGTGTTGAGAAGATACACAGTTCTACAGCAGCTCAAGGATGTGTTTCCTGAGGACATTTCAGAGTCGCCACCTCATAGGGAGGTAGAATTTTCTATTTAGTTAGTGCCATGGGCAGCTCCAGCATCAAAATCACCTTATAGGATGAGCACACCTGAGTTGGTTGAGCTAAAGTTTCAGTTGAAGGAAATGTTGGACAAGGGATACATTAGGCCAAGTGTGTCACCGTGGGGCACACTGGTATTGTCCGTAAAGAAGAAAGATGGAAATATCATATTATGCATTGACAACAGGAAGTTGAACAAAGTGACCATCAAGAACAGGTACACTTTGTCAAGGATTGATGACTTGATCGATCAGCTGAAGGGAGCAGCAATGTTCTCGAAGATTGATATGAGATCTGGATACCATCAGGTACGCATCAAAGAGGAGGACATTTACAAGATTGCGTTCTGGACCAGGTATGAGCATTATGAGTTCGTTGTTATTCCATTTGGCTTAAATAATGCTCCAACTACATTTATGTGTTTGATGAATAGCGTGTTTCATCCATATTTAGATAAGTTTATTATTGTGTTCATTGATGATATACTAGTATACTATAAAAATGAGGAAGATCATGTCAGGAATTTAGCAGCAATGCTGAGGTTGTTGAGAGAGTATCAGTTGCATGCTAAGCTCAACAAGTGTAGTTTGTTTAAGACTGAGTTACACTACTTGGGGCACGTTGTCTCCAAGGAGGGCATTGTAGTAGATCCAAAAAAGATAAGATCCATCATGGAGTGGGTAATTCGTAGGACTGTGGATGAGGTGAGATCTTTCATGGGTTTGGTAGGCTATTGTAGGAGGTTCATCAAGAACTTCTCGCAGATTTCTTATCCTATCACATCATTGCAAAGGAAAGGTAAGAAGTTCGAATGGATTGAGGAGTGTGAGGCTAGTTTTGAGCAACTCATTCAGTTGTTGACACATGCACTAGTGCTACAGATTACAGATTCGGACAAAGAGTTTGTGGTATTCACAGATTCTTTCAAGAGAAGACTTGGTGGATACCTTATGTAGGATGGACAGGTGGTATTTTATGAGTCCCGGAAACTAAACGAGCATGAGAAAAACTACCCGACACATGATTTAGTGTTAGCAGTGATCATACATGCATTGAAAATGTGGAGACACTAAATTCTTGGCAGAGATTTGTACTTATGAGTGATCAAATTGGGTTGAGGTATTTGTTTGACCAGTTGAATCTGAATACTAGGCAAGCTAGATGGTTGGCCACGTTCAGCGAATTTGATTTCAAGATCAAGTACATCAAAGGTAAAGAGAATAGGGTCACAGATGGTCTCAGTAGATGGGTATAGGTAAATCACTTGGCAGCTATGATCTCCTATGGGACGAAATTACATGATAGGATCTTGCAAGTAGGTCAACATGATGTTAGGTATATGGATATTGTGCACAGGTTGCATCAGGATGCTGGTACAGGTGCATGTATAAGTATAGGTAGTGGTACAAGTACATGTGGCAGTGTAGGTATAGGTAGAGGTACAGGTGCACACCCTATGGATTATTATCTTACAACATACGTGTTGGTCATGTTCCTACACAGGATATATGTACTAGATAACAATGAGCTCAAGAAGGTGATCTTGAGGGAGTTTCATGCGAAACCTTATTCAGGTCAACCATGTTATTAGAAGACATTAACTGCAGTGAAGAGATTTTATTATTGGCCTAATCTGAAGATATATGTGGCAGAGTTCATGGCTATATGCTTAGACTGTTAGCGAGTGAAAGAAAAGTGTAAAAATCTTGGTGGAATGTTACAGCCAATCACAATTCCAGAGTGGAAATGGGAGGTCATTTCCATAGACTTCATTACAGGTTTACCAAAGATAGTGAGACGGCATGATTCCATCATGGTCATTATGGATAGGTTAACAAAGGTTGCACACTTCATTCCGGTGAAGTCTACGTTCTTAGTTAGTGATGTAGCACAGGTATTCATCAGAGATGTGGTTAGACTACACGGTGTTCCAAAGAAGATTGTCTCAGATATTGATGCGAATTTCACTTCCAAGTTTTGGAAAGAGCTATTTACAGATTTGGAAATAGAGTTGGCCTTCAGTACATCTTATCATCCGCAGATAGATGGACAGACAGAGAGGGTAAATAGGATATTGGAGGACATGTTGAGGATGTATGTGATGCATCAACATCGGAAATGGGAAGAGTATCTCCCCTTTGTCGAGTTCTCATACAACAACAGTTATCAGGAGTGATTAACGATGAGTCCTTTTGAGGCATTGTATGGGTGAAGTTGTAACACTCCCATCAGTTGGAGTGATCTGGTTAATAGGGTGATGATTAGACCAGATATATTGGCATACATGGAACATGAAATGTAGTAATCAAGAAGAACATAAAGGCAACACAGGATAGGAAGAAGATTTATGCAAATAGGAACAAGTTGTTCAAGGAGTTCCAGGTTGGGGAACAAGTGTACTTGCACATCAAACTGAAGAAGAGCTCCTTGCAGATTAGATCATGTGCCAATCTGGCACTATGGTTTTGTGGACCCTTCAGCATTATTGAGAGGAATGGGCCAGTAGCCTATCGACTTGCCCTGCCTCTAACAGTGAAAGACCATGATTTTTTCCATGTATCTTTGTTTAATATGTTAAGGATTTTGATCATGTGATTAATTGGTATGTATTGCAGGTGGAACCAGATGGACAATTTCAGTTGGAGACTCAATGTATATTGCTGAAAAAGGTGCTCATGCTCCAGAACCGAGCAATCGAGAAAGTTAAGGTGCAGTGGAAGCACTTTGGGCCCAATGAAGATACATGGGAGATGGTGGATCAGATGTGTATCCTTCCTTGTTTTTTGGTTGAGGCATAATAGTTTTGGCTTGGTGTTTTGGTGTGATTTTGGTATATGCTTTGGTATGTGTTTTGATGATGTTGATTTATGTACATATGTATACGGATGTAAATATCACCACGAGTTGTGTTATAAATCTCCACTATGTGGTATGTTTTTATGATGTCATGTTATTATGTTGTTATGTTGGTTGCTTCTCAACAGGTTGATCATTTTAAATATTTCATAAAACTAAGTTATAAAGCTCCATCAGTAGTATTCTTTTTCTTACAACAGTTTTGTGGTTATAGGCGTTGTTGAATGCCGAGGATGGTGTTTCCCCAAGGGCGAGGGTTCTGTAACAGCTTTCTCTTCACCTCCACATAGCTTGGTGATGTGGAATCTTCAATGGTCTCTAGTATTGGATAGTGGTCGCAAACTAGTGTCCCTTACCTTTCTCTTGATTGTTCAACTTGTAAGTTTAGCTATAAGAGAGTCTTTAAGCATGCTTCCCTCCTTCTTGTCATTCTCCATCATCTTTACATGACATGATAGGGTACATGTTCCTGCAATTCACTGATGACGATATGACATCAATTTGAAAACCCCTTAGTCTAAGTTGATGCATTCTGATCCACCAACTGAGCCCAAAACAAGTGACGGGCTAGGAAGCGGGACTCAGTCAATATGCAATGTGAAGTTCCAATAGCCAAGGGAAAACCTTGAGCTATAAGACTACACAGTGCTTAGCTCAGGTAGGTCTAAGGGACAAGATTGTGTAGTTTCTGGAGATAGTGGGACATGCTGAGGGAATGAACACTAGGGGAGCCAACTACACAATTTTAGGAGTGAAGGGAGGTTGGGCTACTATACAGATCAAGGGATCGGGAAATAGGCTTGGGGATTGAGGATGAAAACTGCGCAATTTAAGTTGGGTTGGGGACATGACTACACAATTCTAGATGCCAAGGTTGGGGCTTGTGAAAAAAAATTGCGCAGTGCAACAGTCCTAGGAGGCAAGAAATGCGAATTGTACAGGTCCAAGCAGAAATTTCATAGCTAGAGGGTTGATAACACTTAGTGTACAACTCAAGAGACGCATGGAAAGGCTAGGTTGCTCGGTCAATAAGTTTTTCCGAAAGTGGATAAGTGTGGGATCGGTGAGATAAGTGTGAATGGTGATGAACTTTGATTTTGATCACACAATTAGAATAATTTGGTGACAGGACAACATAGATCATCGGAAGACATGAAAATATCATTTCCCTATGTGTGACAACTTTACAACAAGGTATGAAAAGTGCGACACTTAAGATAGACTTTGGGACGACGGTGTCAACACTTTTGCGATAGTGCTCAGAACTTTGTGAATGAGTGTGAAGGGTGTTTACATAGTTAGAACAACTCATATACACAAATACAGACCTTTGAAACCATCAGAATAGGCTTGTAAACATTGCGCGATATCCAAACATGCCAAAATATGAACGTTTACCCATAATGCAAAAGGGAATAGAACACTAAAAGAAATCCCAGGAAAAAAGCTTTAATTTTTGCAACAACAATGTAAAAGACCAAGGAAAGATCTTAAATTGTGTGTAAGCTAGAATTTTGGAGGGTGTTGCAACAGCTACAGCGCTTGGTGACACACTGGTTGAACTTCAACTTCTCTATATTAGTTAACCTCTTCTGTGCATGGCCTCAGTTCTGCAAGGAGTATTGATTCATCGTGCATATTACTATGGTCTTCCTACTTACCCCATAAATAGACACGGTCCCCGTTATACCTTCTTGGTTGAACACAATATAAGATTCAGTAATATCACAATGTTTTGAGTTGGGAAGGGTAGTGTAGCTCACGAGATTAAGATTTTCAGAGTATAATTTTTCATCTATTGTGTTGCTCCACTGCCAGTAGGCATGGAAAGTACCCCGATGGAGTCACACAAGAACACAAACATTTCTCCACTGCTAGTGAGCCTGGAAAGTACCCCGACGGAGTTTCTTGCTTCACCTCTTTGCGTAGGAAGCCTTTCTCTTCTTTCGCCTTTATTTATTTATTTTAAAGAGAATTGTGCATAAGAACTTATTTATTTTGGGGCAGAAGAGGGATCTCGACTTATTGAGAGCAGGACAGGTTGTTACTCCAAAGAAGCATATAGAGACCTCTAACTTAGGTTGTCTCGTTTATATTGTTTCCCCTTCTCCTCTTCTCGTAGTTGGTTAAGCATGAAGACACCGAAACATAAAGACCGAGTGTAGGCATGAGGTTTCTAAAATAGACATGGGTTCATAATTGGACCAAAACTTTCCTTATAGATGTATTGTATTTCCATCATAACTTCATCGGCCAAACGACATAACCAACACAAGGAAGATGGACAGAAGGCTAGCCAAATGTTTAAGTGTCACAAGACTCTTTAGAGTTCGGCCACACACATACTTAGAAGCCACAACACGTACATGCAGAACACTTATTCATATGATGAAAAAAACAAATCTCAAGCAAACAAGAAAGAAAATACTATGTACACAGTGTAGGGCACAACCCCAAACCTTCATTGAAAATAATGTTTTAAGTCTTGGGCATTGACGGGGAGAGGTTCAATCTTCCCGTCAAGTGATTGAAGATGATAAGTGTGTTGGCAAATATTTTTGTGCATTGTGAATGGTCCATTCCATAGGGACTGAAACTTAGTGTGTTTTCCTTTGTCCTTGTGGGTTGTATCCCACTTTAAGACTTAGTCACCCAAACTGAGGTTGTTCTTCCCTGCAGACTTCTTGTCTAACCACCTCTTGTTATGATTATGGTGAAGTGAAAAAAAATATTTTTCTTTCAACCCTTCTCCTTGTAGCTTGCAAAGGGTGTCCATCCTACGTTGTACAAACAAACATGGCTTGCCTTGGGATTCTTGTGAGAATTGAAGGGAAGGAAAGTAGATGTTGGGAGGGAGGATGGCTTCTTTTGTACACCAAGAAGTAAGGTGAGGTGTTTAGGGAAGTCTTCGACGTGACTTGGTCAGCCCATAAGGAATTTACCAAAGCAGAGTGCCACTTTCGTTGCTCATTGAATATGGTTTTTTTTGTAACAGTCGTGGTGAAAATTCCATGTAATAAAAGTAAATAAGGGAAAAATAATAACCACGGATGATGGGACACTTATTCCAACCTAAATTTTGGGCAAAATCCTAGTGATGGGGATCACTTGTGATTGTTTATGGATAATGAAGTTGGCAAAGGCAATGGCTAAGGATTTGGAAAGGCAAAATGGCGTTTTGGCACATTTATTTATGAAAATAATGGAAATTAGGAGAAAGGGAAGTGAAAGGTCATAGGTTGCATGTGAGAAGGAAATTGAAGGAAAATAATGGAAAATGAAGAAAATAGAGGCATCATTCATAAAAAGGCTTTAGAGAATCATTTGGTAACCTTTTGTGAATTCAGTTTTGGAGATCTCTCATTATTCTCTCTCTCTCTCTCTCTCTCATACACTTGGAGACTTAGAGTCTTCTTGGAGCACTCTTGAAGGGTTTGGAATACATGGATTTTTGCAGAAATAAGGAAAAGGAAGAGAAAGAAAGCGCAAGAGGGCATCGGGATCAACAACTACATAATTTTTTCTTTCAAGTACCAAGTTACATGTATGTTTCCTTCACTAGTTTTGGCATGCATGGCATACACATGTGGATTTTTGGTTGTGATATTTCATTAGCATGGATAATGGTCGGGATTGACAATGGATTGCCTAGCCTTGCCATTTCCTGGATAGCCATGGTGATTGCAGGTTTACTTTCATTTTTTTGTTTTGGTTGGTTCTCATGTTTCCTTAGCTTAGGTTGATTTATTAGTCCTGGAAGCCCTAGTTGGACAAACGCTCTGGAATCCCTGTAACAGCTTGGGTTGAGTTACTAATACAGGAAGCCTTGGTCAGACAAATGCTCTGGAATCCCTTAGTGGGTTGAGTTACTAGTCTTGAAATACCTGGTTGAACAAATGCTTTGGAAGCCCTAAGTAAGCTATGGGTTGAGTTACTAGTCCTGGAAGCCTTGGTTGGAAAAAAACTCTGGAAGCCCTGAAAGGCTTGGATGGAGACCAATATGATGATGGATTTGTGATGTCTGACAGTGCGGTGGAATCAATATTTGATTGGTTGGCGTGGATGGCCTTTGGGAGCCCTGGATGAGTTTTGATTGATATGTTCTATGACATCCCACATTCATGCTTGGAATATGGCACGGGGGTGAATGACTAAAGAGAGATTTGGCTCAACCATTCTATGGTCGGGTGGAACACTGAATTATCATCCCGGGTTTGTATTTTTCATCATTAATGAAAGGTTATTTCCCCTTGTATTTCTATGAGCATTTTAATCGATTGTATGTGGTCTATATGGTTGTACTTTCACAAGTATTTTCATATTGTCTTTCATTATTAGATTTTATCTTTTTATTCGCTCACATTAAAAATCAATATCAACATTGATACAATTCACTTTATTAATTAAATTAATAATATTGATATTAACAATTATTTTTTGAATAATCTTTTAACTGCATTTTTCTCTTATTAATTAAAAAATAAATGCATCAACACCGACCATATTTCCTACCCTACTCAAGTATGGTCCTATCTATGCTATTCAATCTCAAAATCAAACCAGAGATTAGAAAGTCATTATAATTAAACTTTTCATTCTGAAAATATCTCTTTCTCCTTTAAAGTTATGAGAAACTCTTATTTAAATGTACTAGGTACAACAATGTTGTCTAGAGATCTAATAGATTTCTAATCATCTTTTTATAACTCTGAAATAGATTGATGAATAAAATAACTAAAAATTGCTTTTAAAGATGCAAAATGTAAACTTATGCACATTTTTGTTTCATATCTAGTAAAACTAAGAAAAAATTGATTCCATCTGTATTGTACTTTTTATAAATTTGTATCCAATAAAAAGAATATTTGGTGCAATATGTGATGCTGAAAGTTATTGTGACATGGTGTAAAGAGGGAAAATATATTTTCTTATAACATGATATATTTATAATGATTTTTTTTTATATTTTAATATCATGATATTTTTAGATTAAATTTAATTTTTCAATCGCATTAAATTTTTATGACTTCACCAGACTCCAAGTACATTTATTCAATAAAAACAAATAAAATTGAATATTGGTATCAATCTTTTTGTAAGTTTGTCCAGTGATTATTTTCATCTTACTTTCATAGTATTAAGGTTTTTTTCTTAAAATTTGTTTAATTATTTCTTTTTTATATAACATTTTTTGTGGTATCATTTTTTTTATGGTAGTATAATTATGGTTAATTATAGTTGATTATGTCTGATCAATGTTGATTATGGTAATTAATTATGGTTGATAATGTTTGACTATGATTAATTGTGGTTGACTATAAATGACCATATTTACTTATGGTTCATCATACTTGACCATAATTAACTATCTTTAACCATAATTGGTTATATTTAACGATACTCAACTATAAAACACCATACTTAATAATAGTTAATAAATATATTACATCTCCTTAAAATTTATTTCTTTAAATAATTGAAATATAAAGTTTCACCAAACTCAAAAGATTGAAAAAATCCTTATTAATTTAACAAGCTATATTATATAAGTGAATAAATGACTTGTTTTTTTCAATGAAGAGTTCTATTTATTTTATTATTATTATTTTATATTGTTATCAAACATACTATGCGTTGTCAAAATATTTTTGCAACCAAAGTATATATACCTGTAAATTTGGTGTTTTATTTACATAATTTCCATGTCTTTCACGTCTTTCACATAGGATAAGCTACAATCATTTCATTACTTTCCCATGTATTTTTTTGATTCTATTATTAATAATAAGCATAAGGAAATATATAATGTAAATTATATTATTATTTTTTTTTATTAATGAAAAAAAATAAAAGTAAAGTATATGTAATGTAGATATATTTCTTACATGCCCCAACTGAAATATAGGTATATATATACAATTTACAACTAGATTAGATTATATGATGTAAAAGGAATTTTGATAAACTATGCATTTAAATCTAGATTTTGAAATTAAAAATTATGCATTTAAATCTGAATTTTGGCATCCATAATTTTCCATCTCCCTTGTATTGATTATTATAATTTTTTGAATACCTATTAATACAATATTATACATAATAATTGAATTTATAATTCCCTAGGTATCACTGAATAGCCTCTTTGGCACCCTCGCTATCGGAGATCTATAATACCCTAGGGATGATTGAATGGCCTCTTTGGCACCCTTCCTATCAGAAGTGGCATGGCCTCCCATGACAATAAGATATCTTAGTCCCAGCCGCTCATTTTAGATCTTGCCCCGGCCCAGGTACAGTTCTAGTAGTGGAGGTGCCTTTATTAATACCCATTCTATAGCACTTAATCTTTAGCCCTCGTGGCTCAGCACCTTTTTCTACTACAACCACAGGTTCATGTTTGTGGTTTTTTTAGTTATAACGATTATAAATCAATGTAAATATGTGTACAGTTGAGCATGCTTGTAACATACACAAATAGCATGAGTCCTTGTGATCATTTCTCCTCATACAAATTAGCATATACCAATGTTGAAACATTTACTTACTCAATTTCGTAGCTTGGTTGGGAAGAGAATCGTATATAAGGAAAGAGAGTAGAGAACTATATACAAGGAAAGAAAGTAATGAGAGAAATGAAAGAAATACAAAACTATTGTTAGTATTGTTCTGCTCAATCTCTTGACGGTGTTGGACCCGCTAACATTCAGGGGGTCTCCCCGATGTTAAGTCCCAATTAGACCTCACATCATTTGGTGTAGGAGTCTCATCTAGTATAAAGGCTCGATTGTCGAATCCTTAAAGATTTTCTTTGGCTCTAACTGTCAGCAAGAGAGAGGGATGTAGTGGTGTCTTCGAAAAGCAATAAGGTGTGTTTGGTGAGTGCTCAGTTTCAAATGTGTCAAGGTTCTTCTACTATGGAGAGGGGAGAAAAAGCGAGCCTCTAGGTGAGAGGTAATAGTACCACCCAAGAAGAGACACACATGAAGTGGAAGCATCTATCTAACATCTAGCGGAATAGTCCACAGTTGATGCGGCCGTCGTTACAACCAAAAAAATGAAGAAAGATCTATCTAATATTGTGTGGAATAGTCCACAAGGACGGGACAACAATAAGAACCATTACATCACATTCTCAATAATATAAGTACTAAAATAACCAAAATAGTTCAACTATCTTAGCACATGTGAAAGAAAACATGAAATAAAAACATCTGCAGAATAGTTTTACAAGCATTCGTAAACCATGCATGAAGAACGTGTTGGCCTTGAATGCTTATGTTATTAAGAAAAAGTTCTGAGACAAATGTTTACAATGTACATCATTAGCTCCAACTTGGACTCACCATACCATCCATGTGATTCGTGCATTGGAGCCACTCCTTGCTCCTCAAAGAACTAGCTTATCTCTCTAATTCCTTGCAGAAGGAGCCAAGGTGAAAAGTCATTTCCTCATAAAATGAGGGAGTATATATTACCAAGGTTGACTCTTTGACTACCCTCATGATTGTTTGACTTCCTATGACTTTTCAACTTACATGACTCTTTACATTCCATGTGTGTTCTTTGGACTTCCACTTTACAATACATTTTGAATAAAATATACATGTTCCACAATAATGATGTGGCACATGACCACTCATGACATGACAATGCTGACATGGACTGCTTGATGATCTGGAAATTTCAAGTCGTTATTGCTACTAAGTGTTGGATGTCTTCTTGAAGATGCTTTCTCTTCACCTCTACATGGCTTGGTGATGTGGAATCTTCAATGATCTCCACTCTTGGATAGTGGTCACAAACAAGTGTCCCTTTGCTTTCTCTTGATCGATCAACTTGTAAGTTAAACTATAAGAGAGTATTTAAGCATGATTCCATCCTTCTTCTCCTTCTCCATTATATTTCCATGACATGATAGGGTACTTGTTCCTGCAATTCACTCATGACGATATGACATCAATTTGAAAACCCGCTAGTCTAAGTTGATGCATTCTGATCCACCAATTGAGCCTGGAACAAGTGACGGGATGGGAAGCGGGACTCAATGACTATGCAATGAGAAGTTTCAGTAGCTTGGGGAAAATCTTGAGCTCTAAGACTACATAGTGCGCAGCTCAGGCAGGTCTAAGGGACAAGACTGTGTAGTTTTTGGAGCCAGTGGGACATGGTGAGGGAATGGACACTGGGAGAGCCAACTGCACAGTTTAGGATTCAAGGGAGGTTGCGCTACTGCCCAGTTCAAGGGCTTAGGGATTGAACCTGGGGATTGACAATGAAAACTACATAGTTTAAGCTTGGCTAGGGAAATGGCTGCACAATTCTGGGAGTCGAGGCCAGGGCTTGGGCATAACTGTGCATTCCAGCAGTCCTGGGAGGGGGGAAATGTGCATTGCACAGGTCCAAGCATCAAGGTCACAACTAGATGGTTGATATTCCATAGTGCGTAGCTCAAGAGAGACCCGGAGAGGCTAGGTTGCTGGTTCATCAAGTTTTTCTGGACTCAGTCAATATGCAATGCGAAGTTCCAACAGCCAAGGGAAAACCTTGAGCTATAAGACTACACAGTGCTTAGCTCAGGTAGGCCTAAGGGACAATATTGTGTAGTTTTTGGAGCTAGTGGGACATGCTAAGGGAATTAACACTAGAAGAGCCAACTACACATTTTTGGGAGTCAAGGGAGGTTGGGCTACTATACAGATCAAGGGATCGGGGAATAGGCTTAGGGATTGAGGATGAAAACTGCGCAGTTTAAGCTGGGTTGGGGACATGACTACACAATTCTAGATGCCAAGGCTGGGGCTTGTGCAAAAAAATTGCGCAGTGCAACAGTCCTAGGAGGCAGGAAATGCGATTGTACAGGTCCAAGAAGAAATTTCATAGCTATAGGGTTGATAATACTCAATGTACAACTCAAGAGACACATGGAGAGGCTAGGTTGCTCAGTCAATAAGTTTTTCCGAAAGTGGATAAGTGTGGGATCGGTGAGATAAGTGTGAATGGTGATGAACTTTGATTTTGATCACACAATTAGAATAATTTGGTGACAGGACAACATAGATCATCGGAAGACATGAAAAGATCATTTCCCTATGTGTGACAGCTTTACGACAAGGTACGAAAAGTGTGACACTTAAGATATACTTTGGGACGACGGTATCAACACTTTTGCGATAGTGCTCAGAACTTTGTGAATGAGTGTGAAGGGTGTTTACATAGTTAGAACAACTCATATACACAAATACAGACCTTTGAAACCATCAGAATAGGCTTGTAAACATTGCGCGATATCCAAACATGCCAAAATATGAACACATACCCATAATGCAAAAGGGAATAGAACACTAAAAGAAATCCCAGGAAAAAAGCTTTAATTTTTGTAACAACAATGTAAAAGACCAAGCAAGGCTCTTAAATTGTGTGTAAGCTAGAATTTTGGAGTGTGTTGCAACAGCTACAGCGCTTGGTGACACACTGGTTGAACTTCAACTTCTCTATATTAGTTAACCTCTTCTGTGCAGGGCCTCAGTTCTGCAAGGAGTATTGATTCATCATGCATATTACTATGGTCTTCCTACTTACCCTATAAATAGACACGGTCCCCGTTATACTTTCTTGGTTGAACACAACATAAGATTCAGTAATATCATAATGTTTTGAGTTGGGAAGGGTAGTGTAGCTCGCGAGCTTAAGATTTTCAGAGTATAATTTTTCATCTATTGTGTTGCTCCACTGCCAGTAGGCATGGAAAGTACCCCGACGGAGTCACGCAAGAACACAAACATTTCTCCACTGCTAGTGAGCCTGGAAAGTACCCCGACGGAGTTTCTTACTTCACCTCTCTGCCGAGGAAGCCTTTCTCTTCTTTCGCCTTTATTTATTTATTTTAAAGAGGACTGTGCATAAGCACTTATTTATTTTGGGGCAGAAGAGGGATCTCGACTTATTGAGAGCAGGAGAGGTTGTTACTCCAAAGAAGCATATAGAGACCTCTAACTTAGGTTTTCTCGTTTATATTTTTTCCCCTTCTCCTCTTCTCCTAGTTGGATAAGCATGAAGACATCGAAACATAAAGACCGAGTGTAGGCATGAGGTTTCTGAAATAGACATGGGTTCATAATTGGACCAAAACTTTCCTTATAGATGTATTGTATTTTCCATCATAACTTCATCGGCCAAACGACATAACCAACACAAGGAAGATGGATAGAAGGCTAGCCAAATGTTTAAGTGTCACAAGACTCTTTAGAGTTTGGCCACACACATACTTAGAAGCCACAACACGTACATGCAGAACACTTATTCATATGATGAAAAAAACAAATCTCAAGAAAACAAGAAAGAAAATACTATGTACACAGTGTAGGGCACAACACCAAACCTTCATTGAAAATAATATTTTAAGTCTTGGGCATTGACGGGGAGAGATTCAATCTTCCCGTCAAGTGATTGAAGATGATAAGTGTGTTGGCCAATATTTTTGTGCATTGTGAATGGTCCATTCCATAGGGACTGAAACTTAGTGTGTTTTCCTTTGTCCTTGTGGGTTGTATCCCACTTTAAGACTTAGTCACCCAAACTGGGTTGTTCTTCCCTGCAGACTTCTTGTCTAACCACCTCTTGTTATGATTATGGTGAAGTGAAAAAAAATATTTTGCTTTCAACCCTTCTCCTTGTAGCTTTCAAAGGGTGTCCATCCTACGATGTATAAACAAACATGGCTTGCCTTTGGATTCTTATGAGAATTGAAGGGAAGGAAAGTAGATGTTGGGAGGGAGGATGGCTTCTCTTTTGTACACCAAGAAGTAAGGTGAGGTGTTTAGGGAAGTCTTCGACGTGACTTGGTCAGCCCATAAGGAATTTACCAAAGCTGAGTGCCACTTTCGTTGCTCATTGAATATGGTCTTTTTTGTAACAGCCGTGGTGAAAATTCCATGTAATGAAAGTAAATAAAGGAAAAATAATAACCACGGATGATGGGACACTTATTCCAACCTAAATTTTGGGCAAAATCCTAGTGATGGGGATCACTTGTGATTGTTTATGGATAAGGAAGTTGGCAAAGGCAATGTCTAAGGATTTGGAAAGGCAAAATGGCATTTTGGCACATTTATTTATGAAAATAATGGAAATTAGGAGAAAGGGAGGTGAAAGGTCATAGGTTGCATGTGAGAAGGAAATTAAAGGAAAATAATGGAAAATGAAGAAAATAGAGGCATCATTCATAAAAAGGCTTTAGAGAATCATTTGGTAACCTTTTGTCAGTTTAGTTCTGGAGATCTCTCATTATTCTCTCTCTCTCTCTCTCATACTCTTGGAGACTTAGAGTCTTCTTGGAGCACTCTTGGAGGGTGTGGAATACATGGATTTTTGGAGAAAGAAGGAAAAGGAAGAGCAAGAAAGCGCAAGAGGGCATCGGGATCAATAGCTACATCATATTTTCTTTCAAGTACCTAGTTGCATGTATGTTTCCTTCACTAGTTTTGGCATGCATGGCATACACATGTGGATTTTTGGTTGTGATATTTCATTAGCATGGATAATGGTCGGGATTGAGAGTGGATTGCCTAGCCTTGCCATTTCCTGGATAGCCATGGTGATTGCAGGTTTACTTTCATTTTTTTGTTTTGTTTGGTTCTCATGTTTCCTTAGCTTGGGTTGATTTATTAGTCCTGGAAGCCCTAGTTGGACAAACGCTCTGGAATCCCTGTAACAGCTTGGGTTGAGTTACTAGTCCAAGAAGCCTTGGTCAGACAAATGCTCTGGAATCCCTTAGTGGGTTGAGTTACTAGTCCTGAAATACCTGGTTGGACAAATTCTTTGGAAGCCCTGAGTAAGCTATGGGTTGAGTTACTAGTCCTGGAAGCCTTGGTTGGAAAAAAACTCTGGAAGCCCTGAAAGGCTTGGATGGAGACCAATATGATGATGGATTTGTGATGTCTGACAGTGCGGTGGAATCAATATTTGATTGGTTGATGTGGATGGCCTTTGGGAGCCCTGGATGAGTTTTGATTGATATGTTCTATGACATCCCACATTCATGCTTGGAATATGGCACGGGGGTGAATGACTAAAGAGAGAATTGGCTCAACCATTCTATGGTCAGGTGGAACATGGAAGTATCATCCCAGGTTTGTATTTTTCATCATTAATGAAAGGTTATTTCCCCTTGTATTTCTATGAGCATTTTAATGGATTGTATGTGGTCTATATGGTTGTACTTTCATGAGTATTTTTTCTTCTATTATGTTGGTTATGTATGTGTTTCATGACAACAACCATGTGTGGATCTCATCATTTTTGTACCTGTAATTGAATGATGAATGTATCTATGACCTAATGGATGGGATGGAAGTTGATGTATCGAGGCACCAATGGTTCTTTGTGATTCTCATCTAAGTATGAGACCACTATGCTCATAACTGTTAATTGCACCTGTAGATTACACATTTTCAATATGTTTGACAAAATGCATGTCATGGCTAGTAGGGGTCCAGTCAAGGTGTTAAACAAGTATTTTCTTTAATAATGTCATTTCCATGTTATATTACTGGTTTGAAGAGATGGTTCAATTCTGGGTAGTGACCTAGGCTATGGGCCTAAAAAAGTGGCTCAGATCCCGGAGTTGTTGGCATAGCACTGGAACCTTTAGTCTCTGGTCACTGGAAATAAATCCTGTGAGAGCGACTTTGGGTTTCTAGTCGCTCCCTCGCCCATAGCATGAGAGCGACTGTGGCCTAAGAGATCCAGAACATTGGTGGGACCCAAGGAAAGGTTGTCTAAGTGGCTAACATGTCTCCTGAGGGTCTTGTAGCTGATAATTAATGTTTGTATGGTGTGCTTCTATCAGTTCCACTTCCTTAATGTGACTTTGGAGGTTGAATCATATCATAATGGCCTCTCATCGCATGTTTACCCAGCTAGCCAATTTATTGGGTAGATGTGGGAGGAGGGTGTTATAGAGTGGTATCAAAGCATGGTTCACCCCTTGTACTGGATGGGCTATGTGTTGGTCATGCATGCATGTCAGTTTCATGTGTGTCTCTCACCCTTGCATTCCTTGTGCTTGTTTCATTTGCATGATGTTGTTCATGGTTGTGGTGATGTCATCATGTGAAATTTGAGGTGTGATTGTGGAATGCATCATTGTGAGTGTATGATTGGTCGAATGTCGATTTATGCCACTTACATGTACCATTGTAGTATGCTTGGTTACATTCTTGCATGTTTGGTTACATTCTTGTATGCTTGGTTACATGTATCATTCTTGCAGGTTTAATTTCAAATATTATTCATTCATGCTTGGTTATATGTGTTTATGCATATGTGTGGATGGTTATGCATCGATTGTGCATGTTCATGTTTGCATGTGTTCAAGTATATAATGACGTGATGATGGTGATTTTCATGCATGAGGTCGTGGTGTGTGTTGTTGTTGAGGTCATGTATTTATGGTTGACCCTAGCTAGAATGATAGTTGCATGGTCATATACTTATGTTTAATGTTTCTATATGTTGTCATGATTATGTTATACATGTATCATGTTGATTTGTTGATGTTCCAAACAAGGTATCCTCCCCGTGATATACTAAGGTACGTTGGTTTATTGTGATTTGGTTTAGATGACATGATATACCGTGCAAGAAAAAATATCAAATGGCTAGGAAGATGGTTGACTACAAAGACTCTCCCTATGAATCCGAAGAGTAATATGGTGTTGGGAACCCTTCCAATTTGGAAGTTACACTAAGCAGTTTAAAGGAATAAATAAGGATTTGTAAGGTAGATAATGACATAATCATATAGGCATAGGAAAATTTAGCAGATGTAAATGTAGTCATACTTCAGATCTTGACAGAATTACAGTGACGACGACAGCTTTGGATCAACCATGAGTAGGAGGATAGAACAAGTGCGGCATATGGTAGTAGATCACATGGTGGTCACCGATCAAATAGAGATGACAAAATCATAGATGGCAGATTTTTGGACACTCCGGATAGGAGAAGGGATAGACACAGGTATGATTCTAGTTCTGATTCAGAGAAAACACCATGATCATCATCGGTATCATCCTTACAGGAGAAGTGATAGGGGATATTTGTCAGATTAGTTTAATAAAGTGAAGCCACCAAAATTTGATGGAGAGATGAAGAAATCACGAGATGCAGAGGCATGGTTGCTAGGCATGAAGAAGTTCTTCAGATTGCATGACTATTCAGAGAACATGAAAGCTAGAGTGGCTACATTCAATCTCAAAGGAAAATCAAACATTTTGTGGGAAGTCATGAAGAATGTCAAAGGTATAAATTAGGAAGATTTGACTTGGAGTGAGCTTGAGCAACTATTCAAGAAGAATTATTTGTCGGAAAGATATTTTGACAACATGGCAAAAGAATTCTATGAGCTAAAGATGGGATCCATGACAGATGATGAGTACACTAGAATATTTTTGGATTTGTTGAGGTATGTGCCTTACCTCAAGGAGGAGAAGGCTAAGATTGAGAGATTCATTAGTGGATTACCAATTGTATTCAAAGATAGGATTGAGTTCGACGAACCTTGATCATTAGAGGAGGCCATCCGAAAACTAAAGCATTGTTATGAACAATCGAAGTGCAAAATTGAGACTGAGCCTGACTTGAAAGGCAATCTAAAGAATAAAGGAAAATGGGACAAGAAGTGAATACGACCATAGGACACGGGTAAAAAGGATAATCTTGCACCACCTAAGAAGTTCAATACATTAGATAGAGGACAAGGATTCCAGTCAAGAGAGAATAACAAGGAGATATGTCTGAAGCCTATAGAGTGTTGGACTTGTGGAAAAGATCAGCGAAGAAGATACTGTCTACAGAATCAGGGTGGTAGAGCTCAGATATACAGTGTGGAAGAGGCACAGACTATTGGGGATGTTGGTCAGAGTATTCCACGTATCTATGCAACATTGGATAACAAACACGCAGAGCATCAAGTATCTATTATTGAGATGGACGGTAAGTTTTTTGATCAAATTATTTCTATTTTGATTTACCTGGGATCTAATTATAGCTATGTTAGTCCTAACTTGGTGGATAAGTGTGGTTTGAGTAAGGAATTGCATGTAGAGTCTTGGTTAGTGCAGTTGGCTACAGGTAAGAAGAAATGAGTTCATCATTGGGTAAGAGATAGTGCATTTGACTTGAATGGTATGCCTACCGCAACACATTTGAATGTTTTACTATTGGGATCATACAATATGTTGTTGGGCATGGACTGGTTTTATCTACATAGAACCAAGGTAGACTTCTATGACAAAGTCATTGAGTGTTTTGATGACAATGGAGAACCAAGAGTCTTGCAGGGAAAGAAAAAAGCCACATCAGTTAGGATGGTAACAACTGTGTAAGCAAAGCACAGTCATAGGAAAGGATGCAATTTATTTGCAGTCCACATTTCTAGTGATAAAGGTAAGTGTTACACAGTAATTTGTCACTGCTTTCACCCCAGTCCTTCTACTATGTCATGTGTCCAAGTCAAACATGCTCATACTGAACAAATGCTCTCTTATGCTGCCAATTGACCCACTTTTCCTAAGTTATCTGCCTCGTCGCGAGACTGGACTTAATATACATGATGAACTATGGTAGTAAACAGTCCAGCCACACCTCCAGCGTGGAAGTACATCTGTTTCCCACAATGGTCTGATTTCATGCTCCGTCGCGAGGCTATCTGCTATCTTTAGTGACGGTCTGACTAGCTACATTGCCTATTAGTGATGTCAGCGCTAAAGCTCAGTTATACACTCGCGATGATCTAGATTAAGCGAATTCGTTCCAATAGTTAGCCTTCTGGATGTCTCCAGGCCTGGTTGTTGGCATAGTTTGTGTCACCCTTCCTTCTCTGGCATGGCAGTTCCATCAATTGTGCTACCTTCCTTGGGGATAAGCTCTCTCTTCCACCTTTCATGGAGACTCCTTCTCCTATTTAAACACTCACCTTTGCTATGATCAGCTAGTTGGTAAATTCTTGGATTGAGCAGTGTTGTTAGTGCTTTTGAGTTTGATAGATAGTTGGTGTGGGTGTGACAAGTGTGAGAGTGTTGATAGCTTGTGGAAGGTTGTGAAGTGCCCTTGACTTTATGTAAAACTTATGAGTGAGAGAGAGACTTTGTATGTTGGGAGATCCATCTTCAAAGAGTGAATGCTTGAAGAACATGCTAGCTGGATTCCTCTGAGAAGGCTTGCGACATCAAGACTTTGGTTGTAAGCTTGCTCTTATTTCATTATTAATACAATCAATGATGTTTTCCTATGTCTTGTATGTAATTTATTTGATAGCTCATGACTTCTTGACTTTGTGAGTAAATAGATCTTTTTTGTTTTCCGGTTACGTGCTTTGTTGTATTTCCTTTGCATTGTTTCAGGTTGATCACTCATTGAGGAGAAGGAAGCAAAAGCTGGAGCAATGCAATAGAACTCCATCGACCGCCTATTGAGGTAGGCCTCCAACTATGACTGTTTAAGGAAATCTATTGTTGATCTGTCCTTGTTTGTGACTAGACCCACTCTAGGGCTAGAGGGGTTGCCTCTGTCCGTAGAGGGAACACTTTCCTGCATCACAAATTGGCGACTCCACTGGGGATCGAACCCAAAATCTCTAGTTTCACAGACCAAAGATTCTGGGTTCAATCCCCAACAGAGTCGCCAATTTGTGATGCAGAAAAGTGTTCCCTCTGTGAACAGAGGCAACCCCTCTAGCCCTAGAGTGGGTCTAGTCACAAACAAGGACAGATCAACAATATATTTCCTTAAATAGTCATAGTTGGAGGCCTACCTCAGGCCTCTAACCCTCACCTTTTCCTCTGATATTGTGTTTCACCATCTACTACTTGTTCCTTATCTCGTGTCGTTGATGGGGGAAACATTATGGCCCTCCTGCAATGGATCATCTCCTGTCGACATCAGCTCATTATCCAGGAGATTGATCTAGAGATCCCTTTTGGTACCTTGGAGCTTGCATGCCTCAATGGCAAGCTCTTCTCACTTGACAGTCGACTTACATCATTGTTCGTCGACTGGGTGATTCCACGAGTGTTCGACTTCAACTCATTATTCACACTTTGTGGATTGTACTAGACAGTACCTTGAGAACCATTGCCATTATTGGTGGTTTCTCTCACGCTTGTTAACGTTTTACATCATCGACCGGTAATCAAGCGACTTTCTATAATGCTTGACTTCAACACCTCTATGCGCATGCCAGAATTTGTACTATGGTCAGTTGGGTTCAAGACTCCGAACTCAGATTACACATGTTCGGGCTACGTGGATTGGTTCGTGATTGCATGACTCATTAATGGATGGTTGCGACCAGAACCTAAGTCTTCATGGATGGCTGTGACCATACCTTTGTCATTATCATGGTCTTATTAGCTGGATGGCTGCGTCCATGCCACAGACCTAGTTCGTATGTCTTTTGGCTGGCTGCGCCCATGCCTAGGCTACATGTATTTCACTATCAGAGATATCAGTTGTACTTGTGCCTGCAAGTTCTTCCAGATGGTGTTCCAGCTCAGTCAGTTTCATAAAGCATTTCACCCCTCCCACTCTCTCGGGCTTCATACTTTAGGGGGCATCTATTACACAGTAATTTGTCACTGCTTTCACCCCAGTCCTTCTACTATGTCATGTGTCCAAGTCAAACATGCTCATACTGAACAAATGCTCTCTTATGCTGCCAATTGACCCACTTTTCCTAAGTTATCTGCCTCGTCGCGAGACTGGACTTAATATACGCGATGAACTACAGTAGTAAACAGTCCAGCCACGCCTCCAGCGCGGAAGTACATATGTTTCCCACGACGGTCCGATTTCATGCTCCGTTGTGAGGCTATCTGCTATCTTTAGCGACGGCCTAACTAGCTACATTTCCTATTAGCAATGTCAGCGCTAAAGCTCAGTTATACACTCGTGATGATCCATATTGGGTGAATTCGTTCCAACAGTCGGCCTTCTGGATGTCTCCAGGCCTGGTTGTTGGCATAGTTTGTGTCGCCCTTCCTTCTCTGGCATGGCAGTTCCATAAATTGTGCTACCTTCCTTGGGGATAAGCTCTCTCTTCAACCTTTCATGGAGACTCCTTCTCTTATTTAAACACTCATTTTGCTATGATCAGCTAGTTGGTAAATTCTTGGATTGAGCAGTGTTGTTAGTGCTTTTGAGTTTGATAGATAGCTGGTGTGGGTGTGACAAGTGTGAGAGTGTTGATAGCTTGTGGAAGGTTGTGAAGTGCCCTTGACTTTATGTAAAACTTATGAGTGAGAGAGAGACTTTGTATGTTGGGAGATCCATCTTCAAAGAGTGAATGCTTGAAGAACATGCTGGCTGGATTCCTCTGAGAAGGCTTGCGACGTCAAGACTTTGGTTGTAAGCTTGCTCTTATTTCATTATTAATACAATCAATGATGTTTTCCTATGTCTTGTATGTAATTTACTTGATAGCTCATGACTTCTTGACTTTGTGAGTAAATATATCATTTTTGTTTTCCGGTTACGTGCTTTGTTGTATTTCCTTTGCATTGTTTCAGGTTGATCACTCATTGAGGAGAAGGAAGCGAAAGCTGGAGCAGCACAACGGAACTCCATCGACCATCGGTTGAGGTAGGCCTACAACTATGATTGTTTAAGTAAATCTATTGTTGATTTGTCCTTGTTTGTGACTAGACCCACTCTAGGGCTAGAGGGGTTGCCTCTGTCCGCAGAGGGAACACTTTCCTGCATCACAGTAAGGAAGTTGAGGATGCAAATGTGTTGATAAGATACCCAGTTCTACAGCAGTTCAAGGATGTGTTACCTGAGAACATTTCAGGGTTTCCACCTCACATGGAGGTAGACTTTTCTATTGAGTTAGTGTCAAGGGCAGGCCCAAAATCAATGGCACCTTAGAGGATGAGAACACCTGAGTTGGCTGAGTTAAATATATAGTTAAAGGAAATGTTGGACAAGGAATACATTAGGCCAAGTGTGTCACCATGGAGCACACCGGTATTGTTCGTAAAGAAGAAAGATGGAACACTTAAATTAGATTATGCATTCACTATAGGTAGTTGAACAAAGTGACCATCAAGAATAGGTACCCTTTGCCAAGGATTGATGACTTGTTCGATCAGCTGAAGGGAGAATCAGTGTTCTCGAAGATTGATTTGACATCCAGAGAACATCATGTACGCATGAAAGAGGAGGACATTTTCAAGACTATGTTACGGACCAAATATGGGCATTATGAGTTCATTTTTGTTCCATTTGGCTTAAATAATGCTCCAACTACATTTATATGTTTGATGAATATCATGTTGCGTCCATAATTGGATAAGATTTTTTTGTGTTAATTGATGATATACTAGTATATTCTAAAAATGAGGAAGAGAATGCCGAGCGTTTAGCAGGAGCATTAAGGTTGTTGAGAGAGCATCAGTTGTATACTAAGCTTAGCAAGTGTAGTTTATTTTAGACTGAGGTAAACTACTTTGGGAATGTTATCTCCAAGGAGGGAATCATAGTAGATCCAGAAAAGATAAGAGACATCATGGAGTGGGTAACTCTTAAGAGTGTGGATGAGGTGAGATCTTTCATGGGTTTGGAAGACTATTATAGGAGGTTCATTAGGAACTTCTCGCAAATTTCTTATCCTATCACATCATTGTAAAGGAAAGGTAAGAAGTTTGAATGGGCTGAGGAGTGTGAGGCTAGCTTTGATAAAATCAAGCAGTTGTTGACACATGCACCACTGCTATAGATTGCAGATCTGGACAAAGAGTTTTTGGTATGAAAATATGCTTGCAAGAGAGGACTTGGTGGAGTCCTTATGCAGTATGGACAGGTGGTATGTTATGAGTCCTGAAAACTAAATGAGAATGAGTAGAACTACCTAACACGTGATTTGGAGTTAGCATCCATCATATCTACATTTAATATGTGGAGACACTATCTTCCTAGCAAGATATTTTGTACTTATGAGTGATCACATTGGGTTAAAGTATTTTTTTACTAGTTGAATCTGAACGCCAAGTAGGCTAGATGGTTAGCCACGATCTGCGAGTTTGATTTTGATATTAAGTACATAAAATGTAAATAATATAGGGTGGAAGATGGTCTCAATAGATGAGTAAGGTAAATCACTTGGTAGCTATGAGCTCCTATGGGACGGACTTACAAGATAGGATCTTCTAGGCAAGTCAACAGGATGTCAATTATATGGAGATTGTGCACAGGTTGAAGAAGGATCCTGGTATAGGTAGAGGTGCAGGTACAGGTAAAGGTAGTGGTACAGGTACGGGTGGTAATATAGGTACAGGTGCAAGTGCAGGTTCATAGGGTATGGATTATTATCTTACAGCAGATGGGTTGGTCAAGTTCCGAGACAGGATATATGTATCGGATAACAGTGAGCTCAAGAAAGTGATCTTGAGGGAGTTTCATGTGAAACCTTACTCGAGTCACCCAAGTTATCAGAAGACATTAACTATAATGAAGAGATTTTACTAATGGTTGAATCTGAAGAGAGATGTAGCTGAGTTCATGGCTATATGTTTCGACTGTCAGTGAGTGAAAGCAGAGTGTAAACATCCAAGTGGAATGATATAGCCAATTGTGATTCCGGAGTGGAAATGGGAAGTCATTTCCATGGACTTCATTACAGGTTTTCCAAAGATAGTGAGACAACATGATTCCATCATGGTCATTGTGGACAGGTTAACGAAGGTTGCACACTTCATTCTGGTGAAGTCTACATTCTTAGCTAGTGGTGTAGCATAGTTATTCATCATAGATGTGGTTAGAATGCATGATGTTCCAAAGAATATTGTGTCAGACAGGGATGTGAAGTTCACTTCCAAGTTTTGGAAGGATTTATTTGTAGGTTTGGGTAGAGAGTTGGCCTTCAGTACAACTTATCATCTGTAGATAGATGGATAGACAAAGAGGGTCAACAGGATATTGGAGGACATGTTGAGTATGTATGTGATGCATCGGCAACGAGAATAGGAAGAGTATCTCCCCTTGGTAGAGTTCACATACAACAATGGTTATCAGGAGTGATTGAGGATGAGTCCTATTGAGGCATTATATGGGTGGAGTTGTAACACTCCCATCAGTTGGATTGATCTAGTTAACAGGGTCTTGATTGGACTAGATATGTTGGTAGACATGGAACAGGAAATGCAAGTAATCAAGAAGAATCTGAAGGCATTATATGATAGGTAGAAGAGTTATGTAGATAGAAACAAGTTATTCAAGGAATTCCAGGTTGGGGAACAAGTGTACTTGCACATCAAACTAAAGAATATCTCTTTACGGATTTGATCATGTACCAAGTTGGCACCACAATTTTGTGGACCCTTCAGCATTATTGAGAGGATTGGGCCAGTAGCCTATCTCATTGCACCTCCTTCAACAGTGAAATTCCAAGATTTTTTCCATGTATCTTTGCTTAAGAAGTATGTTAAGGATGTTGATCATGTGACTAATTGGTTTGTATTGGAAGTGGAACCAGATGGAGAATTCAAGCTAGAGCCTTAGTGTATATTATAGAAAAAGGTACTCATGCTTCGGAACCAAGCAATCGAGAAATTTAAGGTGCAGTAGAAGCACTTTGGGCCCGATGAAGCTACATGGGAGATGACAGAGCAGATGCAGGCTATGTATCCTTCCTTGTTTTCCAATTGAGGCAAAACTATTTTGGCTTCGTGTGTTGGTGTGATTTTGGTATATGTTTTGATGATGTTGGTTTATGTACATATGTATATGGATGTAAATGCTGCCACAAGCTGTGTTATAAAGCTCCACTATGGGGTATGTTTTTATGATGCCATGTCATTATGTTGTTATGTTGGTTGCTTCTCAATAGGTTGATAATTGTAAATACTACATCGAGCTAAGTTATAAAGCTCCATCGGTAGTATATATTTTTCTTACAACAATTTTATGGTTATAGGTATTGTCGAACTTCGAGGACGGTGTTCCCCAAAGGGGGAGGGTTCTCTAACAACTTTCTCTTCACCTCTGCATGGCTTGGTGATGTGGAATCTTCAATGATCTCCAGTCTTGGATAGTGGTCGCAAACTAGTGTCCCTTTGCTTTCTCTTGATCGATCAACTTGTAAGTTCAGCTATAAGAGAGTCTTTAAGCATGCTTCCCTCATTCTTCTCCTTCTCCATCATCTTTCCATCACATGATAGTGTACCTGCTCCTGCAATTCACTGATGACAATACGACTGTTGAGCTAATTTATTAACACAAATTAACACAAGTATTTAATTATCAATCCGAGTTTGTAAAACTTGGAGGCAAGTCCACAATGTATGGATATCAGATGTAGCCAAGATTAGAAGATAAAATTTGAAGAGTTAAGGAAGTAAATATTACAAATATGAACCTATTTTAAAAATTTCTAATTCACTTATGTAATATGTGATGGATGAGGCTCCTAACTTAGGAGAACTAGGTTGTACTTCCCTACAATACTACTTTCATGAAAATAAATCCAAATCACTAATTAACAATGGTTTATGATGCAGAAGATGTAAAAGAAGAGGCTTCCAACTAAGGAGGACCAGATTTTCCTTCTTCACAATTCTACTATATCATAATCACCATTGCTTCAAGCCAGAAATGCAAAAATAGCTTCAAATAAGAAAAGGAGAATGAAATTCAGTTTTAGTTCAAGATCAAATAGAAGGGGAATTTAACTTAAATTCATGTGTGTCCCTTCATATGTAGATTATAATTAAACCAATATTCATTCAGAAATCATCACACATTTAAATACATTTGAAACAAGAACTAATTTATGAAAACTATGAAAATTTAACCAAAAAGTGCACTTAGCTTGGTGTGGGGGCCCTCCACCCTTACCTTGCACACTTAAAGAAATATCAGCTACAACAACTTCAATAAATCAACTAAGCATGAACAAAAAATTGAAATGAAACAAGTTCTTCAATTATGTTTCAGCTTTCAAAGAGTCTCAAAATCAAATTACATAAACTCTACATTAATTCTCCATTTCATAAGCCTTCAAAGTTTTGGCTTAAATAGAAGATCATGAAACAAACTGATCTAAAGTATCTCTAACAACTATATCTATCCATATCCACCTATCCAAGTCGAATCCATCCAATCTATCACTAAAAATATGGAAAATCCCATGAAATCATAAAACTGCCCTATTTCCTAGGGATTTTCTGGATCCATAGTCATGTTTGACCAGCCTTAACCGAGCCTGATTTAGTTTGTTTTGACTGAACCAATTGGAATTAGTTCAGTCCTAGTTCCCAAGCTTTCCATTCATGTATCTAGCTCGAGCCCAAGTGTCCTGCAAATATGTCATCCACATAGCCATTACGGGAATTTCTGATTCTGTCCAAAAATACTCTTAAAAAACCAATTTTTTGCAAAAATATCTAAAAATTGAAAAACATAATTTATTTGCTTGAATATGCACAATAAGGTCAAAATAAGGTGTATATGGATGGTATATGGTGGAAAATGATGGAAATTAGGTGGATTTTAATAAGCAAAATTTGATCAAAAACGAGGGCCAACATCTCCCCCTTGCTTACTCTCAAGCATGTCCTCATGCTTGCCTCTGTCTCCTCTTTGATCTTCTGCCTCTGCATGTTGACCTCCCTGTTGTTCTACCTGTGGATATTCCATCACGGTAATGTATTTCTGATTTGAATGTGGTCTATAAAAACAAGAAAAAACCTTTGACTCTTGAATACCCACAAAGATGAGGAGAAATTTTTGAATTAAAATATCAAACTCTGGACTAATATGTGAATTCTTGGTCACTGAGAATAAAGAGCAATTCCCAAACTTGTGATGTCAAATTCCTGGGCTGAAATGCAAAGAAAATTTCGTTGTTGAATATTTATGAGACAATTTATGTGTTATAATGCCTTCAAAAATCGAATTTGAGAACAAGAAGCAATATGTGTGTTGTAATTCTTTCAAAAATTGATTTCTGTGAGAGATATAAGCGAATTTACAGTCTTCTAACACCTCTCTTTTCTCTGGAAACTAACACATAATTTTTGCACTGTTGTGCACTCACCAACACCACTTGACAACATTGTGCACGAGCTCTGTTTTGGCATTTTGTGTAAATAAGAATGAAACTGGGGTCTTGTACTTGATGTTTTTTTTAATGTCAATCTTAGAGTTGGAACTTCGATCTTGAACCTACGCTGCCACCAGACATATGTTAATTCTGACTTTGATTATGCTACCCAAAATATGTTATGAAACTACCTCTGCTAATTTGAATTTTTAACTTATGCTACCAGCAAATATCTATTTAGACTTGGGCTACACTATCAATTAGCTGATTGGAGTCTTCTGATTTGAAAACCATGTAACTGTAACTTGGACTTGGATTTTTCAATGACAACCCATTTAAAACAAATCTCTGACCTTGATTCTTAACTGAACTCAAACACTCCACGTAATCTACAAAATGATGGTTGAAAGAACCAGGAAAATATCCCAAATAACAATGAATTTGAGAGAAAACTACCCATGTAGAGCCTAAATGGGTTTATTTTGAAGAAAACCCATGTTTTCGTTTTTCAGATTTCATTTTATTTTTCTTAAAAAAAGCAACAAAAAATAGTGGCCTTCTTAAAAATTTCGAATTTGAGTTTGAATGAAACACTCCCCTTTGTCCCTCAAAAATCGAATTTGATTTCTGGAAATGAATATTGCAGATTCTTTTGCTTCCATTTTTCTACTTTTCAGCTCACCCCGTTCTGAAAGTTCAAAGTCTACATTCTGTTCAAAACTAACCCTATGCACACCCTTGCTCTTGTAATTCTGAGGCTTGCTTCCATTAGATAAAATTATGTGATGCATATTGGTAAGGAAGAAAACACTCACGGAAATGCCAGCAATGATAAATATCTGAACTGTTTTTAAGATATAGATGAAAAAACTTTTCTTCATCAACAAAATTTCTCTATCAAAACATGCTCTGAAAGGTTCCATTTTTTTCAAACCATATTCCTCTATTGTGAGCGATGTTGGGTGGATTTTCGTTCTAACGTATGGAACTGATAACTCTACATTTAATTATGGATAGAAAAGGCAAAATGCTGATCTTTGAAAGGCCAATACTTGGCAAGGAAGCACCAATAAAATATATATATATATATATATATATATATATATATATATATATATATATATATATATATATATATATATATATATATATATATATATCCAAACACAATTCCAAACGCTGAAGTAAGAATAAACCTCAGAGTCGTTATCTATGCTGACAACCATTTTTTTTTTTTTAACTTAACTAAATTTTACCAGACAAGGCTGATATTTCTTCAAGAACCATCAAGGGCATGATTTATGCCCTTGGCCTCCAAAACTAATGCAACGTTTTCCTTGAGACACTAATTGACAGTAGACCGGGGATGAAATAACAGATCCTGGCAATATTCATATCAACGAATATGAATTGAAGGCTTGTTGAAAACTCTGTGTTAATGATTCTCGTTAGTCATATAGTTCATCAAAACTAATTCCCAAGAAATCGCTATCTTTTACAGGTGGCAGAGGATTTTAACGACAACAAATAGCAAATGATTCCGGAACTGAAGTCTCATATGACACATTTCAACTAAATTTGCAATTCGATTTTCAAAATCATTTTAGTTTAATTTTTGAGGGACCGAAGCTTACCTTCACTGGGATTTATCTGTGTGATTCAAGGGATTCTCTGCATAATTGATGGCTTAGGTTGGAGCTTGGCGCAAAGCCTTCTTCGAAACACCATAAAACTCCATACTGCTCGGTGCTGCCCTTATTTCTCCACAACCGAAGGTGTTGTATGAACGCATGTGGATGCACAGCGTTACTCCCTTTCTTTCTGAGCTAGCCTTTGGCTATGATGGTAGAAGAAAGGCTTATCTCAGAGCTTGTTTCGTTGTAATGGTGAAGGATAGCTGTAGCATATTTTTTAAATATATTTTGACTATTTTTCACATCCAGCCATGTCTTTCACTTGCGTACCTGTGGCTGCTTATGTTTCACTGTGTGTACTCACTTACCACGTTCTTGTCATTCCATTTTCCATCCTTATTATGTTGCCCACATTCTTTAACATTTCGTCTTTCATTCATAACCACCCTCATTATGCTGCATGCCCATACTTTAGTTTGTTTGCATCATAATTCCATGTCCTTCGTTGCATTGTATTTGCATTTCAACTTGGGTTTTGTCATTTGCATTGTGCGGCCCATTTCCATACCTTAGCTTATATAATGATTGCATTCTCAGCTTTGTTTATATATGCAATTATACATATGTCCTTTCATCCTCTCTTCTTTCATATATTGCATATATAGTTTTGCATTTTGATTTTTGTACATTAGTCTTTGTCATTTTTTATATGCTCACTTCTTAATTTGTTTTTGAAATGACCATAGGATAGGTCATTTTAAAATCAAATTTCTTATAATGACATTAACTCTTTGTCGTTTTGTAGGAAAACAAAAATTCTTATGAAAAAAATATTAAGTCCTCAATCTTTGATCAAAAATGCTTATAGGATGATGTATATGAAATTATGGTAGGAAACTTATATGGGTTAATTTAGGATTATGGAATTTTTTAATGTAGGATGTATGGTAGGGTAATGGATATAAATAGGATTATGATGAGGGTAGGATGAAGTTAATGGATTATAGATAGGAAAAATATAAGATGATGAATGTAGGTAGGTTAAATGTAATGGATGCATATCCAAGTTAAATTAGTTCTATATTCTAGAAAAAAAAATTGAAAAATAAAAGGTTCTAAGAGCATTTTTACACTTACTGTACTTATACTTCCATAATATCTTGATGTCAATGCTAACTGATGATGTCCTTTGCTGGTTCATTTTTGACTCATGATAATGGTTCTTCCAAGATAGATTCTTTGATGGACTGTAGACACTAGTTTTTGCATCTGATATTCAGGTCCCTTTTATATTGTCTTTATTCAGGTCCCTCGCTGATGAATGTGGATGCATATTCTTTATTTAGGTCCCTAACTGATAAATGTGAATGCGGGTGCTTTATTCAAGTCCCTTATCAAACCATTGCTCAAACTATTTGCATAGTTTTATTACGAATCTTCCCCCTTGCTTATTCTGAGACTTGTCCCCAAGTCTTGCTTATTTTGGAGGATGATTCCTGCAAAATCAAACTGAAGAAATGGTAAAACAAAATAGAGAATTCATATTGGCCAAACAAGTTGGTTTTCCGATATGAATTCAAGTTTGTGTTGTGCCAGTTTCCTAGATTTTCACAACCAAACTCCTTTATTATTTTTTATCTTTTTCTATTTTTTTTCTTTTCTTTTCTGGATGGAGGTGGGGTGTAATGGAGTAGGGAAGTATGAAAATCTTATGAAAATAGGTTATATTGAAGTCATGATATAGTAGTAAATGGATAGATAATAAGTCTAGACTTCAACATGCATGATGGCAGAGCTTAACATACATTATGGATGATGGATGAGATCATGAACAATATGGCTTATGAAAGATTTTTTGGAAATTGATGTGAGTTGACATTGTACAGATCTTGACTTATTCTTCTGATGATTATTGGCTTCATGTCTTTTTCCTCAATCTCGATCATGTCGTAGGGTTTGTTGGTGTTGTTGGTCAATAACTAAAGACAAGCTTCAAGAGTTTGAGTTTCATTGGATGAACTCAACATCAGGTGAATTTTCACTTCGCTTTGACTTGAACATTTGTATTCATATTCTTAAATATGAATTTAAAATTGACTTTGAAAAATACTTCATCCATGGAGTTCACTCCATTCTTCCTATGACCTGCAAAAACATAGCACTTGATGCAATACAATATTAGATGATAGAAGAAGAGAGGTGTATAGTCTCTCTTCTTCCAATAAATATGTAAATAATTACAAGAATTTCTTAGAAAACAACTCCAAGATGATATACAAGCAAAATGCATTTATTTACCCCTTGAGGAATGGTGGCCAAATATTTGTTTTATATCCAATTAGAGTGATTCCAAATCCAAGTTGAAGTGAATTCATATGGCTACCTCCAGTATAAACAAGTTTTCAAAATGGTTTTAAATGATATGGTAAAAATTATAACGAGTGCCATGTTTGATAGAGCTGCTTGATAATTTTTAACTAGACCAATAGTCACTATTTGAAGTGTAACTTCTTCGCTAAAGATCAGATCAATGTGATTCCACTTGGAGATTAAAGTAGATTCATTTTTGTCTTTCCAGTAGAAATATGTTTTAAAAATTCTTAGGCTTGATATCATAAAATTGGTGATGAACAGACCTAGGAGGCAGAGTTTTACTATGTTGTTTTGAAGACATGCAGTCACTAAAGGTGGCATAACTTTTTCATTTCACCTCCAAATGGGATAAATAAAATTGTGTCTTAAACTATACTTGAATATATATCTCCCATATAAACAGGTTTTGAAAAGAAGATGATTTGGTATTTCAAATATGCCGATGAACAGTCAAAACCTAGTATTGTCACCATGCAAATTTTTTGAGAAACAGTTAGTATCTCAAGAATAACTTTTTCATATGATCCCTGATTCAAGTGATTCAAAATTATTTGGAAACTAGATTCCAAGGGCTATCTTCCCTATGAATTTCAGGTAAAAATGTTTCCATTAGACACCTCAAATATAGGTTGTACTAACTTTGTCTTCAACATTTCACTTGAGACCTAGTTTTGATTTTGGTCACATGTAAATTGAAAATTTCAAAATGGCTTCAAAACTAGATTTCAAGAGATATGTAAAAAAAACATGATTTAAAAATGATCCTATATGGTTACCCAAAATAGGATTGGTCTTACTGCATTTTGCCATGCAGTCCTTTCAAATGAATATTGAACAATGATTTGAAGAAATATTCATGACTGTTTGAAACAAAATTATTATGGAAGTCTTATTGTGAATTCATTCTAATTGTTTATTTATTCTATTCTATCATATTCTATTTTAGAAAAATAATTCATTCTCTCAAGTATAAGAGAATTTCCAATGCATCCATTTTCGTAACAAGATCATAAGTAAACTCGTATCCAAATTTGAAAAATATACGTTAATGAATGTTTGGACATGAAAATTTATCTGATCATAAAGATTTGATGAGAAATAATGTTGAAAAATGAAGTAGTGTTGTGAGCTAATGACTATTTGAAACCAAGTTTTAAGATGATCTTTGTTTTCTTGGCTCTCATTAATTGTCATAGAACAAAACGCTTCTTGTGGTACTTGATCAAAATCTTGCATGCACAAGGGATCTTGTGATATACATGCTAGAAATTCTTCAATTTTTGGCTCTAATGTTTGATCTTCATTGCATATGATCCATGACTCATTCACCTCCTCAGAAAGATAGCTAGAAGAAAGTTCTAGATTCTCTTCCTGTGGATCATCTTCATGGATGTTTTGTTGCTATTCTATCCTTTGACATAAAGATTCATCCCTAGTGAGCATTCTAAATTTAGGACAAGGACTTGAGAATAGTTTTGTGGTGGCATACCCTCCTCTAAATGATTTCTTTAACATCATTTTTTAGATCTTGTCTTGCAAATGGATTTTGTAGTTATTTTTTTTATTTTTTTTTTATTTTTTTTATTTTTTTATTTTTTTGTTGGGGCTTTTGTTTTGGGAATCTACTTTTAGGATCTCTATTTCTAGGCATAAAGAAACATAACTAAGAGAAATGTATCTTAACTAAAAAAATTTCAATTTTTAGTGTTTTTGTTTATCTTCTATTTGACTATGCTGATAATTGCCTCCCCGGAAACGACGCCAAAATGTTGAGCTAATTTATTAACACAAATTAACACAAGTATTTAATTATCAATCCGGGTTTGTAAAACTTGGAGGCAAGTCCACAATGTATGGATATCAGATGTAGCCAAGCTTAGAAGATAAAATTTGAAGATTTAAGGAAGTACATATTACAAATATAAACCTATTTTAACAATTTCTAATTCACTTATGTAATATGTGAGGGATGAGGCTCCTAACTTAGGAGAACCAGGTTGTCCTTCCCTACAATACTACTTTCATGAAAATAAATCCAAATCACTAATTAACAATGGTTTATGATGCAGAAGATGTAAAAGAAGAGGCTCCTAACTAAGGAGGACCAGATTGTCCTTCTTCACAATTCTACTATATCATAATCACCATTGCTTCAAGCCAGAAATACAGAAATAACTTCAAATAAGAAAAGGAGATGAAATTCAGCTTTAGTTCAAGATCAAATAGAAGTGGAATTTAACTTAAATTCCTATGTGTCCCTTCATATGTAGATTAGAATTAAACCAATATTCATTCAGCAATCATCACACATCTAAATACATTTGAAACAAGAACTAATTTATGAAAACTATGAAAATTTAATTAAGAAGTGCACTTAGCTTGGTGTGGGGGCCCTCCACCCTTTCCTTGCACACTTGAAGAAATCTCAGCTACAGCAACTTCAGTAAATCAACCAAGCATGAACAACAAATTGAAATGAAACAAGTTCTTCAATTATGTTTCAGTCTTCAAAGAGTCTCAAAATCAAATTACATAAACTCTACATTAATTCTCCCTTTCATAAGCCTTCAAAGTTTTGGCTTAAATAGAAGATCATGAAACAAACCGATATAAAGTATCTCTAACAACTATATCTATCCATATCCACATATCCAAGTCGAATCCATCTAATCTATCACTAAAAATATGGAAAATCCCATGAAATCATAAAACTGCCCTATTTCCTAGGGATTTTCTGGATCACTAGATATGTTTGACCAGCCTTGACCGAGCTTGATTTAGTTTGTTTTGACCGAACCAATTGGAATTGCTTCAGTCCTAGTTCCTAAGCTTTCCATTCATGTATCTAGCTCGAGCCCAAGTGTCCTGCAAATATGTCATCCACATAGCCATTACGGGAATTTCTGATTTTGTCCAAAAAAAAACCCAATTTTTGCAAAAATATATAAAAATTGAAAAACATAATTTATTTGCTTGAATATGCATAATAAGGTCAAAATAAGGTGTATATGGATGGTATATGATGGAAAATGATGGAAATCAGGTGGATTTTAATAAGCAAAATTTGATAAAAAACGAGGGCCAACAACGACATCAATCTGAAAACCCCCTATTCTAAGTTGATGCATTCTGATCCACCAATTGAGCCTGAAACAAGTGACAGGCTAGGAAGCAGGACTTAATGACTGTGCAATTTGCAGTTCCAGCAGCCAGGGGAAAAGCTTGAGCTGTGAGACTGCATAGTGTGCAACTCAGGCAGGTCTAAGGGACAAGAATGCATAGTTTATGGATCTAGTGGGACATGCTGAGGGAATGGACACTAGGAGAGCCAACTGCACAGTTTTAAGAGTCAAGGGAGGTTGGGCTACTGCACAGTTCAAGCGCTCAAGGAATGAGCTGGGTGATATAGGATGAAAATTGTGCAGTTTAAGCTGGGATGGGGGCATAAATGCACAATTCTGGAGGTTATGGTTAGGGCTTTGGCATAGAAACTGTGTAATGCAGTAGTCCTGGGAGGCAGGGAATATGCATTGTGCAGGTCCAAGCAGCAAGATCATGGCTAGAGGGTTGATACTACGTAGTGCACATCTCAATTGAGGCTTGGAGAGGCTCGGTTGCTCGGTCAAGAAGTTTTTCTGAAAGTGGCAAGTGTGGGATCGGTGAGATAGGTGTGAACGGTGATGAAATTTGATTTCAATCACACACTTAGAATACTTTGGAGACACAACAACATAGATCACCTAAACACATGAAAAAATCATTTCCCTCTATGTGATAGCTTTACGACAAGGTACGACAAGTGCGACACTTAAGATAAACTTTGGGACAACCATGATGACACTTGTGCGACAGTGCTTAGAACTTTGTGAATGAATGTGACGAATGTTTACATAGTTAGAACACCTCATATACACAAATACCAAAAGATGACAGTTTACCCAACATGCAAAAGGGAATAAAACACTACAATTCATCCCATTAAATAAGCTCTAATTTTTTAGACAACAATGTATAAGAACAAGGAAGGCTCTGAAGTTGAGTGTAAGCCAAAATTTTGGAGGTTGTTGCTGTAGCTATAACACTTGGTGACACACTAGTTGAACTTCAGCTTCTCTATCTCGATTAAATTATTCTGTGCATGGCCTCGATTCTGCAGGAAGTATTGATTCATTGCGCATATTACTATGGTCTTCCTACTTACCCCATGAATAGACACAGTACCCCTTATACCTTCTCGGTTGAACACAACATAAGATTAATCAATATCACAATGTTTTGAGTTGTGAAGGGTAGTGTAGCTCGCGAGCTTAAGATTTTCAGAGTATATTTTTGCATCTATGGTGTTTCTCCAATGCCAACAGGCATGGAAAATATCTTGATAGAGTCACACAGGAACACAAACATTGCTCCATTGCCAGTGAGCCTGAAAAGTACCCCGGTGGAGTTTCTTTCTTCACCTCTCTGCGTAGGAAGCCTTTCTCTCCTTTCGCATTTATTTATTTATTTTAAAGAGGATTGTGCATCACGCTTATTTATTTTGGGGTGGAAGAGGTATCCCAACTTATTGAGAGCAGGAGAGATTGTTCCTTCAGATAAGCATATAGAGACCTCTTATTTAGGTTTTCTCGTTTATATTTTTTCCATTTCTCCACTTCTACTAGTTGGATAAGCATGAAGACACCGAAACATAAAGACCGAGTGTAGGCATGAGGTTTCTGAAATAGACATGGCATCATAGTTGGACCAAAACTCTCCTTACGGACAGATTGTATTTTCCATCAAAACTTCATCGGCCAAACGATATAGCCAACACAAGGAAGATGGACAGAAAGTTAGCCAAATGTTCAAGTGTCACAAGATGCTTTACAGTTCAGCCACACACATACTTAGAAGCCACAACACGTACATGCACAACACTTATTCACATGATGAAAACAAAACAAAACTCAAGCAAACAAGAAATAAAGGACTATGTACACAATGTAGGGTACAACCCCAAACCTTCATTGAAAATAGTGTTTTAAGTCTTGGACTTTGACAGGGAGAGAGTCAATCTTCCCGTCAAGTGATTGAAGATGATAAGTGTACTGGCCAAGATTTTCGTGCATTATGAATGGCTCATTCCACAGGGACTTAAACTTAGTGTGTTTTCCTTTGTCCTCGTGGGTTGTATCTCACTTTAAGACTAAGTCACCCACACTGAGGTTGTTCTTCCTTGTAGACTTCTTGCCTAACCACCTCTTGATATGATTCTGGTGAAGTGGAATTTTTTCTTTTTTCTTTCAACCTTTCTTCCTATAGCTTGTGAAGGGTGTCCATCCTACATTGTACTAACAAACACAACTTGCTTTGGGATTCTTGTGAGAGTTGGAGGGAAGGAAATTAGATGTTGGGAGGGAGGTTGGCTTATTTTTTGTACACCGGGAAGTAAGAGGAGGTGTTTAGGGAAGGCTTTAGCGTGACTCGGTCAACCCATAAGGAATTTACCAAAGAAAAGTGCCACTTTCGTTGCTCACAGAATATGGTCTTTTCTGTAACAACCTTGGTGAAAATTTCATGTAATAAAATTAAATAAAGCCAAAATAATAACCACGAATGATGGGAAACTTATTCCAAGCTGAATGTTGGGAAAAATCCTAGTGATCAGGTTCACTTGTGATCGTTTATGGCTAAGGAAATGGCTAAGGCTTTGGAAAGGAAAAATGGCATTGTGGCACATTTATTTATGAAAATAATGTAAATTGGGAGAAAAGGGAGGTGAAAGGTCAACGATTGCATGTGAAGAGGAAATTGAAGGAAAACAATGGAAAATGAAAAAAATAGAGGCCTCGTTCATAAAAAGACTTTAGAGGATCAGTTGGTAACCTTTTGTCAGTTTAGTTTTGGAGCTCTCTCATTATTCTCTCTCTCTCTCATACTCTTGGAGACTTGTATTTTTCTTGGATCACTCTTGGAGGGTGTGGCAAACTTGGATTTTTGGAGCAAGAAGGCAAAGGAAGAGCAAGGAAGTGCAAGAGGGCATCGAGATCAATAGCTACATCATATTTGATTGCAGGTACCGAGTTGCATGTATGTTTCCTTCACTATTTTTGGCATGCATGGCATGTGCATGTAGATTTTTGGTTGTGATCTGCCATTATCATGGAGGATGGTCAGGATTGACAGTGGATTGCCTAACCTTGTCATTTCCTAGATAGCCATGGTGATTGTGGGTTTACTTTCATTGTTTTGTTTTGGTTGGTTCTCATGTTTCCTTAGCTTGGGTTGATTTATTAGTCTTGGAAGCCCTGGTTGGACAAACGCTCTGGAAGCCTTGTAATAGCTTGGGTTGATTTACTAGTCCTGGAAACCTTGGTTGGGAAAACACTTTGGAAACCCTTGGTGGGTTGAGTTACTAGTCCTGGAAGCCCTGGTTGGAAAAACGCTTTGGAAGCCCTGAATAAGCTATAGGTTGACTTACTAGTCCTGGAAGCCTTGGTTGGACAAACGCTCTAGAAGCCTCGGAAGGCTTGGATGGAGACCAATATGATGATGGTTTTTTGATGTTCGATCATGACGTGGAACCATTGTTTGATGGGTTGAGGTGGATGACATCTGGGAGCCCTGGATGAGTTTTGATTGATGTATTATATGAAATCCCACATTCATGCTTGGAACATGGCATGGGGGTGAGTGGTTAAAGAGAGGTTTGGCTTAGCCATTCTACATTCGGGTGGAACATGGAAGTCCCATCCGAAGTTTGGATTTCGCATCATTAATGAAAGGTTATTTCTCCTTGTATTTATATGATCATTTTGATGGATTGTATGTGGTTTATATGGTTGTACTTTCATGAGTATTTATGTTGCTAATATGTTGGTTATGTCTGTGTTTTATGACAATAGCCAAGTGTGGCTCTCATCATGGTTTTACTTGTAATTGAATTATCAATGTATATATGACAAGGATGGAATGATAATTGATGTGTTGAGGTATCAATGGTTCTTTTCAATTCTCAGCTAAGTATGAGACCACTATGCTCAGAACTGTTAATTGCACCTATATATTACGCATTTGCAATATGTTTGACGAAATGTCTGTCATGGCTAGTAGGGGTCTAGTCAAGGTCTTAAACAATTATTTTATTTAATACTGTCATTCCCATGTTATTTTACTGATTTGAAGAGATGGTTCAATTCTTGGCAGTGACCTTGGTTGTGGGCCTGAAAAAGTGGCTCAAATCCTGGAGTCGCTGGCATAGCACTAGAAACTTTGGTCTCTAGTCACTGGCAGGCAAGCCTGTGAGAGCGACTTTGGGTTTCTAGTCGCGCCTTAGCGCATATCATGAGAGCGACTGTGGCCTAAGAGATCCAGAATATCACTGGGACCCAGGGACAGGCTGTCTAAGTGGCTGACATGTCTCCTAAGGGTCCTGTAGTTGATAATTAATATTTGTATGGTGGGTTTCTGTCTGTTCCATTTCCTTAACATGACTTAGGACCCTGAATCATATCATAGTGGCCTCTCGTCGCATGTTTACCCCTGCTGGTCGGTTGCTTATTTAGATGTGGGAGGAGGGTGTTACATTTTTTATAATGTGGATTAGGTTCTTATTCATGGATTCATCAAGACCATTCCCCTACGGATAATAGTTAGTTGAATGTTTCAATACAATACAATTTTCCAATGCAAAATCATAAATTCTTAGCGATGAGAAGTATGTTGCATTGTCGAAAACAAGTGAAGTAAGAATGTAGAACCTGGAAATGATGTTCCACTGAAGAAAGTTAATCACTTGCTAATCATTCACCTATTTGAGCGGAATTTCTTCTGTCCACTGTGTGAAGTAATCCGTGGCAATAAGGATGTAGCGGTGCTACTTTGGTGAATGCGGAAATATTTCTCCAATAATATCCAACCTCAAATGTTGAAAAGGTTCTTCCACTGAAATGGGGCGGATGACTTCTAGTTTCTATCAACACACCTCTGATAGACCAGACACTTATGGGCATAAGCATGAGCATCTCTAAATAATTTATGTCAGTAATAGTCGGCCTGCATGACCTTATGCGCTGTTGTGTTTCCCGCAAAGTGACCCTTGGCTGGTTCGTCATGGAGATCACGCAATACTTTTTCTGAATCACGTGTTTCCAAACTCCTAAGAAGTACTTCATTGTGGTGCTTTCTAAATAGAACCCCTCCACCAACTGATAGGATAATGTTTTAAGTCTGAGTTCCCTCTTCTATCATGTGGAAAAGTGGGAGGGAATTGTGTCGTGCTCAAGGTATTAGCACACATCAACATACCAAGAGTTTGTGCTAGTAGTGGGGGAGGCTCGCTCGATGTTGTACATATGAATTTCTTGCTCTCATCTTGAAATATCATCTTCTTCTTCCTTTGCGTTCACTACTTCTGCTACTAGTAGACAAAGAACATGGCCCTTGATTGTGTGACTTGGCTTGATCTCTAAATCATATTCTTGCAACCCAGTCATCCAGATTTCTCTCCTTTCACCCAACGCTTGTTGAATGAGAAGTGATATGATTTTTGGGTGTGGAACAAAGATAATTCAATGATTTTTCAATATATAGGGATGAAAGTTCTTTACCACCTTGTATACCGAATAAGCTTGTTTTTCTACGATGGGGTAGTTAAGTTCTAGTCCTTGAAGACTCGCGCTCATGAAGGAGATAGGTTTCTCATTGTTCAATTCATCCTTTTGGGTGAGTACAGTGGCGAGAGAGGTGTCAGAAGAAAAGTGTAGATCAAGAAATATTTATTAAAGCATGGGTTGTACAATGTGGGTGCTTGTACGATAGCCTGCTTAATACGGGAAAACACTTCCTTTTCCCTTTTATCCCATTTATAGATTACATCCTTCTTCACCATCTCCTGTATTGGCTTAACAATCTGAGTGTAGTCAGAGATGAACTTCCAGAGAAAGTTGATTTTCCCTAGGAAAGACCACATGCCCTTCTTATTCTCTGGGAAGGGAATTTTCGTTATTGCTCTGACCTTGTTCGGGTCTACCTTAATCCCACTTTTGGCAATAATGTGGCCCAAGAGATTATCCTCAAACACCGCAAAGAGACTTTTCTTGGGACTTAATGATATCTCGTACTTGCGACATTGCTCGAAATTTTTCTTTAAGTGGCATATGTGGTTTGACCTCTGTTTAGAAAACATTGTTACATCGTCAAGATAGACCACTACACTCCATCCAATCATCTCGCGGAAAGCGATGTCCATAGCATGTTGAAATGTTGCACTGGCATTGATTAACTCAAAGGGAATTCACCTGAATGCGAACATGCCCCACTTCGTGCAAAAGGTTGTCTTTAGTTTGTCAGGATTTGAAACCAGAATGTAGTTGTATCCAGTATAATCGTCTAGCAAAGAAAACATTTCTAACCCCGATATTGTTTGCAATATTTGTTCCATGGACGGCACAGGGTAATTGTCGTTATCTGAGGCACGATTGAGATTTCGAAAATCGACACACAAGTGGATTTCCCTGGACTTATTTCTCACTGGGACAAAATTTGACACCCAAGTTGAGTGTCGCACTCTATATATGATATGGGCATCCAGTAGTTTCCTCAACTATTTTTGAATAAGAGGCTCAAGCGTTAGATGTACTTTTCTCAATTTTTGTTGGAATGCCTTGGTGCCTTCTTTTATTGGTATCACATGTTGGATGATTCATGTGTCATATGTTTTAATCTCTGTACGCCCACACGAACACATCTTGGTATAGCTTGAATGGGTGGATAAAGGTGTAGGTTTTAACCCCGTACAGAAATTATCTGCATACGAATTCTAAAACATAGAAAATAAACAATGTGAGAGCATAACACATAAAACACATATACATAGAGATTTTCCCTTGGATCCCAAAACTCGGACTACCAGCTTGATTTTTTATTATGTTCCTTTCAATGTTATAATACATATTTATACATGCCGAAGCATCCAATACCATGGACCAAAAACCATCGCCTCCAATACCATGGACCGAAAACCGTCGCGTCCAAAATCATGTGCGAATTTCATGCACAAAACCATAGGTGGGTCCGCCCATCCTAACATAGGGTCCAAAACCAAAATTTTCTGGGGCACTGCCCTGGACCCCATAAAGTGGGGTTACAGGTACACCTCAAACCCCCTGTGACACCCCCCCCCCCCCCCCCCCCGACCCCCTCTACACAATCGGCGCAACGAAGGGGGGGGCTCTGCCCCCCCCCTCCCAAACCCCCTGGTTAACTACTTGGGCTAGTCGTGGAAAGAATATAACATAACCCAACAAAAGGCTTATCACTCTTGTGGTGTACATCAAGTACCAAGATTGATATACTTCGAATCATTTTATGTTCCCAAGTTAAATGCTCGTGCGACAACATGGAACTATGGGTTTTAGCATTAACAGGTCCCCGGAAGCGATTTTGCAGGTCATACAACTTCTCCAATGATACCACACCCTTTGGGATGAGATTTCTTTTATTTGCATTGACTACATCCTGCAATGCATTTTCGTGCTCGTCCTCATCGATTGTTGCGTCTTTGAACACATCAGTGTTCGCCATGAAGCACAATATTTGCTGGTCATCATCAAAAACACGTAAATTAGTGATATTATTGGGGATGAATGGCTTATAAATAATTTCAACAGAAAAATTGCCTCTCAAAGGTGAAAACCTAGCAACAACATTTTTTAATGCATCTGCAACTACATTACGCATTCTTGGAACAAAAATGATATTAAAATCTTGGAAATATGAAATTAGATGCCTTACCTCTTGTTGATAACTTCTAAGATGAGGTGAATCACAATGTATGGTATTACGTACATGTCGCACCACAATTTCTGAGTCAGCTACTACTTTTAGGATGGCAACATTGAGTTCAATGGCTCTTTGCAAGCCCAAGATGAGTGCTTCATTTTCTGCGGTGTTGTTCATGCACTCAAATTCCAAGCAGCTAGAGATCAAATGATTTCTCTATAAAGGGTCTATTAAAACGAACCAGCTCCAATGCCCTCCTGTGTTTTGGAACCATCGAAGTACAAAGTCCAATCATCATATGTATAGGGACTGGGAACTACACTAGTACTATTATTACTATTGCTAACTATACAAAGGTCATTTTCACTAGTTGGACTAGGAAGGAGCTCTAATTGTGTATTTGGTGGGACTGGGGATGGTTGTGCAAGATAACACCCCAATTGGGTTTCCGAGAAGAAATTGTCGAAGATTATCTCTGTGAAAGGCACTGGTTCATTTGATCCATCCAAGGGAGTGACTGTATGTGTCATGTATCTTTCTGAATTCACCCGGATATAATTATTTATGCACTTATACAAAAGCCATAAATGTGACTAGTCTGTAGAAAAGTACCCTTGTAGCTTGTTGGACTAGTCTCTACTCAACAACACTCCATATGCTTCTGGAATGTCCACAATCACTATGTTGATACATTGGTGGACTCGCCCATCGGATGATAAATGGATGATCACATCTCTGAGTTCACCAATTGCATGGACATGAGTTATGTCCAGCTGAATAATTTGTGCATCTATTTTGTCCCATTTTGTGTTGATTTTCTTGCAACATGTAATGGAATTACATTCACCGATATACTAGAATCAACCAAGCAATTGTGTACATTAAAATTAAATATTTCAAATGTTGACAGAAAAGGAGGGCAGAGAGTATTTGCAATTTTGCATCCATTTTTAAAGCATTAAGTACAGATTCAAGGGAACCAAAAGGCGTACCATATCCCTTGTCTGAAGAGACATCATTACCTGTGGTGGAATACCCAAGTGCTCGTAAGAGGATGTACTGCTGTCTCATGATATTTTTTAACTCAAATATTGAAATATACGCACAAACCTTATTCATGTCATCAACTATGTTGTAATCCATAACGGGAAGAATGGCCAAAATTTCTAGGAGCATGACTTGGTTTCCAACTTCCGAAGTGATGGTTTTGTCCTTACTGCTTAGAAGTACTTTTTGTTGAGACTTCTTTCCCAGACTTTCCCTGAGTGTTCTTTGCTCAGCTGACAAGTGGACTAATTTTCCTCAACAAATTTTCCTTAAGTTTCTTCTTCGTCAACTCTATTGTAGTGGTCGACCCTTGGCTTCTCAGATTATACTAGTTGATCTTCTTCTAGGTTGGACCATCACTCGTAGGTTGCTTGTTGGCGGTACTCTTTTGGGCTATGAGTACGCAATCGAACATGTTTACCGCATGCCCGACACTTAGAGTCTCTTCGCTTGCATCAGCTTCTTCCTTTTATTTTGCAGGCTCAGTCTACTCCTCATCCATTACCGCATCCACAAGATGCATAGAAAGCATGCTCATGGCTTGATTCCACTATGGGAACATTTTCTCTTGACAGTATTCTTGATGATACGAACAATATTGATCTGTGCCCAATTTTTCAATATTCAACACAACATTGAAGCTCTACGCAGACTTTTCCTGTTGGCTACCACTGCTACCCGAGTTTGTAGTCCTTCTAAATAGGTTGAATCTAGGAGGCTTACTACTCACAGTGGTCTCTCTTGACCTTTGCTTCAGCTATGCCAACTCATTTAACAAAGTCTTGACAGTACGGGTCATGCTCTCAAGATCAACAATTTCTTTCTCTTTGGCCTTGCTCACGGAGGCATGAGACCTTTTACCCGTGTCTTTGGAGTCTTTTGTTGGTTCATCATCCATGATGACTCTAATTGCATGCAAGTCCTTCTCAACCGCAATAGCCTCTTCATAATTTTCCATTAATGTTTGTTTCACAGTTCATTTCAAAAATTATGCAATGCTTCCTTGCAAGGCATAAATGTAGTAATCTATTGTGATGGAGTCATGGGGTTTCGTATTTTCGAGAAATTTATTCAAGATGCGATTGAACCTATGATTGAAGTCTTTCACTTTCTCCTTTTTCTCCATGTTGAGATAACCCAGCTCTTCCAATAACATGGCGGGGGTCTTATCATCAACAAAATTATCAAGGAATATTTTCTTAAACCCCCTCCAATTCTGAATGGAGTTCAGAGGAAGGTTGTGATACCATACAACTGCTCTACCATCCAACGTATATGGAAAAATTCTACATGCAAAATCATTGCAATGTACCTCAAGTGTCTGCAAATGTAGGTAAAAGTTGTCCGGACGGTCTTTAGCGTTCACTGTTTTATCGGGGTCATACTTCATTAAGAGCTTATCTAAATGCTTTGGCATATTTGGTAAAACTCCCAGAAGTGCAAGTTGGCCTTGAGTCATCCAATCCAAATCTTGGTCCGCCATGTCTTCTTCTTCGCTCTCCTCCTCTTCTTTGTCAGAATCTGATGGCTTTTCTTCCTCTTCCTCTTCTCTTCCTGACCCGCAGAAAGTTATGTCTGAGAGTACATCATTATCTTCGTCACCACCGTGAAAGAGTGGAAGCTCTTCTACATTTTCCACAGAGTCTGCTCATTCTTCAAGGGTGGCAAGAACCAAACCTTCAAGAGTAGAAACCACTATCACTGTGGGGGTGGTTTTTTTCTTCTTCAGAGAATATGGAAGACTGAGTACTCCCGAGATTAATCCAACAAATTTTGCAAACTAATGGGTTATAGGACGGATGGCTCGAATCTAATCATATGGGATTTCACAAGTTCGTTCAGGCTTGGGCTAAGAAGAGTCACCAAATTTAGAAATGTGAGTAGGGAGATGTAATGAACGTTGTTGACTTGACCAGAAAATGAGATGTTGGGGTTGGTGGGGTTATCAACCATAAAACATTGGTTGCCCTCCTAGCGCCATAAATGTTGACAATGTTGGACCCGCCAACATTCAAGGGATCTCCCCGATGTGAAGTCCCAATTAGACCTCACACCGTTTGGTGTAGGAGTCCCATCCGGTATAAAGACCCGGTTGTTGAATCCTTAAAGATTTTCCTTGGCTCTAACTGTTAGCAAGAGAGAGGGATGCAATAGTGTCTTCGAAAAACAAGAAGGTGTGTGTAGTGAGTGTTTAGTTGCAAATGTGTCAAGGTTCTTCTAGTATGGAGAGGGGAGAAAAAATGAGCCTTTAGGTGAGAGGTAATAGTACCACCCAAGAAGAGACACACATGAACCAGAAGGATCCTTCTAACATCCAATGGAATAATACAGAGCGGATGCGATAGTCGTTACAACCAAACAAATGAAGAAAGATTTGTCTAATGTCTTGCAGAATAGTCCACAAAGATGGGACAACAATAACAACCATTACAATGCATTCTCAATAAGATAAGTACTAAAATAACCGAAATAGTTCAATTATCTTAGCACATGTGAAAGCAAACATGAAATACAAACATCTGCAAAATAGTCTTACAAACTTTCATAATCCATACATGAAGAACATGATGGCCTTGAAGGCTTCTGTTATTAAGAAAAAGTTCTGAGACACATGTTTACAATTTACATAACTAGCTCTAGTAGTGGAGCATTGGAGCCACTCCTTGCTCCTCAAAGAACTAACATATCTCTCTAATGCCTTGTAAGAGGAGCCGAGGTGAAAAGTCATTTGCTCATACAATGAGGGAGTATATATAACCAAGGGTGACTCTTTGACTACCCTCATGATTATTTGACTTCCTACGACTTTTCAACTTAGATGACTCTTTACATTCCATGTGTGTCTTTTGGACTTCCACTTTACAATATACATGATCCACAATAGTGATGTGGCATATGACCACTCATGACATGACATGACACTGCTGACATGGACTGCTTGATGATGTGGCAATGTCAAGTCACTGTTGCTGCTAAGTGTTGGATGTCTTCTTGAAGATATTTTCTCTTCACCTCTACATGGCTTTGTGATGCAGAATCTTCAATGATCTCCAGTCTTGGACAATGGTCGCAAACTAGTGTCCCTTCGCTTTCTCTTGATCGATCAACTTGTAAGTTCAGCTACAAGAGAGTTTTTAAGCATGCTTCCCTCCTTTTCCTTCTCCATCATCTTGCCATGACATGATAGGGTACATGTTCTTGCAATTCACTCATGACGAAACGACATCAATCCGAAAACCCCCTAATCTAAGATGATGCATTCTGATCCACCAACTGAGCCCGGAACAAGTGACAAACTCGGAAGCGGGACTCAGTGACTGTGCAGTGTGCAATTCCAACAACCAGGGGAAAAGATTGAGCTCTGAAACTACTCAATGTGCAGTTCAGGCAGGTCTGAGGGACAAGACTGCGCAATTTTCCGGAGCCAGTGGGACAGGCTAAGGGAATGGACATTAGGAGAGCTACTGTGCATTTTTAAGAGTCAAGGGAGGTTGGGCTATTGTGCAGTTGCATATTTCAAGGGCTCATGGAATCAGCTTGGGGCTTGAGGAAGCGAAGTGCACAATTTAAGCTGGGTTGGGGATATGACTATGCAATTCTGAAGGTCAAGGTCATTTCTTGGGCACAATAACTATGCAGTGCAACAGTCCTAGGAGGCAAGAACTGCGCATTGCGTAGGTCCAGGCAGCAAGGTCACATCTAGAGGGTTGCGACTACGTAGTGTGCAACTTAGGAGAGGCCCGGAGAGGGTTGGTTGCTTGGTCGGGAAGTTTTTCCGAAATGGCTAAGTGTGGGATCGGTGAGATAGGTGTGAACGGTGATGAACTTTGATTGTGATCACACACTTAGAATACTTTAGCGACACAACAACATAAATCACCCGAACACATGAACAAAGCATTTCCCTTCATGCGATAGCTTTACGACAAGTAAAACACTTAAGATAGACTTTGGGACGACCGTGACAACACTTGTGTGACAATGCTCAGAACTTTGTGAATGAGTGCGACAGATGTTTACATAAAGACGACAGTTTACCCAACATGCAAAAAGGAATAAAACACTACAAGAAAGTCCATGAAATAAGCTTTATTGTTTGCGACAACAATGTACAATACCAAGGAAGGCTTTGAAATTGAGTGTAAGCCAAAATTTTGGAGGGTGTTGCAACAACTACCACACGACCATAGCATGCTTCTACTAATTTTATATTCAAAGTCATTACTTATCTATCTTTTTTTGATATCGATCGTAAACCATATTTTAACAATGGGATGAAAAATTGGAAAAATATATAATTTTATTTATTTGTTGTTTTTTCTGTTGCAATTCCTTAAAATTCTTTTGGCCTTACTCTATCTGATTTTTTGGAAAGAAAACAATTAAAACATATAACAAGTTTCCACTACTTGTTTGTCGTTATTGTTATTTAAAGATATTTAAAACAATTTTTTTATATTTTTGTTAATCTCATAAATTCTCAAAATCTTACGAGAAGAGTCCCTAAAGCTAATCCACTTAGTGACATACTTGCAATTCAATCTTGGTTAAAATTCATCAACAAACTACAATATTGTAAATTATAATCACTTAAATAAATTCAACAATCTTTGCAATCCAATCTTGATTAAAATTCATCAACAAATTACAATATCATAAATTATAATCACATAAATAAATTTAACAATCTTAGAAATCTATATAACACTTAAATTATGTATACACCAAATAAGATATAATTTAACATTAATTATATTTAAAAATATAAATGTGAAAATGATAACTTATTATCCTACTTTATTTATATTTATGTTTTAAATGTTTAATCATAACTGCTTTCTTAATTAGCATCCTTTAACATTAAATGAATTATAATTATAAACTAATTTAATAAATTGAATTGGTTTAAACCTTTTGAATCACTGTTATAAATGAGTAAAATAACAAATTCAACCTCACAAAAGTTTGAACTTCAAAATTCCAATCAAAGATAAAACTTAAAAAGCCTAACGGTAACCCCAAAAACACCTACGCTACCCATGACTCGGTTCTATCTATTTATCATTATTTGTACCAATCGTCTGATTCAACTCTTTGTTTACGAACTGATTCTGAATGTCTTAGGTATCCTGCTGTTTCGAGCGCACTCATGTTTGAGAGGCTCGTTTGTCGCTTATCGACTTATCTAATCGATCTGTTTACTTTTAAAATTTAATCTCCAACATTGTGATATTTAAAAAGCTCTATGATCTCTTTTCTGTGTATGAATCTTATCTGTATATTTTTAAAATTCAATTTTGAAAGATTATAGTATTTGAAAAGCTAAGTGAACATATGTTTGTTTGGGGGTAATTTATGGTTGTGACTGAACCGAAGTTTTGGGTTCAAATGAGTAGTCTTGAATTCAAATCTCGGGCTATCCCTAGATTGGGATGAGTAGTTAAACATGATGAAAGTGTAGTCCTACCAAACTTAAAAAAAACAAAACACATGATTTCAAATCTTAAACAACTAAATAAACATATAGAATAATCTTAAAAAATTGACAAAATGCCAAAAACATAAACTTTATATACCAAAATGAAAAAATGCCATAAATATATAGAACTTTAGCTTCATATGTAGACTTTAGGGTGCAACGTGACCATGCCGAAGAGCCACTGAAGGTTGGAATACATAACATCTAGAGGTGATGTTATGATTACTGAACTATGGTGCACCATTCCTAAAAATATGGAACTTACTGAGGCAACTGGAAACTGATATGTAGCAACTACTATCGATTGGCAATATCTGCGTGTGAGATCTTTTGTGTGTCTTAGTGGGGCAAGTACATCTATTGTTGAGTTACGTGACGTTATATATATCTCTGGTTTGATGTTTTGGGAACATATATGATTGTGTGTGCATTGAAATTGCTACAGTGAAAACCTTGTAAACCTTGTAATTTATAGATCTTTTTCTCAGTAATGTGGAAAGTAAAAAAACAAGAAGAAAAATTTTGATTTTTACTATCATTTTAAGATTTTTTGAAATGAACAAAAATAGAAGCGGAGAAATTGTCTTGATAATTAAAAGTCTTTAAAATTTGGATAAAAAAATTCAAAAAATCTTGCAATAAATATGTTTGAATCATATTTTTTATGGTAGAAATAGATTCAGCACCATCAAAAACTTCTAGAGCACCCAAAATCTTTAAAAATCCTTGTGAAATTTTATCAAATCTTATCAGAATTTCTATGATTTTCAAAAAAAAAAAAGTCTGTTTAGACTACTTAACGTAACCCTTTTGCAATTCATATAGTTTGCAACAATCATCCCATAAAAGGCTATAAATGATCTATTTATTGCTGTGGTATGCAGTTGATCCAGATGAGGTAAATGCCTTAGCACAATTAATGACATGGAAAACTGTTGTAGCTAACATACCATATGGAGGAGCAAAGAGTGGTATTGGTTGCGACCCACGGAGTTTGAAGCATCAATGAGTTAGAGATGCTTACTCGTATTTTTACTTCGAAGATCTCTGACCTGATTGGAATCCATATACATGTTCCTGCATTAACATGGGAACTAATTCACAGGTCTTTTCCATGATTTCTATGGAAAGAATTAGAATTTTGTGGAAAAAGTTTTTTAGGTTCGGGATTCAATTCATTTTGTCTTCGTTATCCACTATGCTTACACAGTTGATGTGAACAAACAAAGCCCTGAATATTAGATAAATATTCCAAATTCCATGGATACTCATCTGCAATTGTTACTGGAAAACCTGTTGGAAGTATATAGAACTTTATTCCAAAATACCTGACCAACCTCTTGACTGTGTTATAATTTACATAGCTTTCTGATGTTGAATTTTTTTTTTTGTGATGGGTAGGATCTAAGTGGATCCATTGGCAGGAATGCTGCAACAGATAAATGGGTTATGTTTGCAATAGAAGCTTTGTTGGCTGAGTATCGTAAAAGCATCTTAGATCAACGTTGTGTAATCCAGGTAGATTGTTTTTCTCTTCAGCCTTTCTTGTGAATGTAAGTTTAACCACGTTAGAAAACCATTTTGCTTACCTTGCTTTGAATTTACTGCTTGCAATAATTGCATCGTAAAACTCATTACCATACTTTTGCTTTCCTCAAAGGATCGTAAAACTCATTACCATACTTTTGCCTTCCTCAAAGGATATTTATGGACACTATATGACATGAAATTGGCTGGGTAAATATGGCAATAAAATCAATTCGAATTTTATTATTTTTATCTTCATTGTATTGGGGGATTGGAACCATTATAGACTGAAATGCATCATTCTTGAATCAAAGCCTCTATCCTTTTTAGAGTTTGGAAATGTCAGTTCCTAGGTAGCCGAAGTTATCCATGAAAAGGGTAGAAAAATTGTAGCAGTGAGATATTCTAGAAGCTATAAAGAGCAGCAATCCAGCTTACATGAAGCACACAAAGACAAATGGTGTTGTTAAAGGAGTTGAAGCAGCAAATTCAGTTGATCCCAAAGCCCTATTACTTGAAGACTGTGACGTGCTCATCCCTGCTGCTTTAGGTGGTGTTCTGAATAGGTCAATATCCATCCAGCTTAAGTTTCATGGGACTATCTGGCATTTGGAAGTTCATAGGGTTTTGAAAGTGCATTTTATTCAATTGACAATGTAGCATAAATCTTGCAAGAATCTATTGGGCATAGGTGAGGCTTGTATGTAACTTCACATTAGTAAAGCATGTTTGTTAAGCATGATTGTTTCTGTTGAAATACATAAATGAAAGGAAAATTACAGAGGATACAAATTATTTTTCTACTTTACCAGCCATGATAAGGTACAAGGATTGAAGAATGAGTAAGTGTCCGATCACACTGATGAGTTAGTGGTTGCTAGAAAAGCTTCCATGGCAACTGTACCAAACAATTTCCAGTTTGAATCTTTAAGATGTTCAATAAAAGAGAGAACAATGATCATGCCTGAGGCTACGTTTCAACCACAATCCAGGCAAGGAATACCCCCACTTTTATAATTTCCTTCAGCTTTGACCTTTTACTTAAACCATAACGAGAAATCCCGATTCTTTAAATTCAGGCAATTATTGACCAGGCCCACCAAATGAGTCCAACCACACATACTAGATGGAAAAGGCATGCATTATAAAGCCTATAATCTGTGGGGTCATACTGATACACAATATCTATATCCAAAACTGTTCCAAACTGATTACTTTAATCATCAGAATATATTAGCTTATGGTTTCACTCATTGCGGGTCACAATGTGATTCAGGGCTCCCTTCAAATCACCCTCCCCAAAAGAACCAAACAAAATTGCTCAAGGAAATATGGCACGGGTTTCCCTGTCAACTGACTGGGATGTTGCAGACATCATTATCCCTTTCCATCCAAAATCTGCAAAGATTAAAGTAACCTAAAAATCATGCTAAGTTCCTGGCTTGTCCATGATGTTAAATCTTTCAACATGCAACTATAAGAGAATAGACCGGAACACAAAGAGGATAACTCACAACTAAAGTCCTTAACTAAAATGCACCAAAATGCCAGACCCGATCATTCTAGAAAATACCCGGCGATCAATAGAAATTTAACACATAAAGCTGTATGTGGAGTTAATAGGATCTTTTCCGCGGCCGGCCTTCACCGAAGGCATGGGCAGGTTCAGACGATATGGAACTATATCGTAGGGGTATTGTCATCAGTTTGTCGCCCCACTTCATACCTACCATCTTTGCGCTCCTGGAAGAGCGTGGAAAACTGCTATCTCAAAAATCTGCAATCCCAGTGTTCAGAAGCTGAAATCCTTGACTGATTCTGCATCTCCAAATCTACCCTGATGATTCAAATGATTATTTGAGGACTGCCAATGGAGATTTCGGCGATTCATGGTCTGCCAGATTCCAGACGGATATGGGGGGAATTGAGTGCCCCTTATACAATGTATGCTTGAAGTACCCAATCCAATCCATGAAGAGAAGGCCCTTCAAAGCCTTATTGGCTACAACGCCCAGCCAGCAGAGAGTTCTATGGTGATGGGATCCATGAATGTGCCACAAATCATTTCAGGGGAAATAACGTACATCGAAAACCTTCAAACCACCAGCGAAAGTACTTCTTGAATCCAGACCATACATAAACACCTAAAATAACCATTATTTGACTACTTAAATCCAAACCATCTATTGATGAACAGCTAAAACGACCATTATCTAACTACTTCTCGCATTAAAACCATCAGCCCATAAACAGCTAAAACAACCATTATTTAACTACCTCTTAAATCCAAACCATCAATCCAGTAACAGCTAAAACAACTATTATTTGCAGAAAAATAAGTAGAGAATCGACATAACAAACACGAAAATTCACCAGTATGTCCCAGCACAAAAAGTGTCCAAAACATGGTCCCCTGAGCAACCCAAGAAATGGGCCAAAACACCCAAATGTTAAAATCACTAGCTGCAGTGGCCAGCCCAATTACAACAACTATATCCCTCATCAAGATATCTCATATACTTCCAAGGATCCTTCACCCAACAATGCTTCCGAATGGCTCCTCGAATGTGTGCCAAGGTGAACGGACGAGAAACGCTCAAATCAAAGCCCGCTTCATCATTCTGTTATCTGAAACCTAAGTAGGCCTGAGAGGCACTGCAACACCAGTCTCGCCTCCTAGCCTTGGTCCTCTGCTCAAGGGACCGTTACGGAGAGCACCAACAACCTTATGCTTAGGAAAGGATCACCCCAGATACAATGAGGGCAATGATCTCAGCTCCACAATAGCAGGGACATCTGCTTGAGCCTTAGGAACCATGGGCTTGTGTTTTGCGCCCATTTGAAGAGAAGACATCGTTTTCAAAACACAAGAATCAGATAATACTGAAAGCGCCATTACTGCAATGGATAATTAATTATTTCTTGCCTGTGGATGAATTGGGTTATCTTGCTTTCAGATAAAAAAAAATGGTACCGATATCAAAATCCAACCAAAGCACAAGTACCATGCAATAAATTGGGCTCAAGCTACAGTTTTCCAATTAGCTGTGTTCGGTTCCATATGCACGGAACCGATCAGAGTTAACACGGTCCTTTGCATCAGACGATTTCGAAGTTTCCGCTTTAGATCATGAACTGTGAAACGTGCCAAGCGCCTCCTCGAAAAGCTGCCAGCTGGTCAGCAATGTATCTTGCTCGAGTTGGGTAAACATTGACCCTTGGGGGACACATTGTAACCGGGCGTCGCCAATTGCTTCTGCTCCTCAACTTCTTCCACGCGACCACGACCTAACTGTTAGGTGCCCCTGCTCTTCCCCTATCTGCTCTGTGTTCACGCAAAACAAAGCCAGCCCCGCGGAAGGCGTCCTGCGATAATTTTTGGGCATATCTATCATTTCCCCTGCACCCCAATGGGAACTCTATCTTGGAGTATTCGTGATAGTCCTGCGGGGATCCTCCTGCGGCTGTGCCTGTGGCCGCAATTCTGCATAAATTACACTTAACGTAGGATTTTATGATGGAGAGGGATTCGACCCTTCGACTTACGGTAAACACGAGGCGCGTGAAGCCGAGCGCGAAGCTGAGAGTGAAAAAAGAAAGAAACAAAATGAGCCTTGCGATAAACACGACGCGCGTGGAGCCGAGGGTGAAAAAAGAGAAACAAAATGAGCGTGAATCTAATACAGAAAGAAAGAAGAAAGAAAGGGCATAGACCGGGAGTGTTTTTTTTTTTTTTAAATTCATGGAAATTCAGGTCATATTTTGAAAAAATCTGGTAAAGGTTTTTGTAGATATAAGTTACAATTGTTAAGTTTTAAAATTATAAGTGAGAGGCAATTGTTAAATTTTAAAATTGTAACTGTCTTAGAAATTTTTGGATCCTAAATTTATTTCCAATATCAAAAACATAATTCAAACACGGCCTTTACAAAAATTTTGAATATTTTTACCCAGACTCACAACTTTTCGCGGGACAATTTTTCCACCTCCATAGAAGACTATTCTGAAAGAAAAGAAAAGCACAGGAAACCCGGGAAACGTCAAAGGAAAATCCAGACAAGACCAATCCCCATGCCTAAGATATGAGCTTCAGTATGAAGCTATGGAGGTTCGCAGGTGGGCATGAGGGGTACCATTAGGCTTGGAATTTCAAATCCTTTTTGCCCATCAAACAAAAATTTCATGACGTTTTTACATTTTCGATGCCCTTCATTTTACATTCTAAGTAAATTTATAAATGTCAACCTCCCTAATTAGACAACCACTTTCCAAACTGTTTCATAGAGTGCAGGATGCCAACTAAAAACTGCAACCTCTACCAACAAAAAACTACAACCTCTACCAACAAAAAACTACAAACTCTACTCAGTTAAGAGAAATACCTCGTTTCCACTAATGTTAAGTGCAATGGATATTCCCCTGCACAGACATTGGAGAAATTAAATAAATGGATATAAAGGAGTTATCAATTTCTATAGCTTTGAAACTCCAATGTAAGTCTATTCTAGTTTTAGGGTAAGGAAAAGCCTCGAGTTTTAGGGTAAGGAAAGCTTTCTTCAAAAACCATTGGAACTTAACCCAATGACTACATAATTATCAATTGCCAAATATTTATTTCAGTTCTGAAGTATCATCAACCTAAAGCTTTACAAGTCCAAAATAAAAACTAATACCTTTGACCTTTAATCAGTTTACAGTAGAGAGTTATGCCCAAAATTTTCTCTCCAGTCCAACTTGAAAGAACAATGAATCATATCAACTTAAAGTTTAACGAGTCCAGAATAAAAGCTAATGTCTTTCTTTAACCATTGAACATAGACAATTATGCCCAAAATTTTCTCTCCAAGTGAAAGAAAAATGAATCATTTATGCGGAACTGTGAAATGATAATCAAAAATATATTTAACGATAATCGAACATGTATCTAACTGCGTATTCATGTTATATCCGAAATAATGGCAGAGACTTTGAGAAATCAAGCATTCAGTGTAGGGAAATACACATTAATAGTCTAGCGAATAAAAGAGAAGTCAAACATTCCAAAGAATTATGTAGAATAGAAATCAAATAGTTAAGGAAAATACTCATCGAACACACATGGGATTGGTGAATTCTTTGGTGAATTCTTATAACTTCCCTATTGAGGAGAAAATTAGAAGTCCCACTTTAGCATCGCACCGAGAGCTCATAAGCTTTCTGTAGCCCATTCCTGCTCAAGGAGGCAAGGATGCATAGAAGGATAGAATTGTGAACTTACTATTTCCGTGCGCATTCCAGATCTAATGGAAACCCAAGATTGAATGGAAACTCAATATTTGTTGATAACTAAACAAGCTTGTGAACCCCAAAAGTTCAGAATGAGAATCTGATAACAAAAAGGGAAAAATAATACTAATTACAAACGTATACCAACCATCCCCGTTCATAGGGGTTCTGGTATCCTAATAAATAGGAGCATAAATACAGTGTTAAAACTCTCACCAATCTATTGACATAAAGTTAATGTAATGTACTATAATTTATACGTATAGTTGAATGAGGTATTATAATATTCATAATATTCTACTGTAGGCTATCCTTACTTACGCTTAAGGTACTACAGATTTTGACGATTTAACTTTAAAATTGGAAAGCATTTTTACAGTTTACTTATTATAACACCGGTGAAAAATTTTCAACAACGTTCTAAAATACGTCTTGTGACACGTCAAATTCCAAGCCTAGGTACGACCATAGCTACCTCAGCAGATTCTTCTTGTTCTTAACCACCACACGAAATAGACCGCCCCATCAGAGGTAAGATGCGTTGGTGTAATGCCTTATGACGTACTTAATAATTATACCTTATTCCTTTAATTTACAATGTAGCTTGAATGGAACTAATAACACTCTCAAACTTTAAAATGCATGGAAGATTTTTGTTTTTATTCACACATTATTTCACATCGTTTTCAAGTTTCATCGTTTTCAAGTTTGCAGAGTTGTTTTAGGAGTAGTTTAATTAGTCGACGTTTCACCCTTTGAATTGTGTCCTTCCCCCGCGGGTGAACATCCACCATCATCCATGGATGTTTCACACCATCCACTATCATCCATGGATCCATTGAATTCAGCGCCATTAATTCAATTTCAAGTAGTGGTGGGATTTGAAATTTGAATCTCGTGATTCCCACTACCTACTACACCATCTTGTATGTTCCATGTTAAGGTTGTGGCTGCAGGTGTTCTGTTGCAGGTAGGCGAGGATACAGTGTTGTAACGCCCAATGTAGATTTTTCAGTAGGCTCAATTCGAGCAATCATAAGGAATTATCTATTATGATGGAAGAGAATGAGCATTCTCATATGAACGGAAAACAAACAGAGGATAAAGCTTTTAATTGAGTATTCTTCCCTTAATCCTTCCCATCCACGACCGAACTTTGATTGGTTCTGTAAATAGAAATTACTCAGTGTGCTTAGAATTGGCAGAGTTTTGTTTTTTGATATATGATCTTTTTCTGTTGGGAATAACAACTAAATGTGAAGCTTGAATTTGTAGAATTTTGATATCTATTGGTCTTTTTTTATTGCATTGCATAAATAAAAAACGTAATTTTACTTTACAGAATTGGTTGTAGATTTGGCTAATCTTTTTTAGCATTTGTTGGACACCTAATCCTCTAAGGGTTGGTGTGGTATGTAAGCAGTGAAAGGGAGTCCAAGAGACCTTGGAATATGGAATCCAAGGTCATGTAAAATATATTATAAATGTACATCATGTGAATAATAATGAATCATGTGATTATCTTTCCTGTTTGTTGTTCACATTCCATGTGTGTTTAACATGGTATAAGAGCAGGTGTATTCCCACCTTGCCCAAATTTGAGCCACTGGTTTTGTGGTCTCTCTCTTTGTATGTCAATTATGCCTTCCTGTTGCCTTCCTACGTGTCAGAATTACCATTACTATTCTTTTTGCATGTTGTCCCATTGACCTCTCAGTGAGATTCATGTTAGGTTCTCTACCCCCTTGCTTCTCTGTGCTACTGTGTCGTAACTCCTATGTTGTGTGTTGAACCATTTGCATTGCTTCCTCTGCATTGAAAAGAGTGTTACTTCTTGGGTATGATTCACTACTCAACGCTCTCCTCACCTTGACTCTTCATAACATATCTATCGTTATATCGCTGCTACATATATGAATCCAACAGATGTTGAAGGAAAACAAGAATTATAGATGTTATCGAAGGTGTCACAACAAAAAATGTCCTCCATTCGTTTCCAATTCTTTCCCTCTTGGACGGAAAAATTTCATCTTGAAAAATAAAAAGCATTCCCTTTTCCCGTCATTTCTGCTTGCGCTCCATCTGTGACTATTTGCCTTCTCTTCGAGAGAAGGGCAGATATTCTCTCTTCTATATCAGAGAGCCCTCAACTCTTCTCTCACTTATAATATTGTCCAACGGTAATCAGGTGCTCAGAATTATGCTCAAAAATCAAAGTGTTAGAATCTTCTCAAACTCAGCTTTAGATTGAAGAGCTTGTCATTCTGAATCCAACGGCACGAGCAGCACTCAAATTTGAGTTCGTATGCAAAGGTTAGAGCAAGTCAAAGTTCAAGGTTGACTTGCCTACATGGCAGGATTAGGATGATGTGGCAAGTCTTCAGCGGATAAGGAGGCGCCAAGTGGGAACCTTCCATTGGTCCTCACAAATTGCATATTGCAATGGTAAGTGTTTCGGTGTTACAAATCGACCCTCGGCAGGTTCAGGGTTGCGATGCGATGAGGCAATCACAAATCGCAATCGCAATCGATGAAGGGGAGAACAGAACAGCTTATCGGCCCCGGCCCTGGCAAGGTTGAAGTTGTGATGCGATGCAATCGCATATCGCAATCACATCGGCAACAAGAATCGACCCCGGCGTAGTGGAGTTCCAATTGCGATAGACCCTGGACGCGATAGGTTTATATGCCACAGTTTAATACCTTGGCGGGTCCGTGAAATCGCAATCGCAGTGTTCTGTCGGGTAAACAAGACCTTCGCCCACAACCAATTTCCGATTGTGATGAGCGGGAGGTTCTAGAAGCGGGAATTTGATAAGTTGCGGTTCATTATCCCAACGGGTCTGCAATATCGCATCACAACGTTTGTTGTGTTAAGAGCCCGCAACACTGCCGATTGTGATTGCGATAAGGTCGACATAATATAGCCCGCCAAATGGCGAATTTCACGCTTCCTTAGCAGATTTTGGAGCGGAAAAAGGATTTTTGGTCGGTTTTGGAGAATTTTGTGGAATAAATAGTGGAGGAACTGGGAGAAGTCATAACTCCTTCAATTCTTATCCAGATGAGATGCAAAAATAGTTAATTCTAGCATTTTTTGGTATTTTGAACTCATTGAGACATGTTTTAGAGGCATCTGAGCATTGTAAACGCACTTTTGATGTAATTTGAGCATAATAGAGAGGCCCACGCGATTGGAAGTTGAACCAAGGAGACGTAGCCCAGGAGGGGTGAACTCCTTTATCATGTGCTTATTGTGTGTTGTATATTGATGTTGTTTAGCATATGTTTTTATGTTAGATTGTTTATAACATTTACATAAAAAACTCTCATGGGAATCTGTTAATTGCAAAAGTTTTTGAATCCTTAAGCACTTGAAAAGAAAATGATAAGCATCTTAGGTTTATTTTTGAATGGGGAATTAGCACAACATTGCTAATCTGCTCCAATTCAGATCAAGTTGGTATTAGAGCACTGATTTTGCTTACTAGATTTTCTTTGTGAAATAAGGATTTAATTTTTTGCAAGTTTATGTCATGTTCACAAGGTTAAAGCTCAAAAGAGGTGAAGGAAAGTTGGTTGAAAGCCCTGAAATTTGGTCAAAGGGAAGAAGAGCAAGGCTGCCAAAATCTTCTACACCAGTTCAGCCTTAAGGTACAGAAGCTGCAGTTGAGATTCCAACACCAATACAGCCTCAAGTTGTAGTTGAGTCTTCAGATGCCATGTTTCATGAAGGAGAATCTATCATGACATTAGATGAGAAGATCTTCGGAAATACTTTCTTTGATATGACAGGGATGGTTAAGGTCCTCTATGAAGAGAGGAACAATAGACTCCGAGGAGAAAGTTCCAAGCCTCCTAATGAAAAAGGCTCTTCAGGAGGACGTAATGGAAAATAAGATAAAGGAAAAGGAAATAATGGGAATGGAGACAAGCCTCCACCATCTCCACCATCTTCTTCATCTCCTTCTTCGAAAGCCTCTTCACACTCTTCCACCAATACCACCGTTACTCATACTCATAATCATTCTTCAAAACAGGCTGGTAAATCACCTTTTCTGAAGCTTGATGTTAAATCTAGTTGCCTATGTACAATGGAGAAGCTAATGCAGAGAAGTTGGATAACTGGATTCATCAGTTGGAGGTGTATTCTAGAATTCAGAACCTTCAAGAGGATGATAACAAGTTTTAGTTGGATTCATTGAGAATGGAGGGTGCAACACTTGTATTGTGGGAATCAAGGACTCAAGACAAGATTAAAAAACATGGGAAGATCTCTATTACTTGGTCTAATTTCATTGCTGCTATAAAAAGGCAGTTCTACCCTTTAGCTCATATGAAAAAAGCCATTATGAATTGGAAAAATTTCAGATAGTTGAAAGGTCAAAATGTGCAAGAGTATACTCAAGAGTTTAAGAGAAGGGCTCTTATGCTAGGAGTAGACTTATAGTCACAAGGTACCTTACTAAAATACATAGGAGGGTTGCATAGCTATCTTCGACATACTATTCTTATGTTCAGTTCCATGAATCTTGATGAGGTCTGTGTTCAAGCTACACACCTCAAAGCAAGAGGGAAATATGTATTGGAAGAAGGTAAGAATAAGCCATTTCAGAGTGGTGAAAAAGGGAAGAAGTTTAAAGGAAAGCAGAAGAAAAATGCTTCTGTTAAGAAAGAAGGGAAGAGACCCATGTGCAAGAATTGTTCCAAGGAGGGACATGATGAAGCACATTGTTGGAAGCTTCATCCAGAATTACGACCAAAGAAATTTAACAATAAAGGGAAACAGAAGACCAATGTTGTTGCACAACAAGACTTGGGTTCAGACTCAAGGGATGAAACAAAAATCGCAGCCACAGTCACCAAAGGAAAATTCGTGGCAAAAGCAAGCAAAGAGGTCAGCAAAGAGGCAGCCGTAGCAAGTACCAACGCAACAAATAATACCCACAACGTTTCAAATGAGGAAAACCGAATAGAGCTATTCCATATCCGAGTCATTTCCAAACATATGAAAATCGATATGTTGTTTGATAGTGGATCGTATGCCAACTTAATTTCTGTGGATTTGGTTAAGAAAATGAATCTAGAAATCGTGCCCATCACAAACCGTATCCATTGGGATGGATAACCAAGGATGCTAATTTACAGGTCACATGGAAATGTATTTTTAGGTTTGCAATCATCGCTAATTTCATTGATGAAGTTGAATTAGACGTTGTGCCATTGGATATCTCAGGAATTGTGTTGGGAAGTCTATATTTGTATAATAGGAAGGTGGTTTTCCACATATTTGAGAACAAATACCATTTGTTCAAAAACAGGGTGGAGTACATTGTAAGAGCCCATCGCAAGAAACTTAATATGTCTTTGGCAAGCGCAGGTGAAATGAAACGATTGGTTAATTCCAGCAAGAGCCTCGTGCTCCTCATGATCAAGCAGAAAAATGACACGGAGCAAGAATCCTTTGCAGGCTATGATGTAAAGTTGAAAGTTGAATTGGTTGATGTGGTCAATCAATATGGAGACATGTTTCAAGAACCAAAGGGATTGCCACCAAAAAGAGGAATTCAACATGAAATTCAGCTACAACAGGACTGTCCACTCCCAAACATTGGTATGTATCGAATGTCAATTCTAGAAAGTTTAGAAATTAAAAAACAAGTCCAAGAATTGTTAGATAAATGAGTGATTCATCCTTCTACTTCTCCATGTGGTTCATCAATTGTATTGGTATCCAAGAAAGATGGAACTTGGCGCATGTTTGTAGATTATCGAGCTTTAAATAATATCACAATAAAGAATCGATACCCACTACCCAAAATAGATGATTTGGTAGATCAGTTAAAAAATGAAAAGTATTTTACTAAATTAGACTTGAGAAGTGGATATCATCAAGTAATAATAATTGAGGACATGTGGAAGACTACTTTTAAAACCGAACATGGATTGTTTGAGTCGTTGGTTATGCCTTTCTGTCTTTGCAATGCTCCAACTACATTCATGAGAGTTATGAATGATGTTTTAAGATCCTTTCTTGATGAATTTGTAATTGTCTATTTTGATGATATTTTGATATTCGGCAAATAACGAGAAGAGCATGTCAAGCATGTTAGGAAAGTGTTGGATGTCTTGAGAAAAGAACAATTATTTCTGAATATGTCTAAATGTGAATTCGGGAAAACTTCCTTAGTGTATTTGGGTCACATAGTTGGAGGAGGTGAGCTGAAGATTAATCCTTCTAAAGTTTCGATCATTGTGAATTGGCCAATACCCAAATCAGTCACAGAAATAATGAGTTTTTTAGGAGCAACGCAGTACTGGGGGAAGTTTATTGCCAATTTTTCCTCCATAGCAACTCCATTGACCAACGCAAAGGTTGTCTTCTAGTGGGGAGGCAAACAACAAAAAACATTTGATGCTTTGAAACAAAAGATCAGTTCAGCCCTAGTTTTGGCATTGCCGGATTTGAAACAACCATTTGAAATACAAACAGATGCAAGTGACTACGCAATGGGTGCAATTATTTTACAACATGGTAAGCCCATTTCATTTAGTTCTGAAATTTTTAATGTGTTGTTGTTAACTATCCTACGTATGATAAAGAGCTTTATGCATTGGTGCAAAGTGTGAAGAAATGTAAGCATTATTTGATGGGAAAAGAAGCCATTATTCACACTGATCATCAGCCTTTGTAATATCTGCAATCTCAAACCAAATTGCAGTAGTCAAGGCACTTTCGTTGGATGGGATTTTTACAACAATTCCACTTGGTAATCAAGTACAAGAAAGGTATATATAACAGAGTTGCTGATATGATTTCTAAACTGATTGTAAATGTAGCCATTTTACTCTAGAATAATTTTGTTTTGCCTTAAAGTTATGTTGAACAATACACATAGGATGCTGACTTTCAAGTGGTATATTTAAACTTGAGCCAAGGCCACCAAGTTGAGTAATTATACTACCATGCACATGATAACATGTTGTATCATTTGGGAAAACTTTGTGTTCCACAAGGAGAGAGAGTAAATGTCACAAGGGAAGCGCACACTTCTCTTATTGATGGACATTTCAGTGTACGTAAAACAATGGAAAATATTCAGAGGTATTCGTACTAGCATCGTATGCTTGAAGGTGTGTCACGTTTTACCAGAGGTTGTTCATTGTGTGCAGTCAGTAAGCCTAGTAATAAGAAACTAGGACTGTACACACCACTTCCAGTGCCTTCACGACCATGGGAAGTGTTTCTATGGATTTTGTAGGAGGCATTCCTTTGTCAAGCAAAGGTCATGATTATTTGTATGTAGTTTTGGATAGGTTCAACAAGATGTGCATGTTAATTCCTTGTAAAAAGAAAATTACAGCTGAACAAACAACTCAACTTTTCTTTCAAAATATATGGGTTCATTTTGGATTGCCTACTTCTATTGTAACTGATCGTGATTCTCGATTTGTTGGGAATTTTTGGTCAAGTTTATGGAACTTGATGGACACCAAATTGAAGAAAATTACAACCTTTCATCCGCAAACAAATGGTCAAATTGAAGTGATTAACATGACAGACATTCATTTGCTACGAAGATATTGTAGCAAACATCCTAAGTTGTGTGATGAACAATTGCATTATATTCAGCATGCTTACAACCGAGCAAAACACTCTTCTACTCTAACTTTGCCTTTTGAGGCATATCTTGGTTATTTTCCTAAAACACCTTTGGATTTCATCTTTGAGAAAGATGCAGTTGTAGATAGACATAGTGACATAGACAGGGCAAAGAAATTCATTGAGAAAATTCAGTTGATTCACCAAACAATTCAAGAACAACTAGAAAAAGTCAAGGCAAGTATAAGGTAAGGCATGATAAGCATCGTGTGGATCATCAATTTCAAGTAGGTGATGAATTTTGGCTATACATTAGCAAGGAAAGGCTTCAAGGTGAAGGTAAAAAGCTGAAACCAATTCGTTATGGTCCATTTAAAATTATGGAAAAGATTGGTAATAATGCTTTCAAGCTTGATTTGCCTTCATATATGCAAATCTATTTCGTTGTTAATGTTGAAAATTTGAGATTATATGAACCTCCTTTGATTGAAGATCAAGGAGAGAATGTTCAAATTCCATCTATTGAAGACTTTTCTCCAGAATACCTTGATGTGCTTCAACAAGACACTATACTTGATAGAAGGACAAGGACAACTAAAAGGGGAAATATTGATTATCTTCGGGTGGGTCTCAAAGGTACACATCCATCAAAGGCCAAATGGATTGAAGTGGGGAAGGTGAGGGAACAATACCCTCATCTATTCAATAACTGAAAGTGATCATTTTGGGGTCCAAAAGGCTTCTAGTGGGGAGGAGTGATCAGGTGCTCAAAATTATGCTCAAAAATCAAAGTGTTAGAATCTTCTCAAACTCAGCTTCAGATTGAAGAGCTCGTCATTTTGAATCCATTGGTGCAAGCGACACTCAAATTTAAGTTCATATGCAAAAGTTAGAGCAAGTCAAAGTTCAAGTTTGACTTGCCTACATGGCAGGATTAGGATGATGTGGCAAGTCTTTAGCGAATAAGGAGGCGCCAAGTGGCAGCCCACCATTGGCCCTTGCAAATCGCATATTGCAATGGTAAGTGTTTCGGTGTTACAAATCGGCCCCTGCAGGTTCAGGGTTGTGATGCGATGAGGCAATCATAATCGGTGAAGGGGAGAACATAACAGCTTATCAGCCCCAGCCCCGACAAGGTTGAAGTTGCGATGCGATGCAATGCATATCACAATCACATTGACAACAAGAATCGACCCGAGTGCAGTGGAGTTCTGATTGCGATAGACCCCAGACGTGATAGGTTTATATGCCACAGTTTAACACCTCAGTGGGTCCGCGAAATCGAAATCGCAGTGTTCTGTCGGGTAAACAAGACCTTTGCCCGCATTCGATTGTCAATTGCAATGAGCAATAGGTTCCAGATTCAGGAATTTGATATGTTGTAGTTCATTATTCCATTGAGTCCACAATACTGCATCACAACGTTTGTTGTGTTAAGAGTCCGTAGCACTGCCGATTGCGAAAAGGCCGACAGAATATAGCCCACCAAATGACAAATGTCATGCTTCCTTAGCGGATTTTAGAGTGAAAAAATGGTTTTTGGTCGGTTTTGGAGCATTTTGTGGAAGAAATAGTGGAGGAACTGGGAGAAGTCATAACTCCTTCAGTTCTTATCCAAATTGGATGAAAAAATAGTCAATTCTAGCAGTTTTTGGTATTTTGAACTCATTGAGACAGGTTTTAGAGGCATCTGAGCATTGTAAACACACTTTTGATGTAATTTGAGCATAATAGAGAGGCCCAAGCCATTGGAAGCTGGACCAAGGAGACGTAGCCTAGGAGGGGTGAAATCCTTTATCATGTGCTTGTTGTGTGTTGTATATTGATGTTCATTGTTGTTATATTGTTGTTGTTCAACATATGTTTTTATGTTAAATTGTTTATAACATTTACATAAGAAACTCTCATGGGAATTTGTTAATTGCAAAAGTTTTTGAATCCTTAAGCACTTGAAAAGCAAATGATAAGCATCTTGGGTTTATTTCTGAATGGGGAATTAGCACAACATTACTAATATGCTTCAATTTAATTCAAACGGTGCTTACGATTCTTGTTCCTATTCACTCTATGTGCATTCATGAAATTGAACATTCTTTATATGCCTGAAATTTGTTCGTTTCCTCTGTTAAAATTTGTCCAAGTCTACGACCTTTGTTTGAGACTTTGAATTTTGGAGTTCAAGATTGCTGAGAAACGCATGAAAGTTGTGGAAGATTGTTGAGAAATACATGAAAGCCATAGAAGATTGTTGATAAAAGCATGAAGTCAAACCCGTGGAGGAATGATGAGAAGTTCTTTGACATTGAAGCTGTAGAGGAATGCTGAGAAATGCGTTGAAGCACGTTGTGTGTGGAAAATCACCAAAATGGTTTTTTTGGTAAGTGTAACACACGATTCATTAATGTTCCAACCAAGTCTGCATATCCAAATTTATCCACCGATGAAGAGAGGACAAAGATGTTTTTAATGTCTCTTGTGCCGATGGCGCCCAAGAGATTGAGTTGGTTTGTCTCTTGAGTTTTATCTATAGTGGTATCATGCTACTAGACTATGCTTTCAACAACAAGAGCCTTTGTGGCTTGTAATATCCGAGACTCCTTTTTTTGAGTCAACCACCACCGCAAGATTCAAAGGTTTTGTATTATAACCGTGATGTCAACTTTTAGAGAATATTCGTGGACTTGTGCAAATGTTGATATGGATGTACTTGTCAAGAAAGAGCAATAACAATCCAAGGTGTGTGAAGAGAATAAAATCCTGAGGTTTATCATGGAAGCAATCAAGCTAGAAACAAATGCCACTTAGTTTTCGCTGAAGAGCTTCATTGACATTTCTTGAATTTGTGTCAGAGGCTCCTCAATAATGCGTCCATACAAGACACACATTATTAATAACGACCCCGTGAAGAGGAAGACGAGGAGCTATTATTGCATCATCCCTTCTTGTTCGTCTAGTTTTACTTCTACATCGATGAACATGCCTCGAAATTCATCAAAGAAATGACATCTCAATAAACATAGCATTCTATCTAAAAATATCAAGTATTTAGTGCTAAGGTGAACATCTGGGAGGGTTTGAATCACGTGGAGTCAGGCCATCCTCTGGAAATACTTTCTCAAGATCTATAAATTTCGCTGCCAACAATGATCAGTGTTCTCAAATTCAAGTAGATTTCTTAGAAACCACGCCAACACTTCACTCATCCCATCAGGTGAATTCATCACTTCACTTGCCAGCTTTAACGACAAGATTTCGACGTAAATTAGCAACGGACACGCAATCATGTGACACATTATAAAAAATATGGGATACTTGAACCCATGGTTGTTCAACAGATACTTTTCAACATTCTCAAGGATTCTTCTGCTAGCCATTTATGGAGGAGATGGGTGATAGTCTTGGCGGCCTTTTCTAAATTATAAATAGCTCAATATTTTATAAATTTTGGACCAACGACCTTATAACATGGAGGAACATTGATCTATTCGAAAATATTTTCGACCATGACTTCTATCTAGTATCTAAGTAAGAGAATTGTAGATCCCATTGTAGATCTCTTTTAGAGAAATATCCTTCTATTGTTGGTGCATTTTTTGTAGAAGTTGGCACCTTCATCTACTGAAATTGGATACTTGAGAAAATGGCCAAAGTTGATGAATGCCTATAATTATTAAATACTCTAATACAGTCTATTGTTGATAACACCACCAAAATCAACAAAGCCTCTCTCCTTGACATTCAAATATGTCTGCAAAATGCACAAGACAAGATAGATTTTTGCAGCTTGAATCTGAATTCCAGCAACAAGAGCTACAACATAATAGACATCATTTTGAACCTATTTTTGTTCAGAACACTAAGACAAACTCCCATCAGCAACAAGAAATTGCAGATACAGTACCCATTTCAGGAGCATATGTGTGAAATATGCAGAAGTTGACACCTTCATCTGCTAAAATTGGATATTTGGAAAAATGGCCAATTTGATGAATGCCTAGAATTATTAAATACTCTAATACAGTCTATTGTTGATAACACTGCGAAAATCAACAAATCCTCTCTCCTTGACATTCAAATATGTCTGCAAAATGCACAAGACAAGATAGATTTTTGGCAGCTTGAATCTCCATTCCGGCAACAAGAGCTACAATAGAATAGACATCATTTTGAACCTATTTTTGTTTAGAACACTGAGACAAACTCCCATCAGCAACAAGAAATTACAGATGTAGTACCCATTTCAGGAGCATATGTACAGAAATATGCAAAAGTTTAGTTTGCATGTCCCAAGCCCATCATCAGACCTCGGGAAGAACTTTTCCGTAACAAATACAGAACTGGACTTGGATATGACAAGGATGTGTCCTTTCATATTCCAGATTACTCGAAGCCCATACAGTTTCAGAGTGTTGGATTTATTTATGATAGTTCATCTTCAACTCTTCTAAATCCTGCTCCTCTTCCACGGAAGCCACAACAAGTTGTTAAATGCCAACATTGTGACTGAGTTGGCCATATGAAATATCATTGTTTTTATCTTCATCATGTGAGCATTGTCATAAAACTACTAATTCTTCAAAAACAAACCTCCTGCAAGAAAAAATATTCATCTTGGATGGATTGCTTCTTGGTAATGAGATTCAACAACCAAGAAGATATTTTAGTCATATGTCAGAACTTGTTCTAGAGTATTGAACAATCTTACAGTTGAGTTTTCACCATCTTCTCACCTTGTATCTGACAGGGAGGGAAGTGATGGTCATATACATTTTCAAAGCCACATCAAGTGAGTCTGAGCCACAACCTACCATACTAGATTCAGAATTGTAGCCAGAGACAAAGATGCCCTTGAGCATGCCTTTAGTTGGTGGTCAACCTTAAACCATCTATGCGGGGTTGAGACCTCTTTTTTCAGGTTGAGCTTCTCCCTCTTCAAAGAATTGGGGACACTTCCTGTAGCAGAAGACTTCAGTTTCTTGCCAGTTTTGGAAGAGTCTCAGGAATTGCATTAAGCTTTCTAGAGTTGGTGGTCAACCTTAGACCATCTATGCGGGGTTGAGACCTCTTTTTTCAGGTTGAGCTTCTCCCTCTTCAAAGAATTGGGGACACTTCCTGTAGCAGAAGACTTCAGTTTCTTGCCAGTTTTGGAAGAGTCTGAGGAATTGCATTAAGCTTTCCAGAGTTGGTGGTCATCCTTAAACCACCTCTAGTTGAGACCTCCCTTTTTAGGTTGAGGTTCTCCCTTTTTTACGCGTTTTGTGAACCACCCTTTTTTAGGTTGAAGGTATCCCTATTCAAAGCATTAGGAGCACTTCCCCTAGCAGAAGACTTCAGCTTCTTGCCAGACTTGAAAGAGTTCTGGGAACTGCAATAAGCGTTCCCATGTTGTTGGTCATCCTTAAACCATCACCTTATACCAACACCTCAAATAACACTTTCCACCTAGTGCTACCATGATTTTTTTTGTATTTCATATTACACCTCTTTTTTGGACTCTCTTGTGGCCACCAACAACCCCCCTTTTTGTTTGGTATTAGCAATAACACCAAGCAAATGGGGACCCTTAATAAAAAATCCAAAAAAACATTTTATGAAAATTTTTGTATTCAACTCCTTAAAACTATATCGCATCGCGAGAAGAGAATAAAACATTTTCTTATGAGCATAATAAACTGCGAAGAAGCGACGCGAAATTCATCACATCGCATACATTATGAAGCGCTCTTAAATGAAAAATCTTAAGAAATCTCCGACGGCCGATATGCGACGTCGCATATCGCAACATCGCGTAAGCAACACACAATGATTAAATGACTAAGCGCGATCTGCGATCTGCGATGCTGCGATCTGCGATGAATGCAATTTGCGATAAATGCGATCATGAATTTCTGCGATGACACATCTTGACGACGCAATCCGAGATGCTGCGATGCGAGTCGCAGAAATCACCCATCGCAAATTTTCCTCGGCACAGTATTCAAGGAAAGCTGTCCGTAAACCAAAATTGGGCGCGCGCCTTAAAGGAAATTAATGAATGTACGCCAAAGTATTCAAGAAGGACAGTTTTGTGTTTTTTGAAGAGTCAGTTCGCTATGGGTGTCATGATTTTATACATTCATAAGAGCTTAAAGCTTTCATGTCAATCTTTATTATCATTACTCTTTTCCTTTGCGTAAACTGTAAGACAGGAAATAACATGAAGCAATGTGTAGGAAACATCTAAGGAAAAGGGGAAAGCGTCAATGCTCAGAGAACAGAGATGAGATGCCTTCATAAACGGATGCCGCATGCAACAGGACCACAGATTCCAGAGTATAACTCAACAGATGCTGATGTCAATAGGCCATCCAACGCTCAGAGTCAAAAGCGCACAAAATAAACATGTTTACAAAAGATCCTGAAGCTTATGCCTGGTAAAGGAAAAAAGGCGCTAAAGAAGGAAAACGCACTAGAAAAGCCCAGAACAAAGAACGGAGGCAGTTTTCGATGCAGAAAATTGTTCAGAGAGCAAAGTCCCTAACTTGTTCAGTCATTCGCAAGGCCGAAAACCGAAATAGCAAAAGCAGAATCAGTTTGAGAGAAATTTGGGTTATTACCAAGTATACACACAGTGAATACACCCAGCCAGAGGAAGATTCTCGAAAATATCTTCTAGTTTACCAGAAAGTGGTGCCAGTGCTTGTTATTTCTATTTTCATAGCTCAAACGAAAGCAGAAGGCGACCAACCGACTCTTCCCAGGCGAATGTTGCATGCTTGCAGCACTAAGGAGCAAATACAGAAATTTTTACGAATTAGATTCAATTTTTAGAAATAGTTTTGCTTTAGCAGAAGGGCAGTCATTTAAAACCGTATCCTAAATTTATGTAATTAAGTTAATTAGTTAGCAGTATTTAAACCCTTCTCAGGCATTAGGAGAAGGGTCCAAAAATTTGTCAAAAAACTTGTCCTCAGAACATGCACTTTTGCACCCTCGGAGGGGGTTTTGATGAATGGATGGATCAAGGTTTATTAATGTTTGCATTTGATATCTACTACTGATGTTGCACTTCTGTACTCTTAGTAGATGTTAGAGCAAGGAGAGATAAATCATTGTTGCTTGAAGCTTATGAGTGGAACCAGTCATAAATGGTACTTTTATCTCTTGACCGTTTCTGTTTATATTCTTAAAGTGATATACAGTTTTTAGTTGTTCATATGTTATTGCATGAATGTGTGAGTTACCATTTGGCACTTTTGTACGGTGGAGTCATTTATTTATGTTTGATATATGAATAACTTATTATGCTATATGCTGTTCACAACTGTTTTGCCTAACTTTTTATGCAAAGTGGTTTATCTTAATTGATTCCTATTCTTATGATAGCTGAATGATCTTTATTACCAGTTATTGTTTGAAACCTCTTTAGATCGCATAATAGAAGAAATACACCCCAGGTTAGTGTAGATTAGATGTATTGTTTCTCATTAGATTACAATAGCATAGAGTTAGTTTAAAAGCTTGAATTAAATTAACTTTAAGTACTCTTAGATCAACATCATCCAACTTTGCATACACACACACCCTTAAATTAGGAAACTGGTCCCATTATCCCCAGTCGGACCTGCTATACCAAACGGATAAGGAGCTGCCAACCAAGGTCCGGACCGGGTGGGTATCCCCCTTGTTGTCGACCCGATTTTCGGGGCTTCAACATATTTGGCTCTAGAAGGAGGGCCCGAACTATGAATGGCACCTAAATCAAAATCTAAATACCATTATGAGAGTAAATCACCCTCATCAACTCCCCCGACTTCCCCAGTACGTTTAAATCTAGAGTCAGAAGTCGCTCGAGTATTAACCGCTGCTACATACCCTAATATTTCAGACCAATCTAACATTGAACCCCCTGAAGTTCAAACTCTGATTCGCAAACTCTAGGGATTTTCTATTTCTACACAGAGGTCTGATAAATCTCAAAGCAGCGTGACTTCACAGTACAATCCTGCTCATCCCCTGACCAGATTAAAGAGTGAAAAATTTGGCATCCAGCCAACTGAATTCCCTCTCCCCACCAGGAAAAGAGCAAGGAAAACACCACAAGAGTCTGACAGTGAGACTATTTCATCTACATCATCCATTTCAACTCCCTCACCGCGAAGTTAGCGACCCACATCTTCATTCCAAACCACCCATCCATATTCCACAACCCCTCTTCTTCAATCATCTAAGATCATAATATCTTCATCTTCCTAGCCTCGGGGATCATCCTCTGCGCTTTCATTTACTAGTAGCTGAATGATGGCCCAGTCTCCATGGAACAATCCTGGGGCAGTTTTAATGCCTCCACCCCTGAGCCAAATATCGGCCCATCCTGAGAAATGGCTACCCAAATTCAATCCAGAAGCAGGCATGCTAGCTGAAGAGCACATTAACAATTTCATGCTTTCTGTCAATCTCAATGGAGTTACCAACGAGGATGCTGTTGTCCGGCTTTTTCCCTATACAATGCAAGGAATAGTGTTGTAGGGAAAAGTATCCGACTCGGATGACCCTATCCCACTCTAAGGGTGATAGTACCTCAGCAACAACTGTAAAGAAAACTACTTAAGGTTTACTTCTTTATGAAAGCAAAAGAGAATGAAAGAATGCACTAACCGTTGCCTTGCGCTTAATGTCGAATCCAAACTCTTCTCTATGGCCGCTTGCTCCCAGCTCTTTGCTCTTTTGCCGGCCCAGCTACAATGAGATCCTGAAAAATGACAAAGAAGGAAACTACAAGAGGCATGCAATCATAACTGATTCACGGATTAGCATAAACCAAATATACAATTATCACAAAACATCATTGGAACAAATGCATATAGAAGAACCTCAATAGCTTTTATTAATGAAGAAGTAAAGGTTCTGAGAGTGTTACAACCTTTGAAGGCCCCAATCCAGCAACACCTCCCAGCAGAAAGAATTTCTCCTCCTCACCTCCCTCAAGCAATCACCCAATAGCTCTATAGTGAAACCAACAACATATCATTACTTTGCACAAAATTCCAGCCTCCTTAGCTCATAGGAGAGAGCTCAATATATAGATGAATTGAGAAAGGATGAGTCAGCTTGCAACTGATGTGTAGCTGCCTTGTGTCCTCTCTCTCTTCAGTTGATCTTCAGTTCTTGAGTCCACTTGGAGAACCTTGCTTCCACTTGGAGAAACAGGGCCTCTGACTCATCACAAGGCGAAATCCCTGATCCAAGTGTCATTTTTGGAGCAATGACTCAGTGTGCCACTTGTCCAATCTCGCTCAACGCAGGTGGCTTTTTTTCTACCTGCTTTGCAACGCAGGTACACCATGGAGGAGTTGTGTTTCAGCGCAGAAGCCTAGTGGAGCACCTGCTTTGATTTCAGGATTGCTTGTTTTTGAGTGTTTTCAGGTGGAGAACTGATCTGAGAGCTATTGGTTTGCTGACCTTGTCCTCTAGGGGTAGGAACATCATGTTTAGGGAACTTTGGATCCCTTGGATTATTGACAATTCATGCCTGTTGCTGTAAGGCACAAAATTGTCTATAACAGATGCCCCCTAAAGTATGAGGTCGTTTATCGGGTGAAATGCTTTATTGAGAGGATCCGAAGTTCATTCAATCTGCTGAGAAGTGTCCTGTAATAAGATACAATACAATACATTATTTTTCATACAATTTCATGATCTAGCTGAGGCGGGCATTCCCATGCTCAGCTTTATAAATACATTTTGGTACATAGAACAGACGATCGTCTGATTGTAGACCGATAATTCTCTGCTGAAATTATCATCCTTTGAGAAGGATGATCATCTGCTGTAATGATGTACATATCAAATGTCTTTATGTCCTGAATATATATCGCAGCACGGATGGATGAAACTAGATCCGGGGTCTTCGATCTCTTCCGATCTTCACTCGATGTACAAGTCGATCCATGTGAGAATTTCTTGAAGTCGAACATGGAAAGACATCGCTTGATTACCGGTCAATGATGTAAACCGTTAACAAGCGCGAGAGGAATCACCGATAAGGATGATGACCCTCAAGGTACGGCAGTACAATTCACATGGTGGGAATAAAGGACTTGGCGTCGACCACCATGAAAAATCTTCTGGTCGAAGGTCGTTGATGTATACCTGTCGCCGGAAGTGAGAAACTTGCCATTGAGGCATGCAAGCTTCAAAGTACTGAAGGGGGTGTTCCTAGATCAAATCCTTGGATAATGAGCTGATGTCGACAAGGGGTGATCCGTCAAAGGAGGGCCTTAATGAATCCCACATTAGTGACACGGAACGGAGCTAATGATTGTGATGAGGTGAAAACAAACTGTGATGTATGATTCAGGGTGGCGGTCATGAAATGGATGAAGGACAATGTATGGCAGTGGATGGGACACGGTTGACTCTTTGCAGAACAACATCTCTTGAACATATAACGACACTGATGTGATAGATTGGTAGCATTACCCCAAAATGTGGATGGTGTGGCGAGGACCATGGTTATGAGACCGGTGAATGAAACAACCCAACCCGATGTGATACGGAGGACAAAGTGTCATGTTCAAGAGCGACTTGCTACCATTAAAGCTGTGAGGTTCTCCCAATTTTTCCCCAGTCATTGCTGACCAGTACCTCTTTATTTTTGTCAAGCTTGAGGAGGATAACATATGCTTGTTCTATAACCTGCCCTTCGGGCAAGCCCATCGCTATGTTTTAACGAGCCTAGCGATAGGGAAACTCGTTCTCGTCTAAAGACAAGTTTGTCGCTATTTAATCATTTTAACGAGTCTAACGACAAGGAAAACTCAGTCCTTTTCATTTTTAAAGAGTCTGAAAAGGTACGGAAAGTTAACTCCAAGATTCCTTTTTCGTCATCTAATCCCTTAAGTCCGAAAAAGTATAAAACAATACAGAAGGGATGAATTTTCGATTTCTTTAACGAGCCGAACAAAACAAGCGCTCGATCTTTTTGTGCAATAATCCCTCAGGTCCAAAAAGATTAAAATCTAGAGGAGGGATAGCTCTTCCGGTCCTTTTAACGAGCTGGAAGGCCAAAACTCGGCAAACTTTTCATATTTTACGAGTTAGTGAAAAGAGCTCAAAGAAGACTCGTCTTTTGAGGAACGAGTGATAAACAGGGATAGCAGCAGATTCCAGGTACAGGTTGGAATTTTCCAATCATGGCAGTGTCACAAGGATGGCTAAGTGAAATCACTCTTCGCAGTTGTTCCTCAAAACGGGTAAACAAACATATGGAGATGAACGATTGGCCAACTGAACGGATGGAGGTGATGGCATATAAACACGACCAAGGGCTTTTAATATGGCTGTCAAAGGTTACATTTCTCAAGGTTATTTACCGGTTCATTTTTTCTGGGTGAGCTTGAACTGTAGGGGAAGATTGCTCACAACTTATGTTTATTTTTTAACGAGCATGAACTATGTATTAAAACTGCTCGGATTCTTGCGTTTATTTTTTAACGAGCATGAACATTGCTAAAACTGCTCGATGATGCCCCCAGCATAATAATGCAGACGAGGCATATGCCCCCTAAACTTTAAGGGGCAGTTCATTTTTTAACGAGCTTGAATGCGTTCAAACCTTGCTCAATTATACCAGTCTTAATACAAGGAACGCCTCAGGTGAGGTATTCTTATTTAAGGAGCTATACCTCACTAGCTACTCCAATTTGGCAAGTTTTAACTTTTGCCCCACATCCTTTCTTCGTGCAAGCTGGAAACGGCTAGTCCTACGAGTTTAACGGGTTAGACCTACAGGTTTAAAAGGGAGGACCTAAAAATTTAAAAAAAATAAATAGTCATCCCGTGCTCGCACTCCAAAAGGTTCGCATGCCCCCAGGTATAAAGTATAATTTCGAGATTCTTCCTCTTACTTATTATCCGAAAAATGGTTTTGTTTGCTGCCGCAAACTAAACTCTCTTTTCGGCGATGTCTATCATTAGGTTGCTAAGGAGGGTGACTACTTGTTGCAGCAATTTCATCTCTTTCTTTGGAGACTGCCCCTACTTATCCTTCAAAACATATGTTTTAATGGGTGAGGCTTGACTTCAAAGATGGTGGCTACTTGCTGCCACAAATGGATCTCCTCCCTTAGGAGAGCCTACTTTTTTAGACAAAGGGAGCGATTCTTCCGCTCACATAACTTTGACAAAAGAACTTTATCCTAGAACAACCTTCTCTTCCTTTCTTCGGACGGGGTACGGACTAGTCCATTCTTCTGCGGAAATTATCTTTATACCCAAGGTTTCCTCTGCCCAAGGCAGGCCAGGGTGCATGCCCCCTGGGTCCCAGTTCTTTCTTTCCGAATCACTCGCATTCATCGGGAAGTAGAACCGGGGGTGGAGGCATTCCTTGAGTGAATAGACCGTTAAGGGATGGTATTTGACTATTTGCGATGCGTGATCCTGGAAATGAAAGTTGGTCTACGAGCTTGACCATTCTTCCTTCATGCGGAAAACACATAACTCTAAAGAGTGAGGACACTATCGCCTCCATGAAATATATATAGTCTCGTCCAAGGAGTAAGTTATAAACCAAGGGTCCCTGGACGACCATGATGTTCATATGAACTGTCTTCCCTTTCAATGTAACTGGAACATTGGGGAGAATCCCTAACGGGTGACTGGTTCCTTTATCAAAACCTGATAGATTTCTCATCTCAGGTAAAAGCGTCGGGGAACCTAGTGCTTTCCAAGCAATAGAGGAAAGGATACTCACAGATGCCCCTTCATCAATGATAGTTCCAGCCATCACCATTCTGTAGATTTGGATGATGATTCTGAATGGGATACTGGCTGGTAACCGGGGTCTGCCTAGTTGATTCCAATCAAAGGATACAACTAGGTTGCTTGGTGGTGGGACCGAATATACGTCCGGATACGACCCTGACGATGTTCCTTCCTGCGATAAAGGAATGGGCGCATTGCCCTGATGCTCATCAGAGTTTGTGTTGATGAAAAGAATATGGACGGTGTCATCCTTATCCTCTTCAGTGAGGGTGTCATTTGAAGATAAATCTTCAATGACGGTGTCATTTGAGGATGAAACCTCTGAAGGAAGAACCGGGTCAACTGCCGTTTCGACCTTTAGACTTTCGTCTGGTCTGGATTCAGCAGGTTCATTCTCAATGACTGACACTTCAGCTGACCACTTGAGCGGGTCAGCTGGATTTTCAACTATCGAGGGATTAGGCACGAGTTTTTGGTATCCAGGAGGAAGTCGTAACGGTGATACCGGACGATCTTCCAAAACTCTCTTCGCCTCATCTAAGAATGGACATCGGTGGATGGCGTGATCGCCTTCACACAACATACAGGGTGATCTTGGTCTCCCTTTTCGTCCTTCACTCTCGCTAGTTGACGGACTGCAATCAACATGACTACCAGAGGTTGATGCTACCGGATTGTGCAACCTGGGGGACCAGTCCCTTAGTATCCAGGGAATACAAGGACAATCACGATGGAAGTGGGTCCCTTTGCAGATGACACATGGCGATTTAGGCCCGGTCGGTGCAGTGTGTGGATTTTTGTCAGATGTCTTTTGCTTGCCCCCAGTCGCCTTCGCCATAGGCCCCTTCTGCTTCTTTTCTTTCTTCTTCTTTTCCTTCTTCTCCATGGGAGGCTGACTTTTGCCGGCTCTACCTTGCGAAGATGGAGGATCAGAGGAAGAATTGTAAGAAGTGGAAGGCTGGTGGGTAGCTCTAGACTGGTCTGACTGTTGATTCGACTGCTCAGGATTAGTGGCGATCTGAACTACATTAGTTGAAAAGAGCCATACGGGTAGGCCAATTGTCAATCCTGGAAGTGACAATGTGGCCATATGAGGCGCACCAACATCTCCCCAAGAGGAGAAGGGATTGGGACTTCCGCCAAGGTTACTTCCTTGGTTGGTGGGCTCCATACTTTTCAACTGAAAGATCAACATGGGAATAACAGGTGATTATGTTCCGATTTAAAATAAATTTTATTAACGACGCTTTAGACACAACTTTGCTTTTTCATGTTTTAAGAGTCGAGAAAAAGCTAAAGATGACTCTAGTCTCCTTCGATGTTTTAACGAGCCCGAAGTGACAAATGCTCGGATGGACTTTTTCAGTTATAGAGTTTGAAAAAGGCCAAAAGAAACTTCTCTGGAGTTCTAGGCAGAGGGTGTGCCAAACTTTTCGCGAAACCACAGAATACGTTTTACGGTACGGGTGGTCGATCTTCGTGAATGCTGTGTTCACTGCATCGCGATCAGTAGGGCGGTCGACACGGCTTCCTATGGATAAAGGCTTTGTTCCTATAGGGGTCTCCCAATATATACGCGATGGTACGTGGGAGCACAAGTCCGTATTAGTGCCACCGACTCTCAGGAGGAATCACCCACCTTCGTAGAGATCGACAGTCACTATGTTTAACGACGCCGGAACACGTCTCTACCTACACCTCTATGTGTTTGCGTTATGTTACAAAGCGTTGTTATGTAAATTGAATTTATTTTAATGTTGATCTTGTTTAGCAGTTTGCCTTTAAGGATCACCACGAGATGTATGCAACAAGTTCCTGAATGCAGTCTAAGATGAGAAGCAAACTTTTCAATCTTTCAACTTTGAAAATCTTAACTACTGAGGGAGAAGAAAGGCAAATCTTTTCTCACAGATCATAGAGCACACACTAATGCAAATTTTTCCTAAATCGTCATGCAAACAGTCAGATGCAAAATGCACAATGCATGTATTTTCTTTTCCCTTTCTTAATGTTGATGGGTTACAAAAAGAAAGTTGTTATATAACTTTGATTTCGATTTAAAGCGAAAGTAAACAAGCTTGTCCAAAATCAAAAGACACCTTAAGATTTACTTGTTTAATCACTGGAAATACATGAAATCAAACCATAATGACGAAAGTAAAATGACTAATCAGCTATGGACAGCAAACAAGCTAACTCTTTAGACCAGCAAAATGCCTAACACAGGTTCAGATCTAAGAGGCCAAAGCAAGACTAGTTTACTCTTCGTTATGGGAAATTGTAAATGAAGTAAGAAATACAAAAGAACAAGTACAATTTCGTTATATAACATAGGCGGAATGATGGCAAGTAAGGTTGGTTTCAGAACTGGTACAAGACTGGTAACTGGCTGCAAAACCTATAATGAAAACAAGCAAGAAAAAGGGAGGAAACCCAAACTGCACTAGGCAAAATTGGGCCAACGCAGGTGCTGCTCAGCCAGTCTGGCTCTCAGCGCAGGTAGCCCCTTCGGGACCTGCGTTGCAAAGCAGGTAGCCTGTGTACTACCTGCTTTGGAAAACGAAAGTTGTGTTTTCACAGTTTCCGGGTCACAATTTTCTAAAAAATGCACAGTTTTTGCTCAAATCAGAAGCAATCAGTCAAGCACACACAAAGGGATGATTAGGAGGATGAAAAGCTATCACTAAGAGCTTACAAGGATCCTTGTAGATCAGATCTTCAAATCATGAACATGCTCAGAAATGAGCTAGAGTAGCTGCCCTCTACTTCGCTTTTTGATATAGTCAAAAGCTTTTCGATTTGGTACTCTTTTGTTCAGGAAATGAATAGCAAAATACTACAAACAATCAAACGGATACGATCCCCAGCGGAGTCGCCAGTTTGTTGTAGGGAAAAGTATCCGACTCGGATGACCCTATCCCACTCTAAGGGTGATAGTACCTCAGCAACAACTGTAAAGAAAACTACTTAAGGTTTACTTCTTTATGAAAGCAAAAGAGAATGAAAGAATGCACTAACCGTTGCCTTGCGCTTAATGTCGAATCCAAACTCTTCTCTATGGCCACTTGCTCCCAGCTCTTTGCTCTTTTGCCGGCCCAGCTACAATGAGATCCTGCAAAATGACAAAGAAGGAAACTACAAGAGGCATGCAATCATAACTGATTCACGGATTAGCATAAACCAAATATACAATTATCACAAAACATCATTGGAACAAATGCATATAGAAGAACCTCAATAGCTTTTATTAATGAAGAAGTAAAGGTTCTGAGAGTGTTACAACCTTTGAAGGCCCCAATCCAGCAACACCTCCCAGCAGAAAGAATTTCTCCTCTTCACCTCCCTCAAGCAATCACCCAATAGCTCTATAGTGAAACCAACAACATATCATTACTTTGCACAAAATTCCAGCCTCCTTATCTCATAGGAGAGAGCTCAATATATAGATGAATTGAGAAAGGATGAGTCAGCTTGCAACTGATGTGTAGCTGCCTTGTGTCCTCTCTCTCTTCAGTTGATCTTCAGTTCTTGAGTCCACTTGGAGAACCTTGCTTCCACTTGGAGAAACAGGGCCTCTGACTCATCACAAGGCGAAATCCCTGATCCAAGTGTCATTTTTGGAGCAATGACTCAGTGTGCCACTTGTCCAATCTCGCTCAACGCAGGTGGCTTTTGTTCTACCTGCTTTGCAACGCAGGTACACCATGGAGGAGTTGTGTTTCAGCGCAGAAGCCTAGTGGAGCACCTGCTTTGATTTCAGGATTGCTTGTTTTTGAGTGTTTTCAGGTGGAGAACTGATTTGAGAGCTGTTGGTTTGCTGACCTTGTCCTCTAGGGGTAGGAACATCATGTTTAGGGAACTTTGGATCCCTTGGATTATTGACAATTCATGCCTGTTGCTGTAAGGCACAAAATTGTCTATAACAGATAGCCGGGTCATGGTACTTTTCATTACCCTCCGGGTCTATCACAAGTTGGGACATTTTTCAAAGTCAATTCCTTACCAAGTTTGGTGATGACAGATCAACGGAAACGTTAATCAATGACCTATCCAATCTTAAAGCCGAGGCTAGAGAACCCATCAAAGATTTCAATTTACGGTTCAATAAAATCCTCAACAAAATTCCCACTGCTTCCCAACCCAGCGAAGAAGTACGATGTGAATGGTATATTACGGCCTTACCATCAAACTTAGCAATCTTCGTGGATAGGGCAAATAAAACAACCTTAGTTGAAAACCTGACAGAGGCGATAGCAGTAGAGAAACGCGTAGTAGCCCTGGAAAAGAGATTTGTGATAGAGGAACACAAATCTAAAAAAGTCACCTTCAAGGAAGACTCCAAGAAGAAACAAACGAAAGACCCTTTCAATTTGGAAGGATTGAAAAATGTATTAAAGACCATGTCCAATGATATGATTGACATAAAAAAACAAGTAGCAGAAACTTCTTCAAAAAAGCCCTACAGAGCTTTTAAAAGAGGCCCTTCAATGGATGTGAAACCACCCAACGCTATCTCAAATGTCGAATCCGAAGAAGAGGAAGAAGAAGAGAGTACCACTGAAGGGCAAACCGATGACGAAGAAGTTGTGGAACTACAAGGAATGTGGGATTTCATCCTCCCACAAGAAGCAGATCAAGAAGCATTTCCGGTTAGCACACGAAGCAAAAATCAACTTGATCCTCCCCAAACTACCCCTAAGCAGAAGGGTGCAAGCCCTGCAACAAAAGATAAAGTCGCAACAAAGAAAACGGCCGCTAAAGCAACTCAATCTAGCCCAGTCCAACCAGATCAAACAAATCCATCAAGAACACTGATAGTGTCAGATGAAATGGAATACAATATTATTGATGACATGAAAAAGAATAGGGCTAATATCACTCTTTATGAATTGAGCAAATTGAAACATCAACAGAAGATAATGATGAAATAATTACATGCCGTGCCTACTACATCTTTACATAAAGTTGTAGCTTCCCACAACATGGGAAGACCTCCAACCAATACGATCAATAAGATTGATCCAAATGACATCGCCTTGATTGGAGGAAGATCAAGGTCTCACACTCCCCCTTTTCTTCTCACTTATGAAATTTTCAATAAAAATGTGCACAATTGTTTGGTAGATTCTGGTGCTTCAACGAATATTTTACCCATATCAATATGTGCCAAGTTGAATGTTCAACCACAAAAATCCGCAGTGCGCATAGTTCAGCTTAATCGATCTCAAGTCGAAGTGATTGGTGAACTTAATCAAGTAACCATAAGATTGTCGTCCAACCCGAAGGTATGTCAGGTTATTGACATTCTAGTAGCTGATATCCCAGAATTCTATCGCTTGATTCTTAGCAGGGATTGGTCCGAAAAACTCCATGGATACTTCTCAACCGACTGGTCGCACATGTGGTTACCCTACAATGGTAAACCGAATCAAATAAAGGTTGAACGAGAGTTACACCAGAAGTACATAGTAACGGAATTGGAGGGAGAAAATGAAGCAATAACATATAACAGCGGTATCATAGGCAATTACTCGGTAGATTCTTTCCTCGGCAATTTCAATTCTCATACATCACCTTACTTAGAAAATTCAGTTTTGTCCCAAGTCGAAATTTTTTCCCAAACTGATAATTCAAAGTGTGTTAATTTTGTAGATAAACCTGTAAATACATCTTTGTTTTTGAAATTATATTTTGATGGATCTAAATCTAACGAAGGAGCAGGAGCAGGATGCGTTATGATTAGTCCAGAAGGAAATAAGACCATGCTTACGTGCAGACTTGAATTCGATTGCACAAACAATACAGCAGAATATGAGGCCTAGGTGCAAAGCCTATACAAAGCAATTGGGTTGAACGTCAAGTATCTTCAAGTCTTCAGAGACTCTGAGATTGTCGTCAAACAGGTACGTAACACCATACATTGCCTATCAGGTCATTTGAAACACTATCAATCTTTAGTACAACATCTGACTGAGCATTTCATAGCATTCAATATTTCGTCAATCCCAAGACTCCAAAACGCGAGCGCAGACCTTTTAGCTAACGTAGCCTCTAGACTTATTCCCTCCGAAGATTTTAGTCCAGATAGATTCTCAATAGAATTAATCTTTAGACCGTCCATCCCCGACAACATTACAAATTGGAGAGTATTGAATGACGATCCTGATATTGTAAATTTCCTCACTTCTGAAGGATCCTACTCCAATAAAATAATTGACGAAGACCATCATGATCGACAAATACAACAAGATAGCACTGATAATGCTATACCTAAATCGGTGGTTAAGTTGGAAGACTTATACGATTTGAAAATTCGGTTTAAAAGGTCTACCAATTCTAAGCTCTACAGTTCAACTCTGAACTACGAATTAGTAAACCTAGGAACTGATGATAAACCACAAAACGTTAATCTAGGCCACGGCATAGCCCCTGAAGAAAAACTAGCGTATATTCGTCTTTTGAGACAATACAAAAATGTTTTTGCCTGGAATTACGATGAGCTGAAGACATACGACACTTCTATCATTCAACATACTATCCCTATGATTGACAACGAAAAACCTGTCCAACAGAAACTCAGAAAAATCCACCCCAATTTAGAAAATCAGATAAAAACTGAGCTAAATAAGTTATTAAAAGCCATAATAATTTTCCCCGTCAGACATTCCAAATGGGTCTCCAATATGGTACCCGTTAGAAAGAAAAATGGAGATATTAGAATCTGCATCGATTTTTGGAATCTCAACAAAGCCTGTCAAAAGGACAATTTTCCCCTCCCACCTATGGAGCAGATATTACAGGCAGTAGCAGGCTCAGAACTAATGTCTTTTTTGGATGGATTTTCAGGATAAAATCAAGTGCTGGTACATCCCGATGATCAGTTAAAAACCACATTTTGAACTAAATGGGGTACATACGCATATCGGAAGATGCCATTTGGTTTGATCAATGCTGGCGCTACATTTCAGAGAGCCATGGACATCGCATTCAAGGGTTTAGTCAATAAATCTGTAGTAATTTATTTGGATTATATAATAGTGTACTCCAAGAAGCGAAGTGACCATCTCAAAGACTTGAAACAAATATTTCAACGATGTTTAAGGTATGGAATTTCACTTAATCCAAAGAAATCTTTTTTCGCATTAAGTGAAGGAAAACTTCTAGGATTCATAGTGTCAAAATCTAGTATTCACATTGAGCTTGACAGAATCAAAGAAATTTCCGAAATATCCCTACCTCATAATAAAAAAGCCATGCAATCTTTCCTTGGTCAAATAAATTTTGTGAAGAGATTTGTCCCAGATTTTTCACGAATTGTTTCTCCTTTGCAAACCATGATTAAAAAGAATTCAAATTTTAAATGGGGTCAAGATAAGCAAGAAGCATTCAACCTGATCAAACAAGCTATCATTAACGCTCCATCTTTAGCAGCCCCGAGTTTTTCAGAATCTTTTATCTTATACACATTTGCCTCAGAGAAATCATATGCTGCGATTCTAACTCAATAAAATTAAGAGAAAGCGGAAGCTCCAATCGCATTTTTTAGCTCGAATTTACAAGGTGCTGAACTCAACTTTTCAGACATGGAGAAACAGGCATATGCTGTTTTCAAAGCGGTCAAATATTTCAGACCTTTCTTACTTAAAACCCATACTAAGGTCATAGTACCATTTCCAGCGGTAAGAAATATTCTAGTACAGAAGGATGTGGGTGAAAAAAGAGCAAATTGGATCACTACTTTACAAGAATACGACCTTGAGATCAAACCAACAAGCATTGTAAGAGGTTAAGGCTTCTACAAAATGTTGGCTGCAGCATCGCAAATTCCTGAAAATTCATCTGAAGAGGTACAAATGTATGAGGTAAGCCTAAACGATGCAAAATCATTATATGCTGACACCATTTATTATCTTAAGAACGGGTATGCTCCATCACACCTGGATCACACCAAGAAAAGAGCTCTGAGATTGAAAGCTAAACAATATCAGCTCATAAATGATGTTCTGTTTAAAAGGAATTACGATTCTGTTCTTCTTAGGTGTCTTGAGAAAACTGAAGCCGAAAAGGTTTTGCAGGAACTCCACGATGGACCAGCAGGCGGACACTATGCTGGAGATGCTACTGCACATAAAATCTTACGTGCAGGATATTATTGGCCCACGTTGTTCAAAGACTCACACAATTACGTGAGGAAATGCCAAGTCTGCCAAACTACTGCAGGGAGACAAAAGAAACCGTCCATGCCACTACAGACGGTAAACATCGAGCAACCATTCAGTCAGTGGGGCTTGGACATAATAGGTGAGATCGTTCCTCACTCTTCTAAGCAACATAGATACATCCTCACGGCAACAGATTATTTTACTAAATGGGTAGAAGCAGTTCCTCTCAAGACAGCTAATTCTGAAAACATCATTGAATTCATAGATCAATTTATAATCACTAGGTTTGGATTGCCAACGGCTTTAATGTTTGATAATGCCTCATACTTTTCTGGGAATGCAATGACTGAGTTTGGACTTAAAAGAGGGTTCAAACTGAAATATTCGGCCAACTACTATCCGCAAGGTAATGGATTAGCTGAGTCAACAAATAAAAACCTAATCAGGATTATTAAAAGAATAGTTGACCGGAACCAAAAGAATTGGCACAAAAATTTAGTAAATGCTTTATGGGCAGATATAATAACGAAGAAAGCTTCAATCGACACTTCTCCCTTTAATTTAGTTTATGGGAAGGAAGTGGTTCTCCCAACTCACTTAGTGATCCCCTCCTTGTCTTTAGTACAATACATCGATGAAGTATCTACTTCCTCCTTACAATTAAGACAAATGGAAATAATTAAATTAGAAAAACGACGAGAACAAGCTAAGAAAACCCATGCTCATCACCAAGCTCTAATAAAATCCTCTTTTGATTCAAGCATAATGACCAGAATTTTTTTTCAGATGGGAGATCTAGTTTTGAAATGGGATAAGGCTCACGAAGAAAAGTGCAAACATACAAAATTTCAGAAGATGTGGCTTGGTCCTTTTCAGATTGTAGAAGTCATAGGCCCATCAACATTTGTGTTTCAGGATTTAGCAGGGAGAAGGGATTCTTTGCCTGTTAATGGACAGATCCTTAAAATATATTTTCCATAGAAGATTATTCTTCTATTTTGTAGGATAGTGTTAGTTTTTATTTTTTATTTTTTTTTTCTTATAAATAAAACCAGTTGTAGATGGTTACTACAGGGGTTCACGAAAAAGACACCAATTCTCTATCAGATTTTGATTTTTTTTTCGCTTGTACAAATAGTAAAATTTTTTGAAAAATCTGATCTTTATTATTGACAGATAGAGTTAAAAAAATAAATAAATAAATAAAAAAAAATGAAAACAACCTTTAGCCTAGATATGATACTAGTTTCAACTTCAAATTTTTTTTTTGATGAAAGCAACCTCTGGCAAAAAATTGTTTTATATCAGCACAATGAAAGGTATCAATAATAAAATAAAGATTCTCTGTAAAACTACTGTTTTCAAACTCTATTATTGTCATCCAAAGCTTTCTTAAGGAAAAACAATGATTTCCTCCTTGCTAACGAAAATCGCAGCATTCAGAGAAACAATCCAAGAAAACACTATATCTCAAAGAATACGAGGTCTCATCACGAGCCAGCTTATCATGATCACAGATATTATAACTTGCTAACTTTGCCAATACTGTGCACCAAAACAGGGCAACGACTCAAGATTGTTGCAATCAAAAGACAAGGGGTCTCATCACGAGCCAGTTTGTTCAGCAAAAGTGTAAATCAAGTGAATGATTGTGTCATAATTTGGCCACCAAACCAAGACATTGTTCTTTAGAGAATAAAAAAGGAAAAAAAGTGTCAAAATGGGTTTTTCTCTGAAAAGTTGTAAATAGCCTTAAGCAGGATAAATGATCATTGCTGGGTAACAGGTAACCCTGTCGAGGCTATGGACGCCTGCTGGCAGCAGAGGCTCTACCTACGACCAATGAGCATATTTTAAAAGCCAGCACACAGAGAAGACCTTATTTTATCTTTAAAAGACCAAGTAATGGCTGATGTAAATACAAGGACAAAGCCTGAGGAAGCAAACAATTGGGATAGAAAAAGGTTGAAACAAAATATCATTGATAGGATAAGGCATAATGTACTCTATATGTCCATAACAAAATTTAGACTTATGAAAATTTTTTCTGCTTTGGAAGTTAAAATTCAATAGAAAAGTAGAGATAACTGGTTCTTCCCAGTGAATCGCCATTGTTGTGGCCACCAACAACCCCCCTCTTTGTTTGATATTATCAATAACACCAAGCAAATGGGGACCCTTAATAAAAAATCCAAAAAAACATTTTATGAAAATTTTTGTATTCAACTCAAAACTGTATCGCATCGCGAGAAGAGAATAAAACATTTTCTTATGAGCATAATAAACTGCGAAGAAGCGACGCGAAATTCATCGCATCGCATACATTATGAAGCGCTCTAAAATGAAAAATCTTAAGAAATCTCTGACGGCTGATATGCGACGTCGCATATCGCAACATCGCATAAGCAGCACACAATGATTGAATGACTAAGCGCGATCTGTGATCTGCGATGCTGCGATCTGCGATGAATGCGATTTGCGATAAATGCGATCATGAATTTCTGCGATGACAAATCTTGACGACGTGACCCGCGATGCTGCGATGCGAATCGCAGAAATCACCCATCGCAAATTTTCCTCGGCGCAGTATTCAAGAAAAGCTGTCCGTAAACCAAAATTGGGCGCGCGCCTTAAAAGAAATTAATGAATATACACCAAAGTATTCAAGAAGGACAGTTTTGTGTTTTTCGAAGAGTCAGTTCGCTATGGGTGTCATGATTTTATACATTCATAAGAGCTTAAAGCTTTCATGTCAATCTTTATTATCATTACTCTTTTCCTTTGCATAAACTGTAAGACAGGAAATAACATGAAGCAATGTGAAGGAAACATCTAAGGAAAAGGGGAAAGCGTCAATGCTCGGAGAACAGAGAAGAGATGCCTTCATAAACGGATGTCGCATGCAACAGGACCACAGATTCCAGAGTATCACTCAACAGATGCTGATGTCAATAGGCCATCCAACGCTCAGAGTCAAAAGCGCACAAAAGCAACATGTTTACAAAAGATCCTGAAGCTTATGCCCGGTAAAGGAAAAAAGGCGCTAAATAAGGAAAACGCACCAGAAAAGCCCGGAACAAAGAACATAGGCAGTTTTCGATGTAGAAAATTGTTTAGAGAGCAAAGTCCCTAACTTGTTTAGTCATTCGCAAGGCCGAAAACGGAAATAGCAAAAGCAAAATCAGTTTGAGAGAAATTTGGGTTATTACCAAGTATACACGCAGTGAATACACCCAGCCAGAGGAAGATTCTCGAAAATATCTTCTAGTTTACCAGAAAGTGGTGCCAGTGCTTGTTATTTTTATTTTCATAGCTCAAACGAAAGCAGAAGGCGACCAACAGACTCTTCCCAGGCGAATGTTGCATGCTTGTAGCACTAAGAAGCAAATACACAAATGGTTAGGAATTAGATTCAATTTTTAGAAATAGTTTTGCTTTAGTAGAAGGGCGGTCATTTAAAACCGTATCCTAAATTTATGTAATTAAGTTAATTAGTTAGCAGTATTTAAACCCTTCTCAGGCATTAGGAGAAGGGTCCAAAAATTTGTCAAAAAACTTGTCCTTAGAACATGCACTTTTGCACCCTCGGAGGGGGTTTTGATGAATGGATGGATCAAGGTTTATTAATGTTTGCATTTGATATCTGCTACTGATGTTGCACTTCTGTACTCTTAGTAGATGTTAGAGCAAGGAGAGATAAATCATTGTTGCTTGAAGCTTATGAGTGGAACCAGTCATAAATGGTACTTTTATCTCTTGACCGTTTCTGTTTATATTCTTAAAGTGATATAGAGTTTTTAGTTGTTTATATGTTACTGCATGAATGTGTGAGTTACCATTTGGCACTTTTGTACGGTGGAGTCATTTATTTATGTTTGATATATGAATAACTTATTATGCGATATGCTGTTCACAACTGTTTTGCCTAACTTTTTATGCAAAGTGGTTTATCTTAATTGATTTCTATTTTTATGATAGCTGAATGATCTTTATTACCAGTTATTGTTTGAAATCTCTTTAGATCGCATAATAGAATAAATACACCCCAGGTTAGCGTAGATTAGATGTATTGTTTCTCATTAGATTACAATAGCATAGAGTTAGTTTAAAAGTTTGAATTAAATTAGCTTTAAGTACTCTTAGATCAACATCATCCAACTCTGCACACACACACACCCTTAAATTGGGAAATTGGTCCCATTATCCCCAGTCGGACCCGCTATACCAAACGGATAAGGAGCTGCCAACCAAGGTCCGGACCAGGTGGGTATCCCCCTTGTTGTCGACCCGATTTTCGGGGCTTCAACAGACTCATACATACCCCTTTGGATTAAGGGGCGTGATGTTGGACACCTAATCCTCTAAGGGTTGGTGTGGAATGTGAGTAGTCAAAGGGAGTCAAAAAGACCTTGGAATATGAAATACAATGGTCATGTAAACTGTATTATAAATATACATCATGTGAATAATAATGAATCACACGATTATCTTTGACATATGTTGTTCACATTCCATGTGTGTTTAACAACATTGATATAATAATGAAAAAGTTATTTGAAATCTACTAGTATTTTTTATTGACTTATAATTAAAATAATAATTTGAATTTGCAAATGATTCTTATTTATTGTATGGTAATTTTTACAAATTAATTAAAATTATTTCTTTTTATTTGTAGAATTTTATTATTAGTCGCCCTCATCTTTTTGTTATAATAATTAAAAATTTAGTTTGGATTTGAAATTAAAATAATATTAAACTAATAATATTGTTAAAATTTAAAACTAATTTATAATAACATAATATTAATATTAATATAATAATAATAATAATAATAATATTATTATTATTATTTTAAAATGTCATAATAATATTTAAAATTTCAAACTCATTAAAATTAAAATACTAAATCATTTATATGAAATAATTTTACATTAAATTAACTTATTGGAAAAATTAACTTTATATAAAAATGTAAAAATCAAATATATATAAAAATATAAAAGGGGTTATCATTTTAATTTTTTTTATTATGTAAAAACATTTTTTTTTATATAAATGTCTCAATAAATTTAAATTGTAACTAAATTAAAATAAATTAATGTATGGAAAATATCAAATTATCCTTATTTTTATCGTTTTGTATTTGAAATTTATAAATTATTATAATTTAGTTTGGTGAGAGGTTTTTAGAAAATAGTTAAATATATTATTTTGAAGAGTTTTTTCTCTTGATTTTTTTTTGTAAGGCTAATTCTATTAAAAAGAAACAAAAATATAATTACAAAGAGGCCCCAGCCTCAACCGTTGTCACTGAAGTTCATCATGAGTATCTAAACTGCCCCAGATTTGGGGAAACCAGTTTGACATAGCAAAAACCATACATATATCCTGAAACCGACACCAAAGGAAAACCATACATATGACCTGGACCCATTCTTTAAGGCAAAAACCAGAAGAAGTTTTGACACAGCACCACCTGATGCAACTGAAAATATGACAAACCCGCTTATCGTTTAGACAAACAACAAAAACAACAAGTAACTGGACCAAACCTGTCAGCAGCATAAATTTGAGTTGGCGCGTGGGTGGCAACGGATGCCACGTGGCTTCACTTGTTATCATCCTGGTCAGGTGTCTCCTCGACAATGAGGCAAGCGTACCGGCCCCAATCTTCATCCTCCTCCACCACGTCGCCTTTCGCTACGCCACCTGGAGGCTCCCTCGCAGGCTGGGTGCCGCTCGAACTGCCAGCTAAAGCCATCGTAATAGAAGCTCCGACTGAGCTGCCACCTATTTGCTGAATGTTGCTAGCATGATCTCCTTCTGCATGCAGTCCGCCACGCCTAACTCCCCTGCATTCATCCTTCGGGCGCTTCTCAGAACCAAGACCAACTCCCTGACTTCGCTCCTCCTGAAGTTGCGCTTCAGAATTTCTCATCTGAGCACTGTGCTGCTCACTTTCTTCAGAGAAAACAATGGTTACATTGGCAGTTATGATGGGCCTGTTCAGGCTACTCTGGAACCTGAATTGAGTCGAGTGAGGGACAGAACTGGGATGCAAAGGAGAAATTTCAACGTCGAGCCTGAAATCATTGTGCGCGGCCATTGAAGCCTGCACTTGCCCTTGACCACTGTGCATTTTGAGGATAGTGTCTATGAGGCGAACTGGGAGGGGGCGAATTCTCATGGGGATGAGGAGGTGAGGCAGGAACAGAGCTCTGCGCTGCTTGTGGGCGAGCGTTGCCACCACGGGTGCCTCCTCTGCGGCTCCTCATATGGTGACGGACCATATCAATGTGGTTAGAGTGGAATTCAGCTGGACAAAGGGCGGGAAGGAGAACAGGTTGTGAACAGAGGGCGACTGTGCAGGATTCAAAGGGAAATGCCTGGAATGGGAGTAATGATGCCCATTTCTGAGGTCAATACAACACAGAAGCCAACAGCGGCTCCCGGTAACAGTTCTGCTGCAGGGATTTCCAGCCTGAGGCGGGCAGATGCTGAGGGAAGGAGGATAGACAGAGGGGTTGAAAGGCTCCATGTTATGTCCAACTGCGTCCGGATCTCGGCCTGAGTGGCCATTTAATGCTGCATGTAGGCTGGCTTGCGTTCGTTTCAAGTGAGCTTGGAATGGTGCGCTATCCACCGTCTGGCATGTCCGAATGCCATTAATGCTATATACCTAGGGGGGATAATATGGGGTACCAAGGGAGGTACCCAAGGTAATAATGTAATAATGGGTGGGCCATAGTAATAAATAAGGTGGTTAACCCATGTCATGTAAGGGACCACAAGTAGTTAATAATAATGTAATGGACCCATGGTATTAGTTGATGGTATGAGGGAACCATGGTAATGACCCATGGTATTGTATGTATGAGGCCTATATAGAGGCTAGAGACTCCGCTTGGGAGAGAGTGAAGGATTATTGTATGAACATGCATATGGCTTGTGGAGTGTTCTCCTTCCTTAAGGAGTGAATGTATGGTGTTGCCCTACCTTAAGGGTTTGATAATAAAGAAGAATTTCTATATATTTCTATCTTGTCATTCTTGGGTTATTTCTATTATCATAATATCTTTGGGGTTAGATCTACAACAATTGGTATCAGAGCACTTTCTTGGGCACAAAAGTGGAGATTTTTTTTTTTGTAAGGTTTCGGGGGCGGCGACTTCGCAGGTCAGATCTGTACATTTTAGTGCAAGATCTATAAAATGTAATTACAGATCTGGATTCTTTGTGCAAAAATAGTCGAATTCAAAAAAAAATTAGTTGAATCGGAGTCCGGATGAAGGAGATATCACTGATCTAAAAATCAATGGGGTTGCAGACAATTTTCAGGGCAGCGATTTTGCGGCGCAGATATAGATGTTCTGGTACAAGATCTGCAAAATCTAATTGCAGATCTGGATTCTTTGGGAAAAAATACCCAATTTCAAAAAAAAAATCAGTTGAATCGGAGTCCGGATGAGGGAGATATCGCTGATTTAAAATTAGCTTTTTTTGCAGAAATTTTGGTGACGGCGGGATAGTAGCAGCACAGATCTGAAATTTCAAGTGCCTGGATCAAGATTTCTACCACATGGGCAGATGCAGAATGATTGTCCCATTTCTAAAAACAGGTTATAATAGAGATTCTGAGCAATATTGACGAAACTGTAACAATTTCAAATTTTCGCCAAAGTAAGTGAATTTTTTTTTTAAACCCTCTTCATGGAAAATTTTACTGGAAAAGGAGATAGCCCTACTATTGAAGAATTCATAAAAAACCTAAAAAAAATATTTGAGGAGACATGGAAGTTTATGGTACCATTTTTTTTGAAAGAAGAGGCCGCCATATGGTGGAACTCACTGGGCCATATAGCCTTGTCCAAATTCTCGAATGAAGAAATGGAAAAACTCCTTATGAACAAATGGTCTCAGACTAGAAAACAAGATAAGGGAAAACATGTGGGGTTATTTCCTACTGGTATATCTTTATTGCAGGTTCATGGATTGATTCAGAAAGAGAAAATCATTATTTCTATAAATCCTAGTTGCAAGCATAATTTCATCAATGTTAATTTGGCAAACAAATTGCAAGTTCCAACGAAACAAATTGAAAGTACACAGGTTGATGATGAGGTTGTTCAAATTTATAAGGATTTGAAACTTTCTATGGATAAGTATGTGTTTCATGGTGATTTTTATGCTTCAAATATGGATAACATGGATGTTGTTTTGGGATACCCTTGGATGGAATTAGTGGGTATTATAAATATTAATGTGCAGAAGAAATTCCTAAAGTTCTGGTATAAAAATAAGAAAATTACATTACAGGATATTTCCATTAATAAGCAGGTAGAGTCCAAGGAGGTTGAAGCAGAAGATGTTTCAGGGACTGACATATCAGATGATGAGCAGTTGATGGTCGACAATCAAACACAAACAGAGGCTGAAGCTGAAAAGGTAACAGGTGCTAACACATCTGATGAGGGTTCAGTGGTTGAAGTCATATTGGAAAAGAAGACACCACAACAGACACTACAACAGGGTGAATTAAAGAAAAAGACATCGTGGGTTAAAACTTCAGCATATCATCACCCACATCACCCTGCAAGACAACCATCAAGATGGAAACCAAGTAGTCACATGACGGATAGCGAGGAGAGACGATCCACCCACTACACATCAACACAGAAGAGCTGCCACGGTCAACTTCCATCTCAAGCAAGCGAGGCACCGGCGAGATCGAGGGTTCACCTTTCTCTTGGATGGCTAGATGTGTCACACGGAATCTGTCAAGGGTGCGAACACGACTGACCTTCCTAGAAGTCTAAGACATTCTAATGACAAACAAGACAAAAAGGAGTGATCTTTCTCTAAATACACCTTTTATAACATGAAAAACTACAAGTGTTTAGGCTTACCTTATTCCAAAACGCTGTTGTTGAAGTCCGTTCTTGACGATCCGGATGAGCTCCTCCTTCAAGTCAATTCCTGCAACCACAAACAATCAAACAATTACCAAGCACTTGCATTTCATATAATAAAACATATATCCAACATGCAGACCAAGGAACACATGAAATAACTCATTAACATAAGCTATTGAGAAAAATAAACCAGTTTGTATTAATAACGAAACAAAGAAACTCTTACAACCTGGCCTTGGTGTTGTGCAAGTTCCTCCCAGGGTCCATCAAGGGTTTTCCTCTACTTTGACAAAGCTCACCCTCTCCCAAGTAGAATCAAGTGAAGACAATCTCTCCTCACAAAAGCTCTAATGGAAGACCTAAATCCTGCAGCATTTACCCAAAGAAAATGTATAGCTCCAACCTCTCCTCCTCCTGGCTCAATGCCTTTATTTATAGTGCTGTAAAGAGGTTATTCTGGTCCACCATCAATGGGATCATCCCCCTCTTTGGGTGGGATAACTCCCTTATTGATGGGATAAGCTTCCCCTTAATAGAGATACATGAACCAACTGGAGGCGCATCCATTTCATCAAACCGACCTCTAGAATGTTCTAGAAGTAACCACAAGTAACTTTTTCAAGATAAAACTCGCGCATTTTGTCTTTTACAGAGGGACGCACCTGTCCCTTTACATACAGAGCGTCCATGGACGCAGTTTTTGTGAACAAGGTCCGCGTCCCCGCAGGTAAGACTAGAGAGAACCTGCGACCCCAGAGATAAACATGATTTTTACAAGACTTTCTCTCTTCTTTGAGTTTGAGATGGATAACAGAGGCATGAGACTTGCCTAAGAGGGTAGCATGACTGTTGATTTGAGCCATACTAACTGTAAGTAGTCAAGGTGACATTTTTTAGTGTAACAGATTGCCCCCTAAAGTGCGAAGCCTGGAATAGAATAGGGTTTTGTAATTCTAGGAAGGGTGAAGCGCTTTATCATTTCAAGGATTGCCTTGTGGATGGCCTGGTTGGAACCTGCAATTTTCAACACAAAATACATGGATAAGATTATATCATCACTGAGGTAGGCATTCCCATACTCAGATTCAAAACTTTAACTAATGGACTAACTATTCCGATACAGGAATGATCTTGCAGTACATCATTTTTATAGACTTTTGTAGACACAGTATGGACGCAGCCATCTGTTTATGATTAGTCTACATAGATAATGAATACAAAACTCCTCGCAGCCTGGATGGTAGAAACTAGATCCAGGGTCTTCACTTCTACTTCTCGAATTGGTACGATTCTAACCATGTGATTAAATGATTCGATGTCGAACATGGTAGAAACCACTTGATTACCAGTCAATGATGTAAACTGTTAACAAGCGTGAGAGAAACCACCAGTAATGTCAATGGTTCTCAAAGTACCAAGCACAACCTGTGAAATGTGAATAGATGTTTTGATGTCGAACACTTCACGGAATCCTTTGATCGAAAGTCAATGATGTAAACTGACGTCAAAGGCGAGAAGCCTGCCATTGATGCATGCAGACTTCAAGGTACTGTCGATTCCTAAGTCATCTTTCTAGATAATGTGTCGATGTCGATAGAAAGCGACCCGTTGCAGGCAAGCCCGCAACACGAAATCATTGTTCAAGTTGAAGAAATGTTGCTGTAAGGACTGACTCAGGGATGGTCAAATGGATGACAAGTATTTTGCAGATGAAAGTTTTGCTTGCAGACCTCTTGAACACATAACGACACGACAGATGGCTTGGTGACGAATAACTCAATTCGTCCCCAGCGGAGTCGCCAATTTGTCACACGGAATCTGTCAAGGGTGCGGACACGACTGACCTTCCTAGAAGTCTAAGACATTCTAATGACAAACAAGACAAAATGGAGTGATCTTTCTCTAAATACACCTTTTACAACATGAAAACTACAAGTGTTTAGGCCTACCTTATTCCAAAACGCTGTTGTTGAAGTCCGTTCTTGACGATCCGGATGAGCTCCTCCTTCAAGTCAATTCCTGCAACCACAAACAATCAAACAATTACCAAGCACTTGCATTTCATATAATAAAACATGTATCCAACATGCAGACCAAGGAACACATGAAATAACTCATTAACACAAGCTATTGAGAAAAATAAACCAGTTTGTATTAATAACGAAACAAAGAAACTCTTACAACCTGGCCTTGGTGTTGTGCAAGTTCCTCCCAGGGTCCATCAAGGGTTTTCCTCTTCTTTGACAAAGCTCACCCTCTCCCAAGTAGAATCAAGTGAAGACAATCACTCCTCACAAAGGCTCTAATGGAAGACCTAAATCCTGCAGCATTTACCCAAAGAAAATGTATAGCTCCAACCTCCCCTCCTTCTGGCTCAATGCCTTTATTTATAGTGCTGTAAAGAGGTTATTCCACCATCAATGGGATCATCCCCCTCTTTGGGTGGGATAGCTCCCTTATTGATGGGATAAGCTTCCCCTTAATAGAGATACATGAACCAACTGGAGGCGCATCCATTTCATCAAACCGACCTCTAGAATGTTCTAGAAGTAACCACAAGTAACTTTTTAAGATGAAACTCGCGCATTTTGCCTTTTACAGAGGGACGCACCTGTCCCTTTACATACAGAGCGTCCATGGACGCAGTTTTTGTGAACAAGGTCCGCGTCCCCGCAGGTAAGACTAGAGAGAACCTGCGACCCCAGAGATAAACATGATTTTTACAAGACTTTCTCTCTTCTTTGAGTTTGAGATGGATAACAGAGGCATGAGACTTGCCTAAGAGGGTAGCATGACTGTTGATTTGAGCCATACTAACTGTAAGTAGTCAAGGTGACATTTTTTAGTGTAACAAGATGCACGTGCATGGTACCAGTGGACTGCTCTTTTGAGTAGATCTTATTATTTATGTTTTTCCCATGTTTCAGGGACAAAACATGCTTAGGGGGGTGGAATGTTATATACCTAGGGGGGATAATATGGGGTACCAAGGGAGGTACCCAAGGTAATAATGTAATAATGGGATGGGCCATAGTAATAAATAAGGTGGTTAACCCATGTCATGTAAAGGACCACAAGTAGTTAATAATAATGTAATGGGCGCATGGTATTAGTTGATGGTATGAGGGAACCATGGTAATGACCCATGGTATTGTATGTATAAGGCCTATATAGAGGCTAGAGACTCCACTTGGGTGAGAGAGAAGGATTATTGTATGAACAGGCATATGGCTTGTGGAGTGTTCTCCTTCCTTAAGGAGTGAATGTATGGTGTTGCCCTACCATAAGGGTTTGATAATAAAGAAGAATTTCTATATATTTCTATCTTGTCATTCTTGGGTTATTTCTATTATCATAATATCTTTGGGGTTAGATATACAACAGTTGGTCTGTCGGGTCACCATTAATTGTCTCGTAATTCACCCGCATTCGGGTTCTCTTGATTTTGTATTAATAAATCGAAAAAAAATAATTATAATTTACTTAAATATAAGTTTAGTTTAAGTTTTATTTTCGTTATAGGATGTTAACCATGATCCCAATGAAAATTGGCGAATTTTCACTGTGATCAAATTTCACAGATGACAGGGGACACATGTCAAGAAAGCTTAAATAAAACAAACGTTTAAACGAAGCACAAGCTAACAAATTGTTATTTTTAATTAAAATAAAAAATACTTTAATTATTTATAAATTAGAAGTTGTCATAGTCAACACTAAATTATTAGTGGTCAACAAGAAAATCAATTGTTATAGTCATGCCTTGGTAGGGCCTAATAAGACTCCATTATTGTGGAATGAATACAACTAAATTTTATTATTTAAAATTTGTAATATTTTTTTGGTTTATGGTATCTTCAAATTCATAAATTTTGAATATTGATAAAAAGCTTAATTATGGTCAAAGTGATTATAAAACAATTTCAATATGACCAAAATCTTACTCAAAGAATTTATAAAAGTTATAACACAAATCTATATTAGATGAGATCTTAAAGGTGTGGATAAGAAGATCTTAGAGGTTTGGATAAGAAGGTGACTTTTACTAAAGGGTATAAACAAAATTTATTTACTAAATACTTAATATTTGATGGAAAAACAATAAATTTTTAATATATGATACTTAGGTGTTAAGCTTGAATTACACAAAGAGGCTAAGGAGTTGTTTCTCCATTTATCTTGTTTCAAGATCGGCTAGACAATATGTGATGAATATAAATGAGCTCTCACAATCTAGTGTAACAAGTGCTACATAGTAGCTTGTCCCTATCGCTTAGTAAAAAAATAGTGAAAATATCTTATCACAATTGTTATATATTAAAAGAATTAGTTACTATGTTTTGTAAATGCACTTATAAAATGTATTTTCCTATTAAAAATTTATTCCACTTTATATTGACATAAATTTATGAATGATGCCATAACATTGATTATACAATCCTTAAAGTTATGCACATTTTGCCAATAAACATTTCATCATTTAGTGAGTGACTATATTAATGATTTCATGAAAGCAAAATAATAGAAGCACATGAATTGGTTATTAGCCTAGAATTTTTTTGCTCAGAATCAATATTATTCCATGCCAATAATTTTGTCGTGTACTTTATGCTTTTTAAAAATAAGTACGATCAATTTCACAATTAGAGTTATGTTTTTAAGAATGTCAATGAGGAAAACGAATTATTAATGTATGAATGTTTGAATAAAATTTTATTAATTATAAAATTTTAGCGAGCGAAATAGAATGTTGTTGGACACCTAATCGTCAATGGGTTAGTGTGGAAGCCGAATAGACAAAAGGAGTCCAAGAGACCTTGGGATGTGAAACCCAACGGTCACAATATGTACTATAAATGTATATCTTTTGTTAATAAAAATTGATTCTCATGTTTTATCTTTCATATTTGTTGCTGCCATGTGTGTGTTTAACATGGTATCAGAGCAAGCATATTCCTGCCCTGCATAATTTATTTGAGCCATTTGTTTTATCGTCTTTATGAGCAGGTCCTATTTTTAGTATTCCTGTCTTTGTAACTCCATTTTCTGCCTATTTTCCTGTTCTGCCCATATTTCAGAACTGACACCCCTGACCTGGTATTTTCTCTGGGCTCTCTGCCTTGAACGCTGAACGTTGTATGGTGCCTCCACGCAGGAATACACATTGAATGTGTTACTCATTTTAATGCTGCTCTAGAGCATTTGTCAGAACAGAGCATTGTATGGATAATGCTTCATCCAAACTCGCGTAAACCAGTGATTCGTCCATCCTCACTACCAATGAGATACAGTGCTGAATGATGAAGGACCCAATGGGCTGCGACAGCTAGTGCTCTTAACCATCAGGGCAAGTTTCGTAGTCATCCCTTGCTATCTCTCACTCCGCCAACTGTCTGGATATGTGTTGTGCCTCTGTTTATATCAGCTTAAATGTTATTGTGTATAACTCAAGGCTTTTTGTTGGGTCATAGTTTCTTTCTCTGAACCTGAATCGGTTTTGTGTGCATGTCGTTTACAGGTAGTTGTAGTAAGCATTTTTTTACCTGTCTATTTGGTTTCTCAACCTCTGTTTAAGTGGGTCTACCCATTTTCCTACCGGAGCTGTCTTGAGAACAAGTATCGTTCTGCGGATGATTCTCGGCCTAAGAAGTGTATGTTGACGGCAGTCGCTTGGGTTCGTTTCGGCTTTAACTGCAGGTTCTCGAGTTTTTCAGAGAGAAGCATTTGAACAATGGTGTTGTTGGCGTAAGATACACTTTTATGCTTTCTGATATATATAAAAACAAACTTCCATACTTTCTGATATATATATCACCACATGTCAGACCAGAGTTCGAAGGGTTCCAAAATCTGTCGATAGGCATGCAATATTGTGACAAAGTAGTTATTAAACTTGTGGTTTTATAATGTCTGCTCAAGATCTCACTGGAAAAGGATTATCTGTGTTTTGGCGGATGCTGGAGCGTTTCCATATGGTAGAGATGAGGGAGATCTTATTTTTGTCAAAGATTTATTCTCATATCGTACGCCAATCATCCACTAGTTATCATTCTGTTTGATGGCTTCAAAGTTCAAAGTGCACCGCAGGAGGTGTTATTATACTGGACATCTTCATAAGGACTTGATTTATTTAATGTGATTCGTGAACTCTTTTCTGACTGTCGCTGATCCTTGAAACGCTGATAAAATGCTCTCTTAGAATTTGGTAGAAGTTTGATCGAGGAGTCAAATGGTATGAAAGTGTTGTTCGGTAAAATTTTATGACAATGTTGGCTTTCTGCTTTCTAGGAACAAGTAGAACGCAACGTTTGTTGCTTTCTTGAAACACGAGCCACCGATTTTGCCTCAACAGGTTGCAATATTCTCTTTCTGCGAGAGAGATTCGACGCTGTGAAGATCTGTCTGAATAACCAAGTTCTGGTACTTTTTACCATTGCGCCTGTATTTATCGTGAGACTTTGCGCTTGTATTATTTTGACTTGATTTGGACTAGATTATGTTCGAAGTTTCAAAGGCTTGACGTTTCAGTTGACCGACAAACAGAGATGGAGAAATTATCATAATACAAGCCTGTAAATTCCTGCTATCAGTGTTGGTGTAAGCTATGTTTTCACCCCATGTTCGCCTCAAAACAACCTCGCACTTGGTGACACTAATGAGGGCACATACGCAAGTTCCTCTCTGAAACAGGGTAGCAGTTTTATTATGAGAACAAGTGAAGATGGAACTATTTCCACTATCAAGTAATACATGAAGTTCAAGATCAGATGATCCAAAACATCAAGGTTTGCACCTTTGTCAAATGCAGAGAAAAACATCATGACGCATCTTATGAAAAAACAAGTAAAGCAGATTGTAGTAACATAGCCGACCTCTTGCAACTTCTTTCTGCGTCCTGTTGATTCAACTGGAAAATGTCGAAGCATGAAGAACAATCTGCCACCATAAAGTAAAAACCCCAACGCTGCAAAGAAGGAGACACCTGCAAAGAATAACTTGGAGAGGATCTCAACAACTGGACTAGGGCTCCACCAAGAGTAAATCCATATGCATATCTGAATGAGATAGATGATACCATTGATTGTGATAAAAGCAGGTCTATAACCGTCTACTGATATTGCCCGTGCCTGATAGTATATTTCTGCCCAAAATAGGACCAACAGAGTATACATGGTAAAAAATAGCAGGCCAGGCATATCAAGCAAAACATGTAGCAAAATCGCAGGTTCCTCTCTGAAACGTGGTAGCATGTATGGTCCTTCTGACGGGTAGCAGTTTTATTCTTGTGGCTAGCATCATACCAGTGGCGTCCAGTGTTTGAGATTGTCCCCACTCTTCCAATTCCTCTTTCAGAACATTGATTTCCCAGAAACACAGCCAACATATGATCTGGTAGCCTTTTCAACTTGGAGCAGCCAATCAAGTGAAGATCACGAAGGTTTGTAAGATTCCCGAACGACTCAGGCAGCGTTAGTGACTTCTCGCTTGCATACATTCTCAAATGTTTAAGGGAAGTGAGATGAAAGAACTCTTCCAACAATGATTCCATAGTGCATCTCAGTTCGATCTTTTCAAGTTTCCACAGTATAGTAGTTCACATCAATGATTTTATTCGGGTTTTGAGTAATAATTGATGTAACCTCTCCTAGCTTATCAAAATCAAAGTATCGATTCTTAGAACCCAGGCTGCCAGCAAGCTTTGAAGGATGAGACTCAATAGGAATACCCTTTTATCTTACAAATCATGGCAGAGCAATTGATGCCAAATTACAACCTGCACTTTCTGTTGGGCTAGTGTACTCGATAATTTCTGTGCAAAGATTTGAAGACTTGACTGTTCCCAAATTCTGCTAATTTCTCTTCTTGTTGCACGAGTCCTTGTACAACATATAAGAATTGCCAGTTTCTATCTAAGATTCGAAAATTGCAAACCAGAGATTCTGCGCTTGTACAACCTTCCTGGCCTTGCCCTGCTGCTCCGTTTTAAGGTGTAAATCAAACATTGAAGAAAAGAAAAATGGCCAGAATCAGTGAAGTATTAGAGTTCCTTAAAACACTGATATTGTCTACTAATCATGATACATTAAAAGCCAGCAAAGTTTCTCTCACAGAAATTCAGGTCTGTCTACAAAATGCATAAGAGAAAATTGATTTTTGCAGCTTGAAACTCAGCTACAACAAGAAGAATTAAAACAGAGGAATCATCTTTCTGAACTTGTTTCTGTTCAGAATAATGAAACAGACTCCCATAAACAGCAAGTCAATATTGTTGAAGTTCATTCAGATCCAGTGCCCAATAAAGCAACAGTTGTACACGCAGATGCAGAAACTCAGTTTGCACTTCGCAAGCCCATCATTAGATCTTGGGAACAACTTCTCCACAACAAGCACGGAACTAGTCTTGGATATGACAAGGACTTGTCCTTTCATATTCCAGACTACTCAAAGCCCATTCAGTTTTAGAGTGCTGGATTCATTCATGAGAGTTCACCTGCTCTTCATTCTACTCCTCTTCCACAGCAACAACAACAGATTGTGAAATGCCAACACTGTGACCGAGTTGGCCATTTGAAAGATCATTGTTTTGATCTTCATCCATGTAAGCACTGTCATAAAACCAGTCATTCTTCACACAGATGCTTCAGAAATAAACATCCTGCAAGAACAAAGATTCATCTTGGACGGATCGCTTCTTAGCAATGGGCATCAACAACCAAGAATATATTCCAAACACATGTCAGAACTTGTTCCAGAGTATTGAACAATCTTGCAGTTGAGTTTTCTCCATCATCTCACCTTGTATCTGACAGGGGGGGAAATGATGGTCATCTACAAGCTTCGAAGCCACATCAAGCGAGCCTGAGCCACAACCTACCACACTAGTTTCAGAGTTGTAGCCAGAGACAAAGATTCCCGTGAACATGCCTTCAGTTGGTAATCTGGGACACTTCCCCTAGTAGAAGACTCCAACTTCTTGCTAGTTTCGGAAGAATTCCAGGAACAAAATTGAGAACACTTACTCTAGCAGAAGACTCTAGCTTCTTGCCAGTTTTGGAAGAGTTAGAGGAATTGCATTAACCATTCCAGAGTTGTTGGTCATCCTTAAACCATCACAGGTTGAGACTTCCATTTTCAGGTTGAAGTTCTCCCTTTTATGCAGGGCGAGACCTCCTTTTCATGGTTGAAGGTTTCCCTCTTCAAAACAATAGGAGAACTTCCTCTAGCAGAAGACTTCAGCTTCTTGTCAGTTTTGGAAGAGTTCCAGGCACTGCACTAAGCGTTCCAGTGTTGGTGGTCATCCTTAAACCACCACCTTTTATACCAACATTTCAGAGAGCACATTCAGCCTAGTGCTGCCATGCATTTTTGCACATTTTGTATTACAGTTCTCTTCTTGGACTCATACATAACCCTTTGGATTAAGGGGGGGAATGTTGGACACCTAATCCTCAATGGGTTAGTGTGGAAGCCGAATAGACAGAAGGAGTCCAAGAGACCTTGGGATGTGAAACCCAACGATCACAATATGTACTATAAATGTATATCTCTTGTTAATAAAAATTGATTCTCATGTTTTATCTTTCATATTTGTTGCTGCCATGTGTGTGTTTAGCAAATGCTAATATTCTTTATCAAAATTATTAGGGAAAATTAATACATATTATTTAATTTTGTTCAAATTAAATTTGTTAATATTAAAAATAATAAAATTTTATTATTTAAAAAATAAAACATAAAATTAAAACATTTATATTAAAAAATATTTAAAATAATTTGATTAACCATTATATAATAATTATTATAAGTTATATATAAAAAAAAAAAACAAAAAATAATTTATCACAAAATTTAATTATCACTTTAAAAGGCCAAATTTATTATGACAAACAATATACATTCAACAAACTCACATTAAATGCTATATAAATTAAAATATATATAATTAGATGTACACTATGATATGATATGTATTGTTTAAGTCTAAAAACTTCCACACAAAACACAAAGCTATACAACTTTTATTTGTTTATTTGCTACGTTTCTAACTTTAACATGCTCAAATTTCTCTTAATTTCTCTTAATCTCTTTGAATCTATTGTACGTATCTGAGCATGGTGCCAATGCATAGTTTCATATATAATAAGAAGAGAAGCACTCTACTCGTGAAAAAAAAACCTACAATTTAAAAAGCGAGAACACGGTAATTGGTGGTAAAAACAAAGATGATTTTTTTTTTTTGGTCAATAGCAAGAAACGAATTTCCTTTCTGGTTGCTTATGATGGGTCCCATAATTAAGTGCAATACAGTGGACATGATATTACAAAAGTAGAATACGTTACAATCCACACAAGGATGATCTAAAATAAGTAAAATAATAAAATGTACAAAATCAACTCCAATGAAATACAATGCAAATTTATTAAGGGTATGGCTCAATAGTCGCACCACTTGTAATATGTATAAATACAACTATTCAAATAAAATAAAAAATCTTGTTTTTCCTTTTACTAGATTACTATACTCATAATAGATTCATCGTGTCTGATTGGAATGGTATTAAGCTTTCTATATTTTCCGAATGACATTCATGAAGTTGTGTAGCTCTTATAGTGGTTTTTTAACCGAGTTGAGGGTCCATTGACATTCACCCCGCATATTTTATATAGTTTTTGTTAACATAGAAATGGTATTCGAACAATTTGATTTTTATGCAACGAGCTCATAAAATAGAAGAAAAGATAGATCAACTAGTTCAAAATCAACCTCTTCGAGGGGACAATCTCCTTTACATTACACAAATGAACAATTCTTGGATGATACAAATGAAAAAACCTCCTTTTTATATCTAGGAGTCTAAGGGGTCACAATATAATCAAAGTTGACATAACAATGATAATATAAGGGCACAAAAATAACAATAATGGGCTTCTATAGGGCACACTAATAACAATATGGGGACAATAGGGGCATAACAAAAATAATAAGGGTTACAATGAAAATAGTAATGGGAGAATCACTAGTATTATAGGGAATCTTCAACGAGTAAGTTCTTCCACTTGATGAGATACTCTGAAGTTGATCGGTTTCGTAGTTGTTGAGTTCTTGTTTCTGTGACTGATTCAGATTCCAATATGATTTTTCCTTCCTCTTCAAGTTACGGCAATATTGTTTGAACTGGGAGCTTATCACCTATAACCTTCTTTAAGCATGAAACATGGAAAATTGGGTGCGCTTGGGAAGTTGCAAGAAGCTCCAATTTGTATGCCATAGTACCAATATTTTGCAACACCATGTATGGACCATAATACTTTGGTGATAATTTATTATCCTTCTTAGATTGCTTGAGGGACATTTGTTTATATGGTTGTAGCCATAGAAATACCCAGTCACCTACATCAAAACTTCTTTCTCTGCGATGTTGATATGCATGTTGTATCATTCTATTCTGTGTCAAAGTGAGGTTATCCTTTAAGAGTTGGAGAACTTGTTGTTGATGCTTGATGTGATCCTCCACTGCTTGAACCTTAGAATTTCCTCTTAAATATGATGTGATGGATGGTGGATGATATCCATAAAGTTCCATAAATGGGGTCATTTTTGTTGTAGTATGGAAGGAAGTGTTATACCACCATTTAGACAGAGGCAACCATTTGACCTATTGTGTATGTTTATCAGATACAAAGAAAAGAAGGTATCCTTCCAAATATTTGTTTACTATCTCAATTTTCCCATCAAATTGATGATGGTAAGATGACCTATGAGCTAACTGAGTACCTAGAAAAGAAAATAATTCTGTCCAAAATTTTCCAGTGAAAATGGGATCTCTATCGCTTACAATAATCTTTGGGTTTTCATGTAGCTTTTGAATTGTTTCCATAAATGAAATAGCAATTGTACTGGCTTAAAATGGATGAGATAATGCATAAAAGTGTGCATACTTGGTAAGTTTGTCAACTTCCACCATGATGACACTCTTTCCTTCGGACTTGGGTAAACCTGTGATAAAATCCATTGAAACCTCCTCCCCACATTGACTTGGAATCGATAAAGGTTGTAATAGACCTGGGTTCTTAATTGTTTCAACTTTATTTTGTTGGCAAACCAAACATTCCACCACCAATTTTTGAATATCATATTTAAGGCCATCCCAAAAAAATTCCTTCTTAACCCTTTGGTAATTTTTAAAAAATCCCGAGTGCCCTCCTAAGGGAGAGGTGTACAATTCCATAAGAATCTTTTTTTTTTGATTCGGGAATTCTTACAGAAGTATAAGCGACCTTTGTACCATAACACATCATTTTTCCAGCTAAATGTATCAGATATACTCAGATCTTGTTGTAACTTTGAAATGAATTCCAACACTTCTTTGCCATTCTTACATTCATCCTTTGCTTCGTTTATCCAATCTAGTTGGATAATAGAAATTGCACAAAACAACGCATCCACATCCTCATCCTTTCTTGAGAGTGCATCTGCAACAACATTTTTCTTCCCTTTTTTGTAGATGATTTCAACTTCATAACCCAACATCTTTGTGACCCATTTTTGCCGCTCTTCTAAAGATAATCTTTGTTCTAAAAAGTATTTAAGACTATCATGATCTGTTTTTACCTTGAAGTGTCTTCCCATTAGGTAGGGTCACCATTTCTTAAGTGCATGTAGTATTGCCAACATTTCCTTCTCATAAATATCTTTGTGTAAATACTTTCCTTTGATTGGACGACTTTGAAAAGTAATGGGTCTTTCTTCTTGCATTAAAACAACACCAATTCCATTTCCTGAGGCATCACATTCCACAATAAAGGTTTTTGTGAAGTTCGGCATAGCTAAGACCGGTGCTTGGCACATTGCCTCTTTAAGATGTTCAAAGGCCTTCATTGCTTCTGGAGTCCATGAAAATGCATCTTTATTCAATAATGTTGTTAGAGGTGCTACTATTCTCCCACATTTCTTAAAAAAACTTGCAATAATACCATGTCAACCCGAGAAATCCTCGCAGATGCTTTATGGATGTGGGGATTTTCCATTCCTTAATGGCTTTAATTTTGCTAGGGTCTACCTTAACACCTTCATGAGATACAATATGACCTAGATATTCCACCTCTTGTACTCCAAAGAAACATTTGGAGCTTTTTGCATATAATTGTTTCTCCTCCAATAGTTTGAGCACCCTGTCAACATGTTGAACATGATCCTTCCAAGACTCGCTGTAGATTAGTATATCATCAAAAAATACTAACACAAATTTTCTAAGGGTTTGAAAATGGAATTCATCAAACCTTGAAATGTAGAAGGTGCATTGATAAGGCCAAAAGGAATGAGCAAAAAATCATAATGACCCTCATGAGTTCTAAATGTTGTTTTCGGAATGTCTTCACTCTTCATTATGATTTGATGATATCCTGAACGAAGATCCAACTTGGTGAAGTAAATTGATCCATGAAATTGATCCAATAATTCATCAATGACAGGAATGAAAAATTTATCTTTAATAGTGAGCTTGTTGATCTCCCTATAAGTTAGACACATGCACCATGATCCATCCTTCTTGTGCACCAATACTACTGGAGCAGAGAAAGAACTTTGACTAGGTTGAATTATACCAACCTCTAGCATTTCTGCAACCATACATTCGATTTCACTCTTTTGGGAATAGGGATATCTGTAAGGCCTGATGTTTAGAGGAACACTTCTTGGAATAAAATAAATAACATGATCATGATCATGAATAGGTGGGAGGCCTTTAAGAGTCTCAAATACCTTGGAATGATTGTCCAATACTTTTTGGAGATCTGGAGAAATAGATGATTTCGATGTGGGAACCTCTAGTGAACATAATTGTGTAACTACACGTCGTTTTTCTTTCTTTAGAAGCTTTGTCATGTCGTTAGAGCTGATTATCTTTCCTAGTTTCCCTGCGATACTCCTTAATTCAACTTCATTTCCTTCCAAAAAAAATTCAAGGAAATTTCTTGAAAATTAAAAGTTATCATACCTAAAGACTGTAGCCATTGGACTCCTAGTACAACATTATCACCACCCATTGGAATTGAAAGCATTGGGTTATTCAATACATATTCTTCCATGGATAGCTTGATATTATGGCACTTTTTCAGAGAAATTTATGGTTCCTCCATTTGCAACCATCACTTGAAACTCTGGTGTTGGATATAGGAAGCAATTCAATTCCTTGGCTATCTTACAATGAATAAAATTATGGGTACTTCTCGAATCAATCAACACTATTACCTTTTTCTTCTTGATATGTCCTTCTATCTTGAGAGTTTGAGGAGTGGTAATACTGGCCAATGCATTACAAGATATGGTCGGATTCATTTCTTCTTTCTCTAGGGTTTGTTCCTAGTGTATATCCTCTTCTTTTGACATTTCTTGTTCATTTTCTTCCTCCTCTTCACAATCTATGTAAAATAATTTCTTCTTAGCAGACTTATGACCTTTAGTATATTTTCTATCACAACTGTAACAAAGCCCTTTTGCTCTTTTTCCTTCCAATTGTTGTGGTGTCAACCTTGTAGGTTGTGGAAGGCTATGAGCAACAACACTTCCATCTTTATAGTTGTGTGTGGTAGGCTTCCTTGTTGCCATAATTTTCCTTTCAATTTTTCTTGCCAACCTGAATGTCTTCTCTAATGAATTAGGTTCCCAAAGGAAAACCTCATGTTGGATGTTATCCTTTAATGTCCCTATGAACACATCAATCCTATGCTCCTTTGGAATATGTTTTACCCTTATATTAAATTTTTGGAAGTCCTCAATGTGCTCCATCATTGAACCATTTTGTTTGAGATTTATCAATTGGCTAAAAAGAGTGTTGCTTTTTGTATCCTCATAATGTGCTATCATTTCTTCCGTAAAAATTGCCCAAGTGACAATTTTTTTACGTGAGAAAAGCCATTGATACCATACAAACTGATTTAGTTCCAAATATAAAGTTGCAATGTGTACCTTTTGTGTGTTTTTCACATTATGGAGATCGAAATATTGATCCATCTGTAGTATCCATGTTATGGGATCCTTGCCATCAAACTTCCTCATATCGATATTTGGAACATGGTGGGTCTTGATTCCAATGTGAGAGTCTCTGAAATCATGATTAACATTTATTTTGTTCTCATAATGAGCTTCCTTTACTATCCATTGGCCATTAGTAAGCATTTATTGTAGCAACTTTGTCAAATCTATCTTCAAATCTTCCATGTTGCCTTTAAGATTTTCTTCTATACCATCCATCTTAGCTTACATGCCATCCATTTTAGCTTCCATGCTATTTATATTAGCTTCTATGCCATTCATCTTAGCTTCCATGTCATTCATCTTACCTTCCATGCCTTTCTTTAATACATCCATCTTAGCTTCTGCTACTTTTTGTGAGAGTGAAAATTGTTGCACTTGGTCTCATAATTTTGTTATATCATGTTGCATTTCTTCCTCTTATTCATGAGTCATGGTAGAGATTTCAGGTTGCTTACTAGGTGTTTCCATTTTCTTTCTTTGGGGCATAAATTAATGATAATTATTCCTTGCTATGCCCTTTGAATCACTTCAAACTAGTTTTTCAAACCAAACTTATGCAAATTAAAAAAAAAAAACTACACACCTTTGTTTTTATTTGTAGGTAATCGATATTGAATCTGTTGTATCTCTGAAATTTCATATCTCCAAGGTCTAAAATTGCTACCAATGGTAGCCCTCTGTGTCCTCTTTCCAACGACACCAATCTGATTGAAATTGGATTAACAAAGAAAGAATTATGCCCAATCTCCCAAGATGACCAGATTATATACTTTTTCAGTAGAGCGAACTTGTATGAAGTGCCATGTGTCACTATTTCGACCCGCGGACCTAAAAACAATATAGCAACAACTACAGTCCATCCCCTTTATGTAACTTCTTATGAAATTTCAATATGATGCTCAAGGAGAAAGTTATGATGATTTTTCCCAAGGTCACATGTTTGGGATGTAATTTGGGAGCCTGCAAAAACCCTAACTTCCTTAGGTCATATCTCCAAATATATCGCGATAAAATATCTGAAATTTGGATCTGAGGTTCATCAACATTTCAACTAAAATGGGTTTTAATTTTTCCATCTGAAACGTCGTAGAAAAAATGTTATAGTGAAAATTCCACGATGACTTGTTTGGAGCAGGGAAACCCTATTATCCAAAGCTCTAATACCAAATGTTATTAAACCAACTCATAAAATAGAAGAAAAGATAGATCAACAACTTCAAAATCAATCTTTTCGAGGGGGAAACCTCCTTTAAATTACACAAATGAACAATTATTGGATGATACAAATGACAAAACCTCCTTTCTATATATAGGAGTCTAAGGGGTCACAATATAATCAAAGGCGACATAACAATAATAATATAAGGGCACAACAATAACAATAGTGGGCTTCTGTGGGGCACACTAATAACAATATGGGGACAATAGGGGCACAACAATAATAATAAGGGTTACAATGGCAATAGTAATGGGGGAATCACTAGTATTATAGGGACCTAACATTGATTTTGGAAATAATTACGAGTATAATTTTACTTTGATTCACAGGTACAAATTATTAATTGAGCCACTTGTCCTAAGACTTATATCCTGCTCATCGTATTCATGGAGATGGTTTTCCAAACAAGGCATTTGGAAATAACATCAACAAATAAACATTCAATTAAATGACAGATAAATACAAAATTATTTTAAAAAATAAAAATAAAAAAATTTCTCAAAGTTATTAAAAAATATTTGATACATTTGACTGAATAATACCTAGTCAACATAAAACCCAATGCATTATCTCTGTCTAGCACCAAGGATAATAACACAACATGCATCTCATCAACGAAGATAATGGGAACATACCTATGTTCCCACATAGGCTAGTGTAGTTTACAGACCCTATAGAATTGCTAAAGACCCTTCTTCAATTCAAATATCCCACTCCAAGATGATGATGTTTTCCTCTGTGAAAAGAAAATTAATATTCCCCAAAAATAGAAATATCACATTCATATATGAAAGAACATGACATATAGGAGAGAATTCATGATGACCTTTCATTAGCTAGAATAATACAAAAATACATGATACCTCAATTCACCAATGGTCTCTCCTCCAATCCTTGGCACTCCTATTCCCTTATAGGAAGACTAGGCTCATATCACATGCAAGAGAAGTAAGTTCTAGCATAAATCCACAAGCATCACTCAACTATTCTTTTTATCTCTCTTCTCCCCTTGAGATTTGAAAAGGTTTCCCTTGAAATTTGAAAAGGTTTCATTATACAGGATTTTCCAAAACTCAGGAGGATGCATCTAGACATCTTGGGCCATGAGAAGATAGGAAAATTCTCTCATTGACCCCAACCTACTCAATATGAAGTGGATCAAGTTGATCTCCTCGAGAATGACCTACTCTATAAGTTTGACCCACATCCCTCCCATGCCAAAGACATGTTAATTGCGAGGCTATTCCACTACAAAGGAGCGACGGGTGAGAAAATGACAGAATTGTGGGAACCATGGGATAATAAAGAAGTAAAAACAAGCAGGAAGAATGACGCAAACTAGTGATTTTGGGAGGTTGATTTTAGGTTCCTCTACATAACATAAGGTGGTTAAACGGGCTATAACACTAGGGAGTCACCTAAGATAGAAAGGAGCTAACCTAAGAAGGAAATGAATGTAATGTGACCATAATAATGGAATATAAATACTACGTAATAAAATTAAAGAATATAATAATCAACAACATATATAATATCATTAGGAATATTCATGATAAAGTATAAAGACACATAAGTGTCATTGTATTGGATATGTGTTGAATTGTATTGTCTTGTAGCAAACATGACTTGTGGAGAGATTCCTTGCATTTCTTCTCTCTATATTTTTGTGTTGTTCATGGTGAATGTTTGGTACCTTGATTTTCAAGGGTTTGATTATGTATGAAATGTTTGTCTTGCATTATGCAGGTCTTGGAACCATTGGCATGGATGTGGACTTGGTAGTAGCATGCTTTAAAGAGAGCTCACCCCTTTTATATAACTTGAATGAGCCTAATGGTTAAGAGCATGTGTTTTCTCCTAAGGGATCACAGGTTCAAAACCAAAGGGGGTAGAGTATGTATGCATTCGTAGACTTTAGCATTCAACTTGTTGCGCATAGGTGGGTTCCTTGTGTTACACTAAAAAATGTCACCTTGACTACTTACAGTTAGTATGGCTCAAATCAACAGTCATGCTACCCTCTTAGGCAAGTCTCATGCCTCTGTTATCCATCTCAAACTCAAAGAAGAGAGAAAGTCTTGTAAAAATCATGTTTATCTCTGGGGTCGCAGGTTCTCTCTAGTCTTACCTGCGGGGACGCGGACCTTGTTCACAAAAACTGCGTCCATGGACGCTCTGTATGTAAAGGGACAGGTGCGTCCCTCTGTAAAAGACAAAATGCGCGAGTTTTATCTTGAAAAAGTTACTTGTGGTTACTTCTAGAACATTCTAGAGGTCGGTTTGATGAAATGGATGCGCCTCCAGTTGGTTCATGTATCTCTATTAAGGGGAAGCTTATCCCATCAATAAGGGAGTTATCCCACCCAAAGAGGGGGATGATCCCATTGATGGTGGACCAGAATAACCTCTTTACAGCACTATAAATAAAGGCATTGAGCCAGGAGGAGGAGAGGTTGGAGCTATACATTTTCTTTGGGTAAATGCTGCAGGATTTAGGTCTTCCATTAGAGCTTTTGTGAGGAGAGATTGTCTTCACTTGATTCTACTTGGGAGAGGGTGAGCTTTGTCAAAGTAGAGGAAAACCCTTGATGGACCCTGGGAGGAACTTGCACAACACCAAGGCCAGGTTGTAAGAGTTTCTTTGTTTCGTTATTAATACAAACTGGTTTATTTTTCTCAATAGCTTATGTTAATGAGTTATTTCATGTGTTCCTTGGTCTGCATGTTGGATATATGTTTTATTATATGAAATGCAAGTGCTTGGTAATTGTTTGATTGTTTGTGGTTGCAGGAATTGACTTGAAGGAGGAGCTCATCCGGATCGTCAAGAACGGACTTCAACAACAGCGTTTTGGAATAAGGTAAGCCTAAACACTTGTAGTTTTTCATGTTATAAAAGGTGTATTTAGAGAAAGATCACTCCTTTTTGTCTTGTTTGTCATTAGAATGTCTTAGACTTCTAGGAAGGTCAGTCGTGTCCGCACCCTTGACAGATTCCGTGTGACAAATTGGCGACTCCGCTGGGGAATCCATTAATGTGAAAGTCTTTTCCTTTATATGAACTTTGCTTTGAGAAAATCATTTTTATTTTCTGGTTTTTGACTGTGAGAATTAGTATTTGGGTGGCTTAGCTTTAGATTTAGTTAGATTTGGTTTTTCTTCATTTTCCCAGAAGGACGCAGTCTCTGAGTACTGCACAGTGCGTCTTTGGACGCGCTGTTGCCGTCTGCACAGAGCGGGGCCGCACCTGTGACAACGGGTTGCCTGCGTCTTCCTGTAAAACTTAAGAAAATTCCATTTTTGCTTCAAATTGCTTTTAGATTTTGTTTTCTCTTAGTTTTTTCTGCCCAGATTCATTAGTCCCTTGTCCAGAATCTTCACCTAAGCTTGTTCCTGCTCTTAGCTTTCATCAATTGGGTGTTTTGAGTCTCTTTCTTGAGAAATTCTTGATTTGATTTCCTTTGATCATTACTTGGAGGTTTGTCTCAGTCTTTTCACAATTTTGCATCTTTTTGCTTTTGTTTTTGCAAAAAAAAATTCCCCCTCATTCGCCGGGGGGGGCTAAATTGTGTATGAGTGTTAATCGCCTTTGAGTGTTTTTATGTTTTGATCTTTGGAACTCTCACCCAATTTTCTCAATTTGCACTTGATTGGTTCTTAGATCACATTAGAATCGTCTTGTGCTTGAGAATTCTTTTGCATAGATCACATTTGCACAATTAGAATTCTCATTTTCAGAATATTAATGAAAAATGTGCATAGATTACATTTGCATACTTTTCAAGTGAATTGTGCATAGATTACAATTGCATAGTTTACATTCTGAAAAAATCAATCGTAGATTTAGATCAGCTTTCTTTGATTTGAATTTACACAAAAATAAAAATAAAAAATGGTTTGGAATTGATTTGCATTAGTTTTTCTTGATGAAATTAGTGCATTAGAGAATTTGTTATATTTTCTCTTAGTGATCAATTTTTGCATTGTTGGAAGTGAATGGAAACTCTCTCCTTACTTTAGATAGGATTCATCGAATTGAAAAGATTACATTATCATATTCGATTGCATTCAGTTGAGTCGGGTCATAACACCATTGGTTTCATCTCCATTTACCCATTTGAGTAATAACAGCCTAATAACACAGCGCTTAATTAAAATTCATCTAGTAATTTTTACATTTCTAGGGCTCTGAAACACCAACATAGCTTAGGCTAGCGTCTTGGAGTAGGTGAGTACTTAACTCTCCAAGACTACAAAACCAAACAGATAGTTTATCTTGAGTAGAATAAATCCAATTGTTTCAATTGCACTCTGGGAAAGCTCCTCTTAAAGGAGAAGCACGAGCTCGTGTCCGAACCAGTGAGGGGATCATTCCTCCCTCGTTGGGAACGACGCCAGACAGTACGTATTACAAACGGTAAACCTCGGATTAACCATTGTCGAGGAGCCAGGGGTCACTTATCGGTAAACCTTGGATTGTTGTCAAGGAGCCGGTAAGGGGATTGAGCTTGCTACTCTGCCCTTGCGTGCTGTCGGAGTTTAGACTGTTCCCCCAGGTGTATTTGTTACTGTTGGTGACCTTAGTGACCATAATCTTTAGGGTTCTACCGAGGTGACGGTGGAGGGAAGGTCCCACTGTACCTGGAGCAGACGTCGGTTATACTCACTTGGATTTTCCGGGGGGTTCACTTCACTTCGAGACGGTTAAAGTGGAGGAACTTGTGCCGGTCTATTCATTAAGCAGGTTGCCGGGGTAACTGTTCCACCCGCCATTTCTGTACTGAATTCTGCGAGGTTGGGCTTCATCACCAACTAGTGTTTTCAGTCCGGAGAGCTTACTGTTTGTGTGTGGTTTGACTCCTAGATTTGATAGCGCGTGTTAATTTGTTTGTTTTTACTTTTAGAGACCATAGGTGTGAATTGTGAATTTTAATTGTTAGGTGTAAATTGTGAATTGTTAATTTTAGTTTTAAATTGTTAATAAAATTCACTGAAGTTGAATATAATGGCAAATGTTCCGGAATTTATCAACCTAGGAACCCCTCCTAATGAGAATCCTAGTACTTTTCCTTACTTTGGAAATGTTGGTCCTCCTTATATGGCTACTTTGTCATTACCTGGATTTACAATAGGTTTACCGATATGGTTATTTTCAACTTCGTTGGCCCAAAATACTCCAATTGTTCCATCTCAACCGGATGCTTCACCTCAACAGAGTTCACCATCTCAACATCCCCAACCTTCTGTTGACCCTTTACCTTCTTCGCCTAATTTTTCTTCCTCCATTTCTTCCTCTTCGCCTGGTAAAAGCCTTGATGCTAGTAACCAGGAGGCTAAGAAGAAGAAGAAAGGGAAGAAGAAGAAGAAGAAGAAGAAGCAAGATAAGAAAGAAGTCAACCAACCAACCATGGCTGTAAGTGTTAGTTGTGTTGAGGAAAATTCCGACATGCATCGTAAACCCAAATACCCTTGCAGGCTTTGTAAGGGTGACCACTTCCTTGTCAATTGTCCTGGTATTCCAAAGGTCCTGGAAGTATGGTCAGAAAAATCTCATCAACTTTCCGTTGATCCATCAACCAGTGATAGTCAGGTTCCTGGGAAAAAGGGTAAAGTTAGGTTTCCTTGTAAGTTATGCAAAGGGAGTCATCAAACTCACATTTGCCCTCACATGGATGAAGCCTCAACATTGTTGGAAAAACTTACTGTTCCACAGCAAGAATTTCCAACTGGTTACCGTAAACTTTCTCCCAACCTGTCGTCAACTGACGGAGTGATTGATCTAATTTCAAGTACAGTCGATCACACTCTCCCATTGGAGAGTGAAACTCATGTCACTCAGGTTGATGATCAATTAGTTGATCAAGTGGTCGATTCAATTTCACATTCGATCGCTCACACCTTCCCTTTGGAGAGTGAACTTCATACCGCTCAGGTTCTTCTTGTTACATCAGATTCTTCTATGCCGGGGGGCATTTCACCTGTTTCTACAGAACCCCCTCCAAGCACTGAGGTCTTTTCCTTTGATTGGAATAGACTGACAGAACCTCGTCTTCCTTCCTCCATCCCTTTCCAAATCATTGTCAAGGCTGGTGGTAGGGACATACATCGTACTCAGGTAGATGAAGGTGCTTCTGTTAGTATTTTATCCTCAGCTGTTTGGAAAGCTTTGGGTTCCCCTCAGCTTGCGCCTATTACGCAGAATCTGAAAGCTTTTAACAGAACAATTAGTGAACCTTTAGGGATCCTTCCTAAGTTTTCTATTACCTTGGAAGGTAAAACTGTTTGTGTTGATCTTATGGTAGTTCGAGGTCCCTTGGATTTCAATTTACTCCTTGGGCGAGACTATGTTTATGCAATGAAAGCTGTCGTATCGACACTCTTTCGCGTGATGTCTTTCCCTCACAATGGCAGTATTGTGACTGTAGACCAGCTTTCGTTCCCTAGTCTTGTTTCAACTACCAATAATATGACACCCCTAACTATTCCTGATTCTAAAGTGGTATCTACCCTGCCACGGGTTAATTATGTGGCAACCGGTCCCATGATTTCAGTTACCGATGTAAGTGAGCCACTCACTCTTTGCTCATCTTCCTTTGATTTAGCTCCGGTAATTGACATGGAAAACTCTATGGGATTACTTGAACACGATGTTCTTATCCCTTTTGAGTCCCTTGACATGTGTTCCTTCCAGAGTATTCTTCCTTCTGATGAAGACCTCTTGGAAGCCATGATCAAGGTGTGTCCATTGACATGTCTTTCTTCCAGTTGGAAGCCATGATCAGTGTGCGAGGATAGTTTTTTCCTGTATCAACCTCGTTAAAAAATGAAATAGGAGGTCACGAGGAAAGTTCCTTTTACTGTGTCGACCTCGTTAAAAAATGAATCAGTGAGTACGAGGATAGTTTGTTCCTCTCTCAACCTCGTTAAAAAATGAAACTGGATGGTACGAGGAAAGTTCCTTTTACTGTGTCGACCTCGTTAAAAAATGAATCAGTGTGTACGAGGATAGTTTTTTCTTGTATCAACCTCGTTAAAAAATGAAACAGGCTGTCATGAGGACAGTTCTTTTACTGAGTCAACCTCATTAAAAAATGAATCAGCTAGTTTTTAGGTCAGGTAGATTGTAGAAAGTAGGATTGTGAGGAAAGTTCCTTTTACTGTGTCAACCTCATTAAAAAATGAATCAGTGTGTGTGAGGAAAGTTCCTTTTACTGTGTCAACCTCATTAAAAAATGAATCAGTGTGTGTGAGGAAAGCTCCTTTTACTGAGTCAACCTCATTAAAAAATGAATCAGTGTGTATGAGGCAAGTTCCTGTTACTGAGTCAACCTCGTTAAAAAATGAATCAGTTTTGAGGATAGTTCTTTTCTTGTGTCAACCTCCTTAAAAATGAAACAACTCCCTTTTCAAGTTAAATATTGAAAGTAAACCTTCATTTCATCCAGCCGGTTGAATGCAATGAAGCCTGGGGGGCATGTACCTCTCTTTGCGTCATTATGCTGGGGGCATGCGAACTTTTTGAGCATAGTTCCTTGTCTTGTGTCAAGCTCGTTAAAAAATGAAACAAGGGTAGGTTAAGTAGGTAGATTGTAGAGAGTAGTCATGAGCATAGTTCTTTGTCTTGTGTCAAGCTCGTTAAAAAATGAAACAAGGATTTTAGAGCATAGTTCCTTGTCTTGTGTCAAGCTCATTAAAAAATGAATCAAGGTTTTTAGAGCATAGTTCCTTGTCTTGTGTCAAGCTCGTTAAAAAATGAATCAAGGTTTTTAGAGCATAGTTCCTTGTCTTGTGTCAAGCTCGTTAAAAAATGAATCAAGGTTTTTAGAGCATAGTTCCTTGTCTTGTGTCAAGCTCGTTAAAAAATGAATCAAGGTTTTTAGAGTAAAGTTTTTGTTAGGTAGATTGTAGAGAGTAGTTATGAGCAAAGTTCCTTGTCTTGTGTCAAGCTCGTTAAAAAATGAAACAACTCCCACAAGTCTTTCCAAGATCTTGAAAGTAAAGCTTCATTCCATCCACCTCATTGAATGCAATGAAGCTTGGGGGGCATGTACCTAGTTTTGCATCATTATGCTGGGGGCATGTGAACTTATAACAAGCATAGTTTTTCGTTTCAAGCTTGCATAAACATGAAACTGAATCCGAGCATAGTTCTTTTCCTGTGTCAAGCTCGTTAAAAAATGAAACAAATCCTCCTCTAATTGAGTCGAGAGTTTGACTAGATCTCGTAAATGTTAAGTTGTATATTTAAGTTAGTTATTTCAGTTTTTGCATAATTTTCTTACAGTTTTAGGTCGAGTCTTTCAAATGATCTCGTTCTTGAACCTTCATTTCATCCACCTTAGTTGAATGAAATGAAGCTGGGGGGCATGCGCTCTAACAGTTATGCTTAGGGGGCATCAAGCACAGTTTTATCTCTGTTTCAAGCTTGTGTAAAAATGAAACTAATTTGAAGCATAGTTTTTATCTGTTTCAAGCTTTTGTAAAAATGAAACCTATCTCGAGTCAATTTCAGTTATTTTCAAGACTCGTTAAACTCATGAAAACACCGAGATTATTTTGCTATTTTTCATTCTCGTAAAACAAATGAAAACGCCGAGTTCTTTCCGTCTTTTCCTGCTCGTAAATTAAATTGAAAGTCGGCCATATGAGTACATTTTTATCCCTTTTTCGAACTCATTAAAACTTACGAAAAAGTGAAAACCATGAGTACATTTTTATCCCTTTTTCGAACTCGTTAAAACTTACGAAAAAGTGAAACCTTGGAGTTCTCTTTTAAGCCCTTTTCTGACTCCTAAAACATGAAAAGATCACCGAGCATTTCTTTTACACTCGTTAAAACGGAATTAAAAGACGGTCCCCTTTTAGCTCTTTTCTGACCGCAAAATCAAGAAAAGATTGCCGGGTTTTTGTCGTTTCAAACTCGATAAGGAAATAAAACGACGTGTCCTTGATCACTTTTTACTTTTCAGGTCAACGACACTATTATGAAAGTACTCCTTGGTCGCAAGATCAAGCGGTTCCCCCAGGTATTATTTTATACTTTTTCGGGCTTGAGGGACACAAATATACGAAAAAGTTCAACGTGGAGTCTCCTTTAGTTTTTTCAGACTCTCTAAAAATGAAAAACACCGAGTTTCTCCTATACTGGGCTCGTTAAACTTTTACAGTAGAGGACCTGTTCAATTACAAACAGGAACGAACCACTCCTTCCTAGGGTTCAAATTTAAACTAGGTTGGACTCGTCCGAAGGATGAGCTTATAATCAAGCATATGTTATCTCCCTCAAGCTTGTTAAAAATAAAGAGGTACTTGCCAGAAATGGTGGGGGAAAAGAGAGAAGAATGAACCTGTTTGTCACCTTTTGTCTCTGAAGAAAATTTATTACCACTCTTGAACACGACACTTTTTATTCACCTGGGTTGGGAAATCTTTTACCTCACAGTTGACCAAACCACTTTGAAAGTCTTTAACCGGGTTCCCGGGATTAACTTTGAGTTATTCGTCACCAAGCCATCTGTTGTGTCGTTATGTGTTCAAGAGGTCTGCAAGCAAAAACTTTCATCTGCAAAATACTTGTCATCCATTTGACCATCCCTGAGTCAGTCCTTTCAGCAACATTTCTTCAACTTGAACAATGATTTCGTGTTGCGGGCTTGCCTGCAACGGGTCGCTTTCTATCGACATCGACACATTATCTAGAAAGATGACTTAGGAATCGACAGTACCTTGAAGTCTGCATGCATCAATGGCAGGTTTCTCGCCTTTGACGTCAGTTTACATCATTGACTTTCGATCAAAGGATTCCGTGAAGTGTTCGACATCAAAACATCTATTCACATTTCACGGGTTGTGCTTGGTACTTTGAGAACCATTGACATTACTGGTGGTCTCTCTCACGCTTGTTAACAGTTTACATCATCGACTGGTAATCAAGTGGTTTCTAACATGTTCGACATCAAATCATTTAATCACATGGCTAGAATCGTACCAATTCGGGAAGTAGAAGTGAAGACCCTGGATCTAGTTTCTACCATCCAGGCTGCGAGGAGTTTTGTATTCATTATCTATGTAGACTAATCATAAACAGATGGCTGCGTCCATACTGTGTCTACAAAAGTCTATAAAAATGATGTACTACAAGATCATTCCTGTATCAGAGTAGTTAGTCCATTAGTTAAAGTTTTGAATCTGAGTATGGGAATGCCTACCTCAGTGATGATATAATCTTATCCATGTATTTTGTGTTGAAAATTGCAGGTTCCAACCAGGCCATCCACAAGGCAATCCTTGAAATGATAAAGCGCTTCACCCTTCCTAGAATTACAAAACCCTATTCTATTCCAGGCTTCGCACTTTAGGGGGCAATCTGTTACACTAAAAAATGTCACCTTGACTACTTACAGTTAGTATGGCTCAAATCAACAGTCATGCTACCCTCTTAGGCAAGTCTCATGCCTCTGTTATCCATCTCAAACTCAAAGAAGAGAGAAAGTCTTGTAAAAATCATGTTTATCTCTGGGGTCGCAGGTTCTCTCTAGTCTTACCTGCGGGGACGCGGACCTTGTTCACAAAAACTGCGTCCATGGACGCTCTGTATGTAAAGGGACAGGTGCGTCCCTCTGTAAAAGGCAAAATGCGCGAGTTTCATCTTAAAAAGTTACTTGTGGTTACTTCTAGAACATTCTAGAGGTCGGTTTGATGAAATGGATGCGCCTCCAGTTGGTTCATGTATCTCTATTAAGGGGAAGCTTATCCCATCAATAAGGGAGCTATCCCACCCAAAGAGGGGGATGATCCCATTGATGGTGGAATAACCTCTTTACAGCACTATAAATAAAGGCATTGAGCCAGAAGGAGGGGAGGTTGGAGCTATACATTTTCTTTGGGTAAATGCTGCAGGATTTAGGTCTTCCATTAGAGCCTTTGTGAGGAGTGATTGTCTTCACTTGATTCTACTTGGGAGAGGGTGAGCTTTGTCAAAGAAGAGGAAAACCCTTGATGGACCCTGGGAGGAACTTGCACAACACCAAGGCCAGGTTGTAAGAGTTTCTTTGTTTCGTTATTAATACAAACTGGTTTATTTTTCTCAATAGCTTGTGTTAATGAGTTATTTCATGTGTTCCTTGGTCTGCATGTTGGATACATGTTTTATTATATGAAATGCAAGTGCTTGGTAATTGTTTGATTGTTTGTGGTTGCAGGAATTGACTTGAAGGAGGAGCTCATCCGGATCGTCAAGAACGGACTTCAACAACAGCGTTTTGGAATAAGGTAGGCCTAAACACTTGTAGTTTTCATGTTGTAAAAGGTGTATTTAGAGAAAGATCACTCCATTTTGTCTTGTTTGTCATTAGAATGTCTTAGACTTCTAGGAAGGTCAGTCGTGTCCGCACCCTTGACAGATTCCGTGTGACACCTTGTCCCATAAAAAAGGGGGTCTCATACATCAATTTTGTGTCTGGATTGGCCGTGACCTTAAATTGAATAATAATAATAATAATAATTATTATTATTAGTATTATAAAATTAAGGGAGATAATTATTTGAAGTTTTAAGACAAGTGTGTCAACGCTCTTTCTTGGGCATAAATTGGGTGAATTTGTTTCGCTTGGTCATGATCTTAAATCGAATAATAATAGTTATTATTATAAAGTTGAGGGAGATACTTATTTGAATTTTTAAGACAAGTGTGTCAACGCTCTCTTGGGTATAAAGTGGGTGAATTTGAGGCAAAAAGTACAAGAACATTTTTAAATTTTTACATTAAAAAAAATAATGGTAGCATTTAAGTCAATTTCTAAAAATAAAAATGTCTATAATTTGAGGAAACTAACTATAGATCTAAATTCCTCTTGAAAAGATACATAATTTAAAAAAATATCATCCAAAGCACAGTCTAGGAAGTAGAGATATCATTGATTAAAACTATCCTTTTTCAAGAGTTTTCACAGGGACAACCACAAATTTTGCAATTTGGATATATTTTGATAGAGTATATAGATTTGAATCAACCCAATGCTATTATATACAAAGAAGTTGTGTCATTCCATAATTAGAATCACACTGATCCAAACTTAGAAGAATAGAAAAAATTATGATCATTGGGTGAAAACATGAAGCTGGGTTACACTTTTGTGAGAAATGCTCCAGAAAATTTCACAATCTCAAATTTTCTGCCAAACAAAAATTTTCTTCGGCCGAATTTTATAAATTTATTCAGCTGAACTATTATACTAAATTTCGTCTGAACTTTTGGATGTTTATATTAATGTTAGCTGTTAAACGAAATTTTTGTCGGAGTTGAAAAAATTGGCAAAAAAATAGTTCGACCAAACTATTTTTTCGGCCCTTTTTTTATATATATGACGGACCAGACCCTGTTGTGAATTTTTCTGCGCTATTAATTTGTGATTGTGGTTGGTTGATTCGAGCATTGTTAATTTGTGATTGTGGTTTTGTGGTTGAGCTGAGCACTGTTAATTTGTGATTGCGGTTGAGCCGAGCGCTGTTAATTTGTGGTTGAGCTGAGCATTATTAATTCGTGATTGTGGCTGAGCCGAGTGTTTTTATTTTGTGATTGTGGTTGAGTCGAGCCGAAGCCGAGTGTTGCTGAGGTTCGTATGTAATTTAATTTTCTTACAACAAATTTTTAATGGTCTTACATATATTATAATATTTTTGGCTTTTTTGCAGTGTGGCGCCATAGGAATTTTGGTTGGTTGCACTCGTCGCTATCAACTTTCTCAACCTCCTCATCCGAACAAGGTAACTCGTCCAAAAAACCAAAAGGTAATAGTAAGCAATGGTATGCCTTGTGTTGTAACATAAATGACTTGCTTAAAAAAAAATTGACTTTCCCACAGTGATTTATCAAAACTTCATTGTTACAATATAGAATATAAAAAGAGGAAACATAAAATTAAAATTTGCAGTGACTAGTGGGTGGATTGTTACAATATAGAATATAATAATCAATCAGAAACATATTAAAATGGGTCTTTGACCACCTTAAGCAACTCTAGCAGAACTATGTAGATTAATGTTGACATGATTTAAAGGACCTTTGTGTCCTCCACTCTCTTCACTATTTTTTTAGTAGGCAGTGACCACTTGCACTTATATTTGAACTTTAAAACAATTCTATATATTTTAATAAAAGTTATTTTCATATACAAATTGTGTTGCACATATTTTCCTTATACATTGTTACAATATTTCTTGTATCGTTCATGCAACTGTTGAATGAATTTCATTGTATATATTTTAGTAACACATGTATTTCAATTTTTATTACTTATGTCAACAAACTCTTTGCATAGTTTCTAAAATTAAAATTAGTTCATTATGTTTTCTTTATATTTTCTATAGGAGGTGCAATTGCACTATTATTCCACTTACATGTGTTCCCTTCATTTGTCGTTTTTAAAGCATGATAGAGTAAGATCGTGAACTATAACATGCCCTTTTTAGCCAAGTGCTCGTCTCAACCACAATCACAAATTAAAAACGCTCAGTTGATGGCTTGCCCTACAAATCAAACAAATTGCAATAAAAATAACCATTTGAATATAAAGTATTAATATTATTTTCATTTTATTTGGTAACATACTTTCCTTGCTTCTGTTGTTATATTATAATGTTTCCTTTCTAGTGAAATTTTTTGCATTGTTCTTCAAGGTTGTTGGTATAAGTGCATAACTGCATCCACCATTTAACATGAAGGAAAGTATCCATCTCATCAAGTGGCAGAACATACAATCCTAATTGTAGTTCCAAATCTTGGATTTGAATAGGGATTTTATGAAACCTTCTTACTCCTTTGACCTTTCATCCATCAAATACTGTAATTGTCAAGTCATTGGTGGGGTACACAATTAGGTTTTGTTGCTTAGTGAAATAAATGTCGATGTAGTAAGTTTTGTTGAAATCCATGAGTATCACTACATTCTATCTTTTATGATTCCCATGAGCTTTAGGTTCCTGGGTTGTAATTTCCCCATCATGGTTGCAAGTGGAACTGTCGGTTTGCTTCCCTATTTTCTTGGAACATGGGTATTATTAGCTTCCTAACATGAGGAAAAATACACTTAATTGAAGTAGTAGTTTCTTTTTGAGAGACACATTTTTCATTTATATTTTGTTAGGTGCATGAGATTGAAGCTAATTAGAGTGTTGGCATTGCTTTGTCATCTATTTTTGGTGTTTTAATTTTAATGTTATTGGGTTGACTTGTTCTACCTTGATTTATCTCGTGAATTGTGGTTGATGTTTTAGATTTACCAAGGGATTTTTGAAAGTTATTGATCTATCATTGACTCAACTTGGCTTTCAAATTGTCTCTCAATCCATTCTCTATGCTCATTATTTGTTCTTGATGATTTTCTCTTGTTGTCGATACATCTTATTAGGTATTACCAAAAATAAAAAACTACAGCTCGGGGACATTCAAGATTATATTGTGCAACTCTGTATAAATCCATTTGTATAGCATGCACACAAGATTAAGATATAAATAACATTTTAATCATGCCCTTCACTACTGAGAGAAACTCCCATGGACTCCACCCAATAAAGAAATTAACGTATCATGCCTATTTCAACACAACTTGCAATAAATAAAACAAAATCACAGATTTTGAAAGTGGAGCAACTAAAATTTCATCAATTAAGGAGACATAAGCATTATCTTCATAACAACACTAATTAAAAATAGTTACACCATTGAAATCATAATATGTTTGTAAAAATATACGAGGCACATTTCGTCTATTCCTATGCATCAACATGTTAAAGCCTTCAAATCATGAACAACATGTGGAGGCTATTATAAATGATCTCCATGATGCTCATAGATAGCATGATGAACTCAAAATATTTATAGAGGCAGTAAGACGGTAAATTCAAATAATAAATATATAAAGTAAAATTCATAACATTGTAACAATAAACAGGGTCATAGATTTTCATATGTACAATTAAATAAATTGATTTATGGAGTTAACAAAATGCTTTTGGATGATATGGTGTCCGATTGTTGATTAACTTGTCAATTCTATCCTTATTTTCTATTAATTTGTCAATTTTTTTCGATTCTTTTTTATACTTCACAATCCTATCTATAATTTGCTTGGTATTATTAGCTTCATCTTTAGAACGATGAACATCAACATGTGTTTTGTCATTATCACCTACCTCCACTTTGATACTCGATGCTCTTATCCACTTATTAACTATTATGTAGGAGTTAAACATGATGACTTTATGACATCTTTAGGTAGAATGTATAGGTTACTTTGACAAACCTGTTAGGTTGGTTAAATTTAGAATGTTCTAAACATTTTAATATCACTTACTTTTAAGGTAATATATACTTTCTGGTTACTCTCATTATTTAGAATATTTTACAAATATGCAAATATACTATGATCTATTATGCCTCATTTAAGCTTTTACTCAGTCATGAATTGATCCGATTTGACTCAACTCCCATATTTAACCAAGATATTTTACTTCTGTGATGTTGTTAGAATTGCATTTAAAAGAGCATAAAGGAATATCTATGCACACTGTAAAGAAGAGGGAACATGACAAGAATCAACAACATAAAACACAAGACACTGATAACAAAGTACGTCCAGTGTGGACTATGTCTGCGGGCCCGGTGTCAATATGGTGTTGGCCACTTCATTAAGTGCCGGAAATGGTGAAGATGTACATGTACTATGTTTTCTACCATACAAGGATATGTGCTCTCCACATGAGTGACAAAGTCTGTCCACGAGATGTTCCACTACAGGAACTATCACTCACAACAGACCTCCTATCAGCATGACATAAACTTATACATGGTGACAATGAGTATCCCGACATCATGACAACAAAGGGATCTCAACCAAAACACCCATGGTGATAATGAGTATCCCGCCATCATGGCAACAAAGGGATCTCAGTTCAAACATACATAACAATCCATGGTGAATACATCTCACATGAAATAGACATAAAGATTATGCATCATACATCAAGCAGGAAATGAAACAACATAATACATATTACAACAAATGATCAAAGAAGTACATGACAAGAAAACTTCATATACCTCAACGCTGCTGCTGGCTGAAGAATAGAATACTCAGTTGTTGGATCTGAATGCACCATCAAAATCGTGGAGTCGAATGGTATATAATCGACTGTCCACACTCTGAAATCTGACATCGTTACTCCAATATGGAAAATGGCTGAAAAATAGAATGCTCAGATGAAAAAACTGACTGCACCACTGAATTTGTGTCATCGACGGGTGTAAAATCGACTATCCATTTTATGAATTCTGACACCAGCAAAATCTAGGCCTATAGGAATCTTTTAGATTCCCTTGCGATTCTCCAAAAAATCCATCCTCTGGTTGACTGGATATCTATAACTCAAATCGGAAAATCGATCTCACCATTGAGATCCTTGTGAAATTATGAGAAGAATGAGTATAAAGTTGGCTGCATTTTGAATCTGGAAAATTTCAACGTCCAAGGAATCTGGAAGATTCCCTCAAGATTCTCAAAGATTCTCCTCCATTAGGAATATGAAAATCCATTGCTCAAAAGGCGAATCCGACCTCGCCATAGTGTTCCCTATGAAAATTTGAGAAAAATGGTTGTAAACTTGATTACATTATGACAAAAAGAATTTTTACCTCCCCATGGAATCTCAAAGATTCCTCACAGCATCAAAAGGTTCCTGTCTCAAAATTCGTGCCACGTGGTTCCGCCTCTATGGACTGTGTCATGGTTCCACCTAGGCATGGTTTTGCTTGGCTCTGCAAAATGTGGTTCCGTTCCTCCATTTGGCGCTTACGCCCACCTCTTCCAGTTGAATAGCATGGTTCTTCTATGTTTTGATGGGCGGGTTTAACAACGATTGATCCCGTGGCTCATTGGCAGCGGAGGAAGCTAGAAGGCAGAGGCGATGAGGCTAGAGGTCAAGTGTTAAGCCCATGAGTCGGTGGTTAGCGTGCGGCGAGTTGGGCGGGTGTGCTCCTGGTTAAATGCGACGAGCCAGGCGTGCGATGAGTCGGTGAGTGGGCGAGTCCGTTGCGACAATGGGATGAGTTGGAGAAGTGCGACGAGCTGGGGTAGTTGGTTAAAGTCACCCGGGGCACGAGTGCAATGAGCCAACAGAGGTTGAAAATCTGAAATTCGGCTAAGTGTGTGAATTGTCGAAGGCGAATTTATATCGCACATGTGGACTAGGCGAGGCAGCGACATGGGCGAGCCGACGTGAGTTGGGGGCGCGGCTGGCTGAACTTGGAGGTCGGCCTAGGCAGGCTGACCCATGAACTATCCACGATGGGGCACATATATAGGTGGGTGTTTGGATGGAGAGAGGCATAAGTTTTGGAGTTCACAAGTCAGGGCGAGCTCAAGGAAAATAGTTAGCAAAGAAAGGTGGATGCATAAAGCAAATGTGAGGTGTAGGCGGCTCTAGATCGAAGCACCAAGCCAAAAAGACAGAACATAGATTTTTAGGTTCGGCGGGCGACCCTGACCAGGGGAGCTGCAGCGGGCAAACCGCCCAGGGCATCCCTGCACTACGGGCGAGCTGGGCTAAACGATATTTCTGAACGGTCAGGAAAACCACTGGCTGAACGAGTCTCTGAACGGAGGTTCTAAACGAAGTGCGCTGAACGAGTTTCTGAATGGAGGTTCTGAACGAAGTGCGTTGAACGAGTTTCTGAATGGAGGTTTTGAACAAAGTGTGCCAAACAAGTTCTGAACGGAGGTTTTGAATGAGTGCACCGAACAATTTTTTGAACGGAGGTTCTGAACGAAGTGTGCCAAACGAGTTCTCAATGGAGGTTTTGAATGAAGTGCATTGAATGAGTTCTGAATGAAGTGCGTCAAACGAGTTTTGAATAGAGGTTCTGAATGAGTGTGCCGAACGAGTTTCTGAATGGAGGTTCTAAACGAGTGCACCAACCGAGTTTCTAAATGGAGGTTTTGAACGAAGTGCTAAACGAAATCCTAAACGAGTTTCTAAACAGATTCCTGAATGAAGTTTTGAACGAGGTTTTGAATGACAGGTTCTTGAACAAGTTTCTGGATGACGGGTTCTTGAACAGGTTTCTGAATGGGTTTCTAAATGGGTTCTTGAACGGGTTCTTGAATTGGTTTTCTGAACGGGTTCCTGAATGAGCTCCTGAATGAGTTCGTGAACGAGTTTTGCTAAACGGTGCGACGAGCGGTAGAACCGATGGGCACTCCGAATGGTGGTTCGGGCAAGGTTGCACGGTGCAGGCTGAGTTGTACATTTTGACAGAAATTACTGAAGAGAAGTTGGGGTTCTATTACAAAGACTGTAATTGTATTTTATGAAAGATTTTTATTATTATTGTGGGCAAACTCATATTCAGGGAGTTTCCCCTCTCGTTAATTATCCATTGTCCATATGTGTAAATGGTAATAATGATGAAGATGACTAATTGAATGTTTCCATTGTGTATATGAATGTTAACACTTAGAAAGTGAAAAAAATCTATGGACTGTTAGGCGTAGTCCACACTTGTAAGTATTGTTAAAAAGAAAATGGGTGGTGGTGCCGCACCTCCCTTCGTGCAGTTGAAAGACTACCACCAGGGTATGGGCGTGATAGGTGGTATTAGAGCTGTTGAATACTTGACGAAAAGTGATACAACTGCACTTCATGATAGTTGGTATCAGAGGCTACTGAATTCCAGATGAGACTTGAAGTATTACACTTCGTGACATGTTTAGCAGGGGTGAAGCATTGTGCTTGGGTCAAGCTGAATGACAAGACATGGAAGGTTTGGAAGAATGCCAAGGGAGGCTCTTGCTTACCTTATACAGGTTGAAGTGGATGAAAGAAGAGAACCCACGTATTCGAGATGAACTTGAAGTCTTGGAAAGGAATGTTGAAGGTGAACTTCTTCAACTTGGTTGGGCAATGGAGCAGGATGTAGCTGCAGATTGCGATGATGAAGAAGAGGAAGCCTTGATGTATGAGGATGTTGCAGAGATGACAATGATGGAGGAGGAGCTTGAAATTGATCAAGTTGGACCAGGATCGTGCAATTTGCAGACATTGGTGGATGAGGAAACTCACATGGAGGGACCTCATGGTGAAGTAAGTATTCCTATTGTTACTTGCCTTTCATTGGAGCTTTTGGTAGATGGGCCATATGCAAGGAAGGGAAAAGGCAGTTTGCTAATGCAGTGGATCTTACCATGGATGTCTACGATGAAACCTTGTATGGAGAAGAAAGGACCATTGACTGTTGTAAAGCTTGTTGAGGTTGTTTGTGACCGTATGGTAGAAGGTGCAAATGCTCGTGACAAGGGAGGAACATGATGATCATTGCGATGGAATGGGTCATGCTTTAGCCATATGGAGAATTGGCTAAGTGCCCAACATGACTCATGGACAAATTGGAGAAGGGAACACACTTGAGTTTGATAATACTTGGGTCGACTTCTCATGGCCAAGACCAAGAGGAAGTCTTGGTGGAACCTTTAGTGGGGAAGCTATGGTGGAAGGAACCTATATCACTTGATGATGATATGGTTTGGGTGACTATGGGCACTAGACCAGATTGCAGACTTCGATGAGGATGATCGATGTTGTGATGGGTCTACTTAGTTAGAAAACATGGGCAACTTGAGTCATGGACATCGAGTTGGAGAGATGGAGCATGGCAGTCTTATGTAGGGACATTATGTAGGAGCACTTGTAGAGGTGTCACTTATGGGCATCCAATGAGGAGTGCCAAGGTAGGGATGTTGTGTAGATGGATTTTCTGGTGTGACATGGAGACTTTTTACTTATGAGCCGATGGGGATGTTGTGCACTTATGTACAACAAGGCCATGGACTTGGTGGAGTTATGAGTAGACTATGGAGTATTCCTACTACATGGGGAGTTGAGGCATCTTACAGAGACCTTTGGGGGCCGAGACATGTATGCTTGCTAGGATGTTGGTTGGAGATGACTCATGGAGCTCATGATGACATGAGGTTGTAACTTTTGGGGACTTCATATGATAGTGGACTTGGAGGATCTGATGCATTGAGGAGCTGAGGTCAGGGACTTTGATGCAGTATGGGGTGCATACTCTTGAGTACATTTATGGGGTGTGCTTGAGAGAGTGACTTGATGTGGAGGATTGATATGAGACACTTTGGAGTGATGGAGTTGTAGCGATGAGGATGCCTTGGTGGCAACACTTGGGCATGGGTTGAGCCAAGACTTAACCACTTTTGATACATGGGGGTTGATTGGTTTATGACCATGGGCAACACATGGATGATGAGACATGTGTATACTTGTTTCTTTGGTAGACTTGAGGGATGGCACATTACAGATATGATGGAGGTTGCTTCATGGACCTGGATGTGGCACATTGAGAGTCAGTTTGAGGGGAGGATCTCTTCATTTTGAGGAGATGGATCTTACACATATATGGATGATGATGTTGGGATAGATGCAACTAATTTGCAGCACATTGGCACCAACATCATGGACAACATGTTGCTAATGAGATGGGGGTTACTTCATGGACTTGGGAATGGCTTACATTTTGGCAGAGATGGAGATGGATTCTTGATCAAGTTGATTTTGTGATAGGATGCTGAGAGAAATGACTAATGATGGCATGAGTATGTGCATTCTCATGGTTTGAGCGCGACAGTTGGATTAGCTAACCAAACAGTTCGAGCCATGGGGGACGTCAGTGTACTGAGATGTGTTAGAGTTGTATTGGAGTATCATGGCAGTAGTTCACATGATGACGATACATGATGGGGTCGACACGATATATGTTGCAGTGAGCATGTAGCTTGAGTTGGAGGGACCAACCTTCCATGGTGGGGTTGCATGTGGATATTGTGATGGAGGTGGTTGATCATAATGGATTGAGGAGACTTTTCGGTTCATGGAGACATGAACCTTTATGGTTTGTGTGATGACGGAGCAGAGGTGGGCAGTATGGAAATTTTGGATGATGGAGCTAGCGACACTTTGCGATGTTGTCGAGGAAGACAACCATTTAGAGTGGCGGAGTATTTTAAGCCCACGAGTCAGCGGTTGGCGTGCAGCGAGTTGGGTGGGTGCGCTCGCAGTTAAATGCGACGCGCCAGGCGTGCAATGAGTCGGTGAGCGGGCGAGTTAGTTGCGATGATGGGACAAGTTGGAGAAGTGTGACGAGCTAGGGTGGTTGGTTAAAGGTGCTCGGGGCATGAGCATGACGAGCCAATGGAGGTCGAAAAACCGAAATTTGGCTAAGTGTGCGAACTTGGCGAAGGTGAACTTATATCGCACATGTGGACCCGGTCGGGTGACGACATGGGTGAGCCGACGTGAGTTGGGGGCGTAGTTGGCTGAACTGGGAGGTTGGCTTGTGCAGGTTGACCCATGAACTATCCACGACGGGGCATATATATAGGTGGACGTATGGATGGAGAGACGCATAAGTTTTTGAGTTCACAAGTGGGGGCGAGCTCAAGGAAAAGAGTTAGCAAAGAAAGGTGGATGCATAAAGAAAAGGCGAGGTGCAGGTGGCTCTAGATCGAAGCACCAAGCCGAAAAGACAGAATGTAGATTCTCGGGTTCGGCGGGCGACCCTACCCAGGCGAGCTACGATGGGCGAACTGCCCAGGGTGTCGCTGCATGATGGGTGAGCTAGACTGAACGATATTTCTGAATGGTCGTGCGAATGACCGGCTAAACGAGTTTCTAAATGGAGAATCTGAATGAAGTGCGCCGAACGAGTTTCTGAACGAAGTGCGCCGAATGCGTTTTTGAATAAAGGTTTTGAACGAAGTGTGCCGAACAAGTTTTTGAACGGAGGTTCTGAATGAAGTGCGTTGAATGAGTTTCTGAATGGAGGTTTTGAACAAAGTGTGCCAAACGAGTTCTGAACGAAGTGCGCCGAACGAGTGTGTTGAATGAGTTTCTGAACGGAGGTACTGAACGAGTGCATCAAACAAGTTTCTGAACAGAGGTTTTGAACGAAGTGATGAACATAATCCTGAATGAAGTTTTGAACGGATTCTTGAATGAAGTTCTGAATGCGGTTTTGAACGACGGGTCCTTGAACGGGTTTCTGAAAGACGGGTTCTTGAATGGGTTTCTGAACGGGTTTCTGAATGGGTTCTTGAATGGGTTTTATGAACAGGTTCTGAACAAGATCCTGAACGAGTTTTGTTGAATGGTGCGACGGGCGGTAGAACCAGTGGGCGCTCCGAATGGTGGTTTGGGAAAGGCTGCATGGTGCAGGCTGAGTTGTACATTTTGATAGAAATTGTTGAAGAGAAGTTGGGGTTCTCTCACAAAGACTGTAATTGTATTTTATGAAAGATTGTTATTATCATTGTGGGCAGACTCATATTCAAGGAGTTTCCCCTCCTGTTAATTATCCGTTGTGCATATGTGTAAATGGTAATAATGATGAAGATGACTAATTGAATGTTTCCGCTTTATATATGAATGTTAATACTTAAAAAGTGAAAAAAAAACTAAGTATGGAATGTTAGGCGTAGTTCACACTTGTAAGTATTGTTAAAAAGAAAATGGGTGGTGGTGTCACCCCCCCCCTTCGTGCGGTTGAAATACTATCGCCAAAGTAGGCGTGTGACATCGGGGGTTCCAACCCCACCGAACCCTGCACTTCGCAAACTGTTATGTTGGCACGTTTTAATATGGCACTGTTGTTGCATTAATGTAACCGTTTAAATGTGTTTTGTTTTTTTTTATTTAAATGTGGCAGTTTGTTATGTCACATGGGGGCCGCCCAGTGGGGACCGACCCACGTGGGTCGAGCGGGTTCAATCCCCGCCCGCTCCACAACTCTGTTGTACTAAATATGGTAGTGCGTTGTTTGCATAATATGATGGTTTCACCGGGGTTGGGCCGGGTCTTCCAGGGGTGGCACACACACTCCAATCACTATTTATATATACGTTTTGTGTGTTGGTTGGGGATGGCGGGGGTTATGGCCCATAGGCCTATATTTAATAATTTTTTTTTTTAATACATGGTTTTGGGGTGGCCGGGGTCATGGCCCTCCACCTTAGTTATATTTATTTATTTTTAATAAATATTTTTTTTTAATAAATAAAAGTCATTTTTTTGTCTAATATAAGGGATATTAGGAAAATTAAAGAGGCAACAATATCACGCACTCTCGGGAGCCAGATTCCATGTCCGAGACTCGGTCAATGTGTAGGACACTTAAACCTGGCCCACATGGCAACTTTGACCAGAACTTTGACTAGCACTATCTCCCTCATACGAGCTCAGATTTGAGTGTCGTTCACACCATTGGGATCAGGGCAACGAGAAATTTGATCTGGTGATGGTTTGGGAGCGTTCTGACCACTTTGAATTTTGACCCTTTCTGAGTCCTCTAGGACTTCTGCATGTGTCTAGAGCCACCTGGATCATGAACTAAGACTCACTTCAATTTATACTTTTGTTTCAGCTTTTTGTGAGTCATGGATTGAAACTCACTTTAATTTATACTTATGTTTTAGTATCCTTTCATCTTCAAATGTTTTGTTCTTTTTACTTGCTTGTTTTTACATGGGAGCTTGAAACATCATCTAGCCATTCATTTTCAGTTTTTCATTTTTTACTAATATCATCTCCAAAAATCAAAATCATATCCCAAAAAGAAAAATAAAAGTGATCTAATTCCAATGCCTGATAAGTAGATTGAAAAATAAAACACAAACAATCAGATATTTGGCAACCATATTCTTAGATATGTTCATATTTAAATCAACATTCTCAATTTAATAAAACAAATAAAAAAAGCTTGAGGGACAAAATGTATTGTAATGTCATATAAACCACCACAACACAAAATCAACCTCGAGAGTGTATGATGTGCACATTGGTAAGATGGAAGTGACTAGGAAATCATTTCACAATTTCATGAGAGAAAGGGTTAAACACTAGACAAAATTTCTTGGAACCTTGATATAACAAGATTTCTACCTAGATGGAACCTTTGAAAACATCAAAGTTTAGTTGAATATTCATACTAGCATTTATACACATTACATAATAACAATATTGGTAAAATATAATGGATCTAGTTTGCTTTTCTGGTTAGTAAAGAGCGGGTCTACCATTTTCAAGTTAATTTTTTTTTTCTTTTGTTAGCTCTCATTTTTAAAGAAGCATATAAATAGATAATCTAACATAATGTATTGCAATTTTAATACTTAAATTTTAAGAAGGCAACATAGATATTAAATTTACTAGAATAAGACTAGATCTATCATTTTAATTTCTTTTTTCTCTTTCTTAAATATATTTTTAAAGAAGCATATAATTACACCCATTTAGGCCATATAAATAAACATGTATTATAGTTTTAATAAGTAATTTTTATAACAAGGTAATATAAGTGTTGAATTTACTAGAATAAAATTTGTCTATCATTTTCCATTTTAATTTTGTTTTTCCATTGTTAAATCTAGTTTTTAAAGAAACATATAAATAGGCCCATGTATGACACATAAATAAAAATGTATTATAGATTTAATAAACAAATTTTATAACAAGGCAGAATAAGTGTTAAATTTCCAAGAATGAAAATAAAAATAAATTAAGAAATACTTTCAAACTTGGGTGATTTGAAGCTAAGTTGAATTAGAAAGATTTGTATCTGGAATGAACATAAAAATAAATTAGTAAATACTTTCAACCTTCAGTTGAGTTGAAGCTAAGTTGAATGAATTAGAGATTTGTAGTTGAGTTGAATTAGAGATCTCTAGTTGTTTTCCTCTTGCAATTCTCCAACCATCCAACCAAGTAGAAACAACCTTTCCTGCTACCTAGCCTTCCGATAGATTTGTCTAAACAATGATCTTTTGCACAACCTAACCCTTCACTAAATGTTCTGTTTACACATTAAATTTCTTCCATTTTGTGATGATACAATATCATATTTATTAAATTCCTTGGATTTTGTGATGATACAATATGATATTTATGTTTGTAGTACTTTAACCAGGTGACTTCTTTAGGCTTTTCCTAGCACATTTTTAAGTGAATATTGGGTTAAGTTAGGATAGAAATTGGGATAATTATAATTTTAAGTTGTTAAATCTATGTCATAGAGTTATTCAATATGCTTAATATATTTCTACATTCAAAAATATAATTTAAATGACAAAACATCAACATCTTATAAAAAATATAATAATGTAAATTCCAAGAAAAATAGAAAATCACCTGATCTTTATACATTAAATCAAAATATTTACACCATCTAGATTAAGTTGATCCAATATCCATGAACCTTCTCCAACTAATCATAAGGTAATTTCCTATACCTAGTTATAGTACTAGGTCAAAGCTTTTCCCAACTTATCATGAGGTAATCTCCTATGCCCTTTGTTTTCTCACTTCATCCAAGGTATGCATAACTTTTGAGTCAATGCATCGTGAATTAAATCTTGATATCATTATTCGAGTGATGTGATAGTGATAGGGATCTTGAATGTGACCATCAGTTTGACAGCGGAAAAATGCTTGGACATGCATTTAAACAATGATTTTATATAGACCCAGTTCCTAAAATCAATAAATTGCTAACATCATAATTTATAATTTCTTGATGAAACTATCAATCACATGTATAAATTCTGAAGGAGAACATAGAAGATGATCTTGAAACTAGGTTAAATCCTTGTAGTATTCCATTATTCAATCACAATAGGTATTTATTTAATATCATTCTCCCATAAACTAAGGGATTTATTTATTATCATTCCATTATTCAATCACAAGAGGTATAAATATATTAAATTCATTTTATTGAATTTGTTTTTTACAAGGTTTAGAAAACCCATTAAACACGGTTAAAAAATGGACATTATGCATAGAAGTTTCTTGTTATCCAAATCCAGGGCAAGCAGTGACTACTTATGTGCTATGCAATTTTGCGATGAACAAAGTCCTCCAAAGGAAAAGGAATGTACCTGGAAGAACAACAAACAATGAAGCACATTATCTTGCATTGATAAAAGGTTTAGGAACAACTTGGGAGTATGGATCCAATGGAATTGTAGTCTTCACCAATTATAAACATGTGTGCAACCATATGAAAGGCGTGTACCAAGTTAAAAAAGAGAGGTTAAAACAACTGCATGGAGAAGCAAAAAATATTGTTAGTCAATTTCAATCATTTAGCATAAGACATTGTGCAAATGTTAATAGGATGTCTAGTGATCTATTGTATGGGGCAATTCCAATTCAAGATTTGTGTGTGAAAGATGAATTAGTGTTAAGAAGTTCTCCATCAATATTTATTGATGGACATTGTAAGATATATTTGATATGTGTGTGTTTTTTAGTTATAAATGTGTCATTTTTAATGACCATGTGTTTTTTTCCAATTCTATACCAAGTGTGCCCCCACTATGTAAGTAAGCACAACTTGGTGAACTTTACATGTTTTAGAAAATTTTGTATTTAATTTTCAAAATGTGCATGCTTCAACATTTGTGTTTTTAGTCTTGAGTATATTTTAAATGAAGAGCTTCAGATTGTTACATTAATTTTCTGAATTATTTCAATGTTTTTAAATAACAATTTTAAGATCTTAAAATGCATGATGTAATTTCAAGGGTTACATCAATTAAATGCAAATTAAATGCATGAGGTAACTTCAAGGGTTATATTAATTTTCTGAATTTTCTTAATCTTTTTAAATAGAAATTTCAAGATTTTTAAATGCTTGAGGTAACTTCAAGGGTTACAACAATTTTCTGAATTCTTGATCTTTTTAAATAACAATTTTAAAAAGAATTGTAAATGCATGAGGTAAATTTTAAATATCATGCATCTATATATCTATAGATATCCATATCATGGATGAGCATTTTCCACATGATCCTTCGAGGCGAGCATCAATAGAGTCTCGTGCATCTACTAGAGGGGGAGGTCAAGGTCATGGATCAAAGAGAATATCAAATGAATCGGGGAGGTCCATCATTCACATCATAGTATATATATATATATATATATATATATATATATATATATATATATATATATATATATATATATATAGATATCTGTGTGTGTGTGTGTGCATTTACGTAAATGATAAATAAGTAGAATCATATGTATGTACACATATATATTGAATTGATTTTCTAATTTTTTTTAGAAGCTTTGCTCACTATGTCATCGCATGACGGTGGTCAACATTCTTCGAGTGGTCATCAATCTCAAGGTGGTCAACATTCTTTGGGTGGTCATCAAACTTAGGGTGGTCAACATTTTCCGAGTGGTCATCAATCTCAATCGGATCATCATGATCAACATCATTTTGGTAAATTATATAATTTTTTCTTTTATGTTAAAACAAATTTGTACATGTAAATTAATTGTATGTACATATGCGTGTACATGTTTATCTTGCATACATGTATGAATACATTTTTTCACATGTTTTTATATTTATGTAATTTTATATATTGATCCAAAGGGTGAAAATGTTGGTCCAAGTAGACATAAGCGAAGCCGGACAGTTCAAGAAGAAGGCCATACACCAACTACCACTTATCCATCCGATATTCCCGATGAGATTCCTTGGGAGAAAAACCTCCAACAATGTACATTACAAAGGTGCAGAAGTCATTATTCAAAATTTAGGAAAGAAAGCAGAGAAAGCTTAGAAATAGTTGTGCACTCTCTAAGCTCATTTATTGAAATTATAAGAAGCTTGGGCCAACCACAGATTTCTTTATAGATATAATGAGGCGTAGAAAGGAAGCAGTAATGGGTCTCAATAAATGGGTTGAGGTTTGTAAAATGGTTACAAAAGAAAATTCAAAATCTATGTTCAATTTCAAAGAAGGGCCAAAAAGAAATATCCTCAAGGTGAAATATTTCAAGCACCCTGATATAGCCAGCCATTTGTATACCACAGTTCCTTGCAGCGTATGGAAAGCGTCCATGGAATGCCGAGGTTCCAATTTATTTTTTCAAAATCCTTTTTGGGTATGAAACCCGATTATAAAGACCTTCCATCTAAATATTATGGTACTGGGAGAGGTTAGTTATATGATTGTAAAGGCGCATTACGTGATACTGAATTGCCTCACCCTCAGCCATCTTTGGTACACCAACCTCCTCGTTTGGTAACTTTGTGGTCAGAGATGGATGCCACTTCTCAAATTGGTCGAGAAGGAAGGGATGCCATTATAGACAACATCCAGAGTGCATTGACTAGAATTGATATTGGTCTAAATTGACAAAGAGCATGAGCTAATGCACATGCTAATTTTGTATATAAAACATATGAGGAGATAGATAATATGAATATTGAGGAGCTTAAAGCATATGCAAAGGTTTTTCGTAATGGTTGGCAAGACCTAATTTTGCATGAGGAAGAGAGTGTGTGATTGGTATTTGTTAATGGTTAGGGTGGATATTTCAATGTAGTTTGTAATGTATGTGTTAATGTCGATTCACATACATTTTGTTATTTTTTCAGATATAATCTAACACAAATATATCATATGTTCACCATTTGCAGTTAACTCATTTGTTGAAAGAAAATTTCAATAATTTCACAGTCCCAGGTTTAGGTTCCAATGAAGATGTTAGTTTTTTTGAAGAGTTCATGTTGATACAGTTATTATTCTACTTCTATTATATCGGGATTGTGAGGACATATTTTTAAAAGAAATAATTATGTATATATAATTAAATGTTAATAGATTTTGATTCCGACTGATGTTTTGGACATAGCGCCACCCTCTTCCTCCCTATTAGGAGATGTGTCAAATATTTGATTTCCACAAGTATTGAATATTTCACTTATGTTTTGTTATAAATTGAAGTGTAAGTTTCATTAAAAAATGAGATAGATTTATCTTATAGTTTTAAAATTTTGGAATTTTAGGTTTATGGAGACGATTTCCATTCTCTAGGGACTTTAGCGATGGAATCGATGATGGGGATAAGATCATCTAAACAATTTGAAAAAGTTGTGTAACAATTTTTTTAATATTGCGAGTTTATGCATTTTCATGTGCAATTTTAAATTTTTAATATATACATGTACATGTATTGTACAGGGCATCCAGGAGGGCGCAATGCATGGCGAACACCACAAGGGCATAATGGAGGGGGAACACCATGAGGTATTGCATGGAATTTGAAACTTTTTATAATTTTGTTTTGATGATTACATTCTCATTTAATTTTAAAACATTAAAATTTAATTTTAAAATACACAATCTTATGCATATATGCAATTACACATGTTGTGTAGGGCACCCATGATTCATATAAGAGCACAAAGAGGTTAATATATCATATATTTGAGCAGGATTCTCTAAATTGATGCAAATTTTTATTTGACAGTCTTTTAATGTTATATTTACTTTTATCATGATATAAATTTTGGACATATTTAAAGTAAAACTCTTTATTATGAATTGATGCATCTTATTATTTGACAACTTTTTATTATATATTTACTTTTATAATGATATAAATTTTGGACATATTTTAAATCTTGAACTCTTTATTATGATTTAATACATGCTAATTTTGGAGTTTATGTACATTTTTCATGGTACAATTTGCATAATGCATGGTTTGATGCTTAAATCGGGTTGTACATATTTACGTTCATGAATATGAAACAATGAAAGTAAACTTGCATTTAGTTGGTACATTTTACATTTAATCATTCCTATAATGTTAGTAGATGATTCTTAGGTTTTGTTTAAAGTTGTTTTGTCAATTTATTTAAAATGAATCTAGTAAAATTGCAAATAACAAAACATGGTACATTTTGCATTTGAATGAATCTTATAATTTGTTGTATATGTCTAAAACAATGATAACTTTAAATTGAATTATAAAATATGGTATGTACATTAACTTACATTAATGTATAGAAATGGTACTATGGATGTCGGTTGATAGTTAACTTTTAATATAAAGTTGTTTGAATGCACAAACATAAGTTAGATAAAATTGCATTATAAAACATGGCCCATAATTTGCATGATGCATGCATGGTTTAATGCTTTTAAAGGTTTTACATATTTGTATTTAGTTGGTACATTTTGCATTCAATCATTCCTATAATGTTAATAGATGATTCTTAGGTTTTTTAAAGTTGTTTTATCTTGAGTTAGTTAAAATGAATCTATTAAGATTGCAAATTACAAAACATGACCTACATTTTGCATTTGAATGAATGTTATAATATGGTGTAGATATCTAAAACAATCATAACTTAAAATTTCATTATAAAATATGGTATGTACATTTTGCATTCATGTATAAAAAGGCTACTATGGATGTCGGTTGATAGCTAACTTTTAATATAGAGTTATTTGAATGCACAAACATAAGTTATATAAAATTGCATTATAAAAAATGGCCCACAAAATTTTATTATAAAACATGGCCCACAATTTGCATGATGCATGCATGGTTTGATGCTTTTAAAGGTTTTACATATAATTTAAGTTCATGAATATGTAGCAATGAAAGTAAATTTGCATTTAGTTGGTACATTTTGCATTCAATCATTCCTATAATGTTAGTAGATGATTCTTAGGTTTTGTTTAAATTTGTTTTGTCAAGTTATTTAAAATGAATCTATTAAAATTGCAAATTACAAAATATGACCTACATTTTGCATTTGAATGAATCTTATAATTTGGTGTAGATGTCTAAAACAATGATAACTTAAAATTGCATTATAAAATATGGTATGTACATTTTGCATTCATGTATAGAAAGGCTACTATGGATGTCGGTTGATAGTTAAATTTTAATATAAAGTTGTTTGAATGCACAAACATAAGTTAGATAAAATTGCATTATAAAACATGGCCCACAATTTGCATGATGCATGCATGGTTTGATGATTTTAAATGTTTTACATATAGTTTAAGTTCATGAATATGTAGCAATGAAAGTAAACTTGCATTTAGTTGGTACATTTTGTATTCAATCATTCCTATAATGTTAGTAGATGATTATTAGGTTTTGTTTAAAGTTGTTTTGTCAAGTTATTTAAAATGAAATTTTTAAAATTTCAAATTAAAAAATGTGACCTACATTTTGCATTTGAATGAATCTCATAATTTGGAGTAGATTCCTAAAACAATGATAACTTAAAATTGCATTTTAAAATATGGTATGTACAGTTTGCATTCATGTATAAAAAGGCTACTATGGATGTCGGTTGATAGTTAACTTTTAATATAAAGTTGTTTGAATGCACAAACATAAGTTAGATAAAATTGCATTATAAAACATGGTCCACAATTTGCATGATGCATGCATGGTTTGACGCTTTTAAAAGTCTTACATATAATTTAAGTTCATCAATATGTAACAATGAAAGTAAATTTGTATTTAGTTGGTACATTTTGTATTCAATCATTCCTATAATGTTAGTAGATGATTATTAGGTTTTGTTTAAAGTTGTTTTGTCAAGTTATTTAAAATGAACATATTAAAATTACAAATAACAAAACATGGTACATTTTGAATTTTAATGAATCTTATAATTTGTTGTAGATGTCTAAAAAAATGATAACTTTAAATTGCTTTATAAAATATGGTATGTACATTAAATTGTATTAATGTATAGAAAGGCTACTATGGATTTCAGTTGATAGTTAACTTTTAATATAAAGTTATTTGAATGCAAAACTATAAGTTAGGTAAAATTTCATTATAAAACATGGCCCACAATTTGAATGATGCATGCATGGTTTGATTCTTTTAAAGGGTTTACATATTTGCATTTAGTTGGTACATTTTGCATTCAATCATTCCTATAATGTTAGTAGATGCTTCTTAGGTTTTGTTTAAAGTTGTTTTGTCAATTTATTTAAAACGAATTTAGTAAAATTGAAAATTACAAAACACACTACAACAAAACAGGCAATTTGCGCCAGATTTAGCACCAGATTCTAGTGCATTTTTTTCTCACTTGGGATGAGAAACCTGGCGCTAAATCTGGCTCTATTGTACAATTTTTAAAGCGTCCTTTTTTGCACCAAATTTTGCATCTTTTTTACGCCAAATTTTCCATCATTTTCTGCATCATATTTTGCACCAAGATTTTCATTTGGTTTTACAACAGGTTTTGCTTCTAGTTTTGTGCCTTTTTTTGCATCTATTTTTGCATCATTTTTTGCTTCCTCTTTTGTTGAATTCTTTGCTTCTATTTTTGTGTCATAATTTGCATCGATTTTTACACCATCTTTGACATCTTATTTAGCGCCTTTTTTTACATCCAATTTGTGCCAATTTTTGCATCTGGTCTTATGCCATCTTTTGCTTCTAATTTTGTACTTATTTTTACATCTATTTTTGTGCCAATTTTTCTGCCTTTTTTTACACCATCTTTTCCATCCAATTTTGCACCATATGTTGAATCTGATTTAGTGCCAAATTTCGCATGCATTTTTGCACCATTTTTTGCATCCACTTTTTCATTTTATTTATCTCACTTTTTGCATCCTATTTTGCACCATATTTTGCATTTAATTTTGCATCATTTGTTGCATCCAATTTAGCATCATTTTTAACACCATTTCTTGCATCCAATTTTTCATCCTTTTGAGCATCTAAATTTGCATCCTATGTTGAACCATATATTGCATCCACCTTTGCATCCCATTTTGTGTCTATTGTTACGTTCACTTTTGAGCCATTTTTTCGTCTACTTTTGCATTTGTTTTTACACCAAGTTTTGAATGATTTATTGCATCATTTTACATCCAATGTTGCATCTCAATTTGCATCCAAAATTGAGCCATTTTTATGCCCATTTTTGCACCATTTTTTCTTCTTTTGTGTCCAATTTTGCACCATTTTTTATGTCCAAATTTGCATCCTTTTTGGTATCTAGTTTTTCATCCTTTTTGGCTTCCAAATTTGCATCCTTTTTTTCTGCCACATTTTGTGTCCACATTTGCGTCTCATTTTGCACCTAGATTTTAGTTGGAATTTTCATCTAGTTATGCATCATCTTTGACATCCTTGGTTTCACCATTTTTTAGTCCCATTTTGCATCTTGTTTTGTGTCTTTTCTTACATCCTTTTTGCATCCTAATTTTACACCATTCTTTGCATCCTCATTTTGGTGTCCATTTTTTCATCCTTGTTTGCACCCAATTCAGTATCCTTTCATATGCCCTATTTTGTTCCCTTCTTTGTGTCTAGTGTTGCACCCTTTTTTAATTTTACTTTAAAAACCTTTTTGTGTCATTGTTTGCATATTGTTTTGATGGCTAGTTTAACATCCAATTCTACTCCCAATTTTTCATCCATGGTTAAATCCACTTTTGGCTTCTTGTTTAGAGTTTTACTTTTATTTCCATTTATGACCACCTCTATGGGTTCATTTTACTAAGTTCATTTACATAGTGAAATATATTAAATTTTCTAAATATCACTTTGCTGTAGGATTTAATGCATGGTTAGATGAAAACAAAACCCTCTCAGTTTATCTCAGAAACCTAGGACAAACCAATTAAGAGAAAGGTTGTTCTAAGGCTTAGGATTCTTAGTAGATCAAGATGTAGAGTATAGATTAAGAAAAAGGGAATGAATTCTTGTGAGTCCTCGCATGCAGGTCTTCTTGGAGTTTTTCGTATAGCCAAGAAGTGCTCCTAGCTAGCTCCAAAGCTTGGTCCTACACATAAGAGAGAGAATAAAGCAACCTTCACAACATAATCTCTTAATAATCAAAACTATAAAAAAACATATAAATATTATTGAATAAATAAATATAAACCAAAAACCCATGCATACATTAGTTAAATAGAAGAAGTAAATAATGAATAGAAACATATGGAAGGAAGAACAACTGATCTATATGAATAAAGGAGTTGGAGGAAAGTTACAACAATCAGATATAGTTGCAACATCACCTCCCCCAACTCATAGCTCCAAAACTCTCCCTCTCAAGACAGATCTCAAGAGTGTGACAATACAAAATTCCCATCATTTTTTCAATGGCCAAGCCTCTAATATATAGGAAAGTGGAGGCTATGAAGATTTTCAAAATTCCTCATTAGTTCAATTTGGGAAAAATATTTTGGGTGAATAATGTTTCCTCATATAAAAAAGGAATTTTCCACTTTTTAGATGCTTTTGTGCTTAGGAAAAAGCTTCCCCATGCTTTATGGCTCTTTCCCACTTTTGTATGATTTTATTTTTTAGGAAAAAGCTAAAGATGAGGATAAAGAGATTACATTCCACCATATGTTTCCGAAAGTGACCAAGAATGTCAAATTCAAATTCTAGTTTGCTTATGTTTTAGTTTTTTTTTAAATATATATTTAGTTCTAGAAAAATATATTTAGTTTTTGGTATATTTTTCTATAAGAAAAATTATATTTTGTTTTTATAAAAATGGATTTTAAACATTCCATTCATGCTAAATTTGTGATTTTATGATAGGAGTTTAAATTATATATAGTAAAGTAACTTAATGTCATGTGTCGTGTTGCTGAGATGGGTGTTATACATCTCTTTCTTGCTAAGTTATAGAATGTGCTTGGGTTTTCTTAATGCAATAAAACTAATTATGTTCTTCATCTTGAACCAGGCTAATAAAACAATAAAGTTAAAATAGGTTTTCCTTTGTCCTTTATAGATCTTTGTCCCCATTAATCTTGGTCTTAATAGATTAATTGTCTTGTGGTGGCCTTGAGTGGTCACTTCCATTAGTTGCATGCTTTGTAGTTTTCAGTTAGTGACATTTTTAGGCTTGATAATATGTTATTTAATTTATCAAAATGTGTTATTGTCCATATTATTGTTAAATATTAATATTAAATATGCTGATTTTTAAGCATGTTTTAGCAAAATTTTCCCAAAATGTTTATAGATTGTATTTTATAATGCAATGGTTCTTTGCTTGATGAAATTGTTTTGGATATTTTTTTTAATGATTCATTGATTGATGAAATTGTTATGGATATTTTTTTTTAGTATATTAAATTGTATGTGATAAAGTCAAAAATCACCTCTTTTTTAGATTTTCATTGATCAATTTCCCTTAAGGCCATCAAGTTCACCATTTGGTCCCAGGTTAAGGAAACATAGGAGTCATGAAGTGGAATTGTCCAAGCACTTAAATCTTGAGACATGTTTCTTTTTAGTCACTTTATACTTTCCTTCTATGTAAATTTTTGATGAAAATAGTCTTAGAACATGAGGGGCGTCAATAGTAAGTGAAAACAAACTCCTAAAAGAAAAATGGTATGCAAAGCACCCATAAATAATGTTGATATAAGAAGCAAAAATATTAAGTGAGGTTCAACCTCATATAATTAGAAAATGGGGGAGGAATTTCCAAGTAGTAGTGATTGATGCTTAGAGATACTTGGGTGGAATGGTTATTATTTGAAATGATTAAGACATCAAGGTTACCAATATGTTTACCTCTTTTCGCATTATGAAAATACAATTTTAGTTAATTGACATTGAGGACTACTACCATGTATCCAATGTCTATGACTCCAATATCGCAAATGGAAAACCTCTATTTCTAGCACAAGTAATTTATACTCCCCATCTCCATGGATTGTTGGGAGTGACTTCAATATTATAAGTGTCTCGAGGAAAAGAAAGAATGAATCGAAATGTTTAACAAGATATTTTGTAAGCTATACCATTAAAGCCACAAAGTAGTCTCCATTAAAGTTGTCAAGAAATGAGTCTCCAACCCACACATGTGGATCAATGAGATGTAATACATGTGTGTATGGTTACGAACTCAATACACCTCTATAATAACTCCACAAACTTATGTATTTCACTCTGTCACATAAATTGACAGTAGTGTGACATAAGTAAACCAAGAGTAGACATGAAAGCCTTAGGAAACAAACATTCCTTAGATCCTCAATTAGGTGCTTAAATGATGAAGTGAAAATGCAAGGAGAAAAGAAGAATTCATGATTTAACCATCACATACATGTGATCAAGTGTGACTAGGAGTGTATATATTCATATATTTTCCAAAGAGGGAGTGAATACATGAGTTACCATTTATTGGCCCTTATTTTTCTTTCTTTTTCATTTTATTATATATAGGACTTAGGGAATAAGGTTTTCATAAGTTTGGCACAACTCATAGATATAAGATTTACATGAATTTTCACTTCAACCTTAGAGTTTAGACTTAGATAAATCAATATAGTGTATGTTTAATGATTTTGGCTTTCACTTTTTTATTGTATTTCATCAAAAATACAAAAGGGGAAATATTTTGCCACAAATCTATGAATGCTTAATCATAAAGTCGTCATGTGATGAAAACAAATTAATGATGTTATTCTCTACGAAAATGATGGGTATTCTTGAGAAAATCTTATGCTTGTGGATGTTTCCTCCCTGGTTGAGAGGGAGTGAGGGTAGACACCATGTTATCCATGTGTCATGTACTATGGCTAGGATTAACAATCGTAAGCCTAGTAAAGGCACTAGTAGGGATAATGGTGGATTGGATAAACATTTGGGACCAATATTCTTTGAGAATTTGGACATTGACTAGGACTAATCGCCATAAGTCAAGTACATTAATCCAAGATAAGAATAGTCATGAGGATTGACATTTTCTGGTGTCAAATATTATGATAGTGGATTAGGAAATGATCATGTGAGGACATACCTGGTAAACATCTTGGTGGGGTAAGTGCCTTGAAAGGCAGTGGTGTCCAAATTTATGCCTCCCAACATTGTGCTCTGATCTAATGGAGAGATAAACTTGTTAGTCAAGGCCTTACTATTTTGAAAATTTTGGCTATGATGATGTAAATAATCATTGATGCTTATCAATCTAGATCCCTTCTTATATGAATATTTCAACTTGAGAGTACTTTTTTGTCTCATTATGAGTACCTCGCTAGTTTAGAGGGAGGTTCATCATCTTCATCATTGCCATCATCACCACCATCAATGTGATCATTATTGTCATCATTTCATTATCATCATAATCACCATTCATGTCTTCTTCATGATCATCATCATCATCATGATTTTGTATATTGTCGTCAATTGTTCATAATTATAGGTATCATAAGAAATATCACCAACCTTAGGACACATGATATATGAAAGAAAAATAACCACTTTATTTTTTAGAAATGATTGATGATCATCAACATCACTACCATTATCATCGTCATTATAATTGTCATCATCCCCATCATCATAACTAATATAAGTTTTATCATAATTTTTGTCATCTTCATCATGAACATCATAATCATCCTTCATGCCATTATTGTTCTTGATTATGACCAAGATGAAAATAATGATAATGATGATCAAATGATGATGACTTGGAAGATGACGCCAAAGATAATTATTATGATTTTTACCATGATAACATTTAAAAATTGGGAGGAATGGCCAAGGTCATTAGCATCATCATCATTGTCATTGTAACTCCCATCGTCTTTATCATCATTGTCATTATCATAACAATCGCAATTCATGTCATCATCATCATCTTCATTATCATCATCGTTATAATTATTGACATTGTCATCAGTTGTTCATAATTTTCAATGTCATAAGAAATATAATCAATGCAAAAGATATGATGTGTGTTGGAAAACGGATGCAAAAGTAAACAAAAAAATGGGGGCAAAAATAGATGTAAATCTGGATGAAGAGTGGACACAACATAAGTAGATTCAGAACAAGACAGAAAAATTGAACAAAAGTGGATGAAAAAGTAGATGCAATAGTTCATACAAACTTGAACACGAAATAGGACTCAAACATGGATGAAAAAGTGGAAGAAAACATGGGCACAATAGTAGGCATAAAACTTAGCATGAATCGTGGTGAAACAAATGTGGATACTCCAATGAATGTTAAAAAAAAGGGACACAAACTTGAATGCAAAAAGGAGGAAAACTTGGATGAAAAAGGGGATGTAAACATGGGCCAAACATGGGTGCAATAGTGAACACAAAATTAGTTGCAAAACTAGACAAATCAAAAGTGGATGTAAAAGTAAATTCGAAATGGGATGCAAAAAACATAAACAATATTTGATGCAAACTTGGACACAAAAGAGGATGCAAATATGGATGCAATAGTGGAAGAAAATGTGGGTTGCAATGATAGGCATAAGATATGGCACAAATAATAGCACAAAAAAGGTGGATGTAATAATAGACACAAAAAATATGCAAACTTAGATGCAAGACAAGATGCTATAAGGGATGTAAAAGTGGATGCAAACACGGGTGCAACATGAGAAACAAAATTGGATGCAAAATATGGATGAAATGGAAGTACATGCAAAAGAAGATACAAAATGAGATGCAAAACCCAACACAAAAGTGGATGCAAAAATATATGAAATATTTTATGCAAAAGAGGATGTGAAGATGGATGCAAAATTGGAAGCAAACGTGGGTACAACAGTATGTGCAAAACATGGAACAAATTTTGTCACAACAAAAGTAGATGTAATGATAGATGCAAAAAAAGAAGCAAATGAAGATGAAAAATAGGATGCAAAAAGGGATGTAAAAGTGGGTGTAAACATGGGTGCAACAATGGATGTAAAATAGCTTTTGCAACTTATTTGAAAGAGCAATTTTGTCCCAACAATTAGACTTGTAGCATAAAGAACATGGTTAATACATATGATTCGACCAAAAACTAGTTACTACCAAAATTCAACCAAAAAAAATATTACTGCATAAAAATAGAATTAAAAACAAAAAAATAAAAACAAAAATTTCCCAAATTAAAAATAAATAAATGATAAACTTTTTTTTACCAAAATTTAGTGATTTTTTTTAGTGCTAATACTAACATCACCATTACAACAAGATATTTTTTTAGTGCTAATACTGCCATTACAACAAGATATAAGAGGGATATAATGCAAAAAGTTTAATAATAATATGTATGTAGAAGATGGTCTTCAGACTGGTGCATTCATGATAATCAATGGGACTACAGTCAAAATAATTGGATGTTATTTACTTTTTTACATGGATTGTCAAAATAATTGCATAAATCGATTTTTTTTAACCAAAATTTAACAAAAACTTTGCTAGTGCTAACATTATAACCACCATTACAACAAGATATCTTTCTAGTGTTGACAACACCATTATAGTAAGATACCTCAAGAGAGACAGAAAATTTAAAAAGTATGATAGTAATATGTATCCAGAAGATGGTAGTGAAACTAGTAATTGTTCATTCTCATTATCATAATCATTGTCATCATCATCACCATCATCCTTGTCATCGTTATTGCCATCATTACATTATCATCATAATCACCATTCATGCCATCATCATCAGCTCCATCATCATCATCATTATGGACATTGTTTGCAATTGTTTATAATTATAGACGTTGTAATAAATATCATCAACCCAAAAAATGTGATCAGTGCTAGAAAAGGGTTGTTTAGGACACATTGATATACGTAAGAGAAATAACAACTCTATTTTTGAGAGATGATCGATGATCATCATCATCACCACCATTATCATCGTCATCGTCATTTTTATCATCCCCATCATCATCATTAATGTAATTTCTATCAACATTGTTGTAATCATCATCATCATTCATGCCATTATTGTTTTTGATGATGACCTAGATGAAAATGATGATGATGACACCAAAGATAATGCTTAGATTATGACAATGACAACATCTAAAATTGGGAAGATTCGCCAAGGTCATTAGCGTCGTCATCATCATAATCATTTCCATCATCATCATTAATGTCGTTGTAACCACTATCATCTTTATCATCATAATCACAATTCATGTCATCGCCATCATCTTCATTTTCATCATTGTCAATATTATTGACATTTTCATCAATTGTTCATAATTGTCAATGCCATAAGGAATATCATCAATGCAGAAAATATGATGAGTGTTGGAAAAGGGATGCAAAAGCGAACATAGAAATGGGGGCAACAATAGAAGTAAAATTGGATGAAAAGTGGATACAACATAAGTAGATGCACAACAACATGAAAAACCTAACACAAAAGTGGATGCAAAAGTAGATGTAGTTGTCAATGCAAACTTGGATGCAAACATGAAGGCAAAAGTGGAAGCAAACATGGGTCCAATGGTACGTGTAAAACTTGGCACAAAATGTGGTGAAACAAATGTGGATCCAACAACGGACACAAAAGTAGATGCAAAAATGGATGAAACAAAATTGGATACAATAGGGGATGCAAAAACATACACAATATCTGATGCAAACTTGAACACAAAAGAGGATGCAAATGTGGATGCAAACGTGGAAGCAAATGTGGTTGCAATGGTAGGCGCAAGATATGGTGCAACAAAAGTGGATGTAACAATAAACAAAAAATATGCAAAATAAGATGCAAAAATGGATGTAAAAGTGGAAGCAAACATTGATGCAACAGGCAAAACAAAATTGGATGAAAAAAATGGATACAATGGAAGTAGATGCAAAAGTAGATACAAAACGAGATGCAAAACCCAATGCATAAACTTGACACAAAAGTGAATGCAATATTTGATGCAAAAGAGGATGTGAACATGGATGCAAAATTGGAAGCAAACGTGAATACAATAGTGAGTGAAAAACATGGTGCAAATTATGGCATAACAAAAGTGGATGTAATGATAGATGAAAAAAAAGAATCAAAGTATGATGCAAATGAAGATGTAAAAAGGGATGCAAAAAGTGAAATTTAAAATGGGTGTAATAGTGGATGCAAAATTGTATGCAAAAGTGGATGCAATAGAAGTCGATGCAAAAGTAGATGCAAAACGAGACACAAAACCCGATGCAAATCCTGGTCCAAAATTGGATACAAAAAGGGATGAAAAAATAGATGTAGTAGTTGATGAAAACCTAGATGCAAATGAGGATGCAAACGTGGATGCAAAATTATAATCAAAAGTGGGTGCAAAAGGAGGTGCCAAACTAGGCGCCAATTGTGGCACAAAAATATTAGATGCAATAGTGGGTACAATAATAGATGCAAAAGAGGATGTAAATATGGATGCCAAACAAGATGGAAAAGTGGATGCAACAAAAGTAGATGCAAAATTATATGCAAAACTAGACACAAAACTCGATGTAAAATGTGGCGCAAAAGTGATGCACAAATGGATGAAAAAATGGATGCAAAAAAGGATGCAAAAGTCGATGCAAAAGTTGATGCAAGTGTAGGTGCAAAAAGTGGATGCAAATGAGGATGCAAAAGTATGTCAAACAAAAATAGATGCCAAAATTGATGCAAAACCTGGAACAAAACCTGGTGCAAAGGATGACACAAAACTTGGCATAAAATTTGGTGCAAAACGTGGTGCAAAACCTATTGCAATACCTGGTGCTAAACTTGGTGTAAGATTTGGTGCAAAACTTGATGCAAATTTTGTGTCAAGTTTTGCACCATATTTGATAAATGGATGCAAATAGCACCAAAAATGGGCTCTAGATGCAAAAAAAGAAGTAAAAAGGGACGCTAATCGCTGGTTTTGTTGTAGTGACATGACCTACATTTTTCGTTTGAATTAATATTATACTTTGTTGTAGATGTCTAAAACAATCATAACTTAAAATTGCATTATAAAATATGGTATGTACATTAAATTGCATTAATGTGTAGAAAGGCTAATACATTTTGCATTCATGTATGAAATTGTTTAAGACCAGAGAATGTATGTACATATAAATTACTTGTGCATGCAAACATAATATCAGTAGCATCAAATCCTCAATACACCTACATAACAGGAAATATACATATAACTTTGTAACTCTATATAAGACCCAATGGGTATCTCTTTCACATCATGACATTCTTAAGAATGTACAACTTAAGAGTGCACAAAAATAAAGGCTAACAATGTACTTTAACTCTAAGTTTTCAAAGATAAATCCAAGGAGAAGAAATTGTTGGGCAATTCAATTAAAAAAATTCTAATGGAATGCCATCCTCAATGCATTTTTTTAAATTTCAATTTTTTTATTTATTTAACTTCTATCAACTTTATGCGCATTGCACACACCAAGTGACTATATTGACAACTTATGACATCGGGTTGATAGCCTTGAAAGTAAACATTACTCTCAATTTGATGAGTTTCTTGGAAAAAATAACCTTTCAGTATAATAGACCCTCTTTCATATATAAAACTGTTATCATCATAGTCTTCCAATAACTTCATCTTTCGTTCAGTGCACCGCATCAAATAATACTTGACATTTTCTATGTTGTTAATGGGTGCAACTACAACAAAAACATCTCCTGCACAATAAAAAAAGTGTAAATTCAAATCATAATTAACATGAAATTAAATTTATAAAAATGGACTTGATTTTATTATCTATTTCTAGATCTTTATATTTTAACTATTATCTAGATACTTATATTCGTTGATTTTAAAAACATAAAACAGATATATATATATATATATATATATATATATATATATATATATATCCTTTGAAAGCAATTGAAATGTTACCTTCTCTAACAAGATCATAAACTCAATCACCTTCAGATGATACTATAGTCTCCTCTGGTTCCATCTCTTCAAAGCTTGCAACTGACATTTTCCCCTTTGTATTTAGTTTTATATGTTGCCAAGATTTTACATACATATTATTTTCACAAACATCATTGGATTGTGTGTCCTCTATGCAAACACGACAAAAACAAGAATATTTTATTTATCAAATGCAAATGCATTTCAGTAATCCTTTGTTTTAATTGAATGTAATTTTCAAGCCCCTTTTATTGTTGCGGCTTCATATGTAATCGATCTATCTACTTCTTGGACTTAAATATGCTAAAAAAACCTTTAGTAAATTCAAACAAGGATTTAAATATGTTATTTAAAATACAATTTATATACCAAAGATAATCATCCTCATATTGTTTAAAATATATAATTTATAAATGTTTAAAATTAGAAAATTAATAAAAATTATCATATATTAAAACTATATACAAGTTAATTTGTATGTATGTACATACCTCCGTACCTCCCTTGATGGGTTATTCTCATGGCTTAGTGCAACATTTCACCATTGAACAACTTTTTCAGCTGAGACAAGTCGGTTTGAAGAGTGGTTCATTTGATATCTTCGAAGTTCTCATTTTATACATGCCCCTACACCATCATGTTCTCCTTTTCCATGACCAATCTCAAAGAAATTCCAATAATGTTTAATGTGGGTTTTTATGAAGACGACATGGAAAAAAGAATGATCATGAAGATTTGAATTGACCTGCGGATCCATCTTTTCATATCCAATGTTCATTGAATTTTATTCCACGACCTTTCAATGAGTCATAATTCTTATCAAAACAATGTTCTACAAAATGTGTATCATGTGTACGATCATCGCTAATATAAAAGTAATATTCTTTAATAACATGTTGATTATCACTAGTGCTTTATATATCATCAACATTTTGTTCAACATGTCTATATAGAATATGGAAAAGCATGGAGACTTGGTTAGAATGATAATATTCACTCTGTATTTCATTTTGTGCAACAAATGTGTAATTTTCTGCAAAATCAACTATTTTGTTTTTGTGAACTTGTTGGTACTTCCTTTATTGATATTATCTATTCTGTTAGCGTTTGAAATTTCACCTCAGGCTGAAAAGGCAAATCTCAAAGCTACATCAAACCATTCAGCCTCGTAGCTAGCCCTACGGGGCAGGAGAAGGCTCTCTCCGGTCAATCTCGTTAAATTTTCCATGAGAAGAGATGACCAATCAAGGTAACACAGATATTAGGCTAGTAAACTGATTTGAAGGTTGATTTGGGGGTTTTGGGGGTTTTTGGTGGCAAATTGAGGAACTGCAATTTAGGGTGCGGGGATTGGACACAGTTTCTGCAAGGGGGTCTTTGGGGCAAGGTAGGAAATTGTGTAGATGTTTTTAGCTGAAATGGATGATCTGGAAGAAAGATAAGAAGGCTAAAGAGAGCAAACAATGGATTTGAATTCTCTTTAGACAGTAGAAAACATAGAAATTAAACAAATTTGAAAGCAGAGCATGCAAACATGAATTCTAACTTTATCACTTCATTTGTTTAATATGCAGCAGTATAGAAAGGAAATGAATCACATAACAAAGCTTACAATAACATGAAAAGACACATCATCAACACAATGAGTCCACAAGAATCCCAATGATGACTACAAAACCCTGGTCTTCCTTAGCCCAAAATTGCAGAGATACAAGCAAAATATACAATGATAGTTCCTCCCTCAAGAGTCCAACCATGAAAATGAGCATGAAAGTACATAATATAGATGATCTAACCTCTTCCCCACCTCTAGGGGTCGAGCTCACTATCCTAGGAGCTGTTTGAACAACTCCTAAACTAAGCACTACAAAATAGGCAGTCAAAACAACTTGCCTCTAAAAACTTGGAAACCAGTTCATACAGTCAAATTTACCCTTTTACATGAGAGAAACTTCTAGAAGAGTAAAACAAGAGTAAAAGTACCCAAAAAGTGCCAAAAGTACAGTCAAAAGGACCACCATCGACCTCAGCAAGTCAAACTGGAGCTAAACTGCAAATTCTGGGCTGAACTGGTCAAATCTGGCAAAGTTCCCTCAACGGGTCGCACACATCCAGCTCAACAGGTCGCGCATTTTGGAGCCCTGTTTAGAGGCCTTCCCGGTGTCAGAATCAGGTGCAGGATAGCTCGTTGGAAAGGTCTCTGAGTCTAATTTCCAACCCAACTAGAATTTTTGGATTTGGAGGTCATTTTCCTAGCAAAAAGTCAATTCTCCGAAGACTACCTCTGCAGCTCAAAAAAGGGGCATAAAGTCAAAATTTGACTGTATTTTGACCTTTTGGAGGCCCAAAACTTCATGAAAACTAAAGGTAATGGATGGGAATATGTAACTTTGCATGACAAATCCAAAAATGCTGAGTTTTTGCAAAACGAAGCTACGATGACAAAGGGTCTCACCGGGGGTGAGACCCGTTGAGAAGCCAAAACCTGTAAATTGCCCAAAAATGCCAAAAATGAGCCAAAACTTCCAAAATTTTTTGTACTTGGTGCTGTGAAGAGGCTAGTGAGTGTCATGATGAGTAAGAGAAGCCTCAGCCAAGATGCGGAGTGGGTTGGCCTTCTTCTTCCTCCTAAGAGCCTCGGTCAATCTTCTTTGAAACACTTTCATCTTTGCTTTACAAACGTGCATCCTAGCCCAATAGTGGTTTTTCATGTTCCTTAGCAGCCTTTTGTCTTGGTTGGCCTTAGCCAACAGCCTCTCCAAGTGGGCATTCTCCTGAATAAGCAAAGGCTCCTGGTTCACCGGGCCTCCTACGGTTGAGGACTCGATCACTACGAATCCTCCAAATCTCATCAAGTGCCTTCTCCTCCTCCAGATGTGTGTTCCGCTGCTCTAGATATGTGATGGTCCATTGGGCACCCTCAAGTTTCCGTTGCAAAGTATCATTCTCGGCCCTAAGCTGCTGAATGATCTCCTTTGCCTCTTGGCTAGGAGAACTGACCTCAAGATCGATCACTGGATCCTCATGAACCATGGGCTCTTTGCCCCTCTGCAATACCTCTGCTGGTGAAGAAAGCGAGGCCCCTTCCACCTGCTGTGGAGATAACACTCGCTTCTCTGAAGATGAAGGCGAGACCCCTTCCACTTGTTGTGGATATAGTACTCGCCTGGCTGCTGCAAATAAGGCCCTTGGGCCTTTCTGATAAGTGACCATAGGAGTGGAGCTGACATGTCGGGTGATGGGAGCATCAGGCTGCTGAGATGGTCCCCCCTCCTCATGAATGGCCTCCTGATGTGGCTGAGGTGGCACTGTGAAAAACTCACGGGAGATGAACTCCTCCCATGAGATACCCTGCTGAGTCAACTGATAAGAAACTATAAGCTGGATCAAACCATAGTGACAAAGGCTCCTGTACTGCTGAGCCGGGGTCTTCCTCTGCAACATAGGTACCATCCTCTGAATGTTCTGAAACAGAAAGATCGGGAGGTTCATCATCCTCACCCGGGTGAAATGCATCAACAGGCGAATGTGATATGAATACACCTGTGAAAATCTGCCCTCACATGTGAAGTAATGCATGATGAGTCTCATGAGGGGGGCATACTCACTGCGAAGAAATCTGAATGGGAAAACACCTGCCAACAGTTTCACAAATGATGGCCGGACATAGGGCTCAAAGTGAACAAAATCAAGTAGTATGCGCTTAGACCACACCTCTCCCACATTCGGTATACTTGTAGCCTCTGAGATCACCTCGGGTGTCAATATGAAATTCACCCCTGCAAGAGTGACATGTCCATCATGGAGGTGTAAGACAAACAAGCGGGCCAACTCTCTATGATGCTGAATCTGAGAGAGCCTCTCACAAAACTGATAGCATGACATGTACTGGAAACAACTCAGTGCCAAAGGACAAGCCTGTAACTCTGCCAATGAAGTAGGCTCCCCCCTCTTATGGTGACCTCCTTTACCCCCTCTACGAGGCCTCCTCTGTTCCTCAATTTCTGTAGATGATGAATGGTCATCACCTTGTTCATAAGTCTCGGTATCTGACATGGTTTTGGAGCAAGGTGGGCAAACTGAAGGACAAATTGAACTGCTGCCTCTGCCTGCAAAAGTACTGAACTCTATGCTGTTTCAAGGGGGAAAACATGAGGGGAATGTTAGGAGAGGGAACTTCTTAACAAGGAATGGGAATATATGAAAATAACAGGGAATTTTGAAGGGAAACTTTACATATTGTCATGCATATAGGAAAAATTTTAACATTGGGAAATCATTTGCAAAGAACATCTCATATGGGACAAAACATGTATGATAATGAACATGTAAGGGGATACATATATCAATAGGGGCATAAGGACACCATACACCAAATTTGCTTGTAGGAGTTCATGTGTGTCATAAGGCAAATTTTGCTCTTTTTGTTCTTTAAGGAGTACATGCACATTAAGGAGTACATACACATTATTTTCACATAAAGGGAAAGTGTTCATGTACAAGGGGATGTCAAGGGTATATAGGGGTTATGTACATGCCTTTTGATATACAGCAACATTTTAATTTCACATGACTCTTTTCTTTATTTTCAAATGTATCTTTTATTTTTGTTTTATTTTTTGCATGTGTATGGTAGAGCGAATTATGGTTTTGAGTGCTTGTGAGAGGGGTAGGGTTTATAGCTTAGGGATGGGGGAAAAAATCAACATTTTATGTACAAATCAAATGGGACAGAGATGCAAGCATGACTATGAATGAAAGAGGGAAAAAAGGAAGGGATCAATGGGACAAAAAACACTTGAAACAGTCACAAAACCCTAGCATTTTACAAACATTAGCAACAACCACATTAATCCATTCATTTGCAAATTTAAAAGATAAAACCATAGCATACATCATTATTTTCATCACCCATACCATCAACCATGGATTAGGATCCTACCTCGACCGATCAAGCAAGTTTGAAGAGGAATGAAGGAATTGTTTTGAAGTTTTGATAGCCGGCAGATGAACGGGTCGCGCACGTTATGTTTCTGCACTACCGGGGACTGCTGGACGGGTCGCGCACCGCCCAACAGGTCACACACGAGCCTGGACGGGTCGCGCACCTGCAAACTGCCCGAAACGCTTGTAATTTTGCCTCCTTCGCCTTTCACTCTCTCACAATCTCTCTTGGGAGCTCGAAATGCACAATGAGAGTGAAAGGAGGGAGAATTACCTTTTATAATCTCACTTTGAAAAAATTTCATTCAAAAACCCACTTTATGAAGTCTATTTTGACACTTTTAAAAAAACACTGATTTTCTTGGTTTCCTTTATCCTGAAGTTGACCTTTTGAGTGCTTTGACCTGATTCTTTTTGCAGGGAGATCATCTGAAGGAATGTGTCAAGGGGACCAGGGTTGTTGCTGCCTTTCTGAAGACAATTTGGAAATTTATTCTCTTTACAAAAATTATCATGACCTTGGCTTTAAAAACATGGTTTTTAAATCCATGGTTAAAAATGAACCATACATGATGAAAATTTCAAAGGAACATGTTTACCATCCTTCCTCTGGCTTGCTGGTCACTCAAGGACTCTCAGAAACATGACCTTGCTAAGACAACTGACCAAAACCCTAGACCTGGAATTTTGACATTAAGACCAAATAAGAGCAGCTTGACAAACTCAATGACCTGATATGACCTGATCCAGCAAAGCCAAGAGGGGTATGAATAGACCAGCTCCTCCATCAGGGTTATGGCATGCCTAACGGGATGCAAACTTTGACACTGATGAGACACCTACCAATGCAAATGCAAAGAGCTTTGATCATTGATGGAGGGCTTTCAAGACCGACACTAACATTGGCTCCAATGGGGATGGTAGCTCCTTGGAGGTACCAAGAACCTCAGACCTCTGGGAGAGCAGATCAGTGCCTTTATCATTGGGCAATGGAGTCAACTTATTTCACATGTGACCAACTTGAAAACAACTCTACTTGACTTAGACAATTAACTGAAACTCAAAACTATCTTGGACACTAACTCACTAACTCTATACAGAAAATGAACTGACATGAAACAACTTTGTAAAACTCACACCAACTAATCACCATTTTCAGAATTATAGCCTTCACCGCGGGCCCCAAACTGAAGATGGAAATCAGCTTCACACTTGCTGCAGAAAGAAAATGACATGGTATTTACAATGAGAGTGATGAGAGCAGAAAATGCTCAAGCATGATACCTTTTGAGCAGCCGGCCATTCACCGACCCTCCAAGACATTCATCTCCGTTCATTTCTTTGAGAAGGAAAGCATTTGGACCACGGTATGCTGCAATTTTATAAGGACCCTTCCATAAGTTGTCGAATTTTCCATGCTTCCCTTTATCCTCATTGCGGGCATCCCACCGTAAGACAACATCATCAATCTGAAACTCATCTGCCTTGGCCTTTTTGTCATAGATTCTCTTTATGCGCTCCTGCAGCTTAAGAGAATTCTGGTGAACTTCTTCTTGTGTCTGCTGCAAATGAATCATTTGACTGATCCATCGTTGCATAGGATCCTCTTCACCACTAGCTTCTTGAAACAACTTGGCTACCGGGACACTAAGTGAAGTAGGAAACACTGCATCTACTCCATAAACAATTTCAAAAGGTGACATACCAATTGACTTCTTTTGACTTACCCGATCAGCCCATAGTGCATTTATCAACTTCTTATGCGAGCTCTTCTTGTTTATTTCCAGCAATTTCTTGATAATATTCACAAGGGATTTGTTCGAAGATTCGGCCAGCCCATTACCTTGCGGATGATAAGCGGTTGAATGCCCCAAACTAATGTTATATTTAAAGCAAAAATCAACCAACTTCTTTGATTTGAATGCAGCTGCATTGTCAGTAATCAACTTTTGTGGACAGCCAAAACGTGACAAGATATTATTTTCAAGAAAGGAAATAATTACCAAATCTGTGGCCTGCTGGGTGGGAATGGCTTCAATCCATTTTGTGAAGTAATCTGTAGTTGTCAAGGTCCATCGGTGCTGCCCGAAAGATGCTGGGTGGATCTCGCCAATAAAATCCAAGCCTCATTGCTGAAATGGCGCACTGATTTCCACTGGTTTGAGAGGAAAGGGCTGTAATTTCTGTTTTCCTTGAAAAATTTGACATTCATGACAACTCTTTACCGCTTTATATACATCTGAAAATAAAGAAGGCCAATAGAAACCAACTCTCAAGATCTTATTAGCCGTGGTCTTCCAAAATAAGTGACCCCCACAGTCACCTTTATGGAAATCATCTACTGTTGTTTTTGCTTCCTCTTCGACCAAACAGTTCAGCAACATGCCACCAGGATCCTTCCAATAAAGTGCAGATTTGATGATGCAAAATTTGGCAGCCTTAAGCTTCAATGTTCTAGCTTTGTTTCTAGGCATGCCAGGAGGTGCAGATAAGTTTTGAAGCACATAAACTATATCAGCATACCAAGGAGAAGACATAAAGATATCGGACACCTGTAGAACTGAATTTTCTTCATCTTCATCAGACAAGGCAGCAATTAAATTTATATCAAGAACATGAAGGTTCGCTTCAGCCATCAACTTAGCTAAGCCTTGGCCTTTAATCAGCTTGGTAGGCTTAATTTCAACATCATATTCTAAGAGTGCAGCAATCCACTTACCCCTTCTTCCTTCCGGCTCCGTTTGTACTAAAACATCCTCCACAGCTGCATTAGGGACATATGCTAATACATGAGAATTCAATATGTAAACTCGGAAATCTTTCAATGCTTTGATCAGGGCCAATGCTTGCTTCTCAATGATATTATAATTCAGTGCTCCATCTCTTATGATGCGGCTGAAAAAAGCTATAGGCCTCTCAACTCCATCTCTCTTTTGCATCAACACAGCTGCTAATGTATGCTCAGAGGCGAATGAAAACAAAATAAAATCCTGTGTATAATCCGGGCTAATCAATGTTGGAGCTGAAGATAAGATTACCTTTATCAAATTAAACGATTTCACCGCCCCTTCGGTCCATTTGAGCTCACTATCCTTCTTCAGCATATTTGTTATTTCTCTAAGATGCTCAGCAATATTGGGAATGAAACGACGCAGAAAATTCAACTTACCATTAAAGGACTGAATTTCTTTCTTGCTACGGGGCTGCTCCACTTGCTGAATTGCTTTTACTCGTGCAGGGTCTATACGAATGCCATCTTTAGAAATGATATGGCCCAGCAGCTTGCCTTCACTCATAGCAAAAAGACTCTTCTTCGGATTCAATGAGATGCCATGTTTTCTGCATTTTTCAAACACCTTAGTCAAATGAAACAAATGCTCCTCATCTGATTTCGAAAACACGGTCAAATCATCAAGATAAACTACTAAAAAGACATCCTTCTCATTTGCAAAGGCCATGTCCATTGCCCGCTGAAATGTGGCACCCGCATTCTTCAATCCAAACGGCATCTTGGCATAATGAAATGTACCCCATGGAGTAGTAAATGCTGTCTTGTCACGGTCATCTTCATGCACTAAAATCTGATTATATCCGGAGTAACCATCAAGCAATGACATTCTGGATGCCCCCACAACCCACTGCAATATGTGATCCATCTTGGGCAGCGGATAATTGTCCTTTAATGACACTTTGTTCAGATTTCTAAAGTCTATACACAAGCGAATCTCACCGGTTTTCTTCCTCACGGGCACCAAGTTGGAGATCCAATCGGAAAACCGGATTGGCACTATGATCCCGGACTTATACAACCTGTTGACTTCCTTCTCAATCAATGGCAGCATAGGATTAATTCTTCTCAACTTTTGCCGGAAAGGCTTTTGATTTGGCTTTATAGGAATGGTATGCTGAATAATACTTGTGTCATAAGTTTTCAAATCTGAATAATCCCATGCAAAGACATTAGAATACAAAGACAATAATCTGATATACTCTTGCTTTACCTTAGCCAGCAACGCTTTTGAAAGCTTTACCATCTTTGGATTTGCAGCTGTCCCAAGGTTCACATCTTCAACTCCTTTGTCCGTTGGCCTCAAAGTTGGCTTGCGGGCCACATCATCCTGATCAAACAATTCCTCTAAAGGAATCAATCCTTTTGGAATGTGATTGTCTTTGAGCTGCAATACATCTATCTGATTCACTCCTTCAGCTTCTGTATCTATTGAGATGTCTTCAAACTTACCCTTAACTTGCAGAAAATCTTCAATTTCTTCGTCATCTTGGAACACTTGCCAACACCTTTGGTTATCTGGAACTGTAGGACGATGCTTCACATATATCTCAAACTTATTGCTGGAATTCATGGGTATTTTCAGATTACTTGTTGCCTTAGCCAATGCATCCGCAACACCATTTTGAATCTGGGGCACACATGTCAAAGTATGTTCAGAAAATCTTTTCAGGATATCTAAAACATCATTTCTATAAGCTCTCATGCGAGGATGTTTGGCCTGAAATTCACCTTTCACTTGCTTGATAACTAGTTCGGAGTCGCCATATACTGCTATTTTCTTTGCTCTCAACTTCAAAAGGATTTTCAAACCAGCAATAAGAGCTTCATACTCCGCCTCATTATTCGAGCAATCAAATGCTAATTTGTAAGAACATACCCGTACCTTGCTTGGAACTTGATCTTGGGCTGAGAATGGGTTTTAGATCCATACACCTATACCAGCACCATCGCTGCCCACTGCACCATCAAAATCCATTGTCCAAAGACCCTCTTCATCATCTTCTAAGTGCTGAAAGTCTGATTTTGTTTCATGTTCTGTTTGCTGCCCATTTATTTCTGCAATTGGCCTTATGACAGCAGACCTTTCTTCCCTTTCCTTTCTCAAAACATCCCTGAAATTTTCTGAAATGTCTGGTATATCTTCTACTTGAACTAACTGACTATCTACCTCATTGAAATTTTCTGCAAACAAAACAAAATATTCTAAATATGTTTGTACATAATTTACAGGATGATTCACGGGCTTTTCCTTACTAGTGATCATGTATTTCATCTTCTGTTCCCGATATAACTTCCTCATTTGACCAAAAACTGGAATTGAAGCATATGAAAAATCAAGCTGAATCGTACCTTTGAGTTTGGCTCCCCATGACCTCGACAACAACATGCCAAATCGTGGAGGAATGTCCACCACCACCACATCCATTAAAACATTCTTCGCTGGAATTTGATCTAGACTCACCACTAAGTCTTTGATCAAACCAATGCATCTTACCCGGCTAGAATCAAACGAATACAAATCATGGTACTTCCTTGTGATGTCAAGCCCCAGCTTCTCCATGATTGTTTTCGGCATCAAATTATGTGAAGCTCCCGAGTCAAACATAGCATTGTGCATCACAAACTCATGCAATCGCAAACTAATATAAAATGGAGGAATGTCACTCTCAGGAGACTCACCATTCAAAGCTGGCCCAAAGATTAACTCCAACTGATCATCTTGTACATTCACCATGTCTAGCATTGGGTCAAAATTCAGCAATTTGGAAATTTGGCCTCGGTAAGTAGCATTCTTCATAACCTCCGTTAAAGGAATAGGTATCTTCACCTTTGCAATTTCATTCTCCAAACTGAAAACTGGAAACTTCTCACCTTCCTTTGCCGGATTATCTCTCTTCTCAGCTTTATCCTTTGGTGCATTTGATGGCTGGTCCACTTTAGCTGCTGATGATGATGGGATTGTTGAGGGACCAACTATGTCTTTACCTTTTGAAGAAACTGAATCATTTTTCGCTGCAATGTCTTTCTTCTTTTGCACAGGATTTATAGGAATAGTCCGACCTCTCAATTGCCTTTGCTGTCCTTGCTGAGCTGATAATGCATTCAAGTACCCTCTTTGATATTCTTCAGATTCTTCTTCAAGTATCATATCATTTGACAAAATATAATGCTCATCTTGTGGAAAGACGAAATTACTCACCAACTCATCTTCTTCCGTGATATATGTAGGCATATCATTAGGGGTAAAGAAATGATTTTCCTCGCCAACATTGTCACCCTCATCTTCAGATTCTTGACTAACAAAGTGCTGCTAAAAAGGTGGTTTCATTTGCTGCTGAACTGTTGTGTCTTGTGCCTTTGTTTCACACTGCTTGATCCTATATTGTTGCTGCTGACCTCTGAAATTTGGGTTACGAATCTGAGGTTTCGGCTTGTCAATTGTGACCCTTTCAAGTAACCTCTTCACCTGTTCAACTGACTGAAGAACCTGATTTGATGTGGATGCTTCCTCCTTGATTGTAACTCGCTTTTCTGCCTTCATCCTTGCTCTTTTGTCATTCAAATTTGCCTCAACGTTGACAACAATTTTCTGCATATCCTCCAAGGTAGGGGGATCTCGGTCTCTCAGTGAATAAGCCATCTCCGGATCAAAACCATCCGGGAATTTGAGAAGTGCTGATTTTCTAGATGGCCTCAAATCATCGGGAATAGCATTATAACCTGAATTGAATCTGATTATATAATCTTGAACTGACTCACCGGATTACGCTTGAGGTTGTTGTATTCGGCATTAATTTGAAGCGGATCCTTTCTGATTTCCCACCGATCTAAGAATTGATTCTGAAGTGCTTCCAAGGTAGTGATGCTGTTAGCTGCCAACCCTCTGAACCATTTTCTTACTTCTCCGGCAAATGTTTGCACGAACAACCGCATGGTAGCATCTTCTTCCTCTAACTCATATAGATCAAAGAGGGTAGACATTTTATCGATATGTTTTTGAGCTGTAATACTTTGTGGAGTGCCATCAAACATGGGGATTTTACTTTGGTAATCAGCAGGCATATCATGAAGATTAGCAGGCAATGCAAGTGGGGCAAACCAGGCTGCCATTTTTCTAGGTAAGGTAGGTCTTGGAGTAGCAGGCGGGGTAGGTGTAGCGGTATGAGGAGTAAGAGGAGGAGAAGTAGTATGTGAAGCTGAAGGCGAAACAACTGTAGATGGAGGATGAGTAACTATGGGAGAGATAACAATAAAAGGAGGATTTTTCTGTTCATGCGCCGTGATAGAAGATCCAATATGACCAGAGATATTTTCAAGGAAATCAGCAAGAGTAGTAGCTTGTACACGTGTCCAGAGATTCCTCAAAATGAAGTTTTCAACTAATTTATTATGCTTCTCAAAGTCAATAGCAGCTGCAAAATCAGGATTAGGAACTAGAGTTGCAAGTGCACTTTCAGATTTAGTTTTGAACAGAGACAACTCAAATCTTTCGTCAAAATCTAAATCTTCAAGATACTCAAAAATAGCTGGGCATGAATGAGATCTGAAAATGGGTTTAGGAGCTGTAGCCAGCTTGTTTTCTCAGAATAACCAGGAAAGAAAAAGTGCTTCAGCCTGTGAAAACTCTCAACCTATCATCCACGGCTCAGAGTTAACAAATACATGGGGATAAGATGTCAAAGCAGCGCTATATTCACAAGCTCACGGAGATTGACTGAAGCAGCGTTTATCTACTTGCGCTGATGTAAAACAAGAGCGTTTTCGAAGGCTACCTGGCGTAACTTCAGGCTCCGTCTAAGACCTATGAAATAACACGTCAATGAACAAAAGATCGGTTTGTTCTCCCCAATATGGTTGCCAGTATGTTAGCGTTTGAAATTTCACCTCAGGCTGAAAAGGAAAATCTCAAAGCTACATCAAACCATTCAGCCTCGTAGCTAGCCCTATGGGGCAGGAGAAGGCTCTCTCCGGTCAATCTCGTTAAATTTTCAATGAGAAGAGATGACCAATCAAGGTAACATAGATATTAGGCTAGTAAACTGATTTGAAGGTTGATTTGGGGGTTTTTGGGGTTTTTGGTGGCAAATTGAGGAACTGCAATTTAGGGTGCGGGTATTGGACACAGTTTCTGCAAGGGGGTCTTTGGGGCAAGGTAGGAAATTGTGTAGATGTCTTTAGCTGAAATGGATGATCTGGAAGAAAGATAAGAAGGCTAAAGAGAGCAAACAATGGATTTGAATTCTCTTTAGACAGTAGAAAACATAGAAATTAAACAAATTTGAAAGCAGAGCATGCAAGCATGAATTCTAACTTTATCACTTCATTTGTTTGATATGCAGCAGTATACAAAGGAAATGAATCACATAACAAAGCTTACAATAACATGAAGAGACACACCATCAACACAATGAGTCCACAAGAATCCCAATGATGACTGCAAAACCCTGGTCTTCCTTAGCCAAAAATTGCAGAGATACAAGCAAAATATACAATGATAGTTCCTCCCTCAAGAGTCCAACCATGAAAATGAGCATGAAAGTACATAATATAGATGATCTAACCTCTTCCCCACCTCTAGGGGTCGAGCTCACTATCCTAGGAGCTGTTTGAACAACTCCTAAACTAAGCACTACAAAATAGGCAGTCAAAACAACTTGCCTCTAAAAACTTGGAAACCAGTTCATACAGTCAAATTTACCCTTTTACATGAGAGAAACTTCTAGAAGAGTAAAACAAGAGTAAAAGTACCCAAAAAGTGCCACAAGTACAGTCAAAAGGACCACCATCGACCTCAGCAAGTCAAACTGGAGCTAAACTGCAAATTCTGGGATGAACTGGTCAAATCTGGCAAAGTTCCCTCAACGGGTCGCGCACATCCAGCTCAACGGGTCGCGTACTTTGGAGCCCTGTTTGGAGGCCTTTCCGGTGTTAGAATCAAGTGCAGGATAGCGCGTTGGAAAGGTCTCTGAGTCTACTTTCCAACCCAACCGGAATTTGTGGATTTGGAGGTCATTTGCCTAGTCAAACGTCAATTCTCCCAAGACTACTTCTGCAGCTCAAAAAAGGGGCAGAAAGTCAAAATTTGATTGTATTCTGACCTTTTGGAGGCCCAAAACTTCATGAAAACTCAAGGTAATGGATGGGAATATGTAAATTTGCATGAAAAATACAAAAATGCTGAGTTTTTGCAAAACGGAGCTACGATGACAAAGGGTCTCACCGGGGGTGAGACCCGTTGAGAAGCCAAAACCTGTAAATTGCCCAAAAATGCCAAAAATGAGCCAAAACTTCCAAAAAAATTTGTACTTGGTGCTGTGAAGAGGCTAGTGAGTGTCATGATGAGTAAGAGAAGCCTCAGCCAAGATGCGGAGTGGGTTGGCCTTCTTCTTCCTCCTAAGAGCCTCGGTCAATCTTCTTTGGAACACTTTCATCTTTGCTTTACAAACGTGCATCCTAGCCCAATAGTGGTTTTTCATGTTCCTTAGCAGCCTTTTGTCTTGGTTGGCCTTAGCCAATAGCCTCTCCAAGTGGGCATTCTCCTGAATAAGCAAAGACTCCCGGTCAACAGGCAATGGATCACCGGGCCTCCTACGGTTGAGGACTCGATCACTACGAATCCTCCAAATCTCATCAAGTGCCTTCTCCTCCTCCAGCTGTGTGTTCCGCTGCTCTAGATATGTGATGGTCCATTGGGCACCCTCAAGTTTCCGCTGCAAAGTATCATTCTCGGCCCTAAGCTGCTGAATGATCTCCTTTGCCTCTTGGCTAGGAGAACTGACCTCAAGATTGATCACTGGATCCTCATGAACCATGGGCTTTTTGCCCCTTTGCAATACCTCTGCTGGTGAAGAAAGCGAGGCCCCTTCCAACTGCTATGGAGATAACACTCGCTGCTCTGAAGATGAAGGTGAGACCCCTTCCACCTGCTGTGGAGATAGTACTCGCCTGGCTGCTGCAAATAAGGCCCTTGGGCCTTTCTGATAGGTGACCATAGGAGTGGAGCTGACATGTCAGGTGATGGGAGCATCAGGCTGCTGAGATGGTCCCCCTTCCTCATGAATGGCCTCCTGATGTGGCTGAGGTGGCACTGTGAAAAACTCACGGGAGATAAACTCCTCCCATGAGATACCCTGCTGAGTCAACTGATAAGAAACTATAAGCTGGATCAAACCATAGTGACAAAGGCTCCTGTACTGCTGAGCCGGGGTCTTCCTCTGCAACATAGGTACCATCCTCTGAATGTTCTGAAACAGAAATATCGGGAGGTTCATCATCCTCACCCGAGTGAAATGCATCAACAGGCGAATGTGATATGAATACACCTGTGAAAATCTGCCCTCACATGTGAAGTAATGCATGATGAGTCTCATGAGGGGGGGCATACTCACTGCGAAGAAATCTGAATGGGAAAACATCTGCCAACAGTTTCACAAATGATGGCCGGACATAGGGCTCAAAGTGAACAAAATCAAGTAGTCTGCGCTTAGACCACACCTCTCCCACATTCGGTATACCTGTAGCCTCTGAGATCACCTCGGGTGTCAATATGAAATTCACCCCTGCAAGAGTGACATGTCCATCATGGAGGTGTAAGACAAACAAGCGGGGCAACTCTCTATGATGCTGAATCTGAGAGAGCCTCTCACAAAACTGATAGCATGACATGTACTGGAAACAACTCAGTGCCAAAGGACAAGCCTGTAACTCTGCCAATGAAGTAGGCTCCTCCCTCTTATGGTGACCTCCTTTACCCCCTCTACGAGGCCTCCTCTGTTCCTCAATTTCTGTAGATGATGAATGGTCATCACCTTGCTCATAAGTCTCGGTATCTGACATGGTTTTGGAGCAAGGTGGGAAAACTGAAGGACAAATTGAACTGCTGCCTCTGCCTGCAAAAGTACAGAACTCTATGCTGTTTCAATGGGGAAAACATGAGGGGAATGTTAGGGGAGGGAACTTCTTAACAAGGAATCGGAATATATGAAAACAACAGGGAATTTTCAAGGGAAACTTTACAAATTGTCATGCATATAGGAACAATTTTAACATTGGGAAATCATTTGCAAAGAACATCTCATATGGGACAAAACATGTATGATAATGAACATGTAAGGGGATACATATATCAATAGGGGCATAAGGACACCATACACCAAATTTGCTTGTAGGAGTTCATGTGTGTCATAAGGCAAATTTTGCTCTTTTTGTTCTTTAAGGAGTACATGCACATTAAGGAGTACATACACATTATTTTCACATAAAGGGAAAGTGTTCATGTACAAGGGGATGTCAAGGGTATATAGGGGTTATGTACATGCCTTTTGATATACAGCAACATTTTAATTTCACATGACTCTTTTCTTTATTTTCAAATGTATCTTTTCTTTTTGTTTTATTTTTTGCATGTGTATGGTAGAGGGAATTAGGGTTTTGAGTGCTTGTGAGAGGGGTAGGGTTTATAGCTTAGGGATGGGGGAAAAAATCAACATTTTATGTACAAATCAAATGGGACAGAGATGCAAGCATGACTATGAATGAAAGAGGGAAAAAAGGAAGGGATCAATGGGACAAAAAACACTTGAAACAGTCACAAAACCCTAGCATTTTACAAACATTAGCAACAGCCACATTAATCCATTCATTTGCAAATTTAAAAGATAAAACCATAGCATACATCATTATTTTCATCACCCATACCATCAACCATGGATTAGGAGCCTACCTCGATCGATCAAGCAAGTTTGAAGAGGAATGAAGGAATTGTTTTGAAGTTTTGATAGCCGGCAGATGAACGGGTCGCGCACAACCCTGGACCGGTCGCGCACAGCCCAACGGGTCACGCCCGTTATGTTTCTGCACTGTCGGGGACTGCTGGACGGGTCGCGCACCGCCCAACAGGTCGCGCACGAACCTGGACGGGTCGCGCACCTGCAAACTGCCCGAAACGCTTGTAATTTTACGTCCTTCGCCTTTCACTCTCTCACAATCTCTCTTGGGAGCTCGAAATGCACAATGAGAGTGAAAGGAGGGATAATTACCTTTTATAATCTCACTTTGAAAAAATTTCATTCAAAAACCCACTTTATGAAGTCTATTTTGACACTTTTAAAAAAACACTAATTTTCTTGGTTTCCTTTATCCTGAAGTTGACCTTTTGAGTGCTTTGACCTGATTCTTTTTGCAGGGAGATCATCTGAAGGACTGTGGCAAGGGGACCAGGGTTGTTGCTGCCTTTCTGAAGACAATTTGGAAATTTATTCTCTTTACAAAAATTATCATGACCTTGGCTTTAAAAACAGGGTTTTTAAATCCAAGGTTAAAAATGAACTATACATGATGAAAATTTCAAAGGAACATGTTTACCATCCTTCCTCTGGCTTGCTGGTCACTCAAGGACTCTCAGAAACATGACCTTGCTAAGACAACTGACCAAAACCCTAGACCTGGAATTTTGACATTAAGACCAAATAAGAGCAGCTTGACAAACTCAATGACCTGATATGACCTGATCCAGCAAAGCCAAGAGGGGTATGAATAGACCAGCGCCTCCATCAGGGTTATGGCATGCCTAACGGGATGCAAACTTTGACACTGATGAGACACCTACCAATGCAAATGCAAAGAGCTTTGATCACTGATGGAGGGCTTTCAAGACCGACACTAACATATTCAAAATCAAATCTTCCATTTGTTCTAGGTGGTTCGTGGGCTCCAATATTGCAACAATGATGCTGCAACTCCTCGGACTCCCTTCTTTACTTTTATCAACCCAGTAGTTTGTAAAAAACTTGGAAGCGACGGTGTTGTATGCACAAGTACTATCTCTTGCCGCAGGCTATCACTTGATCAGCTGGCACAAGTCCTCTAGGAGCTTAAGCCAACTTCTATGAGATCTTAGAAGAAGCCTTTAACTGTGATGTATGAAAGTTAACTCAAAAGAGGCTAATCTACTTGCAGAAAGAAGCTGAAAGCTGAAAGGAAATGCAAACCCTAGCAAAACCTAGCTTTACTGACTAACCCTATTGGTGCAAGAAAATATATGAAAGTTGCTGAAATGGATGCCATTGATTCTTTGAAAGGTAAAATGCATGTGACTAAAATACTTCTGAAGTGAAATCTGGAAAAAACATCTTTTTGTATTTTTGAGTAACCTTGCAGAATTATTATGCATGTGCCTTAACTGTTTTTAATTGTGCAGGGATTTACTAGCAAAAGGAAATGGAGTGGGTGCTTGCATGAGGTTGGGAAGGTGAGAAGAGGGGCTAAGTGGCCCCTAGCACCATTCCAGAGAGTTTCACAATGATCAAATCTCGAGAAACTGCTCACGTGATCTTCTACAGGAAGTCTGCAGGGGTTCTACACGATGAGCCGAGAGAGGATTCTTGAGGGTTGATGCAGGAAAAACGGTGGGAAAGTGGAAATGGAGGATGGATGAGGATGTGAAGAGGTCTAGGACCTGGTAAATGAGGCCATGGAGTGATGAAGATGGTTGGATTTGTTCAAGGATGGAGGGAGCAATGTTGCACAAAAAAGTAGAAATTAGGTCAAATTGGAAAAGTGTGGCAAATGAAGGGAAGGAATCCGGAATTTGGGGCTGGAGTAGGTTGTGTGATGAAGGAAGGATAGGCAGGGATGTATTACAGGTGATCTGCACACTATTTCTCAAAACTAATCAAAGAAAGACTAGAAAAATTAGAGATCTATCTACTTTGACCTAATCTGACCTAAAAACCAGAAACATGATGAACAACAAGTTATGAATAGGAAATCATGCAAGATAACTATGGAAACCTAAGCAAGAACAGATCTAAATATGCAAGCACAACTGGTATCAACTTTTCCAACTAAAAATCTAACACTTGCAATTGCATTGAAAGGCAAAACAATGTTTTTGTGGCAGCAAGTATGCCTTGGTCTCAGCTCATGGTCCCAAGGAGGGAGAGATGAGATCAAGGATTTCTTGGTGGCCTTTTTGTAGATATTTTTTGTTATCAAACTATCAAATCAACCTGAAGCATGAAAATCTATTTTAATCATCAAAAACAACCTAAGTAATAAAGCAAGATCTTAACCTAAATAGCAGAAATTATTCTATGAATGCAAAGAAAACACATAATAATACACAAAGCAGATACTGGCACTTGGGTTGGGCCCAACCCCAAGAGCTACAACCTCCTAAGAAAAGCTCAGAGCTGGTCCAAAGTGAAATTTATCTCCATTACTAAAAAAATAACCATGTCACAAAAATGTTTACAGCAAGAGCTCGAAAATGAGCTGAAAGGCAGAGCAGCACCAAAGTGCGAAAAACCATTGTTCAAGAGCTAAACTACCAAGGCTTGAAGCCTTCCTACTTATGCACCACAAGGACCCCCAACAACCCTCCTTAACTTGAGGGACTTGGCCGCTCAAAACTGCAAGTAATCAGCCACTTCATAAAAGCTGCTCGGCTGCCCTTGGAAATCATCTTTGGTGGGCTGTTGAACTCCGAGCTGATGGTGGAGAACTCGAGGAAGGGGCCATTTAGTGCAAGAGAAACCCTTCCTACTAATCCTCAGCCTTGTTCCCTCGTATTTGGCTGTCAACTGGCTCATAAATTCTTGACCTTGGTCCAAAAGATGTCCAAAAATCTGCAATAAGCACGTATTAGACTTCATGGTCAAGTAACTATTCTCATTCATTCAATTAACATAAATATATTCAATACCATGCATAAACTATGAAGAATGGTGGATTAATCGAGAATAATAGGCAAAATGAGCCCAATAAGTTACCCATTTTTGGGGCTCATCAGTGGTCTTACTTGCACGAAGGAAACCAGGTAGCCACTTGTCTGCATTAAACCCTGTCCAAAATTTAAAAAGGTCTTTCTTTATCCATCTAGCAGCATTGTCTATGTTATCTACTCTGATGTTCAAGTTAAACAAGTAAGAGCTATTCATCATAAAACTTCAACAAAAATGTAAATGGACCTCTACTTTAATCCTCGTCCGAGGATATTACTAGGGCTAGCGCTTTGGCACTAGAGCCCAACATCTCGCTCCTATTCATGTCTTGCAGTGTTTGTTCAATTCTCCCAAGTGCCAAGTTTTTTCTGTAAGTTTGTATCTAGACTGTTGCTATTTATCTGAGGAGTTATGCCCTGACGGGATCTTTTTCCTTGGTGTCCTCCTTTACCTCTGGTCTTATGCTTGTAGTTTGTTCTCGATTGAGAGTCATAGCCTGGGCCACCAAATTCTTCATGACCCAATATTGTTGTATTGTCTGTCTGAAGAGAGAGTGTTGTTCTCGGGAGTTCCTTGGGTCTGGAACCATGCTCTCCCATTTCTCCATGGGAATGTCTTGGTTCCTTATGTTGTGATTTAGTTCTCGCTCCCAGCCATCTATTTGAGCTTTGATTTTCTTTGGATTCCCTTCCATGTAAGCGTCGATGAGGGTTTTCATGTGTTCGCATCCAGTCTTTCTCCCTCTCTTTCTTTTCTCTTTTTCTGAGCCGCTCACCCCCTCTGTCATCTTTTTTCCTGTGTCTCTCTTACCCTTCCTGGTCACCATGTTTTCTTTGTAACTATTGTTGGTTGCTTCTTTCTTATTATTGTCCTCCTCTATGTACTGGGCATATTTTGAGGTGAGACCTATCACATAACGATAACAATTATTAGTTTGATATTGTACAAACATCCAAACGATTTCCCATTTACCTGTGTCACGTTTGTTATCCCCTTCAGGGCTGGAACTGAGGCTTTTCATGGTTTCTTTTAGATTTTCCCATCTCATATCATTTTTGGGTTCTTCTAATTCTTTCTTCTTTTACCATCGTGTTTTCCTCACATCGACTTCTGTCACTCAGATAGCGTGACAGAGGCATCCGCTTAGGACTGCCACCAGGATAGACTGGGTTACTGTTCCTTGCATCGCAGGGAGGCCTGGCCGTGTGGATGATCTTCGAGGGTCTAAACAGTAGTACCCTGCCCCTATTCTCTTCCACCCCTGGTGATTTTTTTTTTGTTTACCTCTTTTCTCTGTTCTCTTTACTCTATGTGGCTCTTCGTTTTTTCCCTCTGTTTTGTCTGGGGAGTCCCCGACAAGAATCATCATGTCCTCACTCCCTCACATTTCGTTTCTTGGGGTTACCGTGATGGAGACCTCTCCATTCCTGGTTACTACCCCCTCCTCTTCTAACTTAATCACCAGGGTTTTCATTACAAATTCTATAATTTTTGTCCATCCAGGGTCCTAGGAATTCCTGGGTTCCTCTCTACCAGAATCTCTCCCTATCTTGTACAAATTTCCTAGATTTTTGCAGAAAGGCATCCTAATTCTTAATATGTTGAGGGCCAGAGAAGCAACATACCAACTTGCAGAGCTAGTTCTGCTTTTGTCCTCATGCTGTGATGCCATTTCTTAGCCACCTTTCTTCTCTCCGGTTCTCGTTTCCTCCCTCTGCATGCATCTGCCTATGGACTATTTCCCCTTATGTTTTATTCCCCTCCCCTTTCTGTCCTTTCCCTTTTCATCCACCTGTCTGTCATAATTACTCTCCTCGCTGATCCCTATGCCATCACCTTGGAATGGTGACCCTCTGTCCTGTCTTACACTATCTCCCATTAACACTCACTTACTCCTGGCTGCTCTTGCCGTATGTCCTCTTCCCTCGTCCTGCCACTTGTTGGCGTCCTTTTTTCCGCCGTCCCGCTGGCCCCCTGCCATCCTCGCTGTCTTCCTTTCTCATATCCACCAGCCTTCTCTCGGGGTTTGTTCCTTCCTAGACCTGTCCATCAACTTTCCCTTCCCCCTTCCCTCTCCCTCCACATCCCACTCATGTCATTTCACTCGCTTGGACGTTGCCTCCCACTTCCCGGTTCCATCTCCCCTGACCCACTTCCTCCACTAGGGTTCTCCTCCTCTTCCTTGTCTTTTTCTAGGATTTTCACTAAGTTTTCCATCTCCTCCATCTAATATAGTTCTTCCTCTTTTATGTCTATAGTTTTGCCTACCTGGTCGCTTCCCCAATTTGCCAGGCTATCCACTGCCGCATTGCATTTCCTTCGTACGTGTGTGGGGAGGATGTAGTCTATCTGTCTGATTAGTTTATTGATATCCCGAACTAGCCACGCAGTTCTCCAACTTTGGCTGATCTCCTCCCACTGTGTTCCTTGCTGTAGCTTTTTTATTATTTCAATTTCCATTTTTGAATCGCCTTCTACCTGTAATTTTTTGAAATCGCTCTCTTATCGTGATTTCCAGTCCTTTTTTTAAGGAATGAAGCTCTGCTTCATTATTTATTGCATTTCCACAGTCCATCGCATAGACTCTAAGTGTCTTTCCCCTGTCATCTCTGAATAACCCTCCTGTCCCCACCTCACCAGGGTTCCCTTTTGCAGCGCCATCGAATTTTAGTTTGATGAATTCCTTCTAGGGTTTTTTGAATTGGTTTACTTCCTCTCCTTTAGTGGTGTGGTGCTTCCATGAAGATGTATGCATCATGCTTGATTTCAGGTTTAGGCGCGTCATTATCTTTTCTTCCTTTGGGTTAGTTTTCCAATCCTCCTCGAACCATTTCTCTATCAGAATAGTCTCTCGAATATTTTGGATTATCTGGTTACATTTTTCTTCTTTTGCTCTTCCTTCTTCCTTGAAGATCAGTTTGTTTCGTTCTTTCGATATATTCCACAGGAAAAATCCTAACGAGAGTCTCCAAGCACGGTCCACAGGAAAAATCCTAACGAGAGTCTCCAAGCACGGTTCAGGATTCTGTTCTGGTATGAATTTTTTCCTCGAGTTCTCTATTGTTGTTTGACTGTTATTTGGATTCCTGTCACTGATTTCAAAAAGTTGATGGTGTTATTTCCACAGGTTGTCGCTGTATTTGCAAGCATTGGTAAGGTGCTCCATTATCTCTTCCTGTTCTCGGCATAAGACACATATCGATGGGCCTTGCATTCCTTTTTTTGCAGTTGGTCCCATGTTAATGCTCACCCGTGGTTCAGGATCCAAATAAAGAAATCAATCTTTAGCCATGTTTTTTCCTTCCATATGCTTTCCCAGTTATTTGTTTCTTGATGTCTGAGGTGTTCTGCTTTTAATTGATAACCTTCTCCAATTGTAAACATTCCTTTGATCTTATAGCCCCATCTTAGTATGTCTGGTCCTTTTTTCGCTATTTTCCTGGTTGCCATTTCCTTTTCGTATAACTTCCATTGGGGTGTTTCTGGTGCTTCTGGCCAATCCTATTTTTGTTTCCACTTTCTCCAGTATTCTCCTGGGACTATGCACCAAAAGTTTTGCACTGTGTTTCCCCCATGGAGATTAGTGAATTGGTGGATTTCTACTAGCTACGGCTAGCTGTTTAATTTTCCTCTTTGTTGCCACACTTCTTCCCAGAAGTTGGCTTTGTCCCCTCCTCTGATTTCCCAGAAGCTATGATTACTCATCAGATTCCTTTTGACACTGGCTAGGTTCCATATTGTTGAGCCTTTCTTGTCATTATGGCTTGTCAGTTTTCCTTCGAGAGACCTCGGCATGTCATACTTCCTCTCCCATAGTTTTTTCCAAAGGTCTACCCCTCCCTGTATCCATCTCCACCACAAATTTTCTCTCATTACCTGATTCAGAATGTGTGGGTCAAGGAGTCTAAGGCCTCCTTCTTTTAGTGGTTTTCTGAGCCAAATCCAGGATATAAGTGCCCATTTTTTAACCGTGCTGGGTCCTTGCCATAAGAATTTTTTGAACATGTATACCATTTTTTGGCAGACTGTTTTAGGGGTCGCTTGACTAGTTAGTGGGTATATCGGAATGGATTGTAATACTGACCTTATCAGTATTACGCGACTTGGAATGCTCAAAGTTATGAATGTTCAGTTTTGCATTTTCCTTTGGATCTTTTCTAACAAGAGTTTCCAATTAGCCACTCTATCCTGTTAGTCATTCAGTTGGATTCCTAGATACTTCGTGGGGAAATTTCCTATTCTGAATCCCATGGTCCTTGCTAGGAAGGCTTGAGAGGGTGTTGGTGTGTTGAAGAAGAAGATATCAGACTTCTCTTTGTTTATCTTTGTCCCTGAAGCACTAGTGAAGTCTGTGAGGATTTCCATGATTTTCCTGGCTTCCTTGAGCGATGTCTGTCCGTATAACATTACGTTGTCTATGAATTGCTGGTGGGTTAGTGGAAGGTCATTCCCCCATAGCCTTAGGCCCGTATATTGTTCACTGCAGACTTTTGCTTTTATATATCTTCCTAGGCCTTCCGCTGCTAGAAAAAACAAGAAAGGTGATAGCGGGTCGCCCTGCCTGAGCCCTTTGGTGGCGCTGAATGCCTCTGTAGGGGATCCGTTGAGCATAATTGACAGAACTGGGGTGGTTACCATTGACATTATCTAGCTTATCCATCTTTCATCGAAGCCAAATGCCTTCAGTATTTTTTGTAGATACTCCCAGTTCAATCTATCATAGGCTTTGGCCAAATCTAATTTTACCAACATTCCTTTGGTTTTTGATTTTTTTTAGGTAGTGAATTGCTTCTGGTGCCACCACTATGCCATCTGTTATTTGTCTTCCTTTGACAAACCCTATTTTCTCTTGGGATATTAATCCTGGTAATATGGGTTTTAACTGGTTGACCATTATTGTGGCCAAGATTTTGTATATGACATTGCAGAGTGCTATTGGTCAGAACCCTTGCGGTTCTTCCGAGTGCTCTGTCTTTGGGATCAGGGCTAGAAATGTTGAATTCAGGGTTGGGTGCATTCTTTTGGTACATCTGGACTCCTCCACTAGTTTCACTATGTCTTCACTTAGGAAGGCCCAGGCCTCTTGGAAGAATTCGACAGTGAATCCGTCTGGCCCTGGTGCTTTGTTTCTCGCCATATTCCTAATTACCTCCTCCACCTTTGCTTTAGTTATTTCTCTTAATAGAGACAGGTTCTGGTCTCTGCTCACCAAATTAGGGATGTGTTGAATGATTTATTAATGTTATCTCCCCTTCTAATATTTGGTTCTACCAGGAGCCCTTTGAAGTGTTGAACTAATAGATTCTCCATTTCTTCCTTTTGGGCGAGCCAATTTCCTTGTTGATCCATTAGGGAGACGATTTTGTTCTGATGCCTGTGTTGTACCATTGCTTTATGGAAGAACTTTGTATTTCTTTCTCCTTATTTTAACCATTGGATTTTGGATTTTTGTTTCCATAGGATTTCCTCTTGTTGTCTCCTTTCTTCCAATTTGTTAATCAGCAGCCCTTCCTCTTCTATGAGATTTTCACTTCTACCCTCCTCGATTATTTGTTGTTGTATTTGCTTCATCTTTGTATGAATTATCTCTTGTTCCTTCTGTATGTTACCGAATTCTTCCTTGTTCCATTTTTTTATCTTCCCTTTTAGATCTTTTAGTCTGAGTTGAAAGGTGTGCATTTGATTTCTTCCTCCTATCTCTTTCTCATTCCCTTTCCACCATTCCTTCATTTTATCTATAAAGGTGGGTTCTCTTAACCAAAATGCCTCAAACCTAAAGGGTTTGTTTTGGTTTCTTTGATTCATTTCAATTTCTAGTTTAATAGGCTAGTGATCTAACCCTAAACATGGAGGAATTGATGCTTCATAGAATATGTCTTTGCAAATGAAGTGTTTTGTTGCCAAGAATATGTCTAGCCTAGAGGCTATCTATCTGCTCCCTCCCCTTTTGTTGTTCCATGTATATTTTCCATTTATGGTTGGGATGTCTACCAATTTGAGTTCTTCTTGAAGATCCCTTAAACTCTCCGTTTCCGACTCTTCTCTTTGCAGTCCTCCTCTTTTCTCCTCTGTTGATGTTATCAAATTGAACTCCCCTACTATTAACCAGAGTTTTTCCTCGTAAAGTTTTCCTAGCTTCTGTATTTGTTGGAGGAAGTTTCCTTTTTCCACTGGGATATGAGGGCCATATACTGCAGAGACTAAAAACCATTCTATGTTTCCAATTGGCCGAAACCACCCGTTAGGATTATTTTCATGCCCACCCAAAATCTATTGTGATCTCTGCTGGGTTCCACAGTATTGCTATACCTCTCGCACTGCCTTTCGCATCTACGGTCATGAATTCATACCTTGGTTTTATTTTGTTTAGTATTTCCTCCTTTCTCCCTCCTGTGATTTTTGTTTCTTGTAGCAGAGTTGAGGTGTTTCTTTTCTTAGCCTTTCCACTAAGTGTCTATGTTTGCCTCTGCTATTGAGGCCTCTTATATTCCAGGATGTAATTATCATTGGGTTACTTGGTTTTTTTATCACTTCAAGAAACTCTCCTAGGTTGTAGATCGGAGATGCCTGGTAACATATAATCTTCAATATTGTTCTCTGAACTATTGGAATAATGATGATTTGGATCAAGCCAGATAACCATTTCAACTATGTTTTAACTCAAGACATGCATGAACACCCTCAGCTTATAAGGCTTTAGACCACTAATGCTCAATAGTTTGTAGATTCAATGAATGGATGGAGAATACTGACCATACCGGCAGATGCATACATAAACATAAATGAATGGATAGCTACAGGAAGAAAAAGAGAATACTGATTGTACTGATAGATGCATATCTGACCACATATGAATGGCTAGCTATAGGCAGTAAATAAGATTGCAAATCTAATTCATCAAAGCAGAGATAAGATGAGAGTTATTTGGCCTTAGACACAAAAGAAAACATGAACAAACTGTTCAAGTGCAAGCTTAGAACAGAAGAGAAAATGGAATATTGAACATATAACAACAAAAGAAGCTTGTATTACTAATGAATGAAGATGCGAATATTGAGTAGCAAAGTCCACTTAGTCTCCATGAACCTGTATTACATCTTACTTTTAGATATTTATAGCTTTTTACAATGCTCTCAATTCTTCTGATGCTCGATAGGTCTCAATCTATCTGATCTATCTTGTTAACAACTTTGATTCCCTCTAGGCAAGCATGGATTTAGAGGTTCCTTCTTTTGACAGAAGAATAACTGCATTCAGATATTTTGGGTAGCTTATTGTGTTGTCTGGGAGCTCTCTCGTGCCAGAGATGCCCCACAATTGATTCTGTTGTTATGGATGAGTTGCATTGTCTGTTGATGCTCCACGTCTGCTTTGTCGGTTTAGGGGTGAGCTGCGCGTGTTGTGGCTCTTTCTATTCCCCTTTCGGCCTTTTTTATTTCATTTCTGGTATCTGTCTGCCTTTGAATATTTAGAACTACCATTTCTCTGTTAAATAGAGAAAAATGTTGCATATAGCAAAAAACCAGCCAATCTCTGCTTTTCCAAACTTTAAAAAGTCCTTAAACATGGCTTTATGTTCTATCAGGTCCGCCCTTGGGTCGCTGTCGCCTGTCACACCTGGCATGCTCCTCTGTATTTTCCTCGCATTATGAAATACGTGAAAAACACTAAAAACCATGAAAAATCAGCCTTGGCGGACTTCAAAAATTATGTATTTCCCTTCCTGAACCCTTTCAGGTCTGGGCTTCATCACAATCGGCGCTGCCCCAAGGTTCCTTTGTATTTCGTTGTATAACGAAATACACGAAAAATGCATTAAAACAAGGTTTTGGCCCTAACCTGAAATGTTATGATAAATTATTTATAATGCCGTCGGGTCACACATATGCATGCGCCTAGGCCCCGCCCATGGTTTTAGCCGATAGCGATCTAGCGATGCGATAAATCACAATCGCGTGTCGCTCACTCCCCGGGTCCTTCATATAATATGGCATATTCTCCTCGCCGATAGCAATATTGTCGATATCGGTGATCGGCATATCGCTTGGCTCGATCTCATCGTGACTCTACTTTGACTGCTTCCGATGGCCACCACCGATGCAATTAGCCGCTTAGATCTAGGCCTTTGATCGGCCAGATCTAACGGCAACTGTGTGTTCTTGAGTTTTAAGCCTGTGATAAGGGTTTTTCACTGATTTTGAAGTGTTTTAGCCTCCCGATAGTGCATTTCTGCCCTTCCAAGGGCTCTCCTCCCTTGCTTGTTTCAATCTTGGGATGATCTTAAGCACTTTTGAAGACTTAGGGAGTGTTTTGGAGCATATTTGGATCCATTTGCATGATTTTAAGCAAACTTTGGAGACTTTGGGAGTGTTTTGGATCCATTTTTGGGCCAAATGCCAACAAAGCTAACACTGGCTCTTTCTGGGGATGAAAGCCTCCCTATGAGGTTTCAAGAACTATAGAACAATGCCTTTCCTGTAAAAACAAGATCAAATCTTCCTCCTAGTGTTGCATTAGGCATGGAGTCTATTTAGCATGAAATAAAAGCTTGAAAACAACATATTTACAATACCAAGGCTTAAAAGCCTTAACTAAAATAAAGTTCGAAGAATAGCCCATTGATTGGGCCATCAAAAACATCTCCTTCTTTTGATGCATCCCTTTTGAAAAAATAGTCACCAAACTGAAAATTGACACTTTTTACCTTTCTATCAAAGGTTTCTTTGTCTTGGTCAATGTGCATATCAGCAAATTCATCAAAGACTTGCAAAAGCCTATTGATTTGATCATCTACTTCAAAAACTTTCCAGCATTTGGTATTATTAGGCAGAGATGGTCTATATTTCACCTCCTCTCTGTATGCTTTCAACCTTGGATGTTTTGCTTGGAAGGTTTTATTTACCTGCTGAATGATGAGGTCTGCTTTATACTCTGTTGTGTCATTTGTGACCTGAAAAGTTAATATGAAAGATGAATCAATGCATTCTTGTGTGGGGGACACAAGGACTTCACCTATTCCTGCAGCTTCCTTAGAGCAAGCCCCATCAAAGAACATGTCCCAAATCTGTGGGCCTTCTTCCTCTGTGATCTGGCAAACTGGTTTTTTAAGCTACATAGAAGCCAACTGATAAGGCTTGGTAATGTCAAGACCGAGCTTATCCATGACAGCCTTGGGCATTGGATTATGGCTGGCTCCAATGTCCAGAAGGAAATTATGAAGGATTTCATCATGAATAGATAGAGAAACATAGAATGATGGGGAGTTGTCTTCACAATTTTCAATCATTGGGCTGAGAATAACAGTTGGTTGGTCATCTTGTAGATTTACATAGTCAGTGGAAGCTTGAATGGCATTAGGCTCAAGAGCCTCAAGGATAGATTTATTGAAGGACTCATTATTCACTGGTTCAATCAGAGGCATAGGTATTCTTGGCTTCTGAATTTCTGATTGAAAAATGAAAGAAGAAGGGGACCTGTCAAGGCCTCTTACCTCTATGGCTGGAGCTTTGAGGATGATAGGGGCAACTGCTAGTTGCTTCTGCTTATTAGCTTGCTGTTCTACAGGGACAACAACATTATAAATAGGAGTTTTCTTGACATTATTCATCATAGACCTCAGATTATATTGGTGATAATCTTCAGTTTGTAGAACAACTTCACCATCCCATTCTTGGTTGATCTGGCCATTGAATAATGACTTCTCATAGGTAGCTTTGGTTAAAAAAGTGGCGTTGCCTTTGTCTTCCATACAATGGATCTCATCATCTTCTTCAAACTACTCTTCTTCCATGACTGCATTTTGAAAAGGGGTCTTCACCCTTTGGTCTTCATTGGCATCTTTGTTTCTTTGCAAAATCTGCAACTGCTCATTTGCTCTTCTATATGGATTTGGATTTGGAGGAGCAAAGGTATTAGGAACCCTTCCTTTCCCAGAATGCTGCTCAACCTTTAATTTGGAAACTTCAGAGGCTAATGACTCTATCATCTTGGCCATTTTATCAATCTTGGGATCTGAAGATGATGAAGGCTCGCCCCTCTGTCTCCTTCTATTAACATTACCTTTGAGCTTTTTTGTAGTCATGATGTTTGATTCTACTTCCAGGGCTGCATCTTGCATATTAGCCAAAGAAGCACATCGCCTCTCCCTCAATAGTAAACAAAAGTCAGAATCAAAGGCGCTAGCATAGATGAGTCTAGCAGAGGTAGTGGTGGGTTTCACTTCAGCTGGTATCTTGTTGTACATGTGGTTAAATCTCTTATTAAAATCAGATAGAAGCTCACCATTTTCCCTTTGTAAGTTCCCAAACTCAGTGTGGTAGTAAAGGAGATCCTTCTTATCCCCCCAATGCTTTAGGAATGCATCATCGAAGGCCTCAATTTTTGCTATAGATATTGGAGTCAGTTCTCTAAACCATTTCTAGCCTCTCCATCTAGGCTTTGGACAAAGACTCTCATCCAGACATCACCTTCACTAATGTCCAGGTTATCAACATAGCTGTAGAATGACTCAAGATGTTCTTCAGCTGAAACACCTTCAGTTCCAGTGAACTTAGGCATATACTTCTGATATTCTCGAGTAGGCATAGCATTCAAAGGAGTGGGTAGTATTAGAGGTCCATACCTAGAAGATATGATTCTTTCCATTTTGGTAGATTCTTGTGGACCTGCCATAACTGTGGTGGTTAAAAGAGTACTGGAAATCTGAATGATAGAGGGTTGAGGAGTGACTAATAAGACTAAAGGAGTATGATGGATAGGAGGTGAGGTTTCCTTTGGGCATACAACAAAAAGAAAACCTAAATAAGAAGGAGCTTTATGAATCTCTAAGAGTTTTTCTTCGCTGCTAGTATTAGAAGCTATAGTCTCAACATATATTTGTTCTATTATAGGCCTTTCTTGAAGAGATATAGGAGATTGTTTAGGTTTACCTGAACCTGATGCTCCTTTCTACAATAACTTTATTTCTTTGATGATCTTTTCAAGGTCAGGTACTTGGTCAATTTGTAGTTTTTGAGGATTTCTTCGAGTATGCCTCACAAACTAAGCCAGAACTATGAAGTGGAGTCGCCAAGGGGTTTGGCCTCCAGTAGAGTTGCCAGATAGATGATTACAACAAAAAATGTGCCCAAACTTTGTCTATCATCAAAGCTGGATCTGTGTCATTTCCTAGGGAAGCTGAGCTTCAGTTTCCTCTCCCCAGCAACGGTGCCAATTATGTTATCACTCCAGGAACTCTCCTAGGTTACAGCTTGGAGATGCCTGGTAACATATAATCTTCAATATTGTTCTCTGAACTATTGGAATAAATGATGGTTTGGATCAAGTCAGATGACCATTTCAGCTCTATTATCACTCAAGACATGCATGAACACTTTCACCAATACAAGGCTTTAGACCACTAATGCTCAATAGTTTGTAGATTCAATGAATGGATGGAGAATATTGACCATACCGGCAGATGCATACATAAACATAAATGAATGGCTAGCTATAGGCAGCAAAAGAGAATACTGACTATACCGACAGATGCATATCTGACCACATATGAATGGCTAGCTACAGGCAGTAAGGAAGCTTGAAAATCTAATTCATCAAAGCAGAGATAAAATAACATATATGGCCTTAGACATAAAAGAAAACATGAAAAAACTATTCAAGTGCAAGCTTAGAACATAAGAGAAAATGGAATATTGAACATATAACAACAAAAGAAGCTTGTATTACTAATGAATGAAGATGAGAAGCTTGAGTAGCAAAGTCTCCCTAGTCTCTAGAAGTTGAACCTATATTACATCTTACTTTTAGATATTTATAGATTTTTACAATGCTCTCAAGCCTTCTGAGGCTCGAGAGGTCTCAATCTATCTGATCTGTCTTGTTAAAAACTTTGATGCCCTCTAGGCAAGCATGGGTTCGGAGGTTTCTTCTTCTGATAGAAGAATAACCACATTCAGATATTTTGGGTAGCTTGTTGTGCTGTTTGGGAGCTCTCTCGTGCCAGAGATGCCCCACAATTGATTCTATTTTTATGGATGAGTTGTGCTATCTGTTGATGCTCCATGATTTCATTGTCAGTTTAGGGGTGAGATACGCATGTTGTGGCTCTTTCTATTCCCCTTCCGGCCTTTGTTATTTCCTTTTTGGTCTCTGTCTCCCTTTGAATATTTAGAACTACCGTTTCTCTGTTAAACAGAAAAAAAGTTGCATATAGCAAAAACCCTGCCAATCTCTGCTTTTTCGAACTTTAAAAAGTCCTTAAACATGGCTTTCTGTTCTATCGGGTCCGCCCTTGGGTCGATGTCGCCTGTTGCACTTGGCCTGCTCCTGTGTATTTTCCTCGTATTATGAAATACGCGAAAAACACTAAAAACCATGAAAAATCGGCCTTGGCGGACTTCAAAAATTATGTATTTCCCTTCTCGGACCCTTTCGGGTCCGGGCTTCATCATAATCGGCGCTGCCTCAAGGTTCCTTTGTATTTCATTGTATAACGAAATACACGAAAAATGCATTAAAACAAGGCTTTGGCGTGGACCTGAAATGTTATGAGAAATTATTTATAATGCCGTCGGGTCCGGTTGTCGGGTCGCACATATGCCTGCGCATAGGCCCCGCCCATGGTTTCCGCTGATAGTGATCTAGCGATGTGATAAATCGCAATCGCACATCGCTCACTCCCCGGGTCCTTCATATAATATGGCATATGCTCCCCGCCGATAGCGATATCGCCGATATCGGTGATCGACATATCGCTCGGCCTGACCTTATCGCAACTCTACTCTGACTGCTTCTGATGGCTATCGCTGATGCGATTAGCCACTTAGATCTGGGTCGTTGATCGGCCAAATCTAATGGTAGCTGTGCGTTCTTGAGTTTTAAGCCCGTGATAAGGGTTTTTGACTGATTTTGAAGTGTTTTATCCTCCCGATAGTGCATTTCTGCCCTTCCAAGGGCTCTCCTCCCTCACTCGTTTCGATCTTGGGATGATCTTAAGCAATTTTGAAGACTTAGGGAGTGTTTTGGAGCATATTTGGATCCATTTGCATGATTTTAAGCAAACTTTGGAGACTTTGGGAGTGTTTTGGATCCATTTTTGGGCCAAACACCAACAAAGCTAACAGGTTTATTTGATGAAATATTGTCGATAGCGGTACTACCCTCCCTGTATTCACTAGCATTTCTCCCATAATTTGTATAGATTCCTATAGGTTTCTTCGGCCTCTTTTCTTTCTGCATTTCATTTTATTTGGATAATCTTGGGTGTTTTCTTATTGCAACCCCAATTGTTCTGCCATCTCCACCTTCCCCTGCCCCTGTTTAACTTGATACTGCTGGAATGTTTCTCTGTATAGTCATTTTTTGTCTTCTGGAATGAATCGCTCATCTAGATGTCTCCATTCAATAATTTCCTCAGCACCTCTCTTCCATGCTTAGTTCTTCTCCCCTAATTTTATCTATTTCCATTGTAGTGTTATCCATTTTCTCTCTGTCTCCCTTCTCCTCCTTCTCTGTCAGCTCGCTTTGGGCTTTCCTCTTAGGTTTTAGCTTGCCTTGACTCGAGCTGCTTTCCTTTCCTTTCCCCCTGATAGTCCATTGTTTGGATCTCGTTATCTTTTTCTTCTTCCTTTTGTAGGAAATCAAAGCTGTTTGTTCTGCTTGGCCGGGCTTCTTGTTCTTTTTTCCCCCGCTAGTATTCTCTCTTACTTGTTTTCTTTTGCTTTTCACTTCTTGAAACCCGTCCTTGTCTTCTTGATGTTTCCTTTGTTGTTTATGCATGTTCACTCCCTCTTCTATATTCAGTGGGAACTCCGTAAATAGGTGGCCATACTCATGGCATCTTCTACATCTGAATGGGATATGTTCGTAGTCTAGGGTTTGCTGCCAGATCTCTTCATGGTACTCTAGTTCTACTGATTCTGGGATGGGTTCAACTATATTCATGTAAACACATATTATAGCATATGAAGTATATCTTCCTTTTTTTGTTTTTGCTATTTTGACAAATCTTCCTATTGTGTTTCCTATGCCCTCTAGTATCTCTGGGTCCTAGAAGTCCATTGGGAGGCCAAATAACCTAACCCACACCGAGGCTGCCAAATTTTTTTCTTTGTCTGGGTCATAGCATTCTTCCCAGTATCTCATAAACAATCCAACATTATAATGAAAGTATGGACCATTTTCAAATACCTTTTCTTTGTCTTGTAGGTTCGAGAATATTACTGTGAAGAAGCCTCTAGCTCCCAGCTTGAGCTCGATATGGCCTCGGGGCTGCCATTTTTGCTGAATCCATTTGGTGAGGTCCTTTTCTGTCAGCCATACTCCAATGAACTTACATATTAGCACATGGTCTTTCATATAACTTCGCATCGCTCCAATTTGTTCATCGTTATGATGAATCTTGGTTTCTTCATCACACATGGTAAACATTTTCCTCTGTTGTCTGTCTTCCATCTCGCTCCAAGGACCAGTCCTGACATTCTGTTTATTTCTCCCACTTGTTTTTGGTTACTGATATTCTGGAAAGATTCCCCTGTCGCCGCGTCTCAATAGGAGGGGATCTCTCCCCCCCCGTTTCCTTTGTCATTTCGCGATGTTTCCTGGTCTCTTGAGTCTGTAGCTTTTCAGTAGTCTGCAGGTTTTTGGAATGTAGCACCGATTATCTCATGGCTGCCTAGCCATTAGGGTTGCAGAGCACTTCGCCAAAAAAGTATATGCATGTGTATCCTGCAAAATCAACTATTGAAAAAATGGTCCCTAGTGGAAAAGTTTCACATAATTTTTTGAATTGTAGGTCTTGCCATCGAGCTCTATGTGAATTATTGGTGTACTTATAAATTTATGTCTCAAATTTCTTCAAAAACTCTATCACGGAAATTTCTTCTTGTTGTAAATCAATCCGTTTATCACTTATACTATTATTTGAACTAATAGATGTATGGATATATCCATATCTCTTCCATTTCACTTTTAGGTTAGGCAATGGTTGATAATTTATATCAATAGAATATTTGTACAATGATCACAATATTTTACCACCAACACATTTCTTTTGGTAAAATAATTCATGACTTTCTCTTGCACATAGAAATTCGGATATGAAACCATGAATAGTGGAAGGAGGAGGTGATTTTTTTCCAAAATGTTTTACCAAAATTAAGGAAGGTTTCATAATATAATTGAAATTCCACATGATAACGACAACAACAAGTGTCGCGTATAATGATAGGTTTAACATACCATAGTTTTTTATGCACAAAAGTACTGATTGAGACATTAATTGCACGATTCTCTTCTATGAACTTATTGAACAAATCTATTTGAGTGGTGTCAAAGATATGTTTTGCATGTTCTTCATACTGATTTTGTGTTATTTTTCACCGAATCACATCCCTTTCTTTTGGTGAAACACGTGAATTTTTCATCCAATATACATATATTATTTTTTTAACATATTCTTCAAGTCTATCTTTATATGGTTTCCTATAAATAACTATCCAACAAGGGAGCTCACCATTTACATCTATTTGCAATCAAAATTTCCTATGTTTGTGCAATGTTTTTCATGAGGTACCTAATGCTTTTGCCATAGATTTTACCAAACAATTTTCTTTAGTACTTGATGACACCACTGCCATTTTTATTGCTCTACGTGGAACTATATCCTTTTTCTTTCTAGGTCTTCCAATTGATTTTAGAGCATTATTTATATTTTGAATCACATTTTCCTTCACCTTTTTATCTTTCGTTGATTTTTGAATACCCAATAGAGTTGTAACTTATTTTAATTTATTTGATGTTAAGAGACCTCTCAAAATTTGAGCTTGAACTGTCACACTTTCATATTTGAAGTACTTCTCAATAATGAGCTTAACACAATATCGTATAACATGGTCAAATTTTTTATCTCTATGTATGTCAGTGTCAAAATTTTCTAACATTTCATCATCAATATTGATTTCATCTGTATATATGAAAATTAGATGTAAATGAGTATAAATATTCGTTAAATAATTAAATTAAAAAATAGAGTTTGAATGAAATTGAAATTAATAAATATGTATAATTTAAATAATACACATGACACACACACACACACACACAAAGACATATATATTTTATGGTGATTCAACTTCTTGACTTGAATCTCTTTCAACATCTTCAACAACATCATCAATCATTGGTTCATTATCTTTTTCACTTTGTTTTTCAACATTTTCAATCTCATCATCAATGTTATGAGGAATATCTCTCTTTATTTACATTACAAAATATTTTTCAAATTAGTTCATCAAATAAAAATTAAATTTCACAATACACTAGTTAAATTTTAAATATCATTTATAATATTTACATTTACATACCTGCTTCAACTTTTAGTTGAGATTGATTTGTCCTTTCAATATTTAAGCATTATTCCTTCTTTCTTTTGTAATAGTTTCTCTTGCATTCTCTATGAGCCTCAATGTCTCTTGTTCGATCGTATTTTATCTTGCAAATTTTTTGATTTCCCGTGATAATTCAATCTATGTAGATTTTTAAAATCCAACCCAAAAAAGTCAATTTCAAAATCCTGCAAAAAAACCCACTTTCAAAATTTAGACCAAAAAATTCACTTTAAAAATTCACAAAAGACTTAGTTTAAAAAAAAGTCACTTTAAAAATTCAGCCAAAAAAATTTACTGTAAAAAAAACTCACTTAAAAAATTCAGCTCAAAAAACTCCCTTTAAAAATTTAGCCCTAAAATCTCACTTTAAAAATTAGCCAAAAATACTTACTTTAAAAATTAGCCCAAAAGACTTACTTTAAAAATTAAGTCCAAAAAAATTCCTTTAAAAATTCAGCCTGAAAGATTTAGTTTAAAAGTTCACTCCAAATGAGGAAAGAGTGTGAAAATAATGTTTTGGCTCCATTTATTTATATTGTTCGGGCGAAACGTTTTTTTAGAGGGTCGCATCGTTTCATTTTTGCAGTTGACGAAAAATATTGACACATTTTCAGCCGAACTCTTAAAAAAATTCGGTGAAACTTTTAAATTAATTTGACCAAATTTATTTTATGTTTATTTTAACAGGCGTCGACGACAAACACAAGTTCGACCGAATGTGGTTTTAGTTCGACCGATCTGCTTTAACCTGCAACTCTGCAACAACTCGGCTCTAGTCACCTTTTTCCAATTTTGGAATGGTTAAACTCCATCAAATTTGGTGAATTTACTTTCGGAACCAATACCAACATTTGCATAATTGAATCTACTTTCAGTGGATATAAATTTTATGGAATTTCATAGAAATTTTCTATTTTTAATTATTTTTCTAATAAAATATGTGCAAAATATTTCTGAAGGTCATTATGATTCAGTGAAATACAAATTTTTTATCTTTCAAAATACACTATAAAAAAAGATAAAATTTATAGTTCATTACATTGGTTCGTCTTCTATAATGGGTAGTTTTTAGATTTTTAGTTTATAACTAATATGTTGAGAAACTTGATGCTAAGCTAAACATCTTCAAAATCTGCAATTTTTTCATATTGGTTCAATTCAAAAAATCTAGTAATTATGATGTGCATCAATTGGTTTCGTAAATATAACGATATCGAAGTAGATTCTGTATGGATTGTTGCAACACATTTTATTTTTCAAAAACGCCAAGTTAACAAAGAAAACACTAGTGTTAAAAAAACATGACTTTTTATGAATCCCTTGATTTTTAAAGAACACATAATCAAACAATTGCTAAGTTGACATATCAAATGTGAATAAAAAATTCCAATAAAAAAGTAATAGAAAGCTAATAAAATGTGTGACAAGTGTTTTTTTTGTTTGTTTTTTTTTAATTGTAAAATGAAATTCTAAATAGAAAAATTGTTTTGGCTTGCCAAAAGTTGAAGAACTTCTAAAAATAATATTTTTTTATCAAAAAAGGCAAAAAGCGTAACCCAACTTCATATTTTCACAACACCCATCTTGACTCACTGCAAGTATGGTTAGATCCATCACAATATATTGTAACATTGCTTGACTAAGTGTCATCTTAGAGTGGTTGAGTGTATTGTTAGAGTGAACCAAAATGGCCGTTCATAATTTTGTTTACTTTAATTCATTTATAATAATTATAATAATTGAAAAAAAATAATAACATATAATAAGGGAATAAGATCACCTCATGTAGCTATGAACCAATCATATATTATATTTGTAATCATATATTATATTTGTAAGATTTAGTAAATAAGAAATAAGTTTACTTTTAAGAATAAAGTAATTTAATATCAAAATTTCACTGAAACTTGGACATGGGTGTAAATTTAGGATGAATAATATAAAATCAAAGGTCTTTGACTGCAAAATAAAAACTATAGTTCTAGTAAAGATAACAACTAATAGGTATATTCTTTCATGATATTCCAATTATTGTTTTTAGTTTCATTGATACCTATTCCAAAAATGTTATATATGAATATTTATTATATCAAATGTAATAAGGAACTTTGCATCTTTCAAAACCATTGCCATTTCAAACTTATGGTTATGGAGATGATGCAGTTTAGGAAGGATGAGTTGTGTTTTACATTTTTTCACACAAAATGGTGGTAATATTATTAATAGATATAAATTTATGTATAGCTTATTGTCCTCTATAGTTGAAATATGAATATGAGCCTTGCTAATGTAGTAAGTGTGGCTAGTCTAGTCAATAACGTTGAATATATGTTAATTATTGAAGACTTTTAACATGAACACAATGTAATGATCATAAAATTGGCACATGTACCATTAATAATGGACAAAACTATTGAAAATATGTTAATTATTGAAGACTTCTAACGTGAACACAATACAATGATCATAAACAAGGCACATGTACCACTAATAATGGACACAATCGCACAATTTTTCTTCACAACACCTCCACCAATAGGTTGCACATGCATCTTGAATCATTGTCTTTGGAAGCATATCAACTTCCCTGGTGCTAATTGACTACACATCATTTTCCCATTTAGTTGTATCAAAATATGTTGATGACAAGAACCTATGAATTTATCCATGCAATTTGAACATGTAACTAGAGTTTTGCTGCTCATGTGGGTGATCAACATTTCATCCTTGACAATGCCAACTCAAAACTAACACATTATTCAATTTGTTTGTTGTCTCAAGGGGTTTGAATCCATAACCATGAAATGAATGCCTTAATCCAACTTCAAATTTTTGATAATTGCAACTTTTATCCATCTCTTTAGACCCCCAAACCCCACTATTAACTTGAAAGCTCCCTATCATGATTTTCTATGATACAAAAGCAATAACAGATTTGCAATGTTGACGTGCTTTTCACAATTTCTTCTAAAGATGATCGTTTTTGTCCATTCAACCAACATAGACTTGTTAATCTCACTCGCCTCTCCACCAATCACTTTCACATTTACACCATCTCTATGTGATTTGAGCACAATGCCTTCAAAGGTGGTTAGAGATGAAAGCTTTGCTCCCAACTACACCACCAACTTTGATAATAATCTAGTAATAACTTTGTAACCAAACAATTCAAATTCTTCGAAACATCATTCTACATATCAATAACATACAATTCACTTTAATATTCCCATTCATCTATTTCAAAATACACTAATTATATTAAATAAAATAATATTATATATTCAATCAAATTTTATTATAATAATATCAATGCATATTATTTCAATTACTCTTTAGTTATAATTTTTTTTTCTAAATAATTATATATAAAAAATTAATCTTATTAAAAAATTACTTTATTAATTAAAAAATTAATAAACTAAAAAATAATATAAATTTTTCTTAATCTCATTCATATATATATATATACTAAAAATTGCATAATAAAACAATATCTTATTTAATTAAAAATGGTCTCTTAAAATTTTCATCTAAGATTCCAAAGCGATGTAAACTCTTCTTAATTCCTGTATTAATTCCATCATTACACATCTCCATATAATTATTCTTTCAAAAAAAGCTGAATCAACATTGGGTTAACGTTTCTCCACCTTCTAAAATCGTGTATTTCTCAAGCATCGCTAAGTTAATATCACTACCTCTATCTCGACTTTTATAGCTGTAATGCGAAGTAAAATTGTAATTGAACTTAGCGAAATGTAACTCATAAATCTCAGACAATTGATGAATCTCTCTTTTCGTGTAATCAACCGAAAAGTCCTTAGCGAACTAGACGGCTGTCTATCTCTCACACCATGAAAACACCTAATAATGACAACGCGTCGTGCAATTTCTATTCTTGGAAAAAGCAGTCGCTGCACACTTCCAACCGTCATTCCATTTTTGTTATAAAACTTTTAGCCGTAGTCTAATGAGGCGGAGATGTTCCTTCGAACGTTATGAAAATTTTGGTTATATTTAGAGAGAATTTGATAATGATTTTTGTAAATTTAAGTTATGGTCGTTAAATTTTAGAATTTTAGCTGTTTTAAAAGTTTTTGATGGTGTTGAATTTATTTTCACTATCAAAAACACGATTCAAATACTGGCTCTACAAGGTTTTTTGAAATATTTTTCCCCAAATTCCGACTACTTTTGGCTATCCAAATAATTCCTCTACCCAATAAACAACTCCAAACTTTCCGACCACTTTTAACCGTGCAAACAATTCTTCCACCAAATAAACAACTCAAACTCCAAACTTTTAGGCTTTCCGACCATTACCCCATGTCTGTTTTTATTACTTATACAGAGTTTCCTCAACTTTTGTTCTGGCAGTGCCATTTTTATTTTGTTTATTTCACGGGTTGTCTTCCTATATGGCGGTGATTTTATTTTATATGTTTTTCTTACATTTATATTCTTCTCCGATTTATTTTTCTTTCTGGTATGGTGTTTTTTGCTGTCTTGTTTTACAAGCCGTCTCTATGTTTATGCGGTGCACGGTTATTTTCTTTTTCTATTTCCATTCTTTTAGTGCCATCATCGCATGCCAAAATAAATTTATAAGTTGCAGCTTGAAGTGCAGTAGATTAATATCTGACTGATATATGATTGGTAAGAGAAATCTTGATGTTATTATTATTATTTCATCTGGTTTGAAAGTATTTGTTGAAGGATGCACTATATACACATTATATGGCTTGTGAAAAGATCATTAGTATGGCTTGCCAAGAGTTTCTTAGATTACTTCTACCGAAAGACTCATACATTTGATGTAATAAAAACTCTGATTATTTGACCTCATGGAAATTGGAATTTAAACTTATTGCTGGTATAACATGTCCCTTAGAAGTAATATTCTCATTTTCAATTACAGGAAAGAGAACGTAGTATAATTTTTACATTTATGTTGAAACTGGTCTTTAATGAAACTTATGATTAATTTTACCAGCACATTATTAAAAAAATGTAGATATGATTTATTCTCTGAAAAGATGGAGCTAGTTTAAATATTTGTCCAAATTTTTACTCCAAAACAGTTTCCAAAATTTGAATAATAGTGTTGCTCTATAGATAGGATTTGATGATTTTTATCTTCAAAAATTGCATCCATCCACTTGGAGATCTTTTACTCAAACAGGTTTTCAAATTTTGAGTGATAGTATTGCCCTATACATAGGATTAATCTGTTTTATCTTCAAATACCGTATGCATCCACTCGGAGATCTAAAATTTTGCTGGATTTCTTTTGTCGAGCCCATAAATTCTTCTTGAAATCTCTCGACCCAATAAATTCTAGGCAGATTCGGTCCTTTTTTGGTATGCCGGGGCAGAGTCTCAAATAGTCATAGGATGCTATTTGAGACTGGTAAAACATTAACATGCATGAACTGGACTTCTAGGAACACGAGGTAATCCCGAATCTTCGCTTCGAGGAACAACATAATAGGTCACTACCTAGCTTCTTGTGCACATAGAATAAGCACGTGTTTTCGTGGCACGAAGATATTTTTATTCAGGTACATGCATTTATTTTTTAATGGAATTTGCTATCAAAAGACAAAGCTATTCAAAATATATAAGAAAAACATGTCTCTTATAGTTATCTATGCGGCTGTAGACATTCTTGGATAATGTAAAAATGATCTATATTTTTTAATGCAATTTTTTATAAAAAAATAAAGTTATTCAAAATACATAAGAAAAACATATCTTTTTATAGTTACTTTGTGGCTGTAAACGTTTTTGGATAATGTAAAAATGATCTATAGAACAAAGTCATTCTTGAATAATGTAAAAATGATCTATAAAACAAAGCCCTGGTTATAGCACATGATAGAATAAAACCTTTGTTATTGGAAATGTGGCAAAGATTACCACATTAAAATAGAACAAAACTCTGATTCTTGTTTCCATACAAGATATTTTTGAAAAGCCGAAAATGATTATATGATTATATCACATAATAGAAAGAATCCCTTGCTCTATATTTTTGTAAAGATACAATAAAATAGAACAACACCCTGACCCTTGTTTCCATACAAGATTTCTCACCGTAGTTAGTTTCTATAAAGATTTCTGGAAACAAAGAAAGACCCTAACCCTTGTTGCTAGTTTCTATTATCATCTATGTGGGAATTAATAGAGAATGTATAATTGGAGAGAGTCTATTCATTAATTGTGCCCGAGTCTTGGTTTAGGAATTACTTTCTATATTCTAAGTGGTTGTTCTAACTCTCTTATTTACATGTAGACTTATATATTTTTGATGATTAATAATTAATTTGTAGAGCATTTTGCCATAGACAGACTCCATGTGAAGCTCCTCACTTGTGAGTTGTAAAGTTTGAGAATATATTTATTGTTTCTTCCATTTTTAACCTCGTATCTGAGCTGGTGAGTTTTTGGCCGCTGTGAGAGTGCCTAAGTGACAATATTGTAGCCTCTGATGCTTGGTACGAAAAAGGCCTGGCAAGGAGGCAAAGTGCTAAGAAATAGCACGAGAGTTTTTTTTTTTCCTCTGAGGTAAATTGGACCAACACGGGTTTTATACAAGATAACTGCACTTCCCTAGCTTTGGAGCAGCATGGGATTTGCCTTAAAAAGCGCGCTGTTCACTCTTTACTCTATCCCATTCTCTTCACCGTGCTCGATAAACGCAGATTCGACCCTCGGATTACGTGTTGCGGCTGTGGTGGGTTGACTTGGCGTGGTATGAGTTGGCATGTTGGCGTGCTCTGTTCTGTGCATCCGTCATTGTTTTCAGGACGTGAGAATTGTTGTTCGCATCTGCACCTTCAATACTCCTGAGAAGATATTACTGGAAGATTCAAAGTGTGCGCGCAACTTTGTAAAACATAACATCAAGATTATGCCGACAGGAACGCTGGAGGTGCTACTCGTCAGCGCCAGGCGCCTGCACATTGTTGAATGTCAAATGTGTAACCCTCTCGAAGGATATCAATGGTTGTAACGTGATCCCTTTCGACACTTTCTGTAGTCCACTCTTCTCCCAGCGAAGGTGGTGCAGTGGAAATCCACAATGCTTCATTTGAGGCTGAATTTGCTTGGAGGAAGGAAATTATCCGAATTTGCTTGGGAATTGATGGTCGTGGCATGACCCATCAAAATCGGTCATAGCTTGGTGCCTTCGCGCGGGAGACCGGTGGCCGCTGTGGAAATCCCGATCTGGTTTAGGGATTATTGGTGTAGAAGATCGCTAGTGTGGCTCACCATCGTGGAGATATCATTACAGATTGGACTAGTGTGTTGTTGATCGGAGGAGGCAGTCGGAAGAGTGCTCGAAACTAGTGAGATAACTCCACGCTAAGTGTGCTCCGTGATTGTTTTTTTTTTTCTTTGCCGAGTGATCCAAACTTTGTCACAAGAGGGAGGACAAACGTTGAGAGCATTGGTGCAGTTGTGGGTTTCGATTTGCACCATTGTGTTTCGATATTATATAGTGTATCAAGATCCATTTGAATTGCCTGCAAATATTTATTACATGCATCCATTAATTATTAATGTTGTATGCATAAAAATCCTCAATGCCATGCATGAATTTGTTTTAATGTATGTGTAAGATACATGCTCAGTGCAAGTCGATTCCTCTATTGGAGAGAGGTATTTTTTTTAGATCACTCCTTTGGATCTGGAGATAGTTTTGCTGGTGGCAGATCTGGTAATTGAATTCGCTCCTTGATCAATTGCTGGAGGTTGAAGGGATCTTGGAGCAGATTCATAGATCAACCTATCAAGATGAATAATCAGATGGCAGAGGCGTACTTGAACGAGAGCAATAAGCTCGATGGGTCCAATTATTCTAATTGGAAATTCAAGTTACAAACCCTACTTGAGGGGAAAAGTGCATGGGCGATTGAAAATGGGGATGAATTGAAGCCAATTGCAATAGGAGGTGGAACAACTGCAACAATTCAGGATTGGGAGAAGAGGGAGAACAAAGCGAAAGTGTTGTTGAAATTATCAGTGAAAGACTGCATTATCCCTCACATCAGAGAGTGTAAATAAATAAACGAGATCTGGACAACTCTCAAGGATTTGTATGAGATAAAGAATACAAATTGCTTATTGTTCCTGAAGAGCAAGATTCTCTCCATTAAAATGGAGGAGAATGAATCAGTTGCTGCATTCATCTCTTGGATCAAGGCGCTGAGAAATAAGTTGGTTGATATAGGGGAGACGATGTCGAACACTGATCTTGTCACGGTTACCATGAATGGTATCACTGATGACTGTAAAAAGTTTATTACATGTCTGAACACGAGGGAGAAAGCCCCCAATTTTGAAGAATTGACAGGGATCCTGATGCAAGAGGAAGAGAGGTGGATGACTCTGAAACCCCAGAATTCAGATCTTGCATTAATGGTGAAGAAAAAGCCTTTCAGAGGGAAAGCAAGTGCAAGACAGAAAGGCGGTAATACACCACAGAGAAAGCCACCTCAAGGTATGTCTTCAACCAGAAATGATTCAGGAACCAAGTGTTTTTACTGTGGTAAAGTTGGTCACATTGCTAGGAATTGTCATAAGAAGAAGCTTGATGAAACTCAACATAGACATAAGAAGCATGCATGGCACTTTGTTGATGAAGATCAGAATTAGAATCTCAGACTGTTTGTATCTGATTCTTCTTTCTCTGCTGAGAATGATGAAGTAGAAACTTGGTTTGTGGATTCAGGAGCTTCCACTCACATGACAGGTAACAGGCATTGGTTTGAAAGTTTTAAAGAAACCAGTGGTGGTGCTAATATCTACCTTGGTGATGACAGAGCCTACCAGATCAAAGGACATGGATACATTCTTGTGATTTTTCCTGATGGAAAGATCAGGAAAATCCAGAATGTGATGTATGTACCAGGAATTAAAAAGAATTTAATTTCTGTTTCAATGATTGCAAATCAGAACTTGAAGGTAGATTTTTTTAAAACCTATTGTATCATTAAGGATTTGCTGGATAAACATAAATCGGTTGCATTTGGAATTTGAGTTGGAGGCATGTACAAGTTGAATGTCACAAGCATACCACACCAGGCTTTGACTTCAACAACAATGACAACAGAGAATATTTGGCACCAAATATTCAGACACATCAATCTTCCTGATTTAGTGCTGCTACAAAAACAAGGTATGGTCAATGGTCTCCCTGTTTTAAAAAATGTTCATGTTGATTGTGAAGGATGTGCCCTTGGGAAGATGCATAGGGATGATTTTCCCTCAAGTTTACATAGAAATAAGAGAGATATACTAGAGCTTGTGCACACTGATATATGTGGGTCGATGCAGACAAGGTCATTAGGAGGTGCATATTATTTTTTATTATTTGTTGATGATTGCACAATATTTACCTAGGTATATTTTCTCAGAAAGAAGAGTCATACTTTTGAATATTTTAAAGATTTCAGAAGCATGGTTGAAAAACAAACAGGGAAGTTCATCAAAATTCTTCGCTTAGATCAAGGGGGAGAATACAAGCAGAGTGGCTTCATCAAATATTGCAAGGACCATGGGATAGTTCAATAGTTCACAGTACCCCACACTCCTCAACAGAACAGGGTTGCAGAAAGGAACAACAGAACCCTTGTGGGGTGTGCACGCAACATGTTAGAAGGTAAGAACTCGTATAATGGCTTTTGGGCATAAGCAATAAATACTGCAGTGTATTTAAAGAATAGGAGTCCAAAAAAATTCTTGATCTTAAAACTCCATTCGAAGCTTTATCAGGGTTTAAGCCTGCAGTTAATCATTTAAGAGTTTTTGGCTCGAAAGCTTTTTCTCATGTTCCAAATGAGGATAAGAAGAAACAATTCAAAGGCCATTAAATTCATTTTTGTAGTGTATTGTACAGATTTTAAAGCATATAAACTGTTTAATCCCTCTACTCACAAATTGTTTGCGACTGGAGATGTAGTATTCCATGAGTAGGTTGATGATGGAAACTGTAGTAAAGGCCATGAAGAGTGGAATAAGGCTTTGTTGGTGGAAGATGGAAGTGATGAAACAAGGGACAACCATGAGCAGCAGCAACAACAAAAGGGAGAATCAAGTGATGCAAGTATAGTTTGAAGGCAAGCCCACTAAGGAATGAGCAAGACAGATTTGAGGCAAGCCCACCATTAGGAGATTAGGCAGGCAAATTCAATTGCCAACTAGAGATAGGGATCATGCTTTTATAACTAGTTCTTTAAATATTGTTGAGCCGTCAAATTATAAAGAAGCAAGTAAATATAATGAATGGAGGGTAGCCATGGAAGAGGAATATGAGTCAATACTTAAAAACAAAACCTCAGATTTAGTTGAATTGTCGGAAGGGAAAGAACCTAAAGGTTGCAAGTGGTTATAGAAACATAAATTTAAATCTGATGGTAGTGTAGACAAATACAAAGCTAGGCTGATAGCTAAAGGTTACTCACAAAGAGAAGGAATTGATTATGAGGAAACCTTTGCTCCAATAGCTAAGTTAAACACTATTAGAATGATGATAGTTTTAGCTACAAAACATCATTAAAGTCTACACCAACTAGATGTGAAGTCTGCACTTTTAAATGGAGAATTGAAAGAAGAGGTTTATTTAAAACAACCTAAAGGGTTTATCAAACAGGGGCAGAAGCATTTAGTTTGCAAATTAAAGAAGGCATTATATGGTTTAAAACAGGCACCCAGGTCATGGTATGAAAAAATTGATTCATTTTTTCTGCAGCATAGTTATAAGAGGAGCAAGAACAACCCAAATATGTATATTGTGTTTGATGAAAAGGGGCGAATTGTTTTGATTTATTTATATGTAGATGATCTTATTATTACAGGAAATGCTGATGAGATCATTAAAGAAATCAAAGTGCAAATGTCATAGGTTTCTAAAATGAAAGACCTTGGAATTGTTTTGATTTATTTATATGTAGATGATCTTATTATTATAGAAAATTTTGATGAGCTCATTAAAGAAATCAAAGTGAAAATGTCACAGGTTTTTTAAATGAAATACCTTGGAGAGTTACACTATTGTTTGGGTCTTGAAGTCTGGAGGGATTATGGCTAAAATTTTCTGTCTCAAGGAAAGTATGTCAGGAGTTTATTGAAAAAGTTCAGAATGGATTAATGCAAAGCTGCCTCAGTGCCTTTACAATAGAATCTCAAATTTCAGAATGATGATGGTTCTGAGAAGGTGGATGCAACACTATACAAACAACTAGTTGGGAGTTTGATTTATCTAACTACAAGTAGACCTGATTTAGCTTTTTCATTCAGTGGTTTGATCCATTTTATGTCAAAGCCTCTTGAGAGTCATTGGGTGGTAATGAAAGGCGTCTTAAGGTATCTTCAAGGAACCTTGGACTTTGGTATTAAATATACTGATTCGTTTGATGTTAGATTGACAAGTTTTTCAGATTCAGATTGGGCCGAAAATCTGGATGACAGATGATCCATAATAGGTTATGCATTCAACATTGGGTCTGGGGTCATTGCATGGAGCAACAAAAAGCAGAATATTGTATCCTTGTCTTCAGCAGAAGCAGAGTATCAAGCAATGTGTGCAACAACGTGTGAGGTAGTTTGGTTGAGGAGACTTCTCCATGATGTCAGAGAAGAACAAAAAGATCCTACAGTTATCAAATGTGACAACCAAAGCTCAATCAAACTTGCAAACAATCTTGTGTTTCACAAAAACACAAAGCATATTGATACACAGTTTCACTTTGTTAGAGAGAAGGTTCAGTCAAAAGAGATTTATATTGAATACTGTAATACTTGTGATAATGATGCAACAGACATCTTTACCAAGCCCCTTGGAAGAATTAAATTTGAATTATTTAGGGAGATGTTAGGAGTACTAGTGAACCCTTTCTCCATTAAGGGGGAGTGTTGAAATTAATGGAGAATGTATTATTGGAGAGAGTTCATTCATTAGTTGTGTGTGAGTCTTAGTTTAGGAATTAGTTCCTATATTCTAGGTGGTTGTTCTAACTCTCCTATTTGCATGTAAACTTATATATTCTTGATGATTAATAATTATCTGCCAGAAACAGTGTCCAGGTGAAGCGACTCCTCACTTGTGAGAAGCACAATTTGAGTTTGAGAATATATTTATTGTTTCTTCCATTTTCAACAATCTAATTGTTATTATCATCACACTCACCCTCATTGCTATAGAGTTTTATAGAAATAAAACAAGACCATCACCCTCGTTGCTAGTTGCTATAAAGATATCTCGCAATAGAACAAAATCATGGTTAAGATATCTAGCAATAGAACAAAACCCTTTCCATATAAAATTTTCTAGCATGGATAAAATTAATGAAACATAGGTGAGAAATCCTGAGAAATATTTTCAAGAAAACTGGATGTAGAGACTAACGGATTTGGGGTAAGGTAATCGCCCCAGAATTTTAGAGGACTTGACATTCCATAAACGGAGAGCCTTTAGCAACTTTCATCCATCAATTGTATGTTGAAATAATCCTTAATTAAAAATTTGTAAAAGGTAAGATTATGTACAGTTGAATTAAATATATCTGTAGTATTAGCCTTAACCAATTGTATAGCAAGTAATTTCTAGGTTACCTGTAGTATATATCTGTAGTATTAGCCTTAACCAATCGTATAGCAAGTAGTTTCTATAAAGATATCTGTAAATAAAACAAAATCCCTATTCCTATAAAAAAAAATCTGGAAAAAATAAAATTAACGAAACACCATAATGTTGTATTGAACACGTGTTGGTGTGATTCTTTCCTAACTGCATTATGTGTATGTTGAAATAATTCTTAATTAAAAATTTGTAAAAGGTAAAATTAGGTACAGTTGAATTAAATATATCTATAGTATCAGCCTGATCCTCATTGCTAGTTGCTATAAAAATATCTAGAAATAAAACAAAATGCCTTACTGCTTGTTATAGACATTTTTGTGCCTCGCAGCATGGAGCATGAAATGTCAATAATTACAGGGATCCTCAGTCCCTAAACATGTTGTTCTTACCCCTAGAGGAACAAGGTCAGCAAACCACAGCACTTCCTATCAGTTCTCCACCTGAAAACACTCAAAAACATGCTATTTTTGGATCATGTCAGCTGCTCCACTGAGCATCTGCGCTGAATGTCAACTGCTCCTCCTTGTACCTGCGCTGAAAGTCAACTCTAATGAAGGCTACCTGCGCTGGGCGAGATTGGCCAAGTGGCACAGTCATTCTGCAAGGTGTCAATTGCCCAGGAAGCTTCCAAACTGACACTTGGTTCAAGGAATTTGCCCTGTGATGAGTAAGAGGTACTTGATCTCCATGTGTAAGCAAGGATCTCCAAGTGGACTTAAGAACTGAAGATTAACTGAAGAGGGAAAGGACACAAGGCAGCTTTATGTCAGTCTCAAGCTGACTCATCCTTTCTTCTTCTATCCTATATATAGAGCTCTTCTATGAGGTCTAAGGAGGCTGGAATTTTGTGCAAAGCAAGGAAGTGTTGTTGGTCTACAGTTAGAGCTATTGGGTGATTGCTTTTATAGAGGAGAAGAGGAGATTTCTTGCTGCTGGGGAGGTGCTGCTGGATTGGAGCCATTTATGGTTGTAACCTTCTCAGAACCTTTTTCTTCTATCAATAAAGCCTTGATGTTTTCCTATATACTTGTATTGCAATGATGTATTGTTTTTATCTGTATATCTAATTCATTCTAATCCATGCATCAGTTATGAGTACATGTTTCTTGTAGTTTCCCTCTCTTGTTTTTGCAGGATCTTTGTGTAGCTGGGCCGCCAAAGGGAGCAAGGAGCTGGGAACAAGAGGCAAAGAGAGAAGACAGGATCGACAAAAGCGAAAGACATCGGTTGGTCAATCTTTTCTTCCTTCTCTGTACTTTCATAAAGGAAAAATATCAAAGCTTTACTTTCAGTTGTTGCTAAGGAACTATCACCCTTAGAGTAGGGATAGGGTCATTCCGAGTCGGATACTTTTCCCCACAACAAACTGGCGACTTCGCTGGGGAGCTAGTATCTTGTTGGTTTATTGTGTTTCTTGCTATTCATCTCATAAACAAGGAGAGCACCAAATCGAACTGCAATTGAGTCCTTCAATTGCAAAGTAGAGGGCAGCTGCTCTGGCTCAATTTCTGAGCAAGTTTATGATTTGAAGAGCTGATCCACAAGGACTCTTGTGCTCTTTGTGATAGCTTTTCATCCTCTTCATCATCCCTTAGCTTGTACTTGACCTATAGCTTTTTATTTCAGCAAAAACAGTGAATTTTTGAGCTTTTTATGACCCGGAAATCCTTGTAAACGCAACTCTCGTGTCTCAGTGCAGGCTGTCCAAAGGCAGTCTGCATTTCAGCGCAGGTACTCCCTTCGGGAACTGCGCTGAGAGTTAGTTTGACAGACCAGAGCCTGCGCTGAACCAGTTAGGCTATGTCTTCCTGAGGTTTCCCACTGAGTCTTGGCCCTGTTTTCACTGTTATTTTGCTGCTGATTGCTTGTCATTTGTACTTGCTGTAAACCAACTTTCCTTGACATTATTCCGCCTCAGTTGTGTGATGAAACTGTGATTGTTCTTTCAGTATTTCTTGTTTCAGTTACAGTTTCCCATTGTGAAAAGCAAACCAGTATAGCTGTGGCCTCTTAGATCCTGAACTGTAAAAGTGTCTTTGTGATCTTAAGAGCTAGTTTTATTACTGTTCATGGCTGTTTGAGTTTGTTTGTTTTTCATTTTGTGGTTTGAATCTATACATTTCCAGTGTCTAAACAAGTCAATCTTAAGGTGTCTTTTGATTTTGGACAAGCTTGTTTACTTTCGCTTGAAATTAGATTCAAAGTTATACAACAGTTTCCTTTTTGTCTTACATCAACATTAAGGATAAAGAAAAGAAATATCTGCATTGTGCATGTGCATTATTGACAGTTTGCATGTTGATTTAGGAAAAAGTGCATTTAGTGTGTGTTCTATGATCTGTGTGAAAAGTTGATGTCTTTCTTTTCCCTCAGTAGATTAAGGTTTTCAAAGTTGAAAGATTGAAAAGTTTTGCTTCTCATCTTAGATTGCATTTAGGAAGTTGTATATATACATCTCGTGGTGATCCTTAAAGGCAAACTGCTAAGCAAGATCAACATTAAAATGAATTGAATTTACATAACAACGCATTGAAACATAACGCAAACACATAGAGGTCTAAGCTAGAGACGTGTTCCGGCGTCGTTAAACGTGATATCTTAGCGTTGAGTGGATGGGTGATTCCTCCACGGTGAAGCGATAAGTATCAATACGGACTTGTGCTCCCGCGTACCGTCGAGTATATTGGGAGACCCCTATAGGAATAAAGCCTTTATCCTTAGGAAGCCGTGTCGGCCGCCCTACTGATCGCGATGCAGTGAACACAGCATTCACGAAGATCGACCACCCGTACCGTAAAACGTATTCTGTGGTTTCGCGAAAGGTTTGGCACACCCTCTGCCTAGATCTCCAGAGCAGTTTCTTTTGGCCTTTTTCAAACTCTATAACTGAAAAAGTCCAACCTAGCATTTGTCACTTCGGGCTCGTTAATACATCGAAGGCGACTAGAGTCATCTTTAGCTTTTTCTCGACTCTTAAAACATGAAAAAGCAAAGTTGTGTCTAATAAAGCGTCGTTATAAAATTCATTTTAAACGGAACATAATCACCTCTCATTCCCGCGTTGATCTGTAAGTTGAGAACATGGAACGCCCCAACCAAGGAAGTCCACAAGTTGGAAGTCCTAGTCCTTTCTCCTCTTGGGGAGAAGTTGGTGCGCCCCATATGGCCACATTGTCGCTTCCAGGACTGACAATAGGCCTGCCAGTTTGGCTGTTCTCAACCAATGTAGTTCAGGCCACCATGGTTCCTGATCAATCGAGTCAACAGTTAGATCAGTCTAGAGCTGCCCACCAGCCTTCTACTTCCAAAAGTTCTTCCTCCGATCCTTCGTCTTCGCAAGGTAGAGCCGGCAAAAGTCAGCCTCCCAAGGAGAAGAAGGAAAAGAAGAAGAAAGAAAAGAAGAAGAAGGAGCCTAAGGCGACTGGGGGCAAGCAAAAGACATCTGACGAAAACCCACCCACTGCACAGACCGGGCCTAAATCGCCATGTGTCATATGTAGAGGAGACCATTTCCACAGAGATTGTCCCTGTATTCCCCGGATACTAAGGGACTGGTCCCCTCGTCTGCACAATTCGGGGGCATCAACCTCTGACAATCAGGTTGATTGCTTTCCGTCAACCAGCGAAAGTGAAGGATCAAGACAAAGAGGAGGAGTAAAATTCCCCTGTAAGTTGTGTGAAGGCAGTCATGCCATCCACCGTTGTCCCTTCTTAGACGAAGCGAAGAGAGTTTTGGAAGATCGTCCGGTTTCACCGGTAAGACTTCCTCCTGGATACAAAAAACTCGTGCCGAGTCCTTCGTCGGTTGAAAACACAGCTGGCCCACTCAAGTGGTCGGCTGAAGCGTCAGTCACTGAAAATGAACCTACTGAATCCAGACCGGACGAAAGTCCAAAGGTCGATACGGCAGTTGACCCGGTTCTACCTTCAGAAGTTTCATCTTCCAATGACACCGTCGCTGAAGAGTCGTCTTCAAGCGACACCCTCACTGAAGAGAATAAGGATGACACCATCCAGATTCTTTTCATCAGCACCGACTCTGATGAGCGTCAGGGCAATGCGCCCATTCCTTTATCGCAGGAAGGAACATCATCAGGGTCATACCCGGCCGTATATTCGGTCCCACCACCAAGCAACCTGGTTGTATCCTTTGATTGGAATCAACTAGGCAGACCCCGGTTACCAGCCAGTATACCATTCAGAATCATTGTCCAGATCTATAGAATGATTATGGCTGGTACTATCATTGATGAAGGGGCGTCTGTGAGTATCCTTTCCTCTGTTGCTTGGAAAGCACTGGGTTCCCCGGCGCTTTTACCTGAGTTAAGAAATCTCTCAGGTTTTGATAAAGGAACCAGTCGACCATTAGGAATCCTCCCCAATGTGCCTATTACATTGAAAGGGAAGACCGTTAATTTGAACGTGATGGTCGTCCAAGGACCCTTGGATTATAACCTACTCCTTGGACGTGACTATATTTATTGCATGGGAGCGATAGTCTCCTCACTCTTTAGAGTAATGTGTTTTCCACACGAAGGAAGGGTGGTCAAGCTCGTAGACCAACTTTCATTTCCGGGATCTCGCATCGCAAATAGTCAAATACCATTCCTAAATGGTCTGTTCACTCAAGATTCGCCTCCACCCCCAGTCCTCCTTCCCGATGAATGCGAGTGATTCGGAAAGAAAGACTGGAACCCAGGGGGCATGCACCCTGGTCCGCTTCGGGCAGAAGAAACCCTGGGTATAAGGTAGAATTTCCGCAGAAGAATATGACTAGTCCGTACCCCGTCCGTGGATGGAAGAGGGGTTGTTCTGGAATAGTATTCTTTTGTTAAAGTTATGTGTTTGGCAAAAGAGTCATTCACCTTTGTCTAAAGAGGTGGGCAATGCCCAAGTAGGAATTCCCTTATTGCAACAAGCAGTAACCATCTTTGGGGAAAAGCAAGCCTCACCCATTAAAACAAATGTTTTGAAGGATAAGTAGGGGCAGCCTCCAAAGAAAGAGATTCTATTGTTGTGACATAGGGTAACCATCTTTGAGTAACCTAATGATAGACATCGCCAAAGAAAGAGATTGATTTGCGGCAGCGAATAGAACCGTCTTTGGATAATAAGAAAGAGGCAAGCCTCCTTCAATAATACCAATGTTTTGTCTTTGAGTAGTGTTCTTCTCTTGTCACGAATAGTTGTTCGTTAAAATTTGGGCTGACGGGAAGACTGAGTACCGCGTAAGACCCCTTAAAATAACGAGAAGACTAGTATCGTTAACATTAGATTGGCAAGATGACAAGTAACTGTGAACACCCAAAGAAAAGCAGAGGTAGGAGAGAGGAGGGGCAGCCTCGAAATTCTATCCTATACCTGGGGGCATGCAAACCTTCTGGAGTGCAAGCTAGGGGCGGTTATTTATCTGGTTTTAAGATTAACCGTTTTCCGAACTTACATAAAGGGAGGAGAATTTGGAGCATAGCTTCGTGAGATAAAGCTCCTTAAAAAATAGCTATCTCACAGGAGGTGTTCTTATTCTATGACTGGTATATCGAGCAGTTTTAGCACATGGTTCATGCTCGTTAAAAAATAAACGCAAGGTCCAAGCAGTTTTACTGTGGAATTTATGCTCGTTAAAAAATAGAAAAAGCATGAGCAAGGGTTCCACCAGAGTTCAAGCTCATTAAAAATGAACCTATCCCGGTAAATAACCATTTTGATCGTAATATTATCAGCCTTAAAAGCCTTGGTCGTGTTTGTGCACCGTCACCTCCATTTCATTTGGCCGATCGTTCACCCCCATATGATTGTTTACCCATTTTGAGGAACATCTGCGAAGAGTGATTTCACCTAGCCATCCTTGTGACACTGCCATGATTGGAAAATTCCAATTTGTACCTGGAATCAGTTGCTATCCCTGTTTATCACTCGTTCCTCAAAAGACGAGTCATCTTTGAGCTCTTTTCTGACTCGTAAAATATGAAAAGTTTGCCGAGTTTTGGCCTTCCAGCTCGCTAAAGGGACCGGAAGAGCTATCCCTCATTTAGACTTTAATCTTTTTGGACCTGAGGGATTATTACACAAAAAGATCGAGCGCTTGTCTTGTTCGGCTCGTTAAAAGTACCGAACACCCATCCCTTCTGTATTGTTTTATACTTTTTCGGACTTAAGGGATTAGATGACGAAAAAGGAATTATGGAGTTAACTTTCTGTACCTTTTCAGACTCTCTAAAAATGAAAAGGACCGAGTTTTCCTTGTCGTTAGACTCGTTAAAATGATTAAATAGCGACAAACTTGTCTTTAGACGAGAACGAGTTTCCCTATCGCTAAGCTCGTTAAATCATAGCGATGGGCTTGCCCGAAGGGCAGGTTATAGAACAAGCATATGTTATCCTCCTCAAGCTTGACAAAAATAAAGAGGTACTGGTCAGAAATGACTGGGGAAAAATTGGGAGAACATCAAAGCTTAATGGTAGCAAGTCGCTCTTGAACATGACACTTTTCTTCCGTACCACATCGGGTTGGGTTGTTTCATTCACCGGTCTCATCACCATGGTCTTCGCCAAACCATCCACATTTTGGGGTAATGCTACCGATCCATCGCATCAGTGTCGTTATATGTTCAAGAGAGGTCATTCTGAAAGTGTCAACCGTGTCCCATCCACTGCCATACATTATCCTTCATCCATTCATGATCGCCACCCTGAATCATATGTCACAGTTTGTTTTCACCTCCACTAAAATCATTAGCTCCGTTCCGTGTCATCGATGTGGGATTCATTAAGGCCCTCCTTTGACAGATCACTTCTTGTCGACTTCAGCTCATTATCCAAGAAGTTGATCTAGGAACAACCCCATCAGTACTTTGAAGCTTGCATGCCTCAATGGCAAGTTTCTCACTTCCGGCGACAGGTATACATCAATGACCTTCGACCAGAAAATTTTGCGTGGCGTTCGACGCCAAGTCCTTTATTCACGCCACGTGAATTGTACTACGGTACCTTGAGGGTCATTATCATTATCGGTGATTCCTCTCGCGCTTGTTAACGGTTTTCATCATTGACCGGTAATCAAGCGATGTCTTTCCATGTTCGACTTCAGCGAAATTCTCACATGGATCGACTTGTACTTAGAGTGAAGATCGAACGAGTTTGAAGACCCCGGATCTAGTTTCATCCATCCGGGCTGCGATATATATTCAGGAAATATAAAATCATTTGTCATGTACATCATTGCAGCAGATGATCATCCTATTCAAAGGATGATAATTTCAGCAGAGAATTATCAGTCTACCATCAGACGATCGTCTGTTCTATGTACCAAAATGTATTTATAAAGCTGAGCATGGGAATGCCCGCCTCAGCTAGATCATGAAAACAAAATGAAAAATAATGTATTGTATTGTATTGTATTACAGGGCACCTCTCAGCACTTGAATGAACTTCGGACCCTCTGGATAAAGCATTTCACCTGATAAACGACCTCATACTTTAGGGGGCAACTGTTATAGACATTTTTGTGCCTCGCAGCATGGAGCATGAAATGTCAATAATTACAGGGATCCTCAATCCCTAAACATGTTGTTCTTACCCCTAGAGGAACAAGGTCAGCAAACCACAGCACTTCCTATCAGTTCTCCACCTGAAAACACTCAAAAACAGGCTATTTTTGGATCATGTCAGCTGCTCCACTGAGCATCTGCGCTGAATGTCAACTGCTCCTCCTTGTATCTGCGCTGAAAGTCAACTCTAATGAAGGCTACCTGCGCTGGGCGAGATTGGCCAAGTGGCACAGTCATTCTGCAAGGTGTCAATTGCCCAGGAAGCTTCCAAACTGACACTTGGTTCAAGGAATTCGCCCTGTGATGAGTAAGAGGTACTTGATCTCCATGTGTAAGCAAGGATCTCCAAGTGGACTTAAGAACTGAAGATTAACTGAAGAGGGAAAGGACACAAGGCAGCTTTATGTCAGTCTCAAGCTGACTCATCCTTTCTTCTTCTATCCTATATATAGAGCTCTTCTATGAGGTCTAAGGAGGCTGGAATTTTGTGCAAAGCAAGGAAGTGTTGTTGGTCTACAGTTAGAGCTATTGGGTGATTGCTTTTATAGAGGAGAAGAGGAGATTTCTTGCTGCTGGGGAGGTGCTGCTGGATTGGAGCCATTTATGGTTGTAACCTTCTCAGAACCTTTTTCTTCTATCAATAAAGCCTTGATGTTTTCCTATATACTTGTATTGCAATGATGTATTGTTTTTATCTGTATATCTGATTCATTCTAATCCATGCATCAGTTATGAGTACATGTTTCTTGTAGTTTCCCTCTCTTGTTTTTGCAGGATCTTTGTGTAGCTGGGCCGCCAAAGGGAGCAAGGAGCTGGGAACAAGAGGCAAAGAGAGAAGACAGGATCGACAAAAGCGAAAGACATCGGTTGGTCAATCTTTTCTTCCTTCTCTGTACTTTCATAAAGGAAAAATATCAAAGCTTTACTTTCAGTTGTTGCTAAGGAACTATCACCCTTAGAGTAGGGATAGGGTCATTCCGAGTCGGATACTTTTCCCCACAACACTGCTAAAAAAAAAAATTGAAAAAAATGAAATTAATGAAACATGATAGTGTTGGAATGAACAGGCATCTTAATGTCATGTTCTCCTGCTGCACTATCCTAGATTAATGAAACATGATAGTGTTGAATTGAACATGCATCTTAATGTCATGTTCTCCTGCTGCACTATCCTAGCTTCCAGATGAGGAATGTCAAAAATCTTTTCAAGAAAAATAGGCATATACACTTAAGGATTTGATGGAATAGAACATAGGTATGGTAGTTGCTATAAAGATATCTGGAAATAAAACAAAATCCATATTCCTATTAAAAAAAAATCTAGAAAAAATAAAATTAATGAAAACACGATAATGTTGGATTGAACATATGTGTGTTGGTGTGATTCTGATTCAATGGAATAGAACATAGGTATGGTAGTAGCTTCAGAATTTCAGAGGATGTGACATGGAATAGAACATAGGTATGGTAGTAGCTTCAGAATTTCAGAGGACGTGACATGGAATAGAACATAGGTATGGTAGTAGCTTCAGAATTTCAGAGGACGTGACGTGGCATTCCATAAGGCGTTACGTCGGGAGAGCCCATAACAACTTTAATCAACTGTATTTTCAAATATTTCTTAATTAATTAATTTTTTTTTAATTAAGTTAATGATTATGTATGTTCGCATCGAAGCCTATGGGCATGCATGGTAAAAGGGCCTCTATAAGGGCATTTAATGCCCTATGACAGGCTGGTTAGCTCTTGCCACGTCGGGAGAGCCCATAACAACTTTAATCAACTGTATTTTCAAATATTTCTTAATTTTTTTATAAGTTAATAATTATGTACAGGTTCATTAAATCTATTCGTAATGATTAATTTCTAGTTTATGTTCTTTTAATTTCTGGTTTACATAATTTGCATTATTATGTTATATTCTTAGTTTAATAATTATTAAAAGAAAATATTGTTATATAGGTATATTTTAGTGGGATTTTTTGCAAATTAATTTTAAACACCAAAACTCCAAAGGCCGAAGTCGATGATGGAACTTGCTTAATTGTTTTATATATTTGTAATTATTTTTAAGAATCAGACTTAAAAACAATTATATGATTTATTTGGAAATACAAATCATGAATTAATTGTTTTACATAATTGTAATTGTTTTTAAAATCCAGGGTTAAAAACAATTATATGATTTATTTGGAAGAAGTTTTATACAAATCATGAATTACACAAACTTGAGAAATTAAAGATTCGTTAAACCGAATTTAATGAAAAATAAAAATGAGGTTAGCCATTTTGATTGATTTTTTATTTACGAAATATAAATTATAATTGTTCTAATCTTATTATAATTGTATAGAAACAAAAATTATAATTGTATATAAATAGAAAGAAAAGAAATTATATTAAGTTTTTTTTAATATGTAAAGTTACCATGTTATTATATTATTATATTATACAATTTGAGTCGGTTTAATGGTTAAGAGTATGTCTTTCTCTTAAGAGGTCACACTATGGAGAGGCGGGTCCCTTGTCCCACAAACAAAGGGGTCTCATACATCAATTTGGTGTCTGGCTTAGTGGTGACCTAAAATTTAATGGTGATATGGTTAGTCTTTTTTTATTACATGGAGAAAAAATATAGAGTTTTTCTACAATTAAAGTTAATGGTAATGTGGTTAGTCTTTTTTCTTACATAGAGAAAAAATATAATTTTTTCTACAATTAAAGTTGGAGTGTACAACCAATTTTATTAAAATTATTTCTATACTTGTATAGAAATAAAAATGAAATAAATTGATGTCGTATTATTAATTTTTAGTGTTGGATTAAAAAAATTTATTAAATAATTATTATTATAATATAAAAATTGTATGAAACATCTCACCCAAAGAATCAATATAAAAATTGTAAGAAACATCTCTCCCAAAAAAATACCAATATAAAAATTGTATGGAACATCTCTCCAAAAAAACCAATAATACTCAATCAAGAGGATGGAGTAATGCTAATGAAATATCTTAAGCATTTAAACAAAAATACCAATAATACTCAATGAAGAGGAAGGAGTAATGCTAATCAAATAGCTTAAGCATTTTCTTTCTCTTTATTTATCTAAAGGGACTTGAGACAAAATATAGAGCTTTTCTACCATTAAGGTTTGATGTACAATTAATTTTATTATAATTATGTATAATTGTATAGAAATAAAAATGAAATGAATTGATATCACATAATTAATTTTTAAAGTGTAAGATTAAAAAATATTAAATAAATATATATCATAATATAAAAATTGTATGGAACATCTCTTCCAAAAAAGACCAATAATACTAAACAAGTAATACCCAATGAGGAAGAAGGAATAATGCTGATGAAATGTCTTAACCATTTTCTTTTTCCTTCTTTATCCAAAAAAGCAAACAAACATTGAATGGAAAATAGAAATAATTTTTTACTTTATTTAGCTATAGAGTGAAAAACAAAAAGTAAATCCTACCAACATTGAGAGCAAGTATCCAAATTAAATAAAATCTTTAATAATTAAGAGTGGCCATATGGTGAAAAAAAATGAAATAAACTTCTAAAATTAAGTATGGCTATATGGTAAATAAACTTCTAAAATTAAGTAGGGTGAAAAAAGAAAATGATCACAACCAGTGAATTAAATGTGGATAAAAAGCTAAAGACAAAGTGGTATTTAGTCATTGTTTGATCTCCACCCATCAATATGTCTAAAGTCACAAAAATCAAGACATAATGTTATGAAGAGGGGTCAACATGTATTATCATTTGAGTGAATGGATTAAGGTCACCACTTGAGAAAGTTAAGCATAGTGTAATGAAGGATTGTTTAAGAATCAACATAGAAATATTTTTAAAATCACCAAAATTTTTAACTGTCTTGTAGCAACCAATGATGCAATTCATAGGAGCATTTCGACAAAACATGCAGAGACGTTGATGACTAATTCATGCTATTGTTAAATAGATGGAACCTGTTTACTTTCAAGACCGCATTTGCTACTAATAACAAGTCTTGAGCTTCAACACATTGATACATGCTCTCGATTCTTCCTATTTCATTAAAAGAGAAGGTTAGTATCAAATTTTTCCAAGTCTAAAATGAGTTTTCCTTTAAAGTAAACAATTATTCCCTTCAATCGAATCTTAAGTATTTTAAATTTTCAAATACCATATTTACTGCAGTATGTGATATGTTTTTTTGTAGTATGTGGTATTATTTTACGATTGTTACATCCATTTCCAATATGCTTCTAGTATTCTTTTCTCTATATTTATTGAATTGTTTGATTATAGCTTTAGTGATACACGTTGTCTTTAGATCATACCTATTTTCTCTTTATTTCTTATGAGTGCTTTGAAGAGGGATTTGGTGATCCAATGTGCTTTAGTTTTGCACCTAGTTTGGCTAATTGGAGACGGAGGAACGAGCTTCAAAGAATCTAGAAGAGTGCCCAATTTTTCATGAACAACTATATTTTTCGTGGACAAGCAACAAAATATATTTTAAAAATTACAGAAGTACAAGATTAAAAACAAAGATTCTAGAATTAGAAATTATTAAGTAATAGGTATGGACTTAGATGTAGCAATTATTAAGTAATAGGTTTGGGATGTCATACATATAGAGTGCATGAGGCTACCAAGCATGCTAGCAATACGATTATCCTATTTGTCATGGGTTTAATGTCAAGAAAATTATCATATTTTGTCATGGGTTCAATGTTAAGAAAATTATCATATTTTGTCATGGGTTGAATGTCATACAGTGAGGGATTATTTTTCTTGGAGAACTTGTGGCCAATTTGTATAGGGAATTTAGAAATTGTTGAAACAATCCAAAGACTTATTTTCTTACTTCCTCCTTTTAGCAATAAATGTCTAGGTGGAAATCGTCAGGGATATTCCTTTCTTAAAGGGGATTTCCCTTGTAATCCCCGAACCCCTAGGGATGGAGAAATGCAAGGGATGCCCAGAGTTGGGGATAAGCTTCCATGCAACATTAGTTCACAACGTGTTATGAACCATATTTAAAAGAGAGTGGATACAAGGTACAAGAACTTAGGAAACAAGGAAGTAAAAAATTGTGCTGTCCTCAGGGATATTCCTTTCCAAAAGGACATTTCTTTGCAATCGCCAAACCCATAGGGATGGAGAAATGTAAGGGATGCCCCAAGATTAGGAATGGGCTTACATGAACATTGGTTCACAATCTTTTATGAAAGCATATTTAAAAGAAAGTGGATACAAGGTACAAAAACCTACAAAACAAGGGGCTGGCAATTATTGTTGTTGTGATTATCCTCCATTACAAAAACATAAACATACAATAAAGTATTCTAGCAGCCACTGCATAATACATTTTTCATGGAAAGAATGTAAAATCAATGACTAAATATTTTCTTAGAGAAAATATTTACCACATGGGTGCAGTTTTGAAAAGAAGTCATCTAAATGTCCCCAAAACCCGCAATCTCTAATTCCCATGGATGCAGAAATGTAAGCTATGCCCTAGGGTTGGGGATGGGCTTCCATGCAAAATTGGTTCATATATCTTTACATAAGTATATTTAAAAGAGAATATGCAATGTATAAGAACCTATTCCCATTGGGAGTGAATTGTTGCTTTTTCTATTACCCCATTATAAAAACATATAAGTATTTTAGGAGGCATTGCATAAAAAACATTTTCCTAGCATGAATTTAAAACAAGTGAGTAAATATTTCTCTTATAGAATCAATGCCACATGGGTGAAACATTTGAAAGAATTCATACATATGTCCTCAAAACCATCAAAACCATTGAGGGATGTCTCCAAGATCCTCATTTCTTTTGATAGGAAACATCTAGGGTAGGTGGGGAAAGTCAAAAGAAACATCAAGGGGAGGTGGGGTAAGTCGAAAGAAACATTTAGGGGAGGTGGGGGAAGTCCCCCATGTCCTCTGGGACGTCCCCTTTGAAATGGGGACTTTCCCCTACACTACCCATTTGAGGATGGTCAAATATAAGGGATACAAGATGGGGTAAGTCCCCCATGTCCTCTAGGATGTCCCATTCTGAATGGAGACCCACTCTTATACTCGTCATGTCTCTGTGTATGGTGAAATAAAAGGGAAATGTCTGTAGTGGTGGGGATGTGTTTACGTCCAACGTTAGTTCATTATTTTATGAAGCTTATTTAGGTACTAATTTTCAATGATTTTGGTCCAAGTTTCAACCAAGTAATATGCAACTTACATTCTTATTTTTCTCTTTGTTTCTTTTTTTTTAATAAATTATTTTTTTGTGCACTTTCAAAAAAATGTTGTGCTAGTGATGTTTGGAAAAAATAGAAAATGGCAAAATAAAGGCAAAAACATAGAATAAGGAATTTGTAAAACGACAAAATAGAGAAAAAAAAAACGTAGAATAAGGATTTTGTAAATAGAACAATAAAGAACAAGACTATGTATTTTATGTGTTACAAAACTCTTTGTAGAATATTGATTATGGGTAAGGCATGAACAATTGATGAAGTGCCATTTTAATATTTCCCTTCATAAAAGTAAACCTCGATTCTTAGGAAACTTCTTTGATAACCAAATATTGCCCACTACTAAACATTTCACATGTTGTAATGGGTTGTCACACGACACGACAATAGTTGCACTTGGGATCGATAAATTGTATTGAGTTGTATTTCTTGTAATTTATTTTTAAGATAAGGCATAAAATAAATGAAACAATATTCAATAAAATTTAAATGGATTTGACAGTATCTTGTGTCCTAAGAATGCATTAAATTGCCAACAAAACACACGTATGGACCATGTAAAATATGAGTGTGGAAAAGAAGAATTAAACGCCCTACTTTCGGTCTTTAATGATAACAGTTTTGAGATTTACCTTTTTTTTTTGACATGTTTGGTGTCATGTCAACTTCAACTTCAACTGCATTTTATCCAATATCTGTAGGAATTCCTCCTTGATATCATAGTACCTATATTTGATTTTGAGTTGCTTTTTCGTTGTTTTCTTCTTTGTACTATTTTTTCACTCCGATCCATGCTAGTTTGTGATTCTATGATGTTGAGAAATCAAAATAAAGGTTAACCCTGATGATGTGGAGAATGACATTGCGAGACATAATTTTAGAACTAAGTTATTATTGAAAGTTTTGGATCTCTATATTTGTATGGAAATTTTGTGTCTCTATATTTGTGATATTTGAAAGGAAGTGAGACAATTAATTTTACAAAACCTTCATGATTTTAATAGTTTATCAGTCCAACAGGGGCTCCAAATCACAATGACACTTTATTGGTATTTGCATGACTTTTCTCTATGAAATGCTTTGAAAGGCACACCTTTTTCATTTTCCTTCTTGTGTAGGTTGTAAGGAGATTTGTTTGCATAATTGGACACTTATTGATAACCAGTCTTTCTATAACATTCTTGGCCAAAAGTTGGCGAAAGGAAACCTCCATTATGTTTTTCCCACTTAGCCTTTGTTGATCAAGCAATGCTCTTGCACATTGTCTATCTCAACGCCATTAAATATTATCTATGGTTGGAATCAAGGGTGTTTAATATCCTAGGCTTTGAGACACAACAATATGTTTGAGCATTTGTACACGATATGTTGAATTACAGATCTGATGTTCCACTGCATGCAATCAATCCCACAAACATTCAGTATAATACCAAATAAAATCAACTAAATCCACTTTTTAACAACCATAGTGTATTTGCATAGTCTAAAAAATCCACAAAATAACCCAGAAATTCCAACAATTTTTTTTGAAAAATTTGGTTACAGCTATCAAACTTCAAGATTTTGGGTGCCCCAGGGGTTTTTGATGATGCTGAATCTATTTCCACCATAAAAAAATGGATTCAAACACTACAAATACCTAATTTTTTGAAGAAAAAAATTACCGGATTCTGGTAAAACGCTGTCGTCGGGCTATTTTGTTGCGTCGGTAGACAATTCCTAGTGTATATATTAAAATAGATAAACAATTGCATACAACATCTCATATATGTGTGATGGGTTTTTGGTTGCATTGAATGCAACTTTCATGCTTGAAAGATGCATATGAGGAGTTATTGTTGTTTTGGAAATGACTCTTAGTGGATTGAGAAGCACCAACAAGCCAATTAGCTTTATAAAACCATGCTGATCATTGGCTTTTTTACAAGCCATCGATGGGAGATCAATTTTATTGGAAATGATGTGTTTAAATGAACTTTATTAATATATCTTGGCTACCATCTATGCATAAAGCATGAAAATTTTTAAGGGGTTGCACACCCATATCTGTTTGCATAAGTTTCCTATTACACACATGTAGGGGGCTACACACCCATATCTATTTGCATGAGTTTCATTTACACACATATGTAGTTGGTTTCACCAAATCATCAATAAAATGATATGAGGATCCAACTCAATTGTATATACATGTAAATTTTAAGCAACATAATAGATCCTCCTAACCTGGACAATTCATAGGCCATATTCATGATATTAAAGACCATATGATTCAAATTCAAATATTTGAATCTTCTAACAAGTCATATCTTATTCTCATTGTAAGTCTAATTTTATCATTGCAATCTCTAAACCTACAATGGAAATCCACATAAAAGATCATTACATCGAAAAGTATATGTTAGGTCCTTATAATACTAGTGTATTCCCTTATTATTATTGTCATAGTAGCCCTTTATTATTATTGTTGTGCCCATGTTGTCCCCATATTGTTACTATTGAGGCCCATAGAATCCCATTATTGTTATTGTTGTGCCCTTACATTATTATTGTTATGTCGGCTCTGATTATATTGTGACCCCTTAGACTCCTGTATATAGAAAGGAGGTTTTGTCATTTGTATCATCAAAGAATTATTAATTTGTGTAATGTAAAGGAGGTTTCCCCCTCGAAGAGGCTGATTTTGAAGTCGTTTATCTCTCTTTTCTTCTATTTTGTGAGTTGGTTGCATAACATTTGGTATCAAAGGTTTGGATTCTAGGGTTTTTCTTCTTCAAACAGGTCATCGTGAAATTTTTGCTATAACCTGTTTTCTACGAAGTTTCAGAAGCTGAAACTAAAACCCATTTGAACTGAAAAGTTGATGAACCTTGGGTCGGAATTTTAGATCTTGTCTCACTATATTTTCGGAGATATGATCCAAGGAAGTTAGGGTTTTTGCAGGCTCCCGAATTACATCTCAAACAAGTGATATTGGGAAAATCGTCATAACGTTTTCTTTGATAATGTGATTGAAATTTCATAAACAGTTACAAAAATCAGATGGAGTGTAGTTTTTTGGATATCGTTTTCAGGTCCGAAGGTCGAAATGGTGACACATGGAACTTCGTACAAGTTCACTCTACTAAACTAGTCTATAATCAGGTCATCGTGGGAGATTTGAAATAGGTATTTCTTAGAGAATCCAATATTGATCATACATGTGGGGTTGGAAAGAGGACATAGAGGGCTATCACAAGATGAAACTTCAGACAGTGGAGATATGAAATTATAGAGATACAACATATTCAATATCGATCTCCTACAAAGCGAAAAAAGGTGTGTAGTATTTTTAAAAATTTGCATAAGTTTGATTTGGAAAATTAGTTTGAAGTGATTAAAAGGGAACATTGAAGCATAATTATCATTAATTGATGCTCCGAAGAAAGAAAATGGAAACACCTACTAAACAACATGAAAGATCTAGCATGACTCATGAATAAGAGGAAGAAATGCAACATGATATTGTTGGAAATAATACTGAGAGGGGGGGGGGTGAATCGGTATTATCACATCAATCAAACTTTTTCATTTTCATATTTAGATTCATATATGCTACTTCCACAACTTCTTATGATTCATTTATTTGATCCTTAATGAGTGCATTAGAACATTATCAACCATATTAACAGTAAACAGGTGCAGTAAAATAGAACAGATCATCACAAATAAGCCACACACATGAACACCATGATATAAGGTGGAAACCCAATGTGGGAGAAAACCACCTGCTGCAAGTCATCTCAATCTCCTTCTTAATAAGAAAATCCTTTTACAATATTTTTGTACTGGTGCAGTCTTATACCAGTACGCAGGGTTCTACCTGCAGAGAGCTACAACCCTCTCTCGTTCTCCAGTCTTTCCTGGAAGGGAGCTACAACCCCCATAGTTCTTGTACTAGCCGATCCATTTACTAGTACACAGGCTGCTACCTGCTACAATGCTCCAAAGTTTTCAACTGCTACTGGAAGGGAGCTGCCACCCCCTTAGCTCTTGTACTAGCTAAGATACTAGTACGTAGGCGCCAGCCTACAATCTTCTCTCCTCTAGGTACCACGTTTCATACATTTTCATACTGGATACTCCTGAAGCACAACACATAATCTGAAAGGCCACGTTTCATCCAATTTTCATACTGGACCCATTAATATCATTGAAGCACATAATCAATCAATCTTCTGAATCACCCAAACACTAGATCAATACATATACAAGGATAATATATGTGTTAGCACCCAGAGCTAGTCCATCAGATCACATAAATATGAGACATTATGATCCTGATCCAATATTAGTTCTCATCCATCAATACTGAAGCTAAACACAATCAACCAAACAGGATATGCAGAATACTGACACCTTTAAACTGTCATCAGAACCCATCAACAACCAGAACCACCTGTGACTTCAAATATCATAGCTCAAATTGTATACCCTACTAAAATGAACAAAACCTGCATACATACGCGGTTACACCAAAGCCAACCCGCATACAAATCTATAAATATTCAAACATGACTTGTAGGGATTTCAAACTCAAGTTATACCCAGTTCAGATCATTACAAGCGTCAGTATATAGATCTAGAATAAGCATAATCAAATATATAGAGATAGTTCATTTCAAACCATTTGATCCTGATCTATCCTTAGATCTTGTTTTGCATCAACCGGTGAGATCCCTCTTTAGCTCAGATCCAGATCTGCACCATAACCCAATCACAATATTCAAGATCTAGCACTTTATCAGATATTCAATAATTCAGATGATGCTTTGCCAAATGATCTCCTTCCTCTTTTATAGTCTTAGGCCTTTCACAATACCATAATAACACAATACCACGGACCCAATACTTGGGATCAACACTTTTGGATGCAATACCACGGACCAAAACCATAGGATCAAAAACTGTCGGACTAATACCATGAACCAATCATGAAAGTGCGTGAACTTTTCTCTTGCATGAAGGGAACTTTTCTTTGCATGAAAGTGCCTAAAATTTTCTCTACATGAAATAAAATTTTCTCTGCATAAAAGTGCGTGAACATTTCTCTACATGAAATAAACTCTTCTCTGCATAAAAGTGCGTGAACTTTTCTCTACATGAAATAAACTTTTCTCTGCATAAAAGTGCGCGAACTTTTCTCTACATGAAATAAAATTTTCTCTGCATAAAAGTGCGTGAAATTTTCTCTACATGGAATAAACGCTTCTCTGCATAAAAGTGCATGAACTTTTCTCTACATGGAATAAACTTTTCTCTGCATAAAAGTGCGTGAACTTTTCTCTACATGGAATAAACTTTTCTCTGCATAAAAGTGCGTGAAATTTTCTCTACATGAAGGAAACTTTGTTGCACTATAATTTATCAAATAAATTTGCTGCACTATAATTTATCATTTGTGTGATTTGCCATCAAGGACAACACTTGTCTCATAATGCCAACAATCTCCCCCTTTGGACTTGTCATACTGAGAATTGTCATCTGATATCTCTTCCGTAGATTCATCTAGATATATATAAGTGAGTTGATCTTCTATGAGTTGTTTGCCATCAAGTACAACACATGCATCATAATGCCAACAATCTCCCCCTTTGGACTTGATGGCAACAACACCAAATCACTCTCCCCCTTTGACATCAAGGGCAAAGGGCGAACCAAGATATTCTCTTTCCTAGATAAACATTCCGCTGTCCATACTCCCCCTGAGTACCTGCTGAAATCTCTGAATGAGCTCCCCCTTTGTATATGCCAAGGTGTACCAATCGGTCCATGCCACATGCTGAAAGCTCTGCTCTTGCTGAATTGTGCTGTTCATGCTCCCCCTGTCTGTAAGCAAAGTCTGCAAAAAGGTGTTCTACAAGAACATGACTCTATACATCATATGTGACCTTCCTAGCACCAAATACTCATACATACATCCATCTCCCAACCAAGTGGGGATATACCAGAAAATGACAACCAAGTACATTACATCATTCATCCCAGGCATAGTGGGGAAACCAACATAGGCCGTTACATGACCTCGATATGACTGAAATATTTCATCAAATGACTACAATAGATAGAGGCACACTATTACATCATGAGTCTTGATATGACCTTTACATCGAATGATATACATGACATTTATAACAGAGACCAAATACCTAAATAAGATCATGATAAACATCAGCAACGACACTATATGATCTACTCCATAGCATATGTCAACAACAACTAGACCAACAACTTGTATTAGTGCATGAATCATCAAGGTATGTCCATATCAACTCATCCTTTTGAACACAATTCTGTATATACAGAACCATTCACATTCTATCATATGTGAGAAACACCATAGCCATCCAGATATGCATGAACCAAGTATCATCAATTGGGAATATCTGCATTAATCAACATATGTACGAAACAACCTATCATATAGGTAATAACTCATCATCATCATGTCTCCAACAATGCAACTTTGAATAATCATCCATGTATCCAGCCGACAATCCTCATCCATATATGTGCCAAGAACAATCATAATATATGATCTTTATGCATATGACGACAACAACATATGCGTGACTCATCATCAAGTAAAGAAGATGTGAAATCAAGCTATGTACTTCTCCTTATCCTTATGAAGATCACCATGTAAGCACCATTAGAGAATCAACTACAAATCTGATCTAAATATCAACTATGTAACCCCAAGAATCATCTAAACAACTCATAATCATAGCAAAATGAATCATTTATCCATATACGCATCATCACCAAGGACTATTAACCATAATGCCAACAATTCATTAAAAGCATATTCTCCCCCTAAACATGTGCCATCTTGGTTACTGTCAGATCTGATCATGCATATCAACAAGAAGTATCAAGACATCATCATTATCAAGTTAGAAACAAAACACTTCTAACCATCAAGTCATTTCCACACATCATCAACAATTGTAACCATTATCAAACAACGAAAATAATAAACCGAATCATAACTGATCCTTTTCCTGAACCTGTCCCTTCTGCCTTTCCTCAAACAATCATATACACGGCTATGCCATAACCAACTCGTGTATATACGTGAATTCTCTTCAAGAAACTTGCATATGAGATTTAGGACACTGAAGTTTTCCACTTCCAGCTCCCTCTGATTCTGTTATGTCTGTATGTTGTGCTATGCCGCCTCTTTCTAACTGTACTTCTTTCTTCTTCCACATCTTCAGGTGTGATGATGATATTTTCTCCTTTTGGTATGGTGCCCATACTTTGTTCCTGCATTCCTTAGCTATATGTCCAAGCTTGTTACATGTGTAACATCTTACATGTCTCATATTTCTTCTATAGCAATCAACAGCTCTGTGACCAAACATATTGCAAGCAAAGCAATATCCATTAAAGTACCTTGAATGTGATGATCTTTCTGCATGATGGTCTTGAAACCTTCTTCTTCTACATCTGGCTACAACATGTCCAAGATTATGACATACATAACATTCAACATTATTCATAGGAGGAGTAAAAGATTTTCTTTGAAGAATTTCTTTCCTTGGTTGATGATGAGATTGACCTTTCATCTCCTTATTGAGCATTTCAGATTTTGCAGTCGAGTCCCTTGTCTTACTTTGTGAACTAGATTCACCTTCAATAGATTCATGAAAACCAAGACCAGTTTTGATAGCAGGATACCTTTGACTATTAATAATATCATCCAAGACTTTAATACTATCTTGAAATCGTAACAGTTTATCCTTTTCTTCTAATTTATCTTTTAGAATATTTACCTCAACTTGATGTTGCTCTTCCTTTTCAAGATACTGCTTCTTCATGTTTTCTTCAGCATTTCTTTCTTCTTCCAACTGACGTCTTAGTTCAAGAACTTCATTTTCATGAGCTTGGAGTAGTTCTTTATTTTGCTTCTTTTATTCTTCAAGATCTTCTTTTAGCGAGCGGATCGTGGCTTCAAGACTTTCATAGTAACTGGATCTATCTCTGAGTTTCTTGATGGTTGTGCTTCTTTCATTGACTTCATCTCTTAGTGATGTTACTTCATCCTGCAACTTTTGATATTTGTCCTTGAATAACTTCCTTACCTTGTTTCCTTCCTCTAGTTGAGCTTTTAGTTTGGAAGCTTCTTCTTTGAAGACACATTCCCTTTTGTTCAATAGATCTTGTTGATCTCTAATTTTGTCTGTAAGCCTTTTAAATTATGCCTCTATTTGATATCTTTCTTGCTCACCCATAAAAGCAAATTCAGTTGTTTCGCTATCACTTTCATCTTTTCCAAATGGATAGATAGCTGGAACATCAGAGGATAACAAATTCATACCTGATAGTTCATCTTCATTCTGAAATGATTCTGAATCTGAAGTGCTTCTTCCACATAATCCCCAATCGATTCTCCCACTGTCATAGTTCTTCTGAGATGTCTTATTCTGCTTAGGCGCTTTCTTCTTAAGCTTATTTCCCATTGTTCCATGGATCTCCTTCAAGCGATCAAGATTCTAAAAAAGGACCTGCTCTGATACCAATTGTTGGAAATAATATTGAGAGGGGGGGGTGAATCAGTATTATCACATCAATAAAACTTTTTCATTTCCATATTCAGATTCATATATGCTACTTCCACAACTTCTTATGATTCAGTTAGTTGATCCTTAATGAGTGCATTAGAACATTATCAACCATATTAACAGTAAACAGGTGCAGTAAAATAGAACAGATCATCACACATAAGCCACACACATGAACACCATGATATAAGGTGGAAACCCAATGTGGGAGAAAACCACCTGCTGCAAGTCATCTCAATCTTCTTCTTAATAAGAAAATCCTTTTACAATATTTCCGTACTGGTGCAGTCTTATACCAGTACGCAGGATTCTACCTACAGAGAGCTACAACCCTCTCTCGTTCTCCAGTCTTTCCTGGAAGGGAGCTACAACCCCCATAGTTCTTGTACTAGCCAATCCATTTACTAGTACGCAGGCTGCTACCTGCTACAATACTCCAAAGTTTTCAACTGCTACTGGAAGGGAGCTGCCACCCCCTTAGCTCTTGTACTAGCTAAGATACTAGTACGTAGGCGCCGACCTACAATCTTCTCTCCTCCAGGCACCACGTTTCATACATTTTCATACTAGATACTCCTGAAGCACAACACATAATCTAAAAGGCCATGTTTCATCCAATTTTCATACTGGACCCATTAATATCATTGAAGCACATAATCAATCAATCTTCTGAATCACCCAAACACTAGATCAATACATATACAAGGATAATATATGTGTTAGCACCCAGAGCTAGTCCATCAGATCACATAAATATGAGCCATTATGATCCTGATCCAATATTAGTTCTCATCCATCAATACTGAAGCTAAACACAATCAACCAAACAGGATATGCAGAATATTGACACCTTTAAACTGTCATCAGAACCCATTAACAACCAGAACCACCTGTGACTTCAAATATCATAGCTCAAATTGTATACCCTACTACAATGAACCAAACCTGCATACATACGCGCTTACACCAAAGCCAACCCGCGTACAGATCTATAAATATTCAAACATGACTTGTAGCGGTTTCAAACTCAAGTTATACCCAGTTCAGATCATTACAAGCGTCAGTATACAGATCTAGAATAAGCATAATCAAATATATAGAGATAGTTCATTTCAAACCATTTGATCCCGTTCTATCCTTAGATCTTGTTTTGCATCAACCGGTGAGATCCCTCTTTAGCTCAGATCCAGATCTGCACCATAACCCAATCACAATATTCCAGATCTAGCACTTTATCAGATATTCAATAATTCAGATGATGCTTTGCCAAATGATCTCCTTCCTCTTTTATAGTCTTAGGCCTTTCACAATACCATAATAACACAATACCACGGACCCAATACTTGGGATCAACACTTTTGGATGCAATACCATGGACCAAAACCATAGGATCAAAAACTGTCGGACTAATACCATGAACCAATCATGAAAGTGCGTGAACTTTTCTCTTGCATGAAGGGAACTTTCCTTTGCATGAAAGTGCGTAAACTTTTCTCTACATGAAATAAAATTTTCTCTGCATAAAAGTGCGTGAACATTTCTCTACATGAAATAAACTCTTCTCTGCATAAAAGTGTGTGAAATTTTCTCTACATGAAATAAACTTTTCTCTGCATAAAAGTGCGTGAACTTTTCTCTACATGGAATAAACTTTTCTCTACATAAAAGTGCGTGAACTTTTCTCTACATGGAATAAACTTTTCTCTGCATAAAAGTGCGTGAACTTTTCTCTACATGGAATACACTTTTCTTTGCATAAAAGTGCGTGAACTTTTCTCTACATGAAGGAAACTTTGTTGCACTATAATTTATCAAATAAATTTGTTGAACTATAATTTATCATTTGTGTGATTTGCCATCAAGGACAACACTTGTCTCATAATGCCAACAGTCTCCCCCTTTGGACTTGTCATACTGAGAATTGTCATCTGATATCTCTTCCATAGATTCATCTAGATATATATAAGTGAGTTGATCTTCTATGAGTTTTTTGCCATCAAGTACAACACATGCATCATAATGCCAACAGATATATCAAAATTACGAGACCAAGTGCAACAAATTTCACTCTCACAAAAAGTAATAGAAGCTAAGATGGATGGTTGTTTAAAGAAATACGTGGAAGCTAAGATGAATGGCGTGGAAACTAATATGGATGGTTTAGAAGTAAACATTGAATATTTGAAGAAAGACATGGAAGGTTTGAAAGGAGGTTTGGAAAAGTTGCTACATGAAATAATTCCTAATGGTGAAAAGGTAGTAGAGGAAACTCATGATGAGAACCAAAGAAATATTAATCATGATTTCATAAAATCTAACATTGGATTGAAGACCCACCATATTTAAAAGATATATATGAGGAATTTTTGTGGCAAGGATCTTGTAACATGGATACTACAGATGGAGCAATATTGCAATCTCCGTAATGTGCAAAACACACAAAAGGTATGCATTACAACTTTATATTTGTAACCCAATTAGTTTGTATGGTATCGATGGATTTTATCTCTTAAAAAAATTGTCACTTGGTCAATTTTATGGAGGAAATGATAGCACATTATGAGGATACAAAAAGTAACACCTTCTTTAGCCAATTGATAAATCTCAAACAAAAGGGTACAATGGAGGAGCACATTGAGGACTTCCAAAAATTGAATATAAGGGTAAAATATATTCAAGAAGAGCATAGGCTTGATGTGTTCATAGGGAATTTAAAGGATAACATCCAACATGAGGTTCGCCTTTGGGAACTTGATTCATTGGAGAAGGCATTCAGGTTGGCAAGAAAAATTGAAAGCAAAATTATGGCAACAAGGAAGCCTACCATTCACAACTATAAAGATGAAAGTGTTGCTGCCCCTAGCATTCCACAACCTACAAGGTTGACACCTCAACAATTGGAAGAAAAATGAGAAAAAGGGCTTTGTTACAGTTGTGATAGAAAATACACTAAAGTTCATAAGTGTGCTGAGAAGATTTTTTTTTTACATAGATTGCGAAGAGGATGAAGAAAAGGAATAAGAAACATCAAAAGAAGAGGATATACACTAGGAATCAATCCTAGAAAAGGAAGAAATGGATCCGACCATATCTTGTAATGCATTGGCAGGAATTACCACTCCTCAAACTCTTAAGATAGGAGGACATATCAAGAAGAAAAAGGTAATAGAGTTGATTGATTCGGGTAGTACCCATAATTTTAGTCATTGTAAGATAGCCAAGAAATTGAATTGCTTCCTATATCCAGAACCAGAGTGTAAAGTAATGGTTTCAAATGGAGGAACCATAAATTTCTCTGGAAAGTGCCATAATATCAAACTATCCATGGCATAATATGCATTGAATAGTTCAATGCTTTCTATTCAATGGGTGGTGTTGATGTTGTACTAGGAGTCCAATGGCTACAATCTTTGCGTACGATAGCTTTTACTTTTCAAGAACTTTTCTTGAAATTTTTGTCAGAAGGAAAGGAAGTTGAATTAAAGGGTATCACAGGGAAACCGTAAAAGATAATCATCTCTAATAGCATGACAAAGCTTCTAAAGAAATAACAACGGGGCGTAATTACACAAGTATGTTCACTAGAGGTTCCCATATCAAAATCATTTATTTCTCCATATCTCTAAAAGGTTTTGGACAATCATTCTAAGGTATTTGAGACTCCCAAAGGCATCCCACCTATTCGTGATCATGATCATGTTATTCATTTGATTCTAGGAAGTGTTTCTCCAAACATCAGGCCTTACAAATATCTATATGCCCAAAAGAGTGAAATTGAACATATGGTTGTAGAAATGCTAGAGGCTGGTATAATTCAACCTATTCAAAGTTATTTCTTTGCTCAAGTAGTATTGGTGCACAAGAAGGATGGATCATGGCACATGTGTCCAGATTATAGGGAGCTAAACATGCTCACTATTAAAGATAAATTTCCCATTCCTGTCATTGATGAATTATTGGGTGAATTACATGGATAAATTTACTTCACCAAGTTGGATCTTCATTCATGATATCATCAAATCAGAATGAAGACTAAAGACATTCCAAAATCAACAATTAGAACTCATGAGGGTCATTATGAATTTTTGGTCATTCCTTTTGGCCTTACCAATGCACCTTCTACATTTCAAGGTTTGATGAATTCCATTTTCAAACCCTTCCTTAGAAAATTTGTGTTAGTATTTTTGATGATAGACTAATCTAAAACAAGTCTTGGAAGGATCATGTTCAACATGTTGTTAGGCCCCTATACTACTAGTGTAACCCCTTATTGTTATTAGTACAACCCACTTATTATATTGATGTACCCATGTAGTGCCCATATTGTTACTAATTTGCCCCATAGAAGCCCACTATTGTTATTATTGTGCCCTTACATTATTATTGTTATGTCGGCTCTGATTATGTTATGACCCCTTAGACTCCTATATATAGAAAGGAGGTCTTTTAATTTGTATCATCCAAGAATTGTTCATTTATGTAATGTAAAGGAGGTTTCCCCCTCAAAGAGGCTGAATTCTAAGGCATTGATTTATCTTTTCTATCTTTTCTTGAGCTGGTTTCATAACATTTGGTATCAGAGCTTTGGATTATAGGGTTTCGCTGCTCCAAACAGGTCATCGTGGCATTTTCGCTATAACTTTTTTTCTGTGACGTTTCAGAAGTCACAAAAAAAACCCATTTGAGAAGAAATCGCACTAAACCTTGGGTCCAAATTTCAGAGCTTTTCGCGTGACATTTTCGGAGATATGATCTGAGGAAGTTGGTCTTTTTGCAGACTCTTGAATTACATTCAAAACAGGTGACCTAGGGAAAATCGTCATAACTTTCTCTCTGGGGATCGGATTGAAATTTTGTAAGAAGGTACAGAAAGAGGACGGACTTTAGTTTCTTGTATATCGTTTTCAGAGCCAAAGGTCGAAAAATTGACACGTGGCACTTCATAAAAATTCGCTCTTCTGGAAAGGTCTATAATCAGGTCATCTTGGGAGATTGTGCATAACTCTTTTTTGGAGAATTCAATTTGGATCAGACTGGTGTTATTGGAAAGAGGACATAGAGGGCTACTACAGGTAGAAATTTTAGAACTTAAATATCCGCAAGTACAGAGTTACAGTCGTTTCAAGATCGAGGTACTAAAATCAAGAAAAAGCAAGATGAGGAAGTTTGATGGCAAGGATCCCGTAAATTGGATACTTTAGATGGAGCAATATTTTGATCTACATGGTGTACCACTGTTACAAAATGTATGTATTGCATCTTCATATTTAGAACCAGATCAATTTTTATGGTATAAAGGGCTTTGTTCTTGTAAACAACTTGTTACGTGGTCAATTCTCACGGAAGAAATGATAGCACATTATGAGGATACAAAGAGCAACACCTTCTTTAGAGCAACACCACAACAATTGGAAAGAGTAAAAGGGCTTTGTGAAATATTTGAAAGTAAAATTATGGAAACAAGGAAGTCTACCCCTCACAACTTTAAAGATGGACGTGTTGTTTCTCCTAGCCTTCCACAACCTACAAGGGTTACACCACAACAATTGGAAGAAAAAAGAGAAAAAGGGCTTTGTTACAATTGTGATAGCAAATGCACTAAAGGTCATAAGTGTGCTGAGAAGAAATTATTTTACATAGAGTATAAAGAGGAGGAAGAAAAGGATCAAGAAACATCAAAAGAAGAGGATATATGCCAGGACCCGACCCTAGAGAAAGAAGAAATGAATCAGAACATATCTTGTAAACTATTGGCAAGAATGACCACTCCTCAAACTCTCAAGATAGAAGGACATATCAAGAAGAAAAAGGTGCAAGAAGTGAAAGATCACATCAAGAAATAAGAAATGAATCCAACCATATCTTGTAATTCACTGGTCGGAATTACCACTCCTCAAATTATCAACATAGAAGGACATATCAAGAAGAAAAATGTTCAAGAAGTGAAAGATGACATCGAGCGTCAAGAAATGAATCTGACCATATCTTGTAAAGGATTGGAAGAAATTACCACTCCTCAAACTCTAAAGATAGAAGGACATATCAAGAAGAAAAAGGTTCAAGCAGTGAAAAATCACATCGAGCATCAACAATAAGTTCTCCAACTTTTAAAGGATAGCGCCACTTCGGTGCAAAATCAAATGAAACAACTGGTAGATCAACATCATAGTGAAAAATGTTTTGATGTAGGCGATTGGGTATTTTTATTTATACATCTAAAGCAAGCTATTTATGACAAGGAAATGTTGGCAATACTACATGCACTTAAAAAATGGCGACCTTACCGAATGGGAAGACTCTTCAAGGATGAGGATGTGGAAGCATTGTTTTGTGCTATTTCTATTATCCAACCAGATTGGATAAACGAAGCAAGGGATGAATGGAAGAATGACAAAGAAGTATGGCCACTTATTCAAAAGTTTCAAAAGATCCCAATTTAAACAATATTGCCAGATATGGAAAAGGAAGGAAAAATCATATTGGAACCTGGAGCAGTCACAGAAACAAGAACCCGACAGCTATGAAATTGATCAATTTCAGAGTATCTCATCAAGTGGAAGAACTTATCCGCTAAAGATTCCACATGGGAGGACAAGAATTTTATACAGAAGCATCAAGAACTACTCAAGCGTTGAGGACAACGCTTTTTGAAGGAGAGGGGCATGTTAGGCCCCTATACTACTAGTGTAACCCCTTATTGTTATTAGTACAACCCACTTATTATATTGATGTACCCATGTAGTGCCCATATTGTTACTAATGTGCCCCATAGAAGCCCACTATTGTTATTAATGTGCCCTTACATTATTATTGTTATGTCGGCTCTGATTATGTTATGACCCCTTAGACTCCTATATATAGAAAGGAGGTCTTTTCATTTGTATCATCCAAGAATTGTTCATTTATGTAATGTAAAGGAGGTTGCCCCCTCGAAGAGGCTGAATTCTAAGGCATTGATCTATCTTTTCTATCTTTTCTTGAGCTGGTTTCATAACACATGTTGACTGGGTGCTCAAACTATTGGAGGAGAAACAATTATATGCAAAAATCTCCAAATGTTTCTTTGGAGTATAAGAGGTGGAATATCTGGGTCATATTGTATCTCATGAAGGTGTTAAGGTAGACCCTAGCAAAATTAAAGCCATTAAGGAATAGAAAATCCCCACATCCATAAAGCATCTGCGAGGATTTCTCGTGTTGATAGGGTATTATCACAAGTTTGTTAAGAATTATGGGATAATAGAAACACCTCTAACAACATTACTAAAGAAAGATGCATTTTCTTGGACTTCAAAAGCAACAAAGGCCTTTGAACATCTTAAAGAGGCAATGTGCCAAGCACCGGTCTTAGCTATGCTAGACTTCACAAAAACCTTTTGTGGAATGTGATGCCTCGGGAAATGGAATTGGCATTGTTTTAATGCAAGAAGAAAGACCCATTTCCTTCAAAAGTCGTCCAATCAAAGGAAAGAATTTACACAAGGCTATTTATGAGAAGGAAATGATGCCAATACTACATGCACTTAAGAAATGATGACCTTACCTAATGGGAAGACACTTCAAGGTAAAAACGGATCATGATAGTCTTAAATAACTTTTAGAACAAAGATTATCTTTAGAAGAGTAGAAAAAATGGGTCACAAAGATGTTTGGTTATGACTTTGAAATCGTCTACAAAAAAGGGAAGAAAAATGTTGTTGCAGATGCACTCTCAAGAAAGGACGAGGATGTGGAAGCATTGCTTTGTGAAATTTCTATTATCCAACCAAATTGGATAAATGAAGTAGGGGATGAATGGAAGAATGACGAAAAAGTGTGGGCACTCATTGAAAAGTTACAGCAAGATCCCAGTACATCTGATACATTTATCTTGAAAAATGATTCGTTGTGGTACAAAGATCACTTATACCTCTGTAAGAATTCCCAACTCAAACAAACGATTCTTCTGGAATTTCACAACTCTCCCTTAGGAGGGCACTCAAGAATTTTAGAAACTTACCACAGGGTTAAGAAGGATTTTTGTGTGGGATGGCCTTAAATATGATATTAAAAAGTTTGTGGTGGAATGTTTGGTTTGCCAACAAAATAAAGTTGAGACAATTAAGACCCCAGGTCTGTTACAACCTATTGATGGTGCTAGACCTGCCAACATGTCATGGGATCTCCCCGTTAAGAAGTCCCAACCAGACCTCAGACCGTTTGGTATAGGAGTCCCAATAGTGGGTCATATGGTATCACCTTGACCGCAGTTTTGCATAGAGGCAAGTAAGATGTCCCTGTTGGTAGCAAGGGTGTGACATATGGAGTACGTCAGAGAAGGTGCATGAGAGGTTCTAACACACAGAGGGTGAGGTGAGTGCGCCCCTTGGAAACCTGTGAAAGCATGGAGTTAAGAAGGGAAAGCACGAGCAAATATGCATCACAACATGGAAGGCAAGTAAGCTAGAAATATGAAGTGATGGTTAAACCAACAACACATTTTAGTAAGATTCATACATATATGTACAGAAAATAGCTACACATGCATGCGTAAGAAAACAAATACATATATAATTTAGAGTAAAAAGGATAGCTGAAATACAATACGACTTATGCATGAAACATATTGACTATGCTATATTAAGAAGTGAAAGTTCCAGTAATACAATACAACCATGACCAACCACTAGTTCTGACAAGAATGTTACAGTCATTGCCGCTTGCGCGTCCAAAGAGATATACTAGCTCTACACAATGGATAAGCCAAGGCTCATTACAATACTGTCCAAGCTCTCTCTAAGATACTCCTATCGGAAGCTTGTCCGACCAAAAGCCTCTATAATGAGTTATGAGGGAATATATATAGAAAAGGGTGGGGTGGCCCTTGAAATTCCCCTTTGTGACCATTCATATACCCTCATGAATCTTCATCTACTCTATGGCGGTTACATCCAAATGTCGACAATTGAACTTCCACTTGACAAGACGTTACATACAATATGCACATGTACCCATATGAGAAAAAATTGACTTGAGCAAGCCACGCAAGACATCACTATGACTTAGAAAACTGTGGGAAGACCAGCTCTTCAACATCCTCATGGTGGTCGATAGTAGCGAACTGATGCCATGCTTGGTAGTTCGTAATAGTGTCTGTGTACTCTGTGGTGACATCTTTATGGAAACGAACTCTTGCCTCCATTGCATCCGGGTACACTGCTCGGGCTCCTCTGTCCAACTCATCTAATAACATGAGCATCATTTCCTTAAGTTCGGCTGGACTAGCAACACACTGATGCATGGTGTCTGCACTGATCACCAAGTCTGGGCTGGTGGCTATGCGCATCAAATCGTCAAAGTACGAGTCAAGCTCCAATTGGACTTGTGCCTTTGTCTTTGCCTAGGTGAGTGTCCCAATAGATGGGATCGTATGTGCGCGCACAACAACATCCATACTCATGAATACACGTGCATGGGAAGCCTGTAGACTAGTGATGAGATGTGGGAAATCTTCATAGTTCTGAATCTGAATCCATATGCGTGCATTCATCTCGACCACTTTGGGCTTCATCATCTTGGGATAGAGTAATGGGGCTCCCTTGTATCTCATTGTCCACATTTTCATGAAGTCAACAGTAGTATGCACGTTTCACAAGATATGTGCTCTCCTATCACATCACTGTTGCCAACCGTTGAGATGGACAATTGCCTTATGCACGGTACCAAACTTGGAATATAGTGCCCACATGACTGTCTCAAGGGACAATACTTCATCCAGTATTTCCTTCTTCAACTTTGCTCGGGTGGATGTTGTAACCAATCCGCCTCCCTGCTTGGCTGTTTGTAACTCCTTAGCCATTTGCTCGTTCTCAACTATCAAGAATCGAACGCTTGAGCTAGTGGATTCGGCATATGCTTTGGTAGCATCAACCAATTCTGCTGGATGCTTGTGCACATCACACACGATCACTCATTCCTCAAACTGTGCAGGAGATGTGTGGTCATCTGGAGTAGACACTCTGAGAGATTGAACAACTCTATGTTGCGACTCGTCGAAAGATATGTTGTGCATCTCTCCTACGGATTTTCTCCAAGGATCTCAGTGTCTCCTTGGTCGCTTGCTACTTTCTCTGCTTCTAGATCCAGTGAAGCTGGTGCGTCGACCTCTTGGTGGTAAGGCATGAGGTTGATTTATTTCTCTAACTCTTGCTGCTCCATATCCGTATCCATCTGTTCAAGTGCTTGTTCTATCTCTTGAGTAAAGTCCTGCTCCTGCGACTGGTCACCCTGTCTACTTGGTGCCAGACGTTCGGATGAGTCTACTACATGTACGAGCACATTTTCGTCTATCTGTACATGTTGCACCCCCTCCTATACCTGTTCTTGTTGCGCTTCCTTCTCTTGTTTGCATAGCTCTTGTTCCTTCCGGAGTTTCTCCTTCAACTCATGAAACTCCTCCTCTATTTCCTCCATTCTCTGTTTTTCTCTCCGTTTTTGCGTGTTCCTCTTGTCGTGTTGTTTCCTCTTAGCCTCTATTTCCAAACCTACTTTCTACATGAGTGGGTATGCTCTAAACTTGCAGCTTTGTTATGCCTCTGCACTGTCGACAATCTTCCTCTTTCCTTTTTCACGTGTCGGTATGTTTACCTCTATTGGTGCCCTCGTGGATGTTGCTTCATGCTGCTTCGTTAAGCATTCCACCACAATGACGACTGATTCATTGGGCTTGGAGAAAATGTAACAATATCTCCATGGGTATTCCTTCACCAAATTACATGCCCTGTGGATCCACTGAAACTGTACTCTCGAGCAGTGATCTTTCACAATACAATGTGGGTCATATAGATTATAGCTTTGGATGTCGAGAAGATATTTCTTGATCTCTTCCGTTTCATCATCTGCATGCTTGAGGTTCCGTATCTCGTATAACCTGATCCGCAAACAGAAGAGTGGGCCAAGGTGCCTTCTTCTTCCAGTGCAGCCTAGCTAAAAGTCCTGCCGATATGTGGTATGATACTTCCTGCATGACGAGCTTGTCCGTGGAAAACTTCGGCAAAACATGCGGAGGCTTCTCCGAATTGTACATCTGTATGAAGGTGTCGGATGGTGAGGCATACCAATCTGCAATATCAATTAGTGCCTCCATTTCTGCCTGCTCAAATATCATCTTGTACACTGGGGTGAAAAAATGATCTGACAACTATGTGATAGATCCTCTGAAGTTGCATTTGGAAAATAGTTTACAATAAGTGTTCACAGAGGTATCCGTTGATGTCCATGCCCACTTCATGCCCGGGTGTTATAGACAATTTTGTGCCTTGCAGCATCAGGCATGAATTGTCAATAATCCAAGGGATCCAAAGTCCCCAAACATGATGTTCCTACCCCTAGAGGAACAAGGTCAGCAAACCAACAGCTCTCAGATCAGTTCTCCACCTGAAAACACTCAAAAACAAGCAATCCTGAAATCAAAGCAGGTGCTCCACTAGGCTTCTGCGCTGAAACTCAGCTGTTCCATGGTGTACCTGCGTTGCAAAGCAAGTGGAACAAAGGCCACCTGCGCTGAGCGAGATGGGACAAGTGGCACACTGAGTCATTGCTCTGAAATCTTCCAAAAATGACACTTGGATCAGGGATTTCGCCTTGTGATGAGTCAAAGGCTCTGTTTCTCCAAGTGGAAGCAAGGTTCTCCAAGTGGACTCAAGAACTGAAGATTAACTGAAGAGAGAGAGGACACAAGGCAGCTACACATCAGTTGCAAGCTGACTCATCCTTTCTCAATTCATCTATATATTGAGCTCTCTCCTATGAGCTCAGGAGGCTGGAATTTTGTGCAAAGTAATGCTATGCTGTTGGTTTCACTATAGAGCTATTGGGTGATTGCTTGAGGGAGGTGAAGAGGAGAAATTCTTTCTGCTGGGAGGTGTTGCTAGATTGGAGCCTTCAATGGTTGTAACACTCTCAGAACCTTTACTTCTTCATTAATAAAAGCTATTGAGGTTCTTCTATATGCTCTTGTTTCAATGATATATTGTGATAATTGTATATTTGGTTTACACTAATCCTTGAATCAGTTATGATTGCATGTTGTTTGTAGTTTCCTTCTTTGCCATTTTGCAGGATCTCATTGTAGCTGGGCCAGCAATAGAGCAAGGAGCTGGGAGCAAGCAGCCATAGAGAAGAGTTTGGATTCGACATTAAGCGCAAGGCAACGGTTAGTGCATTTATCCACTCTCTTTTGCTTTCATAAAGAAGTAAACCTTAAGTAGTTTTCTTTACAGTTGTTGCTGAGGTACTATCACCCTTAGAGTGGGATAGGGTCATCCGAGTCGGATACTTTTCCCTACAACAAACTGGCGACTCCGCTGGGGATCGTATCCGTTTGATTGTGTTTGTAGTATTTTGCTATTCATTTCCTGAACAAAAGAGTACCAAATCGAAAAGCTTTTGACTATATCAAAAGCGAAGTAGAGGGCAGCTACTCTAGCTCATTTCTGAGCAAGTTCATGATTTGAAGAGCTGATCTACAAGGATCCTTGTAAGCTCTTAGTGATAGCTTTTCACCTTCCTTATCATCCCTTTGAGTGTGCTTGACTGATTGCTTTTGATTTGAGCAAAAACTGTGCATTTTTGAGAAAATTATGACCCGGAAACTGTGAAAACGCAACTTTCGTTTTCCAAAGCAGGTAGTACACAGGCTACCTGCTTTGCAACGCAGGTCCCGAAGGGGCTACCTGCGCTGAGAGCCAGACTGGCTGTGCAGCACCTGCGTTGGCCCAATTTTGCCTAGTGCTGTTGGGGTTTCCTCCTTTTCTCTTGCCTGTTTTCACTATAGATTTGGCTGCCAGTTACCAGTCTTGCACCTGTTCTGAAACCAACATTACTTGCCATCATTCCACCTCTGTTATATAACGAAATTGTACTTGTTCTTTTGTATTTCTTACTCATTTACAATTTCCCATAACGAAGAGTAAACTAGTCTTGCTTTTGGCCTCTTAGATCTGAACCTGTGTTAGGCATTTTGCTGGTCTAAAGAGTTAGCTTGTTTGCTGTCCATAGCTGATTAGTCATTTTACTTTCGCCATTATGGTTTGATTTCATGCATTTCCAGTGATTAAGCAAGTAAATCTTAAGGTGTCTTTTGATTTTGGACAAGCTTGTTTGTTTTCGCTTTAAATCGTAATCAAAGTTATATAACAACTTTCTTTTTGTAAAACATCAACATTAAGAAAGTGAAAAGAAAATACATGCATTGTGCATTTTGCATTTGAAAAAGTTTGCATGATGATTTAGGAGAAAGTGCATTAGTTTGTGCTGTATGAGCTATGTGAAAAGATTTGCCTTTCTTCTCCCTCAGTAGTTAAGATTTTCATCAGTCAAAAAGATTTGAAAAAGCTTGCTTCTCATCTTAGGCTGCATTTAGGAATTGTTCATATACATCTCGTGGTGAACCTTGAAAGGCAAACTTTAAGAAGATCAACTTAAAATATACTGAATGAACCTAACAACGCATTTGAAACATAACGCAAACACATAGAGGTCTAGGTAGAGACGTGTTCCGGCGTCGTTAAACATAGTGACTGTCGATCTCTACGAAGGTGGGTGATTCCTCCTGAGAGTCGGTGGCACCAATACGGACTTGTGCTCCCACGTACCGTCGCGTATATATTGGGAGACCCCTATAGGAACAAAGCCTTTATCCATAGGAAGCCGTGTCGGCCGCCCTACTGATCGCGATGCAGTGAACACAGCATTCACGAAGATCGACCACCCGTACCGTAAAACGTATTCTGTGGTTTCGCGAAAGGTTTGGCACACCCTCTGCCTAGATCTCCAGAGCAGTTTCTTTTGGCCCTTTTCAAACTCTATAACTGAAAAGGTCCAACCGAGCATTTGTCACTTCGGGCTCGTTAATACATCGAAGGAGACTAGAGTCATCTTTAGCTTTTTCTCGACTCTTAAAACATGAAAAAGCAAAGTTATGTTTAAAAGCGTCTAATAAAATTCATTCAAATCAGAAACACAAATTTTCCCCTTTATATTTTAGTTGATCAAGTAATCCGCAATCGTGGAAGAAAGTCAATTGAATATCCGTCGTTCTCGGAGGCTTGCGAGTCAACCGTCTTTGTCTCCGGAATCGAAAACAATCCGGACAAAGCGAGCTCGTCGAACCAGTTCAAAATCTCCTTTAAAAGTTAGAACAAGTGTTCCAACAACATCTGAGATTCTGGTTACTCCAAACATTTCCGGAAACCCTGCCTCTATAGAAGAAGTTCAACCGCCGCAGAAGGACAGTAATACTGATCCTAGTCTGGGGGCAAATACTTGTATAACTGAACCAGTTCCATCTGTAACCGGTCCAGAGAGTTTTGTTCCTCAAACATCTGTCGCTGTCGATACAACCCCTTCTTCGGCACCGGAAATCTTTTTCGGACCTGACGGTCTTCCTCTTCCACCTGGTCTGATTGCGATAGAGGAAATTATAGAGGAACCACAAGTATCCACTCCAACTCATTTTGGAGTAGGGGTCACTCTAGTTCCTGCTACAACAGAAGTTTGTCCATCACCAGTGGAAGTTCCTGTAGAATCACTAGGCAATCAATTGGATAGACTAAAAATGTCTGAACAACCGTCGACATCTAGGACTGTGTCAAATGACACGGCAACAGCAGAATTACCTGCTACAAATCCAACAATGTTCGCCGGCATACCATCTGTCCCAACTAGCTCTCAGTCGCTAGAAGGGGTCCACCAAGAGACTATCTCGACAGTATGGTCTGTTCCTGTTTGTTCCGGAGTAATGTCTGGTAACTCTTATGGTGAGACTCATCAAATTGACCCTTTTGGGAATCTAATTAGGCCATCCAGTCCTCCAGGACAATCAATTTCCTTGAGTTTTGGATTGCTACCGTATGGGGGGCAGTATGCCCTTTCATTACCCCCTCCGGGAGGGTACCCATACGGGAGTTCTCAACCTTATTCAAGTTATGGTGGAATTGCAACGAGTAGTTGGGTACCTATGCTATCCCAGCCACCAAGAGTTGTATATTCTATGCAACAGTGTGTACCTGTGACAAACATCCCAACTACACCGGCTATTGTGACTGTGTCGCAAGTTCAAACAATGCCTGTTGTATGTCAACCTCAGATTTCTCAGGTTCTCATGCAACAGCCCCTTGACCCTGCAACCCAACCACAATCACCTACTGGTGGGGCAACACAAGTACAATCGGGTACAATCACCTCACATCTTGGTCCAACGGTTAGTGTAGCGCAACAACCCATGGTATCACAACCGTGGATAGTGCAATACCAACAGCCACAATTCCAACAAGTGTACCAAGGTTCTGAACAACAAATCTTTGCGAATACTGGACAACCATATATCCAAAATGGTCAAAATCAACCACTTTATAGTGGTCAAGTCCATCAACCGTATCAATCATACCAACATCAACTCCATTATGCTGGTATGCAAAGACCGACTGTTCAGGCGATTCCATCGTATCCTGGTTACGCTTCACCTAACTTGAATCAACAGTTACCATTCGTGGCGACTTTAGAGTTGCCTGATTTACATCGGTTAACCAATGATCCAATTGCTTACGCCCCATGGTGGCCAGTGATTCCGCACAAACTTCCATCTGACATTCCTAAATTCAATGGAAATCCAGGTGAAGACCCGTCGAATCATGTGATGACATTTCATCTATGGTGTTCGTCGAACACTTTAAATGACGATTCGATAAGGCTTCGCCTCTTTCAGAGGACATTGACAGGTCCAGCGGCAAAATGGTATATAGAATTGCCTAGAGCTTCGTTCGACAATTTTAGCTTCCTTTCCACGACATTCTTAACCCACTTTCAATTACCAATAAGGTATGAAACCGGAACAGAGATATTGACTAACTTCAAACAGACAACCGCAACTCATATATCAGATCATATACATGAGTGGCGACGTCGACGAAGAATGGTTAAAACATACATTCCCGATCAGCTTTTAGCTGAGTGGTTTATAAAGTCGTTACTTCCGGCCATAACGGAAGATGTGGCAAAGGGGGGAGTCGTAACAGAAGAGCAGGTTATCGCTCGTGCACAATATTTGGACTTAGTATATACTCAGTCCGGCACGCTCTATGACAAAATACCAGACGCCCCTAGACCAGAGTTTTCAATCCCTCCTCCTCCTAAATCTAATAGTAACTCTCATGCCGGCGATGGTGTGATTGGCACGGCAAACACGAATCCAAAAAGGACCAATCAAAAGAAGGCCCGTAGGGATTCGAATCAAAATGCGCATGAGGAAGTTCTTGCTTCGGAAGTAAATGCCGTATCGACAGATAAGGGCAAAGAAACCAATCAACCAAGAAGCAAGAAAAATCAAAACAAAGGGAAGAAGAAGAAACAAGGAGAATCATCTCCTTGAAAAAATTCTTCAAGCCCTCCTCGAGATAGGAAACCACCTTACGGGTGTCAGATATGTGATGAGGATCACTGGACAAGAGAATGTCCATACAAAGCTGATCTAAAAAGATTCTTAAAGAGTTCGCAAACTCCAGCTGTGCTAACTGATCCGTTTCCCGATCGAGGAAAAAATCTGGTTGGTAGTGGAAATGCTTCACCGTCGCAAGTGCTTATGTTATCGATATCGAAGCAACAGAATGATGCTTCGATTTCGACAAGGAACAAAGATTACGGGAATCCACAGGTGTCGAATGATAAAGGTAAATATCAACCTAGCAGTTCGACAACAACTTCGGCAGAAGTTGTACCCCCCATCACACATGAATTAACAATAAAACCGCCAAAGGGAGTAGTACACAAGTCAACATTTAATCCTCGTGCCAGAGCGGCACAGCATTATAATATAGTGGAAGATTTGGCGCAATCGCCGTCTGCTATGTCGACTCTTGAAGTACTACAAAATTGCCCATCCCAAAGGCAGGCATTGTTATCAGCAATTGGTGGGGTGGATCCTAAAGATTCCAATCTTGTATCCTTTGATCACAAAGGATATGATCCTCAGTTACCAGCTCGACTAGCTTTCCTCGTCCAAGTGAAAGCCCTCAACAAAACTGTTCATCGAACAATTATTGATGAGGGGGCATCGACATGTATTATGTCGATGAGTTGCTGGAAAACTTTAGGATCTCCAACCTTGTCGCGATCATCGACAACATTAAAAGCATTCGACGGAAGGACATATACCCCTTACGGTATCCTTAGTAACTTGAAAGTTGAACTAGGGGGCAAAACAGTAGAAATAGATGTTGAAGTCATCGATGGCAATCTTGACTATAACATCCTACTGGGAAGACCATGGATTTATGCCATGGAAGCTGTTGTGTCGACCTATTTTAGGAAAATCGCATTCCCTTTTCAAGGAAGGATTACGATCATTGACCAACAAAATTTCCTCCCTAATGGTTCACAAGTTACAGGAAGCGTTCCTCTGATCCATGGAAGCGACCATTCGTTTCAAAATATCGGAGTAGGCCTACTAAAAGATCCTACATTAATGGGAACTTTCACCCTTCCGCCAACGTTCATTGTGGGAGAAATGGCGACAGTAGGAACCTGCAATATGATATCTTCCGCACAAAAGATGTCAGAAAACGATATCAGCATGGATCATGCAAAGGTTTTGTCCCCAAGCCCAATGGAAGTATTGTAGCAATCAATTTTCTTGGCCTGGGGGGCAACCCCAAATCAACGCTCATCAAGCGTTTGGATAGATAGGTCTAGAGAATATGGCACCCCTTTAAGTCCTTGGTCGCGAGTGCATGGAACCGACAAAGGAATAGTCCAATCAATGGTAATTGACGGGGCGCCATGGAATGATTCCCACCATCGTTCCCTTCTCCCGGGTTGTGGGGAAGATACTCAAAATAACCTTTATCATCCTTCAGTTTTCGATTTTCTATCGAGTACTGTAAATACAGTGGGCAATGAGGATAGTTCTTTTACTATGTCAACCTCATTAAAAAATGAAACGATCCCCTTTCCAGATCTCAATGGTAAACCTTCATTCCAACCAACAAAGTTGAATGCAATGAAGCTTGGGGGGCATGCACCTCGATTTGCGTTATTATGCTGGGGGCATGCAAACATATCATCGAGCAGTTTTAGCACACAGTTCATGCTCGTTAAAAAATCGAGCAGTTTTAGCACACAGTTCATGCTCGTTAAAAAAATAAACATAAGTTGTGAGCAATCTTCCCCTAGAGTTCAAGCTCACCCAGAAAAAATGAACCGGTAAATAACCTTGAGAAATGTAACCTTTGACAGCCATATTAAAAGCCCTCGGTCGTGTTTATATGCCGTCACCTCCATCCGTTCATTTGGCCAATCGTTCATCTCCATATGTTTGTTTACCCATTTTGAGGAACAGCTGCGAAGAGTGATTTCACCTAGCCATCCTTGTGACACTGCCATGATTGGGAAATTCCAACCTGTACCTGGAATCTGCTGCTGCCCTGTTCATCACTCGTTCCTCAAAAGACGAGTCTTCTTTGAGCTCCTTTCACTGACTCATAAAATATGAAAAGTTTTCCGAGTTTTGGCCTTCCAGCTCGTTAAACGACCGGAAGAGCTATCCCTCCTCTAGATTTTAATCTTTTTGGACCTGAGGGATTATTGCAAAAAAAGATCGAGCGCTTGTTTTGTTCGGCTCGTTAAAGCAATCGAAAATTCATCCCTTCTGTATTGTTTTATACTTTTTCGGACTTAAGGGATTAGATGACGAAAAAGGAATTCTGGAGTTGACTTTATGTACCTTTTCAGACTCTCTAAAAATGAAAAGGACCGAGTTTTCCTTGTCGTTAGACTCGTTAAAATGATTAAATAGCGACAAACTTGTCTTTAGACGAGAACGAGTTTCCCTATCGCTAGGCTCGTTAAAACATAGCGATGGGCTTGCCCGAAGGGCAGGTTATAGAACAAGCATATGTTATCCTCCTCAAGCTTGACAAAAATAAAGAGGTACTGGTCAGCAATGACTGGGGAAAAATTGGGAGAACCTCACAGCATTAATGGTAGCAAGTCACTCTTGAACATGACACTTTGTCCTCCGTATCACATCGGGTTGGGTTGTTTCATTCACCGGTCTCATAACCATGGTCCTCGCCACACCATCCACATTTGGGGTAATGCTACCAATCCATCACATTAGTGTCGTTATATGCTCAAGAGATGTGGTTCTGCAAAGAGTCAACCGTGTCCCATCCACTGCCATACATTGTCCTTCATCCATTTCATGACCGCCACCCTGAATCATACATCACAGTTTGTTTTCACCTCATCACAATCACTAGCTCCGTTCCGTGTCACTGATGTGGGATTCATTAAGGCCCTCCTTTGACGGATCACTCCTTGTCGACATCAGCTCATTATCCAAGGAGTTGATCTAGGAACAACCCCTTCAGTACTTTGAAGCTTGCATGCCTCAATGGCAAGTTTCTCACTTCCGGCGACAAGTATACATCAATGACCTTCGACCAGAAGATTTTGCATGGTGGTCGACGCCAAGTCCTTTATTCCCACCATGTGAATTGTACTGCCGTACCTTGAGGGTCATCATCCTTATCGGTGATTCCTCTCGCGCTTGTTAACGGTTTACATCATTGACCGGTAATCAAGCGATGTCATTCCATGTTCGACTTCAAGAAATTCTCACATGGATCGACTTGTGCATCGAGTGAAGATCGGAAGAGATTGAAGACCCCGGATCTAGTTTCATCCATCCGGGCTGCGATATATATTCAGGATATAAAGACATTTGATATGTACATCATTACAACAGATGATCATCCTTCTCAAAGGATGATAATTTCAGCAGAGAATTATCAGTCTACCATCAGACGATCGTCTGTTCTATGTACCAAAATGTATTTATAAAGCTGAGCATGGGAATGCCCGCCTCAGCCAGATCATGAAAAAGTATGAAAAATAATGTATTGTATTGTATCTTATTACAGGACACTTCTCGGCAGATTGAATGAACTTCGGATCCTCCTAATAAAGCATTTCACCCGATAAACGACCTCATACTTTAGGGGGCATCTGTTATAGACAATTTTGTGCCTTGCAGCATCAGGCATGAATTGTCAATAATCCAAGGGATCCAAAGTCCCCAAACATGATGTTCCTACCCCTAGAGGAACAAGGTCAGCAAACCAACAGCTCTCAGATCAGTTCTCCACCTGAAAACACTCAAAAACAAGCAATCCTGAAATCAAAGCAGGTGCTCCACTAGGCTTCTGCGCTGAAACTCAGCTGCTCCATGGTGTACCTGCGTTGCAAAGCAAGTGGAACAAAGGCCACCTGCGCTGAGCGAGATGGGACAAGTGGCACACTGAGTCATTGCTCTGGAATCTTCCAAAAATGACACTTGGATCAGGGATTTCGCCTTGTGATGAGTCAGAGGCTCTGTTTCTCCAAGTGGAAGCAAGGTTCTCCAAGTGGACTCAAGAACTGAAGATTAACTGAAGAGAGAGAGGACACAAGGCAGCTACACATCAGTTGCAAGCTGACTCATCCTTTCTCAATTCATCTATATATTGAGCTCTCTCCTATGAGCTCAGGAGGCTGGAATTTTGTGCAAAGTAATGCTATGCTGTTGGTTTCACTATAGAGCTATTGGGTGATTGCTTGAGGGAGGTGAAGAGGAGAAATTCTTTCTGCTGGGAGGTGTTGCTGGATTGGAGCCTTCAATGGTTGTAACACTCTCAGAACCTTTACTTCTTCATTAATAAAAGCTATTGAGGTTCTTCTATATGCTCTTGTTTCAATGATATATTGTGATAATTGTATATTTGGTTTACACTAATCCTTGAATCAGTTATGATTGCATGTTGTTTGTAGTTTCCTTCTTTCCCATTTTGCAGGATCTCATTGTAGCTGGGCCAGCAATAGAGCAAGGAGCTGGGAGAAAGCAGCCATAGAGAAGAGTTTGGATTCGACATTAAGCGCAAGGCAACGGTTAGTGCATTTATCCACTCTCTTTTGCTCTCATAAAGAAGTAAACCTTAAGTAGTTTTCTTTACAGTTGTTGCTGAGGTACTATCACCCTTAGAGTGGGATAGGGTCATCCGAGTCTGATACTTTTCCCTACAACACCGGGAACTACAGACGGGCACAGATTTAATCCAAGATGTATGCAGACATGTAGATATCTTCTTGTTGACCTTTGGGCGGTTGTCGAGCTCCTGTTACCTGTTCCTTCAGCTTGTCAGCCAACATGTCAGACCAATTGCATGCTTTTCCTTCACTGGCTAGTTGGTCCAACGCAATCACCCAACTCTTGGGGAAGGTCTCCATGCTCTCTTGGCCATACAAGCGGCATGCAAAGATGACCAAGTATTGATACGCCTTCTACAATATCTTTGTCTTGTAGAGTTGGTTGGGTGTCATCCTGAATTTGGCTGGCTCCTTTACCCATTTCTTCAAGATATCCATGGAGTTGGCATTATTGTTGGGTAGGCTGAAAGGTATCTCCATGGTGATCACTAGCTTCAACAAATGATACATCTGTTAATAATCTTGTTTCCTAAAGGTAGAAATCTCCATCCCACTAACACTGCTCAATGTCATCGGCTCGGGATCAGTGTGCGAGATGATCCAACGTATCATGTCTGTGCATGGGAATGCAGGGTACCTGCATGAAATTCAGTACAAGCGAGACTTGTGAATGTTCATATAGACTTGGTGATCTTTGACATCTTCCCCAAATGTGCCTACAAATGCATCATTGACCTCTTCTCATTTCAACTTTATGTCTTTGTCTACAATCAACTTGGTGTCTTCATAGATTGGCAAACTTGTAGACACTCGCTCAACTGTTGCTCCAGTTGCACTTCCATCGGTGTCCTTTGATCCTGCTCTCTTTGAGGCCATTGATCCTGAACTGTTGAGAGGTGGACAAACACCTGCTAGATCTGGAGACATGGCGACATGGATGGCAAGAAATATGTCAGCTAAAACCAAAGAAAACTTGAGGAATGACATGCAACATACATGGGGATTGACTGGAAAGGATTGCTCAATTTTCACTGGGAGGTTGGGATATTGGCTGTTGGAACTGTGCAAAAGGTAGTCAAGACAATCTGGAGGTTGTCTGGCTACTAGAATTGTGCAATGCGCAATCCAGATTGGCCTGCTGGGTGCTGGGATTGCACAATACACAATTCCAACTGGCAAGAGCTGCAGGCTGAGGGACTACATTGCAAAATATTTTGGGCCAGTAGTCACTGCCTCTCAAAATTGTGCAAGGAAAGACTGAAGGATAGTCACTGGGCAGAAATGCGTATTTTTTGGGAGGAAGGCAGAGCCTTCCCTCTCAGGATTATGCAATGATGTCTTGATGAGGCAGAGTCTGGGCCAAGGTTTTCCCAGACCCGCTAACAAGCAACTAAAAGAAAATGTGGATGTGAATGCATGGCAATACTGAGTGTAATCAGGAGCAAATGATCGTGCATGCAAACAATGAATGCAAGATTCAGAAAACAAAACAACATACATGTGTGTGAAGCGAGTCGTCGAATCGACGACCGTTCATGCAAAATAGTGTCATGCATGTGACAATAGTGAGATGTTAATGAAAACTAAAACACCACTAGTACAAGCTAATATGCATTTAAATGACAACAAGCATTCACAGAAATCAAGAAGACATCACTCACACAATCCAAAACATAAAAAGTGATAGAAATGATGCAAAAGACAAGTTAAGCGGACTTACCTGGAAATAGATGAGCTGGATGTGTCGAAGACTCCTGGATGTGTTGTGGGATGTCAGCTCTCCAAGATCAATGTGAAGAAGTGAGCTGTGAAGCATCGAATAAATAAGTTTAAGGCTCATGATGTGCATGCCACAAATCTAGGAAAAAGTGACACTTGGAGGAAATTTTCTGAAACAATCTTTGCATGTAACCTTCAATTGCTAAAAATAGCTCCCTAAAATCTAGGGATGCTTTTTGCATGTAGAATATTTCTATTTCGGGAAAAAACATCCCATGCATGCAAGTCAAGTTTTCTCGATCTCGGGTGGAACCGGTCAACGCGAAGGCACATGCAATAGCCTGCTTGCCTGAGGGAGAAATTTGTGCATTTCTTGGAGGGAGCTGGGCTAGCTGCCCATAGGGAATTTTCAATTTCTAGGAGGAGCAGCTAACTGCAACCCAGAATTGTGCAATTTCTGAGCTGAGTAGTCCTTCTGGGCAACATTGTGCAGTTTTCACTCGGAATCTTAACTGATAGGATTGTGCAATTTCTTAGCCTAGCTGACTGCCAGTCAGATTTGCACAATTTCTAGAGGGAAGGTTGGTTCCCCTCTATAATTGCGCAATTTATTGAGGAAGATGCTTAGCCAGATGCTAGACCAAGTCCGTGGAAGCAGCCTGTGAGGGGAGTGCAACAAGCTATCATGCACAGGCTGTCATGCTGCTAGAAAACCACTGAAGCTCATGTACTTGATAGTGCAAGACATGCTGCTGAGGATGGTTGATAGGGAGGCTCCAAAACAAAGATAAGACGAAATTTTGGAGGGTGGTTGTAGCCACTACAAAACTTGGTGACACACTGGTAGAACTCCAGCTCTCTGAATGGAACTTGTTCGTGAAAAGAAAGTCTAACACCTCCGGAAGTATTGTTCATTTCTCTGTTTGTCTCGATTTCCACACTTGCTTGATTGTAAGATGTAGCATCTACGAAGCTCTTGGTCGATTGACACACATTCCAAGCCAAGTCAACACAGTTATTTTGATTGGGGATGAGGGGCGTATTGGTGCACAAGCAGTATAGTCGTCAGAGTCTTAGTTTCATCTATGGTGTTTCTCCGCCGCCAGTAGGCCTAGACAGTACCCTAACAGGGTCACGCAGGAACACAAGCATCACTCCGATGCTAGCGAGCCTAGTCAGTACCCTGAGAGAGTTACTTGCATCACCTCTTTGCATAGGAAGCCTTTCTCTTCTTTCACCTTATTCATTTTCATTTTTTTGAAATTTTTCACTTTTCATTTTTTCATTTTTCATTTTCATAACATGTGCATAACACTTATTCATTTCAGAGGCGGAAGAGGGATCCCAACTTATTGAGAGTAGAAGAGGTTGTTCCTTTAGAGAAGTAGTTTATTATATACCTCTGACGTGCTTGTTAAGGTTTTTCCCCTCACCTTGACTGAGATTCCAAGGATTAACCCAAAAATAACTGACTAGAGTAGGTGACACTAGTTAGCGCGCAAGTGTTGTGTTTTCACTAAGGTTCACTTTGAAAAATACATATTTTCCATTGGCATATCATGGGCTGAAGATAACAAGTTCTTAATATAGAGGAAGGACGACAGATAACCAAGTATTAATAACTTCACAAGTACTCTTGTAATTTACCCAACTTGTTTCAGGAGTCACACATAGTTTTATGCAAAACTAACCTACGAGCACAAAACAAGAAAACAAACACAAAACAAATCAAAAGAAGAAGTAAATGCGAAAGCAAAGTGGAAAGCAAACAAGCAAACAGACAAAAAAACACATGAAGTAAGTAAGCAAACAACCATGCAAGCAAACAACCAAGAGAAAACACTACTCCTACTCCTAAGCTAACGGTGCATGAGCCTGATCATGTGAAGTGATACTTCCAATGCAGCCACCGGCACATTGGTTGACCCATGTTGGTGAAGGCATGGTCTGCGAGCAACCTGGTTGTGCGAACCAACAAACAAGAAATATATAACAATGAAGCAAAACACACTCCAAGTTTAAATGTGTCCACATGACATAAGTGAGTGCAAGTGCATGACATACAATCCGTGGACTTGTCACGGTGTTGTGCGACACTACGTGCAGCTGTGAAGCATACGCATACTCTTGACTATGACATGCAAGAAAATGAAAGAAACAAGGACAACTTGCATCATGCATGTGTGCTTGTAATGTAAGATTCCTCCAATGCATGAGCGATAGGATCATGTAGTTCGATTGGAGGAAATATGATTTGTGTGTGGGATTGATCTACAATGCATATATATGAGTGATGAGGAGCCTTCGGTGTTTCAATAATTTCTTGACCGGAAGTGAAACCAACCTCAGGACAACGAGGGCCTAACATAACCATCAGTTCGGGTTGAAGTGCCCCGATAATCCGGGGGGTTTCGACTTCGTCGACAGATAGATCATCATAAACAAGTGGCTTCAAAAAATAAACTGCGATAGAATCATCATCATGATCAAATACGGGAGTAAATAGATCACAACAGATACGATCAACAAAATCAATGATTTCATCGGCATCCTCAGGATCCGATGAATCTAATAGAGGGGTAGATGAGAAGAAAACAAATTCACCCTCTGTATTTCAAGAAAAGGCATATGAAAAGTCAAGTGGATTTTCAATGAATAGTTGGTCATCTCGGTTGTTGAATGATGGACCCACATCTGGTGTGTCCTGCAAATGATCAATAATGGATGCATCGATAGACGGAGATACACATGTGAAATCATGGATGGCAGGTTCACCAAAGATGTTAGAAAATAATGGAGGAGGCTCAGACAAAAGGGGGTCATCCTTCGCCGAGTATGGATGCTCAAGCTCCCAATCATACTCTTCATGAATGAGAGTAGATGTTGGTTGTGCAATCCTCGTTCACAACAAGTGTAGAGTCCGGAATGGAAGGACACAAGACAGTAGCATCCGGAGGATCATCCGATTATGAAGATGGAGGTTGAGATACAAAGTGCATGTGACAACTCAATCGACTCACAACCAAATCTGCGCGAAAATTAAGTGAAGTGATGTTGGGAGGATGTGATAGTTGAACAGATGTCTGTGCTTATTCTCCTGCATCACTCTGTAGTGGTGGAGCTATTTGATGAGGGGACGATGGACAGTCACTTTTGACAACGACCGTGTCCATCTATGATTACGCAGCTCCATCACCGAAGTATGCTGAGCAGGGCTTGGGCTTGAACTTCTTCTTGGGATTAACTGATTTGTTAAGACAATATTCGAATCTATCCCAAAGATATGGAAATTTCATTTGGCTCTTTAGAGCTTGAAACTGTAACACTCGGAAGCGTTCCCCAAATTCCATAGGCGATTCATGTAGGGCCTTCCATTGTTGTAACAGTTTTTGGTCAAGAGGTTCTGGATCAAAATGATGCAAAGTAGATTCAATGAGATCAAAAAACTGCTCAAGTGAGTGCACGCTACTGGGAGGTATACTGTAGCACCACCGTTGTGGGGATTCGTGAAGTATGTATGAAAGCAGCAGACTGGCCCCTTCTGCATAAAACTCGTCTGCATTCTCAAGGAATACATAGAAATCTTCTAAGTAGTCAAGCCAGTATACTTCACCTTCACCATCATACGTGAATTCGGACAAGAGATAAAAAAATCCCTCATGATGTTGAGAGGTTCGACATGCGAAAGACATCGTGGACGGTTGAGTGTAACAGAATCCATGATGAATGTGCAAAGGTTCAAAATAGGATGAGAGGACATAGCTTGTCATTTGGCCCTCCTTCTAGTGCTAGAAATGTTGATGGTGCTCGGCCCACTAACATGTCAGGGGATCTCCTCGGTAAGAAGTCCCAACTAGACCATAGACCATTTGGTGTAGGAGTCCTAGCAGTGGGTCGTACAGTATCGCCTTGACCACTGTTTCGCACAGAGGCAAGTCAGATGCCCCTGTTGGTAGGAATGGCGTGACATATGCAGTAAGTCAAGGAAGGTGCATGAGCAGTTCTAACACATGGAGGGTGAGGTGAGTGTGCCCCTTGGAAACCTGTGAAAGCACGAAGTTAAGAAGGGAACACACGAGAAAAGATGCATCACAACATGGAAGGCAAGTAAGCTAGAAATCCAAAGTGATGGTTAAACCAACAACACATTTCAGTAAGATTCATACATACATATACAGAAAATAGCTACATATGCATGCGTAAGCAAACATATACATATATCATTTAGAGTAAACAATATAGCTGAAATACAATACGACATATGCATGAAATGTGTTGGCTATGTTATATTAAGAAATGAAAGTTCCAGTCATACAATAAAACCATGACCAACCACTAGTGCCGAGAGTAGAACATTACAGTCACTGTCGCCTGCTCCTCCAAAGAGATATACTAGCTCTGCAGAGTGGAGAAGTCAAGGCTTGTTACAATACTTTCCAAGCTCTCTCTAAGATACTCCTATCAGAAGCTTAGCTGACCAAAAGCCTCTACAATGAGTTATGAGGGACTATATATAGAAAAGGGTGGGGTGGCCCTTGACATTCCCCTTTGTGATTTTTCATCTACCCTCATGACTCTTCATCTACTCTATGACTGTTACATCTTACTGTCGACACTTGAACTTCCACTTGACAAGGCATTACATACAATATGCACATGTACCCATGTGAGACAAAATAGGCTTGACCAAGCCATGCAAGACATCACTATGACTCGGACAATTGTGGGAAGACTAGCTCTTCGACATCCTCACGGTGGTCGATAGTAGCGAACTGATGCCATGCCTGGTAGTTCACTATAGTGTCTGTTTACTTTGTGGTGACATCATTATGGAAATGAACTCTTTCCTCCATTACATCTGGGTACACTGCTTGGGCTCCTCTATCCAACTCGTCTAATAACATGAGCATCATTCCCTTGAGTGCGGCTGGACCAGCAACATACTGATGCATGGTGTTTGCACTGATCACCAAGTCTGGGCTGGTGGCTATGCACATCAACTCGTCAAAGTACAAGTCAAGCTCCAGTCGGACTTGTGCCTTTGTCTTTGCCTTGGTGAGTGTCCCAATAGATGGGATTGTATGTGCGCGCACAAAAACATCCATACTCCCGAATACACGTGCATGGGAAGCCTGTAGACTAGTGATGAGTTGTGGGATATCTTCATAGTTCCAGATCTGACTCTGGATGAGTGCCTTTAGCTCGACTACTCTGGGCTTCATCATCTTGGGCAAGTGTAATGGGGTTCCCTTGTATCTCATTATCCATGTTTGCATTAATCAACAACAGTATGCATGTTTAACAAGATACGTGCTCTCCTAGCACATCGCTGCTACCAACCGTTGAGATGGACAAATGCAGGTCATACAGAGTATAGCTTCGATCATCGAGAGGATATTTCTTAATCTCTTCTGTTTCGGAATCCGTATGCTTGAGGTTCCGTATCTCATATAACTCGATCCACAATGGAAGAGTGAGCCGAGGTGCCTTCTTCTTCCGGTGCAGCCTAGCTAACAGTCTTACTGAGATGTGGTATGATACTTCCTGCATGATGAGCTTGTCCATGGCAAACTTCGACAAAACATGCGGAGGCTTCTCTGGGCTATACATCCGTATGAAGGTGTAAGACAATGAGGCATACCAATCCGCAATATCGATCAATGCCTCCATTGTTTCCTTTGATATTCAAGGTGGATCATACTCAAATATCATCTTGTACACTAGGGTGACAAAATGATCTGACGGTTGTGTGATAACTCCTCTGAAGCTGCATTCAGAAAACAGTTTACAATAAGTGTTCACAGAGGTCTTTGTCGATGTCCATGCCCACTTCATGCCCAGGAACTATTGATGAGCACAGATTGCATCCAAGATGTATGCGGACATGTAGATTTCTGTTTTTTGAACTTTCGGTGGCTGACGTGCTCCTGTTACATGTTCCTTTAGCCTGTGATCAGACATGTTGGACCAATTGCATTCTTTTCCTTCACTGGCCAGTTGGTACAATGCAATCACCCAACTCTGCGGGAAGTTCTTCGTGCTGTCTTGGCCATACAAGTGACACACAAAGATGACCAAGTATTGGTACGCCTTCCGTAGTATCTTCATCGTGTATATTTGGTTGGATTTCATCCTAAATCTGGCTGGCTCCTTTACCCAGTTCTTCAAGATATCCCTGGAGTTGGCATTACTGTTGGGTAGGCTGAAAGGTGTCTCCATGCTGATCACTGGCTTCGACAAATGATACCTCTGTTGATAATCCTATTTCCTGAAGGTAGCAATCTTCATCCCACTGACACTACTCAATGTCATCGTCTCGGGATCAATGCACGAGATGATCCAATGTATCATGTCCGCACATGGGAACGCAGGGTACTTGCATGCAATCTGGTACAAGCCGGACTTGTGAATATTCGCATAGAATTGGAGGTCTTCGAGGTCTTCCCAAATGTGCCTGGGAATGCATCATTGACCTCTTGCAATTTTAGCTTGATGTCTTTGTCTACAATCATCTTGGTGTCTTCATAGATTGGAAAACTTGTAGACACTTGCTCAACTGCTGCTCCAGTTGTGCTTATGTTGGCGTCCTTTGATCCTGCTCTCTTTTAGTCCATTGTTCTTGAACTGCTGAGAGATGGATGAAAACCTGCTAGATATGGAGACATGGTGACATGCATGGCAAGAAATCTGTCAACTAAAACCAAAGCAAACTTGAGGAATGACATGCAACATACCTGGGGATTGATTGGCAAGGATTGCTCAATTTTCATTGGGAGGCCGGGAGACTGGCTATCGGAACTGCAAAAAAGGTAATATGGACTTTCTGGAGGCTGGATGGCTGTTGGAATTACGTATTTATAATCCAGACTGGCCTGTTGGGTGCTGGGATTGCGCAATACGCAATTCCAACTGGCAAGACCTGCAGGCCCAGGGACTGTATTGCGCAATTTTCTGGCCCAACAATCACTGCCTCTTAGAATTGAAAAAGACAAGACTGGAGGACAATCACTGGGCATAAATGTACATTTTCTTGGAGGAAGGCAGAGCCTTCCCTCTCAGGATTGCGCAATGCTGTCTTGGTGAGGCAGAGTCTGGGCCAAGGTTGCCAGGCCTGTCGACGAGCAACTAAAAGAAAATTTGGATGTGAATGCATGCTGATACTGAGTGTAAGTAGGAGTGAATGATCGTGCATGCAAACAGTGAATGCAAGATTCAGAAAATGGAACAACATGCGTGTGTGTGAAGTGAGTCACCGAATCGACAACCATTTATGCAAAATAGTGTCATGCATGCGACACACGTGAGATGCTAACTAAAAACAAAATGGTTCTAGTACAATATAATATGCATGTAAATGAAAGAAATCATTCATAGAAATCAAGCAGACAACACTCACACAAGCCAAAACACAAAAAGCGACAGAAATGTTGCAAAAGACAAGTTAAGCGGACTTACCCAGAAATAACTGAGCTGGATGTGTCAAATACTCCTGGATGTGCTATAGGATGTTAGAGTTCCAAGATCGATGTGAAGAAGTGAGCTATGAAGCATCAAATAAATAAGTTTGAGGCTCATGATGCGCATGCCTCAAATCTAGGAAAAGGCGACACTTGGAGGAAAGTTTCTAAAATGATATTTGCATGTAATCTCTAGCTGCTAGAAATTGCTCCCTAAAATATAGGGATGCTTTTTGCTATTTCTGGAAAAAGCATCCCATGCATGCAACTCAAGTTTTCTCGGTCCTGGGTGGAACCGGTGAACTCGAAGGCACATGCAACAACTTTCTTTCCTGAGGGATAAATTTGTGCATTTCTGAGAGGGAGTTGGACTAGCTACCCAGAGGGATTGCGCAATTTCTGGGAGGAGCAACTGATTGTTGCCTAGAATTGCACAATTTATGTGTTGAGCAGTCCTGATGGGCTAGATTGAATAGTTTTACTAGGAAGGTTAACTGAGAGGATTGCATAATTTCTGAGCCCAACTAGATGCCAGTTAGATTTGCACAATTTCTGGAGGGAAGGTTGGTTGCCCTCCAGAATTGCACTATTTCTTGAGGGAGCTGCTAGACCAAGTCCAGGGAAGTAGACTATGAGAGGAATGCAACAAGGTATCATGCACAGGCTGTCATGCTACTAGAAAACCAAGAGAAAGGTCATGTACTAGATAGTGCAAGACATGTTGCTGAGGATGGTTGGTAGGGAGGCTCCCATTCCAAGTCAATGTTGGGAGGAGGTTTCAATGGATTTTATCACAGGTTTACCCAAGTCCAAAGGAATGACTGTCATCATTGTGGTAGTTGATATACTTACCAAGTATGCACACTTTTGTGCATTATCTCATCCATTCAAATCCAGTACAGTTACTATTGCATTGATGAAAAAATTCAAAAGGTACATGGAAACCCAAAGATCATGTAAGGGAAAGAGATCCCATTTTCACTGAAATTTTTTGGACAAAATTATTTTCTTGTTTGGGTACTTAGTTAGCTCATAGCTCATCTTATCATCATCAATCTGATGGGAAAACTGAGATAGTGAACAAATGTTTGGAAGGATATCTTCGTTGCTTTTTATGTGATAAACAAAAATAATGGGTCAAGTGGTTTCCTCTAGTTGAATGGTGGTATACCACTTCCTTCCATACTGTAGCAAAAATGACCCCATTTATGGCACTTTATGGATATCATCCACCGTCCATCATATCATCTTTAAAAGAAAATTCTAAGGTTCAAGCAGTGGAAGATCACATCGAGCATCAACAACAAGTTCTCCAACTCTTAAAGGATAACTTCACTTTGGCATAGAATAGAATGAAACAACAGGCATATCAACATCACAACGAAAGAAATTTTGATGTACGTGACTGGGTATTTCTACGAATACAACCATACAAACAATGTCCCTCAAGAAAGCTAAGAAGGATAATAAATTATCACCGAAGTATTATGGTCCGTACAAGGTGTTACAAAAGATTGGTACTATTCCATACAAATTGGAGCTTCCTGCATCTTCTCAAGTGCACCCAGTATTTCATGTTTCATGCTTAAAGAAGGTTATAGGTGACAAGTTACCAGTTCAAACAATATTTCCAGAACTTGACGACGAAGGACAAATCATATTGGAACCTGAAGCAGTCATGGAAACAAGAAATCGACAGCTTAGAAATTGATCAATTTCAGAGTATCTCATCAAGTGTAAGAACTTACCCGTTGAAGATTCCACATGGGAGGATGCGAATTTTATACAGAAACATCCATAACTACTCAAGCATTAAGGACAACACTTTTTTGAAGGAGAGGGGCATGTTAGGTCCCTCTAATACTAGTGTATTTCCTTATTATTATTGTCATAGTAGCCCCTTATTTTTATTGTTGTGCCCATGTTGTCCCCACATTGTTATTATTGTGACCCATAGAAGCTCACTATTATTATTTTTGTGCCCTTACATTATTATTGTTATGTCGGCTTTGATTATATTGTGACCCCTTAGACTCCTATATATAGAAAGGAGGTTTTGTCATTTGTATCATCCAAGAATTGTTCATTTGTGTAATTTTTAGGAGGTTTCCCCCTCGAAGAGGTTGATTTTGAAGTCGTTGATCTCTTTCTTCTTCTATCTTGTGATCTGGTTGCATAATAATATTTATGATTACGAGTAAAAGCTTCATTTTCTAAGTATTTCACTTTAAGTTGTGGTCCAAGAAAACAACTAGAGCTACCGTGGTACCCTACCACTCAAGCATCTTGCAAGATGGCCACAAATTCCAAAACCAAACCTAACATGTCCTCTAATACATTATGAACTATTCATGGGTCTCATCATGAGAAAATATCCGTATATCATGTGCAATAGAAAATACAATAAGTTTGTCACTATTGTTCTCTTTAAAAGAAATGGAAAATAAATTAAAATCAAAACATTTTATTTTTTTTGATATCTAGATGAATCAGCAACGACGGTGGTATCGTACTTGCATTACACGGGGTTGAATCCCACCAGCTGCCACTATAACAGCTAGGAGGAACCGCCCAGCCCACAAGGAACAACCCCTAAGGGTAAGACGAGACTTGAACACATGACCTGCACAGCGGCATGAACGACTTAGCAGACCGTTCGCTGACCATGAGACCAAACCCCTGCAGGAAAGTTATATATGCGGAGAAGGCGGGATTTGATCCCCCGACCTCTCCTTAACCATATGCCTCCTTTACCAATGTGCCAACCACTTTACCTTAACATCAAAACATTTTACAACGTATCAATGAGAGCTTAATTCCATTAAGAGCGGTGCGTATTAATTTATAACAAACTATTCTTTTGCAATATTTCTAGGCTACCATTATTTGGAAAAAAAATTAACATCAAAACTTTTTACAACACATCAATGAGAGATTAAGTCCATTAAGAGCGGTGCATATTAAGTTATAACAAACTATTCTTTTGTGATATTTCTAGGCTACCATTATTTTAATTAAAAGATGCTTCCTTACATTTATGAATGGCATTTCTAGTAAACCTGTTGGCACAGAGTAGGGTAATTAACCTATGGGGATTTAAAATGAGCACTTTGTAGCATCGAACTAACCAAATGCCTAGCAAGATTAGTGAAAATGAATTGAGGTTAACCCCTTGGGATTCTGTCTAAGTTACCAAGTTACCATTTATGCATAGGGCATGGATAATTTTATTGGAAGTAAAATCTCTATCTACACGGGTTCTCTAATATAAATGAGTATTGTCAGGTTTCCTTGAATAATTGAGGAAATGATATGGGGGACTAACTCGGTTGTTTATAAATTTGAATATTTAAGTATCATCATCTATCCTCTTGGCCTAATTGTGGGGCTTGACCAACATATTAAAAACCAAAGGATTCAGATTTGATATATATGAACCTTCTAACAAATCATACTTTAATCTCATTAGGCCTCTAAACCAACTTTTTAAATCCATAGTAGTACCATTGCATAATTTTTTTTAATAGATTACAAACATAAGCTTCATATTCTAAGTATTGTTCTTAAAGGCCATATCCAAGAACAAAATTAGAGCTAACCTTTATTAGTCAAACAACTTGCAAAATGCCCATGGCTTCCCAAGGTACAATTAAAAATACAATAAGTTTGCAACTGGTATACTCTTTAAAAGTTGTTGGATGTAACGCTCTTAGAAAGTCTATTTTTAACTTGAAAATCCAACCATACAAGATACACATTTTTCAACCTCTTTGGAAGTTATAGTTCTATCCATTTTCTCATTATTTTTCCCAAATTTTGCAAACTGGGATTATTATGAGAAAATGCAATTTAAATCTAGCAATTGAATGTCAAAAGCTCCATGTTCCATAAGAGGATGAGATTTCATGATCATTGTTTGATTTTTAAACAACTAATGGGAATTATATACCTAAATTCTACTATTTTGATATCTCTTTAAATGACCATGTTTTTCCAAGTTTTTCAGGTTACCAATTTTTTTGAGTGTTTTTTAGATCCTAGGTTTTTTTCCAGCATCTTCCAATATTTTCCTTGATACTTCCACAAAACGTTTATTTCCACAGCCTCTACAATATCTTCCCCTAAACGATATTTTCAACATTGATTCAAGCCTTATTTCCCTCTGGAAACTACATATGCTAAACTTTATTTTTTTACATAGTTTGCTTCATCACCTCTACATTGATATCCTTTTCAAAGATCATGAGAAGAAGATAGATATCATAAAATAAAACCAAGTAGATTTTATGGCAATTAGGAACATATGTATTTCATCTTATCACAATATAAACAAGCATGAGAGTTGAGTTTGGCATTGTGAACCTCTTACCATTTTTTGTATCCCTTGAATCTTGGCCTTAGTCAGTTTGGTAAAAGAGTATTTGCTTGGCAAATTATATTCCACAAGTACACCTTTTTTCAATAGATTGTGCACCTTTTTCACCGAAAAAAGAGATTTTTATGCACCATCCCTGAAACATAGAACGCCAACTACTAAAACTTGAAATATAGGCCTTCAAATACAGGCCTTAGAATGCGAGGCCTTCAAAGACCACAAGGAAAGTTATGTAGATATTCTGTGAGCTAGCTCTTGGGATAATCTATTTAGTGAGGGGTTTGTCGAAAAGTTGGGAGCATTTATTGTGAGACTTCAAAGGAAAAGGGCCGAATACATCAACGAGATGAAGAAGCAATCTGTCCCATATGCTATCTTTAGCTTCGTGGACGTTAAAATAATTTTCTTTCTTTATTTCTTTCTTACACAACTTTGCAAATTATATTTCGTAAATACATTTTTTTGCAATAGATGGCACCCCTTTTTCAATCACAAAATAGATTTGTATGCACCATCCCTGAAACATGGAACACCATCTACTAAAACTTGAAGTACAAAACTAATTAAGTGATCTGAAACAAACATGGTGTAAGACTCAATTCTAAGAAAATTAATTAGTATATGAGAAAGCCCAAAATGCTAGCCACACACTTGGCCACCCACTCACCCATCATATTGTGGGACTTCACAAGCTGCAAGAAAGAAAAAAATAAAATAAAACAAGGGAGTGTTGTTTTTTGGGGAAGATGAAGTGTTAGGAACGTATGAACTCCTCACTTCCAATAGGAAATGCTCCAATTTATCTAGAAAATGGCAGAAACAGGAGGAAGAGTGTTCCTTTGCAAATTTTGGTAGAGACTCTGAATTTCCTGCAAAGAAGAAGTGATGATAATAAAAGTGTGAGAATTTCCATTTGAAGCTGGTTTTCTGAAATTGAGTCGATTGCAATTCTCTCTTCATCCTTTAGATAGTTGTTGTGTATGATAAGTCCATATAGCTATTAATTTTTTGCCCTTTGTAACCTAATAGGTGGTTTCCCATAAACATTATAGTGTTGTGCATCGTTCACCCACAACAATCCATTTATTTGGTGATTGTTTACTGTGGTTCAATAATCTATGGTGTATAATGGTTGATTGTGAGATAGAATAGTAATATGTGGTGTATAATGGTTCCTACATTTAGAATTCATATCACTCGTTTGAATGATTGGGAGATGAGCCTTCCCACAAAGCATTTACTTGAGCCATTTCCATTCTGGCCTGAACCTTATTCATCAACCTTTCATTGGTAATCAATTTCCCGAGAGATGTTGTTGCTTTGCAATTAAAAAAACACAATACAAGTTTTTGATTAGATTTCAGATCCATGGCAGGGTGTCTTCATCCAATATTGGGATTAATGGGGAGTCATTTATGTTCACAGTGTTGGTTGTAGTAAATCATACGGTGAGAGGTAATGGAAAGGCTTCTAATGTCAGTGAATATAACAACAGTGAATAGAACACGAGGAAGCACATTTAGAGTAATACATCTATTACGGAATGCAGAGGACATAGTACTTTATATTCCGTAACAAGAATATATGTTGATGGGATGGATAGGCCATAGGCCCCATTGTCTATGGATAATTAAATATGGACCAAATTCCAACTCATAATGTTTTAAAATGTGAACTACATATTTCAATCCTCTTTTCTGCTATGGCCCATTCTTGAAAGAAGCAACATTTTGATATTTGTAGCTTTCATAAGAATAGATATGAAAGCTTATAGCAAAAAAGATTCCATGATATGTCTTTAATTGATTTGATAGGCAGAATTAGCATAACTGACAACATATATGAAATAAGCTAGACTGTTTCTTTTCGACCAAGGGAAGATTCTTGGCTAGAGATTCAAAGCATGCTAATAGGAATTGACCCATGACAAGTTCATACTAGTTTTGCATTCGTCACTAGGAGGATGAATGCATGAAGTGAACATGTCTTCCAGTCTCACCATTGCACATTGATCAATGATTATATTGTAATAATGTTCTTCTCTACAGTCATAAACAACATGATTGTATTCTCACACTTTTTGTAGAATGTACAAATAATGGAACCAACAATGTTAAATCATAAAACACCCACTAATGTAATAATTTGCGTACTGTGCCTTTTTGGTAAAGAAAGCATTTCCTCAAGAACCTTATCACTCTTAATAGTAATATAGATCAAACAATATTTGTTGGACAAAAGCTTTGAGTCCATGCACATGGGTTGAAAGGGAAGCTTTGCACATTTATAATGCAATACTTTATAATGTGATACTTTGTGTAGTCTCACTTTGTGGTAAACAAATCATTTCCTCAAGAACTTTATCATTCCCAGTAGTAGTAAGGAGTAAACAATATTTGTTGGAGAAAAGCTTTGAGTCCATGCACATTGTTTGAAACTTGGTAGGGAAGCACTGCACATTTATAATGTGATTTTTCCAATATGATTTGGCAATTGCATTGGTATATACCTTGTTGAAGGTTGTTTGTAGATCATATCTTAGTATTTCTCCCATCTCTCAGTTACCACCTTACCAAATGCACTTGTGAGGTTTCCATCTTTCGAATGACCCTTCTTGTGTGCTATCTTTTTGCCTTTAATATAGGTTGGAAAAATTTGTTAATCAGTACGACCAAGTATAATTTCAAAAGAGGAAATAAAAACAACTTAAGCTAGTAAAAGGTAAGTTTTGAACACATATATTCAAATTTAAGAAGCATCAACTTCCTTCAAAAGTCAAATGACAATGGTACATAACAAAATAGTTTATAGGTTATCTTTGTTGCAAAATAGGCGAGTGTACAAGTATCAAGTTTTGAGGTGGCTTAGGACCAAAATAACTAACGAAAGGTAGTAAGAACATGCCATTAGATGATGATATTGATAGGGACATCTTATAATATTTTTGTCTTATGGAATGAATATGGTAGATTGTTGAAATTTTATTTTAATTTGGAATCACTGCACTTCGTTCATTCTCACAATAACATAAATTAGACATCAACGAAGCAAATTTTGTCGATGTGCTCCTAGAAATTATGTCACTGATTGCCATTCGATAGGAGAAAAATAACGATTTTAACAAAATCCACAATATTCATTGTTCAACAATCATCCTTTATCACACTATGCTTAACTTGCTCATTAATAGTTGGGTCACTTCAATCCATTTACATAAATAATATTATGTACTAATCCTATTCACAACATTAAAATGATGCTTTTAACAAAATTCACAAATTCATTATTCAATTATCACCTTTTTATCACACTATGCTTAACTTGCTCATTGATGACTTGCTCATCTCAATCCATAGCTCACCTCAATCCATTTACGTAAATGATATTATGCAGTAATCCTATTCATAACATTATGTTTTAATTTTCAAGACTTCATAATGGGAACTAAATGTTAGATTACTGATATGTTGATGGGTTTAAAGGTGGTTGCCCAAATCAAACAATCACTAAATACCAATTTGTCTTTAGCTTTGTACCCACAGCTTGGTTCAAAGGTTGAGATGATTTTTTTTTTTTTTTTTTTATCGCATGGTAATTAGTAAAGAGTTCATATGATTTTAATCTAATTCTTTTCACTATATAGACATATTTAATTATTAGATAATTTATTTGCGCTCAATCATCTTTATATTAAGAAGGGTGCTGTAATATAATCATTTCCGGCTTTTCAATCATCTTTATATCAGGAAGAGTGTTGTTACATTTTGTGTTAATCATTTCCACAGGACTCGCATAATCTTTTACGTGATTTCCAATGGCGAAGGTTTTCTTCTATTCTGTGCCATAATCAGGATATTGTTCTATAGATCATTGCCACATTATCCAAGAATGTCTACAGCAGCAAGGATAACCATAGGAGACAGGGTTATAAATCATTTCCACCTTATCCAGGAATATCTACAGCCACAAGGGTAACTAGCTCTGTCACTAGCTCTGTCTTGGCTTTTGGAAAATTTCATTAAAAGCATGTACCTGCATAAAAATAACTTTGTGCCACACAGACACGTGCCTGTTCTGTCGAAAGTAGACAGGTAGCGACATATTACTAGTTCTCTATGATTCGAGATCAGCTCATGTTCCTAGAAGTGTAAGTCAGACACATTAATAGGCCCATCTTCGAGTCGAATCAAATAGGATCTAGAAGAAGCTATGACTATCTAACTTACTTTGCTATCATCCCCGTTGTTATCAGGGAAGCTCTCTTTCCAATGGAAGAACCAAAGTTCAACCCATTTAGTAGACCTCATTTTGGGTGTGCCGTCAAATAATAAGCAATATTTTATTATGTTGAATCTGATTCTGACTTGGCATGCGAAAAAACAGCGAATCGTCCGAGGATTAAAATTCTGGACAAAAGAAATGAAGCAATTTTTGAAGATAATAAAGGTTAATCCTATGTATAGAGCAGCACTATCACTGAATTTTGAAAACATGTCTTATGACTAAAAATTCTTTCGAATTTATTGGCTGGACAAAAGAAATTAAGCAAAATTTCAAATCTCGAAGCAGATGAATGCAATTTTTGAAGATAAAAATGATTGAACTTTTATATAGAGCAACACCATTACGCAGGAATATAAAGGCTGAAGCGATGGTTGTATGAGGACGGTTATAGTTTTCTCATTTTCTCAACCTTTCTGATATCTATATATTTGGTGATTCAAATATCATTATTGAATTGAATATATTTAGGGAGACGCTAAAATTAACCAACAGACACTCCGTGGATGGCTTTGGAAAATTGATAGTCTATGGACAACTCTCAAGAAATTTTCGATTATGTATATCGGAAGGGATTACAACCAATAAGCTGATCGATTGTCAAAAGAAAGCTTACTGGAGCAACGGGATGGTATGCACATTAAAGTCAAGTGGGGAAACACGGGGTGTTCCCATTTCCTGGGTAGCTATAGATCTGTTTTATTTTTTGGTAAAATTTATGTTTTTTTGAGAAAGAAAAGCAATATATTATATTGAGGCAATATATACATCATGTTCTGTGGATAACAGAAAGAAGATCTCCTGACATTGGTGACCACTGCTGAAAACAAATATGACATATAGCTGAGAGACATATAAAATAAGAACATTGAGCATCATATAGAATCATATGATGAAACATATATCAACAATTTTGCCATAATGTGCTACTGATATGGGTAGATGACAAAATGAAACCAAAAAGAACAAAAGGAGAGGAACCCATAGCCTCCGGCTGGAACAGCCACCTGGAACTGACAGAAAAGGATCCTGGATACCCACAAAAACGAAGCTCTTTGCGCCAGACCTAACTCCAGCCTTTGACCTATCTTCAGATGGATTGATAGAAAGCGAAGAACCTAAACAGAACAGACTTGAAGGAGATGTTTGAATCTTCAAATTTTTTTGAATTCCTCCACTTCCAAACACACCATAATGTGATGGGAAGGATTGGACGCTTAGATGCTTCTTGTCTTCCCCACCAAGCAAAAGCTGCATTGGCAGAAATGAAATTGAGGTGAGGAAAAGAAAAAGAAGAAGCCAATTCATACCAGATTTGTTGGGCGGCCGCGCATTTGAAGAACATGTGATAGTTTGTCTCCTCCTCTGCATTGCATAACACACATCTGCTGGGACCGTGCAAAGACCTCTTCCTCAAGTTTTCCCATGTTAAATTCTTGTTGTAAAAAACTAACCATGAGAAGATAATCACTTTGAGAGGACAACCAAGTTTCCACCAATATACCGGAAAAATCTGTCTTGCAGGCATAATTTTTTTGGAGACGAGATCAGAATAGATGTCTTTAACTGTCGCAATAGAATGAGAGTGAGATAAGGACCACACCACGTGATCGTCTGTCTCGGCACGTTTCATGCCTCCTTCAACAAGAGCGTTCTTCAAGTTATCCCAAAGTGAAAGCAAGGCCTGTGGAAGGCCAATGTCAGCTGCATCCTTCAATGAAGGTGAATGGCCCCTCCACTCCTCGATAATCCTGTCCCAAGTAAAAATACCCATTCTGTGTAGGAAGAAGAGAAGAGGAGCCGGAACCTGAAGATTACCCCTATAGCCAGCAATTGGGTCGAGGCCAATGAAGATTTTCCTTCCAGAGAATATCCTCCATTTTAGATTATTAAAGAAATATTTCTGAATTCTCCTGAAGCTGAGCCAAATTGCAGACCCCTGTTTTATTCCAATGGAGCCGAACCTAAACCAGAACTCCAAGCATCTTCCTTTTTGATACTTTTGGTGAATGATTGCACTCCAAGGATTTGTGCCAAAGATTCCTCTCCATAAGGATTTACAGACCAGGGCTTTTCCGAAAATCCTTACATCCATTAGACCCCAGCCCCCAAACTTTTTTGGCAACGTTAAGTGATTCAATTTGGACAAATGGATTTTACCTCTTTCTACTTTAGCCCCCCAAATAAAGTTGGCGGAAATCCTATTCATGGCCTGGATAATACTGGCCGAGAGAAGATAAAGGTGGGCCTTGTAAACCGACATTTGCATCAAGACTGTTTGAGTAAGGACGACTCTGCCTGCCAACGATAAAGATTTGTATTCCCACAAAAAAATCTTACTAAAAAATCTTTCAACAAGCCATCTCCAATCTCTCTTTGAATAAGCCTTAGCTTTTAGGCGGAAACCCAGATACTTAATACCTTCGGACAATGATCTTGTATCTATTCCAAAGAGCTGGGAAATCCATAAGGTCGTGTCCTCGTCGGTTCCATTATGATACAGGATCGATTTGGCCTTATTGATAACAAGCCCAGTGGCCCTTTGGAAACGGTCAAGAATATTCTTAATACACATCCAGGATGCTTTGGACATCATTGCAAATAATAATACGTCGTCGACAAACAGGTTATGAGAGATATATATTTGCTTACAAATCTTTACCGGAGCATAAGCTTTTTCCTCCACTGCGCGGTTGATGTGCAGACTCAATGCATTCATGGCCAATATGAAGAGGAGAGGCGACAGTGGACAGCCCTGTCGAAGGCCCCGTTCCGCCCGAAAGAAGGGGGAGGGAATGCCATTAACTATGACAGCGTAGTTTACATTTTCGATACATGCCATTATCCATCGAATAGGGCCGGGATTCAGACCGATTTTCGCCAAGAGACATTGCAAATATCCCCAGTCCAATACATCGTATGCTTTCTGGAGATCGATTTTCATGATAGCAGCATCAGTTCTATGCAAGGACATAGAATGTAAACACTCCTGTGTGTTGGCGACGACATCGAGAATATTACGACCTTTTAAAAAAGCATGTTGATTAGGAGAGAGACAGGATGCCAACGTCCCTTTAATTCTTTCTGCTATAATCTTTGTAATAATCTTGAATGTTATGTTGCATAAAGAGATCGACCTGAAATCCAGAAAAGATTCGGGCTCTCCCTTCTTTGGAATAAGAGCAATGAGAGTGGAAGTGGTGTGGTTGTGAATGTTGCCCGATAATCTGGAAGCTTCCACCATGCTGAGCAGATCCATTTTGAAGAGGTCGAAAAAATGGATCAAGAAATCTATTGTCCATCCGTCTGGTCCAGGGGATTTGTCCTTCTTAAAGGATTTCATAACTCCAAGAAGTTCATTTTCAGAGACTGGTCTAAACAGAGCTTCGTTCTTCTCCTGGTCAAACATTTCTGTAACCAAGTCAATGCTCCATCGAATATCGCTGAACGCAATATCTTTACTTCTGCAATACTGTTTCTTGAAGAAACCAATAGCCTGCTTTGTGATGTCCTCCTGGGAAACAGCATACCCACCCTTGTCATCCTTTATTTTCCATATGTAATTTCTAGCTCTCCTTGCATTTGCATAGTTATGGAAAAACTTAGTGTTTTTATCGCCTTCCTGTATCCATAAAGCTCTGCTTTTGAGCCTCCACTTTGCTTCCTCCTGTTGCATCAGACTAAGTTTTTCCTTCTCCAAATTCCTTAATCGACACTTCATCTCGATTGAGCATGAGGCATAATCTGTAGATGCCAGCAACAAATCCATCTCTTGTTGAATCCTCTGTAGATCCTTTTTATCCTTTTGTTGTTTTTGAATCTGCCATTTTTTCACCAATCTCCTTATCTCGGCCATTTTTTCTCTAAAGGTAGAGAAAATGAGGAGCTTGTCCCTGTCCTTAATCACTTTCCATGCATTTTGAATATATTCATTGAACGCAGAATCCTGTAGGAGACCTCTGTCAAACTTAAATGAATATCCCCTTCTGAAAAGATTTCCAGGCCATGTTAGAAGAATGGGACTGTGATCTGATATCATAACGTTTTCCACAGATAATCTTGGCATACCCATTTTATCGATGAGGCTAATATGAGCAAAAAACCGATCAAGTCTTTTTGCTATATAGGCCTTGCCCACTCTGCCATTTGACCAGGTCGGTTTCATCACGACAGGATTAACATCTACCATATTCCTATTGAGCATCTCAGAATTAATGAGATCAGCAAGAGCATTATTTAACTTCCCCTGTCCCCATACCTCATCAGATTTCAATGCCGCATTCAGATCGCCAGCAATAAGGAGATGGTCAATGTCAAATAGGTCTGTGGCAAAAAATCTTTTCCAGAAGGGAACACGGGATTTATATGGCGCATATAAATTGAGAACATTGATGGGAAAGACGCATCCTCTGATGGAAGCCGCAATAATGATCCCTGCATAGCACTTGTACGCCTTGGCTCTTACCCGAGCCGGATCCCACAGAGTAGCCAGACCCCCAGATAAGCCATTAGCCTCTGTAGCAACCATGAACCAAGTGGGGAGCATTTTCCTGAAATATGTTAAAGTATCCTCCTTTTTGTGCATGGTCTCCTGGATAAGGATTATAGCAGCCCTGGAATGGAAAAAGAAATTTTTTAGCGTTATATATTTGGGATCAACGCCAAGACCCCTAATATTCAAAGATATAATGGGGATCATTTGGATGATTCGGCAGCCATTCTTGCTCTAAGGGGCTGTGAATCGGACTCATCATAAATAGGCACCTCAACCAAAGACAAATTTCTAATGCCTGTATCGGTAACTATAGTTCTCCCTCTAAAGTGTCTACTACCACCTCTACTTTTCTTCCGGACCGTGATGTTCCTTGCCGAATCCGGACTAATAACAGGCGTGACACTAGGTCCAGGCTTATGAATCGTGAGAGGCTCCAGTTCGAGGGATTCCCTATTAAGCAAGTGATCCAGATCACTGTCAAAAAGATTGACAGGAGATGATGCCGGGGAATTTAAAGGGGTAGGCCCGACACATTGATCTTTTCCTTTGTTGATGCCCGGTCCAGCATGTTCAGGATGCGGCGATGAGGATGAAATAGAAATGGGAATAGAACCCACAGAAAAATCTACCCCCTTCGGAATCCCATGTTGAGAGTCAGGGAGAAAGTCCTTCTGATGCATGGGACTCGGCGATGGGACAGGGCTATCATCTCTCGGCTCAGTAAAGGGGGGGCTATGGATCCCTGTCATAGTACGGGTGATAGGGCTTTTGGAGGAATTCGGACGACCAGGGAAGGACTCAGGGAGCACAGACGGACCAACCGATTGATCACGTGGAGACTCAGGATTTCTAGGACTGTGGAGCGGAATTGTCGGGGAGAATGGAGAGGATGGACAATCATTGACGAGTGACTTTTGCCTGAACCGTCTGTATCCATATAATTTGGCGCTGGGGCAATTTTTAACTAAGTGGCCCGTTTTCCTGCAAGCAGCACACCTGAAAGGTATACCCCAGAAATCCAGTCTTTGATTAATAACCTGATTCTTCCAACTAATCTCAATATGGTCTGGATAGCCTCCCCTAAACGGCCTTTGAATGAGAATCCAGGCAATTCTTTTTTCCTTTTCGCCTAGGCACCAAGGATCGACGTAGACAAAACGACCAATAGCATTGCCGATCACCTCCAAAGATTCTTTGGACCAGAGTTCCAAGGGAAGGTTCGGGCATTTCACCCAAATAAGATTATTCACATGAGTGTTTTTCAAAGGATTAAAGCCGATGTACCATCTATATAGAGCAAGAAAACTCCTTTTGTATACCCATGGCCGACTCTGGATGGACAGAAAGATTAGAATATCGTATTGTTTACTGGATGGGTAGCGAGATACTCGCTCAGGAATGATATGTGTCATATCGTATGTGATACTTAAATTAACTCTAAATTTTCTAAAAATAAATTATATATGCTTGTAAAATTATTGATTATAGATTTCAATTTTTGAAAATAAACCATATTTGCTTGTAAAATTAATAGGAAGCTTCACGAAAAGACAGTTTCAATGGAAATGACAAAATTAAACTAGTTTCTCTTTCCTGTAATTGAAAGAATGAGGATATTGCTTATAAGGGGTGTATGCCTATTTTCATTGGCTGAATCTCATAAGAAGTATTGTTTAATTTACTTGTAGAAGGGTTATTTGTTTATTAATTTTTATTTATTATTATTATCTAAAATTTATGGGTAAAAAAAATAACTAGCTTAGATTTATTTTAATTTTAGATATACCAAATACTTATAAGGATCATTTTTTTTTTTCACTCTAAAAGAGGTTTGCATCTCAAGATATTTAATCCTTTTTAGCTTTTAGTAGATCTAGAATTAAAATGGGTATTTATCTTAATTTTAGATATACCAAATACCCATAAGGATCAAATTTCTTTTCACTCTAAAAGAGGTTTGCCTCTCAAGAAATTTAATTCCTTTCTGCCCTTATTAGATCTAGAATTAAGATAGGTATATGCTAGTTTAATTATTGATTATTGATTATATATTTTATTATATTTTATTTTGTATTTCATTTTATTTTTAGTTTTATGTAAAATTGTTTTATTGGTAATTATAATTATAATTATAATTTTGGATTTGAGAGATCTGTGGTTTTTATCTTTTGAATTGATCGGAGAATCCACAGTATAAACATTTTTGAACCAACGTTTCGAATCCCAAGTGGGATCCATCATCAGGGTTGAAGAATGATGATAAGAAAAGAGCAAGCAGGGAGAATAAATACTAACGAGGCCAAACCTATCTAAGGATGAGTAAACAGTCGGCTAGAACCCTAATTTTATTTTAATTTATTATTATTACTCTTATTTTTATTTCATTTTAATTATTATTAATACTTATCATTTAAATAAATTAATATAATAATAACTTATACATTAATTAATATAATATTAATATTAATAAATAATTATTATATAATAAATAATTATCTATTACTAAATCATAATAATTAAACTAATTTTTTTTTTATAATACCAATTATTAATTAATAACTTAAATTAATAAGACCAAAACATATTCTTAAATGATTAATAATCACAGTTAACCTAAATAATAAATTTTTATTTCAAATTTATTGATTAATATATTAATTTATTTATAATAACTTATACATTAATTTATTTATAATAACTTATACATTAATATATTTAATTTATTTATACATTAATATATTAATTTATTTATACATTAATTAAATGTTATATTAATAATTATTATTAATAAATTATAAAACTAATGTCTTATAAATTATAATAATTTTTTTATTAATATACTAATAAATTAATAATAACTTATACATTAATAATCACTTATACATTAATATATTAATTTATTTATACATTAATTATATTATTTATACATTAATATATTAATTTATTTATACATTAATTAAATGTTATATTAATAATTATTATTAATAAATTATAAAACTGATGTCTTATAAATTATAATTATAATTATTTATTTTATATTATTTTTTAATTTAATTTATTTTTCTTTTTCTTTTGATCTAGTTAAAATGTTAAACATTACAATATTTCTATTGGTTGGAGAGAATATTATAAAATTTTACTTATGGAACATATGTTAGGGCAACCATATAAATTAAGTCACTGGATCAATACATTTCGAGTTGTTAAAAATAATAATAATCATCATAAAACTAATTAAATTACAACTTATTATTATTGCATGGAGATTATGCCAGAGATGAGGAAGAATACTTTTGGTAAATTGTGTGTTGTCATTGATATGTCCGACCTTCGGGTAAACACTTCACCCATCTTCAGGAAAATATTCAAACAAAAATATTAAAATAATACAATTAATAATTACATTTATTAATAAAAATAAAAATAACCCTACCTTAAACATTTTTAATTGATCAAAAATCAAATAAAGAAAATTAAAATTAACCCGCAAAACAAAAATAACTTTAAACTAAAATAAAAAGTTAAATTTGGCTTGGTGAATTTATTGGTGGTTTTTGAGCTCAAGTTTATGAGAAACCATGGTATTCATGTGGAATCTAGTCTATTTAAAGGAGAAAATTAAACCAGCATAGATTCATCTTAACTCCAGATCTACCAACCCCTGAGAGGGACCAAATCTCTTGAGATTTAAACCTCTTTTAGAGTGAAAGGAGATTTGATCCCTCTAAATGTTTGGTAGATCCAAAGTTAAGATGGATCGATGCTTGTTATTATTATTAAAAGAATTAAATGCCCTAGTGGGATCAAATCTCTTGAGTTTTAAACCTCTTTTAGAGTGAAAAAAGATTTGATCTCTCTTAGCGCTTAGTAGATCCAGAATTAAGATGGATCTACAATTTTTATTGTTATTAAAATAATTAAATGTGCCTAGTATGGAAGAAATGTAGTGTCATGTTATGTTATTGAATCATTTTAACTTAGTCAAATACAAATAATAATTTATTGTTCGTTTTTTTTGGGCCGTGGTTTTTCCCATTGTATTTGTTATGATGAAGCCTACATGAAGGCTTGAGGAACTACATTATGAAATGCAAGAGTACTAGCTTAGATCCATCTTAACTTCTTGATCTCTCTCTATTCTTCATAGATCTGGCTTTAAGATGGATCTAGACTAGTATATATGTTAAAGATATATACATTTGAAAAAACATGGAAGAAGATTATCTCCATGAAGATTTTAAGATGGATCTAGGGTTATATATATATATATATATATATATATATATATATATATATATATATATGAAAAATCAAAGTAGAGATTATTTTCCATGGAGTTTTAGCTCCACTTTACCATGGAGATTTTTAATTTATAAATAAACTTTATTACAATACCATGGTTTATCAATATCACATTCCCAAAAAGCTATAACTACAATTGAATTTTTTTTTGTTATTTTAAAATTCTAGATCCACTGTTTAATTCCAAATTTAATGAAATGCAAGAGTAAATAGAGCATAACTACTTTAGAAATAAACGTCAATTTTTTATTTGTGTATACTACTAAGAATATTCTATAATATTCCATGGAGGGTAAATCTCTACCATCCACCTAATAATTATTGATAATTAAATTAAAATTTTGCGAGCATTATTCCAAAATGGAGATGTCTATCGACATAAATATCATTTTATTTAATATAATTAGTGTACTTTGAAACAGGTGAATGAGAATATTAAAGTGAATTATTTGTTGTTGATATGTAGAATGATGTTTAATTTGAATTGTTTCCTTACAAAGTCATCAATAAAGTAGGAGATTATCATCAAATTTGGTGGTGTAGTTGTGAGAAAAGCTCTGGCTCTAACCACCTTTGTAGGCCTTGTGCTCAAATGACATTTACAAGGTGTAAATGTGAATGTTATTAGTGGAGGGGTGGGTGAGACTGAGAAGTCCATGTTGGTTGAAAGGACGAAAATATCATATTTAGAAAAAATTGTGCAAAACATGTAACATTGCAAATATGTTAGTGCTTTTGTATCATTGAAAATCATGATAGGGAGCTTTCAAGTTAGTACTAGGGTTTGGAGATGTAAATAGATGGGTCAAAGTTGCAATTAATTAGAGATTTGAACTTGGATTTAAGGCATCCATTGCATGGTTATGGATTCAAACTCCTCAAGAGACCATAATGTTTGGATAACGAATTGGTTTTGATTAGGCATTGTCAAGGATGAAATGTAGATCACCGACATGAACAACAACACTCTAGTTATATGTTTAAATTGCATGCATAAATTCATGGGTCTTTGTCATCAACATAGTTTGATGCAACCAATGTCAATGAGCAATGGGAAAAGGACATGTGGTCAATGAGCACCAAGGAAGTCAATCATGTTTCCAAACACAATTATTCAAGATGCATTGCCAACATTATTGATCAAGGTGTTGTGAGGAAAATAGGGAGATTTTGTCCAATATTAGTGGTATACATGCTAAGCTCATGATCATCGCATTGTTTTCATGTTATAAGTCTTCAATAATTAACATATATTCAACATTACTGACAAGATAGTGGTTGAGCCACATTTAATATATTAGCAAGGCTCATATTCAAATTTCAACTTTAGAGGACATTAAGATATATGTTAAAATATATTCATTAATAACTTTACTACCATTTTGTGCTAAAAATGTAAAACACAACTTATCCTTCCTAAAATGCATCATCTCCATAACCATAAGTTTTGAAATGACAACTATTTTTAAAAATGTAATGTCCCTTATTACATTTTACATGATAAATATTCCTATCTAACATTTGCGGAATAAAGTGCCAATGAAACTAAGAACAATAAATGTAATATCATGAAAGAAATTACTTATTAGTATGTGTTTGTTAGGAATTCTAATTTCTACTTTGTAGTCAAACCCCTTTGGTTTCATATTAATTCATCTGAAATTTACAACCATGTCCATTTGTTTTTAGTGAAATTTCATATTAAATTTCTTTATTTTTAAAAAGAAATCTATTCCATTTTTACTAAAATTTACAAATATAATTTATGATTGGTTCAAAGATATATAAGGTGACCTTATTCCCTTGGTATATGCTATTATTTTTTCTCAATTATCAAAACTAATATAAATGAGTTAAAGTAAACAAATTTTTTGAGTGACAATTTTGGTTAACTCTAACACTACACTTAATCACTCTAAGACTGCACTTGGTTAAGTTGTAACAATGATACAATCTATCAGAATGGATCTAACAATACTTGCAGTGAGTTAGGATGTGTGTCATGTGAATTTATTTCCTTTACGAACATGCTCCACCAACAACACCACAAACCACACGACATGCTCCATGCCACTCCTTGTGTATTACCTTTCTACCTCTTCACCACCTTGACTCATTGTTATCTTTACGTAGAAAGATTTAGACCTATAGAAACAAGAACACAATTATCCCTACACATAGAGCTTTATACCTAGAGAAGCTAAAAAGATATGTGTAGCAAAGCCACTACTATCCCTACACATAAAGATTCCTATAGAAGCAAGAAAAATGTATGTGTAGAAAATTCATGGATAATTAGAGATTTAAGCCACTTCAATAAAATAAACTATAGGTGCTACTAGAATTTATGTATTACTTACCTAAAAATAGATATTATGCTATAGGATCTCCTCCATTTACTCCCTACAAAATTTTTTATTCTAATTGTGCCTATGCCCTTATAAATCTATTCAATATTTTCATTTGTATCTACATAGACCTATGCATATGAAGTTGGATCTATTTATAGAAACCCTACACAACCTGTCCATACCTAGAATCCACTGGTTGCGACCTTCCTGCTTTGGGAGGATGTTATCACCCAAAGCCCCTTTGCTACAGTGATTCACTCGGGCTTTCTACTCACCTATTGTTGGTTCTAGTCTCTTTATGGAGGGATTGGTAGATGTATTTTGGATTCCAACCCTCTTATTAGCTTCTTTTTGAGGTTCTATTCATTCCTCTCCAAACAAATTTCTCTATATGAACAATGAAGTTTGGAAGAAAAGTTTTCTCTCTTCCTTGGAAATGGCTTAAGATTTATCTACACATCCAAGTGCATAAGAATCATATCAAACTCAATATTCTCATCAATTATTTCAAACCTGATATACCTCAAAATAAGATCATGATAAAAGAGTGGTTGATTCGAATTCCAATTTCCCATCAGCATAGCTAATAAATGGGGTGGGTCAAACTAATAATGTTTGATAATGGAATGTTATAACTTGCTTCTCTTAAATGCTAAGAGGTAGAGGTAGGTGTGAAAGGGATAAGAATTGCACATAAGGCCAATTGTGGAGAAACTACTTGATCAATTATCAGGTATAATAGATGGTAGGTGAGTGAGAATAATGGTATCAATTATTTCTACAAGGTATGAGAGGTAGGCCTGTAGAAATAAATGCCTTGAATAGATGATTAAATATGTTCATTATATCAAATTTGAGCGAAGGTAGAGAAAGAACTACTAGTTGGTAGAGAAAGAAGATCTTAACATACCTAAGGACCTCACCTTAATGAGTAATCTATGAAATCCTAGTTGATATTTGTTTTAAAGAAGCAAAATTGAGGAAAAGGGGATATAAGACAACTTTGCTAATAGGTTAAATGCCTTTACTGTAATGTAATGCCTTAGAGTTGGGATGTTGTTTCCTTGACACCTGTTAAATAAGCTTCACTAGAGACATTCAAGTAGGAGTGACTCTATTACTATGTCATACCCATGCTATAACACAAGTTTTGCACAATAGAATAAACAAAAAATCATGACTCCCTCAAAGGTACCAGCAAGTACTTCTCTAGGCCCAATGATCACTCTACACTCCACAATAGAATACTTCCCCACAGATAAGAAAAATAGGAAACCTTTGTTGGATCTCATTTCAATTAACCTATGAAAAATATCCAATATAGAGAGGGATAGAAGCAACAAAGAATCCTTCCTTTAATTGGACGTAGAGAAAGTATCTAGAAAGAAAATCCATCCATATATCACGTGACTAGGCCTAGAAAACATCCCTAAATGGTTTCTCAAGCCATCGAAGAGGAGAACAATGCATCATATGTGGACTTGTGGAAGAGATGAAAATTGATCCTAGTTAGTGCCAAGTGGTAGAAATGAGAGGAGCTCATGGAAATATAACATTAGAAGGGAAAAATGTAATTGTAGATTACCAATTCACCTCCTCCTTACATGTAGCTTATCACTGATACTTAGTATATTTGCATGAATATGGTAAATGATACTTGGATCATCTATATAAGTATAGTAACACTTGTACATGTCGTTAAGATGTATCGTTTTGGCTTGAATTGCATGCATACATATCTAAGTTAACAACACTTCAAAAATCCCAAAGGCCAAGGTAAAATCGCTAAGGAAAGTTTAAAAAGAAGGGCCCCACCAATCTTGAGGTTAGTGAGGATTAGGCAGGTTAATTCGATGCAACTCCATGTATACCCGAAAATGAATATTAACCAATGAATATTACGTATGTAATTATAACCTTGTAGCTAAAAACAACAACCTAACTTTGGTCATCTCAACCATAGCAAGTAAACCAAAATGAGAATTTTACAACCCCTATTATTATTATATATGTCTATCTTAACTAGTTAAGGTTGGCCCAAGCATCTCTACTTTCAACCTATTTTAAATAATAATAATAATAATAATGTGGATCTAGTCCTAACAATGGCATATAATAATTTTGGGTACTTTTATTAAAATATTAAAATGGTCAAACCAAGAAGCATTGATGAAGCTCCATCAAACATGTGCATTTCCCAAGGTCATTCTTTTCGCATCTCCCGTACTAATTAATTTCCCTATATTATTTCATTATTTAAGCATACTATTAGAGATAGTTATTATTAAGGGACAACTTACTCTTTTTCTTAAGAACAAGAGTGCATTGAAGGTTGAAACATGTGTTGTATATTGAAGAAGCATAACATTGTATTATATAAGTGAAAACTTAGTAGCTTAATTGGTAGAAAAGGGGGTTGGTTCGACTAAAGTTTGAGGAATGAAGATTTTGGATGCTCAACCAATTCCAAAATATTTAATAGTAGGCAAGTAAATAATAGAAGGGGAATCTCTAATTTTATTAACTTTGCAACTTTATTATTATTTAAGCTAATCAAAATTGTTAATTTGTCTATACTAGAGTTGAAGACATTTAGCTCGAGTGGTATGGCACAAGTTTTGCGTTCCCAATTGTGTGGGTTCAAGTCTTTGAAGACACTATTGCCCTTGTGGTATTTATTAAATTATCGTTCCACGTGGTGAAATAATGGCAACAACCGTATGCACGAAGTTATTGAGTCCACTAAGTGGAATGTACTTATTCCTATTTAATAATAATAATAATAATAATAATAATAATAATAATAATAATAAAGTAATTGTCTATATTAGAAAAGTTGTGGCTTGTTTAACATATATAATTTCTTATTGTTACGAAGCTACCCCACCTCTTCTTGGCTTCCTTCCTCCTTGTAATCAAAATATCAATACAAATAAATGTAAATGGGCTTGGTTGGGATTGGTAGAATGGCTTGATATAAGATGTATTTTATCCTTCACTCCCTTAATCTTTGTGTTACTGGATTGCCAAAGGGATGATATAAACCCAATATAGACATTTATGTATCTCTCAGTAGAAACATATACAAACATATTTTTGGAATGAAATTTACTACTACACTTTATTAAAAAAAAGTATTACATTACATAATCATTAATCTCTAGATTTGACAATCAAAATTACAATTTATTTTTTTTGTAAGTCAATATTCTATTCATTAATTAAAAAAGGAGTAAATATATACCAAAAAATAGATAGTCTCATCCCGACCAAGATTGTTTCCCAATGCTAGCTGGGCATTACATACAAGAAAAAAAAGACTAAAAGAAGCAGTCCAGAGCCTGAAAGGCCAAAAGCACCAAAATACATGCAAAATAAACAAAACACCTGTCACCATGCTTAATCATCTGAAGTAACAAAAGCTGGATTATCTGGCCTGGTCCCTGGAGGGGGAGGAGGGTAATATAAACATCTAACATGCTGCTCAAAATGAGCTAGCCAGGTTTCCAGCTTTTCTACCTTTTCAGTGAGAAGATTTTGCCCCTGCCAAATCACCACCATTCTTTCACGGACGTGACATTGAAAATATTGCAGTTGATTAAGCATCTCCATCATAACTTCATGTTCTTCCTTATGAGTCCTATCATGTGCCTCCACAAGATCCTGCAAAGATTTCACTAGATTTCGTTGAGCATTGGACTGACTAGAAGGGTCAGCTTGCCCACACCCAACTGTGCCTTTGCGACCATGCCAAATACCACACCCTCGGGTGTTGGCACCATGACTTTGGGCAGCTTTCACCCATCACTCCCATGCCCACCTCGTGAGGAACTTGCACCACCTCGCCCTTTAATGCTTGATACCTGCCCCCTTCGAACCCAGCCCCTCTTTGGCGACAATGCTGGAAGGGAAATTTTAACCCTCGCACATCTTGGAGATGGCTTCATTGCACACCCACAAAACCAAGCTAAGAACCTCCAAACCAGCCCACAAAAAACGCCTGTGTTACGGAGGCACTCCCCACCCACACTCAAACCCAACAGAAAACCAACCTCACGACCACCACCATACATAAATATGCCAGACTTAATCGAATTGTCGGCTGAGAAAGCCTCAAATAGAATGGGCTTCTCTAGGGCCGAATCTCAACACCAATTTAGGAGTAACAAGGACGCAACAGAGCACAACCAAAACCTTAGACTTGGTAGAGACTCGAGCCCTGACCACCCTCACAGAATAATAACACCCAAATTCTAGACATGCACTAGTAGGCACCACCACCTCAACTCGGACCTTTGTCGAATCCTAACTAAGGACAGAGGTACCCTAGAAACACCAAGACCACCTAGTTCCTAGAAGAAAATATCTCCACACTCAGCCTGAGCTAGAACAAACTTGCAGCAACATGCTTCACTATTCAAACCTTGACAATAAGAACCAGTATCCAAACCAGAATGCACCCTCGTAAAACAAGAATTGACCCAGGCATAGGCAAACCCAGAACACCACAACGATGGTACACAAAGCATACACCACGCAAATGATCCCCTGGACTTAAGAGACTGCAAACCACCATCCCCAAAGCGAAAAGGGCGGGGGCCAAGCTTACCTTCTTTGCGAACAACCCAAAGCTAGTGAAAAGGGACAACACGAGCCAAACCAACTTACCTCCCTCAAGAAACAAACTAGTTACCCATTGACGCTACACCCCTTAGATTTCCAGTGCCTCGGCGTATGCCACCACTCTGCCTCCTCCGAAAGCCTGTCGCCCACCCACGGGAAGAAAACACTCACCACTGAACATTCTATCACCGTGCATGCGTTCTCATAATAACTCGGGTCTTGTGCCAGCTTTTGCATTAAGTTTTCAATTTTCCACTGTCTTCCCCACGCTGCAATGTCGCACGCATGCGCGAACACGATTAACATAACCGAATACACAACGTGGAAGGCCGATCCTCTGCTTTCCCATCCTTTTGTTGGATGCCCACTATCATAACCCACACGTTAGTAGTTGTGCTTACGCTACCTCAAGATCAGGCACCCCCATCAGAGAAAATTTACAATTATATTTTACTTAAAATATTTAATACATTTAGTCATCTTTAAAATCTAATTTAAAAAAAATAATTATCATCCATCTATTAAATTTAAATATTGAAAAATAAATAATAAAAACTAATTCATCTTTATTATACTTAAACTATCCTATAAATATTTTTAAACGTGACCTACATTATAAATTGTTTGAACAAAGCTTACTCAGAAGTAAGATGCACACAACCAACAAGTGTTTTTGAATCCGAATTAGAAACTAAGATGAAAAAAATAAATCAACGCCTTTTAAAATAAATAGAGATTTTTTTAGTGAAAAAATAGATTTAACTTCATTTAATAATTAATTCTCTTAACCACAAGTAGGATAGGAAATGTGAAATACATTTAGCAGTGGTTGCACATTGTAATTTGAACTTTCTATATAATGAATCTAAATTAAAATGAATTTATTTTGTTAATTAAATGAATGTATTTTTGATAATTAAAATTGCAGTGAGTAATTAAATGAATGTATTTCTGATAATCAAATGGCAGTGAATTTTTTTTAAAAAATTATAAATTATATTTAATTATTATGTATATATTATTTTTTATAATTATAAAATTTATATTATATAATTATTTATATATAATAATATTAAGGAAAATATAAAATTAATAAGTAAAAAATAAACTATTATATTAATTATAAGTAATATTGTTGGTGAGATTATATTTAGTGTTATTGTGTGCATGGTTATTTTTATATTGATATTTAATATATTATTTTAGTGTCATTTTTAGTGTTATTATGTAATGTATTTTAAAAAAATGATATTAGATGTGGTCTATTTAGTGTTAATCGTTTTGACATGTGCCTTTGTCATCATCATCCTAGCAATAACATATTCATCGCTAAATCACAAATGATAACGTTGATGGAAAAAAAAATGCCTTCCAGTGTCATTTGTTATATTAAGCAACCACTTTTTGTGTTGATTTAGCAAAATGTTGCATCGATATTCTCTATCTAGATGTCATATTGTTTATTGTTTGTGTTGTATAACATGAAATTTGCATATTAGTGGAGTTACACGAGTGTCAAAAATGGCATCATTTGGCATTAAAGGTGATTATATTGAATTAAAGTGCATTATGTTAGAATCAAATTTATGTTTTATTTATGTCAAAATTGTAGCATGATTATTAGCAATTATTTCATTAGTATAATATATTTTTATTAATTTAATTTCATTGAATATTTAATTATTATGGTAATTATAATTATATATTAATTTTAATTTTAATTATTATTTTATAATATTAAAATATTGATGAAAGTGTTGATTAATATGTTTTATTTATTTTTATGGGAGAAAAAGTTATATATATTTAAATGTAATTATTAAATTTAATAACACCAACATCATATTATGGAAAAAAAATATTTGCTTATAAACATAATTACTAAATATTACAATATTAAGTTTTAGTCATTTCACAACCTAGAAACAAAAACATATATATAAAAATTAAGTCACAAAATAGCTATTTAATTTTTTCAGTATATTGTCACTCTGAGAACGATGTTACTTTTGTATTTAATATTAATGAAAATTATATATATATATATATACATATAAAGAAATGAAATGAATTTATGAAATGAATTTATAGTTATTCCATTCATATTCATCATTTTTTCCATTCTCATCTTTAATCCATAAAAACATAATTAAAAAATGAGTTAAATCAATTATAATAAAAAATATACAAGTTGAAATCAATACACTTATAATCTTCAAAATCACTTTTACCTTCATTCATTCTCGTGGAAAAATATAATATATTTTAATTAATTAATAAATAATTTGAAATATATAAATTATGGGAAAAATAATTAATTAACCATTAATTAATAAATAATTTGAAATATATAAATTATTTAAAAAATAATTAATCAACCATTAAGATATGGGTCGAAAATTTTCTTTAGAATATACTTATTTTTTCTTCATATGTTCACTATATAATTTTTTAATAATATGTAATAATAAAAATCTCTATTAAATAGTGACTTATATTATTAAATAGTGATTTATATTAATGTAATGTATTATCATAATTAATGGTATTCTTTGTACCAAGAATTTTTTTTATCAATAGCTTTTTATTTTGATGGAAATAACGTATAATTAGTTTTTAGAATTGTTTTTAGTGTGATTTTTTAGATTTTCCGGTGTTGTAATTCAATTGAAAAAGTTGAGGTGAAATCTTGCTTTGTGTTATTTAAATTGGTTTTTTGATTATATATATGGATTCAACACCTTAGAAAACCCCTAAGGCACTTTGATTGTGTAGGGGTTACCCATCAAACTTGTGATTTCAATAAATTCTTGCCGGATTTTAGAGAAATTAGACGGGAAAAACCCACCGGAAAAGCTTCCAAAAAGTCGCACTAAAAACAACTCCTTTTATTTGTCTATGCATATTTGTACAAAAAATAAGAACATATTAATTAACGTTATCAATTTCCAAAACATTTAGGCCATCACTACTAAAAAAATCATATTAAAATTAATAAACTACAATAACATCAAAATTGATAACTATAAATTAAAATTTTAATGGGCATAGAGTATGCCCTATAACTATAAATTAAATATAAGTTAAATATTAATTAATTAACTTTATCAATTTCCAAAACATTTATTCCATCACTACTAAAAAAATCACATTGAAATTAATAAACTACAAGAATATCAAAATTGATAACTATAAGTTAAAATTTTAATAGGCCTAGAGTATGCCCTAAAACTGCTTCTACTTGGCAAAGAGCTTGTTTTCCTCAAATATAAGGAAAGTTAATGACCCCAGATCTAGAGGCATATGACAGGAGCGAAATTTTGCCCCCTTACAAACCACCAACATGTAATTTCAAGTGGCGTGGTTTTCCTTGAATAACAATGATGAGTCTGCCCCCTTATGAACCACAAACATGTAGTTCCAAGTGACGTGGCTTTCCTTGAATAACAATAATGAGCCAACCTACATTCACGAATAGCAGTTAATGATGGTTGTCTGCATTACTAATTTAACAACTAAATTATGATAGATTTTCCTCCTTATTAAAAAAAATATTAAAATTTTAAATAATTAACCAACTAAAAATACAACGTTATTATGCATTGGTTATGTAAATTAAATAAATGAATTATGGACAAATTTTAATTAATAAATCAACTAATTTATATCATATATTATCTTTATGGATTTTGATTATGGTGTTTAAAGGTCCATCCATCATGTGTGATTTTTATTAACAATATTCACTTCTTCCTCATCCTTAAGGATGTTTCTAAATACAATTCTATTAACATATAATGTCTTTCATTTTCATTAGTTTTTCTAGAGATCATTCGTACGCTTACTGAATTGGTTTAAAATCATAATGAAATCAATTATAGAATTTAATGATGGTGCACAATGACCTATATAATTTAAAGGACTAGAAACATAATGACTAAAAAGAACCCAATACAAATACACTTCTATCAATACAGTGTGTCTTCTTTCTCATAATATCAAAAATCTATGAAGGACCATCTGTTGCTAAATTGTACATTTGGAAACCTTCTTTGTAATATTAAACAATACCAAAAGTGTCAATATAAATGACACGTCATCCATAATTACATCTTCATACACCTACATTAATATCCATAATTACATCTTCATACACCTACATTAACATTTATAATTATTTTATAGACCATAAAATCAAAATAAGTCTATAATTAACCATTCAATGTATATCTCACTTATTTACTTGAGTCCGACCTTGATTAAGTTTTAGCTATTTTCAGATCCTCTTTGAATAAGACATCTTATTCAACTTAGTTAACTACATATCATAACTAAACACATTTAACTTTGATGTATACTTAAGTAAAATTTAACAATTAAGTAATGGAAGCTTTTAAAGTTTAGTAGCTACATACTACCTTTCCCATTGGCATATCCTTTGGTGGGAAGTTTTTTTTGTTTGGTGGCCTCCAATATTTCCTCAATTCCATCCAAACTTTTAATGGTAATGTTATTTAGCTCGCTAGGTGAAATACACAATTATTTATTATATTATATTGCAATTTCCATTTTGGTTTTCCCACTTCTATTTTTTTTTCACCTTTTTCTCCGTAGAATCTTCCAATGGTGCATCTTAGTCATTTTTGGGAACTAAATAACGATGCTTATAATTAGGGTGGGGTTCCACCATTATTGAGTAGGTGTCTTGCATTGTCTATAAATACTTTCTTGTTATGGTAGAAGTCTCTTTTTCATTCAATGCCGGTTTAAAAAGAAAATCATTTAATAAATAAATTATTTCTTCTAATAGAGATCTTGGTATTTTCCAAATTCTAATAAATTGTGTGAAAGGACTAAATATTGTCTCATGCGACTTAAAATAAAAGTTGTTATTCCCTACCAATGCAATCATATATTACAATTATACTAATAAAATCAAAATTACGTATTAATTTTGTACAAAATGAAAATAATTTGAAGGATTTGTAATTACCATGAATTTTAACTCCATTGGTGGGACAAGTTCATTGTGCACATGTCAACTAATAGGTAATGACCCAATTCTGGTGACAATCATAATCGATGAGGGATGAGGACTAATAGTTGCAGCGAGGGTATCATTAGTATTTATGTCACTAGATGCATGGGGACATGGATTACTATGGTATCGGTAGGACTAGGAGTAGAGGCATTAACAATAGAAGTAGGAGTAGAGGCACTAGTAGTAGAAGCAAGAGTAGATGTAGGTGGGGACATGGCGGGTCAATCAATTGTAGTAGTAGTTATGTTACTCTCATTTCTAGGGACATCCTCTCTACTATATATGTATGTATCTAGGTACACACACATATATTAAGAAATCACATACATTAGGGAAATTGACTTTTCATCACATTTTAAATTTTTTTTCCTTGTAGGAATTGATGTATTCCATAAATTGTTGTTGTTTAGCAACATTCATTAAAATTGTCTTTTATTAAAACCAAGGAGTTTAAGTATCAAAATTTTATCTTTTTTTCATAGATGGTAGTGGTTAAGGATGATAAAAAATGGCATCCTTGTGGTCATCCCTAAGCAGACTATAATCCTACAAACAACCAATAGTTAATATGGATTAGAACAATAAAAAGGAACACAAGCGCGTGCACACACACACACACAACCTTCTCTTCATGACCTTGTTCTCAACCATCAAGTTGCAACATAAACATTAATATGTTAATTAGATAAAAGATGTCAAACAATTAAGGGTTAGATAAAAGATATTTGTGAGATACTAAGAACTAAGCACTATATTGGTGATAAAAATAGAAGGATTTTCACTAGACCTGGATAAAAACATGATACATCCCAAGGTCAGCTTTTTCATCAATTATGACATCTTTTTGTAGAGCATTGAATTTAAAGGTAAATGGAGATGATCCTTTGTGGCTATACTTTGAAGCATTAGTAGTGTGTGATTGTTCCAACTTAAAAGGGATAGAGAATCATATAAGATGTATTACAATGGAGCATTATTGACATGGTGGGCTCCATATGATCTCTAGAGTTAAATCCCAAAGGATAAGTAGAGTGCACAATAATTCATTCTAGCTTCCTCTTAATCTTATGCAATAAAATATGTTTTGTAAATCAATTTTAAGCTTTAAATAATAAGTTAGAACATTTTTGTTTTTATACTAGTGGTGCCTTTATTTTTCATCTAGATTCCTTAATTGTGATTGTATCTTTTATCTCCTATATATTACCAATGATACCTAGTTTTAAAAAGCATCTCATATTGTGCATTTGATATATTGTAAAAGGAGGTTATCCCCTTAAAGAGGATTATTATTCATTATTCTATATAATTCACAAGGCATGGAGTTGCTTCTCATTATATTCTTATGCTCTTTGAGTGTTTATTGTCTATTTGGTTTCAGAGCATGTAATCCTAGATTTTGTTCAAACAAATCATCTTAACATCTTCATTATAGCATTTTACTAGGAAATTTCAAAAAGCAAAATTTTTGGGAGATGGAGGAAACATGGTGAAGTACCTATAATAAAAAATTTAAGTTCTGATCCCCCATAATTTTCAAAATATAGGTTATGGAAATTAGGAATCTTGACTAATCATAAAAGTAGTCCCAAATGAGTGGTCATGGAATATTTGTTACAAGGTTTTTCTTGAGAACCTGTAGATAGTGAAAATTTCTAGAGATTAAGTAGGCATAATGAAGTAAATATGGTAAAACTTTTAAATTCTACTTCGTTATAATTTTCAAGTTATTGGTTTTTGAAGTTATGGTTTCTTACTAGCACTAAAACTAATATAACATGGGTGTTTTTGATAAAATACTTATATTTAATTCTATAAAGATCCAAATTGGCCGTGACTAGTTTTTTTAATAGGGTATGGACCATAGCATAGCAAGTTAAAATCTCATACATAAATTTAAAAAAATGAACTCATGGTAGTCCATACAAGTACATGCTCCTTAAAGGGAAAAAATCAACAAGTTTTGGGAGAGTTACCATTATTTTTCTTGAAACATCATAATTTAGTCAAACATATAGTATTACAAAGAATACATATTAGGCCACCACATATTGAAATTTCAAAAGTAGAGGTGAAAAAAATTCAAATTTAAATAAGGTATAAGGCCAACCTATAAAATGATCTCCAAATTAAGGTTTTAAAGGCATACTACATCAAATTGACATAAATTTGATTGGAATATCTATTTTAGGTGATTTAAAGAGTATGGTAAAATTAAAGTATAGAAAAAGTATAGATAAATATTATTGTTATCCCATATGGAAACGAATGGTGAAAAAAAGTCTACACAGATTAAACCTTTAGAGATCTCAATCATGACTCATGAAGAAAGTGAAGAGATACATAATCACCTATCCAACGATTGGAGAATGGATTTAATAAATTGAGTATTGAGTTAGTGAAAATTGTTGATTTGATGTAAACCAAAAAAAAAATACACCAAATGGATCAAAACAAGAAGCATATGGAATAAAATATGGAACAATTACAAAAATATATCCTTAGATGATAAGTTCTCTAAAGGCGACATTGACAAGCAAGAAATCATGGAAATAGGTATAATAAATTTTTTCAACCTAAGTCATGTACATGAAGGATATTAATGAATGTAGAGAACATGAAGATTAAGTCCGGTAATATCGATTATTCATCACTCTAATATTTTCATCATCAAGGGTTCAACTTGACATGAAGGAACTACTTAATTCCCAATATTGCTATGAGGAAATTTGATAGTGAAGATCTTATAACATGGATATTCTAGATAAAGGAATTTTTTGATCTACACCTATTTCCAACTATGTAACTCATGCATCCTTGTATTTAGAACATGATTGATTTGTTTGGTGCAAATGGATTTGTGAGTGCACAAGGATTATTCTTGGTCAATTTTTACAGATGAAATTATATAACATTATGGTATCTATTAAGATAAATGCAATTTTTAGTCAATTGATAAATTTATAGCTAAGAGTTCCAAATACATTAGCACATTCAACAATTTCAAAAACTGAGCCTCACAATAATGAAAATTCCAAAGGATAATTTGTTAGGTCTCTCTATGGGAACTTTAAAAGAGAGCATTCAACATGAGGTGTGTCTCTTTGAACCTAAATCCCTAAAGGATGCTTCTAGTGTGGCATGGAAAGTTGAAAGTGAAAATATGGTTACTAGAAGGTTGGCCACTAACAACTATAGGGAGCACCATATTCCCTTTCCTAACCTCATTTAACCTAAAATATTTCCACCTCAATAAATTAAAGAAAGAATATCAAAGATACTATGTTTCAATTGTGATAACAAGTACATTAAAGGGCATAAATATGGAAAGAAGAAATGATTTTACATAGATGGTGAAGAGGAAGAATATCAAGAATTGGAACCATTGTAAGATCTATAACTAGAAAAAACTACATCAACCATATATTGTCATGCATTGGGTCGCATCAATACTCTACAAATCTCAATATAAAAGGGCAAATAAAAAAGAATATGATAAAAGTGTTGATTGATTATGCTTGTATCCATAACTTCACTAATTACAAATTGGCTAAACTTCTCGATTTCTTTATATATCCATCACTAGAGTTTCAAGGAATTATTGAAAATGGAGGTACCATAAATTGTTCATGGAAGTTCCTTAGGATTAAGCTCACTATAGAGAACTATTTATTGGATAAAATCATGATTGCAATCCAAATGGGTAGTGTTGATGTTGTATTGAGGGTCCGTTGTTCATAATCATTGGAAATATTGGTGCTTAATTTTCTTGAACCCATCATGATATTATCCTCAAAAGGAAAGGGAATTGAACCTAAAGGTTTCTAAGGGAAACCCTTAGAAGTGATAAGCTCTAAAAACATGACAAAATTGATAAAAGAAAATGGACACAATGGTCTAATTGCTTGCTTAAACATCTAGAACCTATACTCCCATGGATCTACAAAAGGTTATCAACACACATTACAAGGTATTTGGAGAGATGCATAAGGGTCCTACACTACCTGAGATCATGATCATGCTACTCATTTGAAACCAAGAAGTGTACCACCTAAGATTAAGCCTTATAGGTGCTTAGATGAAAAAATAGTGAGATTAAGCATATGGTTCAAGAAATGTTAAATTCTAGTATCATTCAACCTAGCCAAAGTGATGTATCCTCACTAATGGTGATGGTTTATGGATGGGAAGATTCATGGTGTATGTGTCCAAAATATAGAGAGTTCAACAAAATGGGCATTAAAGGTAAATTTTATTTTCCTATCACTAATGAATTGTTATATGAGTTATAAGGAGCAATTTTTATTTACCAAGTTTGATCTCCATTTTAGATGTCATCAAATCAACATGAGGAGAACACATGAGGTGTTGATTGTGCTGGAATGTTCCGCAACAATAGGGGGTCTCCATGGTATGAAGTCCCAATTAGACCTGACATAGCTTGGGATAGGAGCCCCATCTAGGAAATGGCTTGGCTACCATTGTATGTGTGTTTTATCTTGGAAATAAAATGTAGAGATAAGTGTGAGACCAAGTGTACTATGTTAGAAGAATGGTGATGAAATTATCTCTCCATTGATGACTTGCAGAACCTGATACAAGAACATAAGAACAACATAATGAGTAGAAGAATGCCTTAATCAAGAACCAAATAATTGAGACTAACTAAGAAATAGACAAGTGAAAGAATGCCAGAAATCAAAAGTGAAATAATTCACAATGAATCCCTAACATTAACATTGAATGAGGGGAAATATTCAAAGCCAACACACCAAATACATGGAGATAGTTCATAAAAATATAAACAATTTGTAAACCCACATACATAAATGAAAAAAACATGAATAATCATTACAAGTGCCATGTATGGGAATCAATGCATGAACTAAAACTTCTCATTAATTTTGTCATCCATTCAAGTACATGTACACAAGCTCATCAAAACCCAATAGTGGGATGAGAGAAAAGTATAAAATCTTCACGACATTACACTAGCCTCACAATCCCTCCAACTATAAGCTACGAAAAGTGAAGGCTTTTAGCTCCTCAAGCGCAAAGTAGCAATGCTTGATCCGAGATTTTTTTTCTTATAGATGCATCTGAATTACATGAAACAAAGCACTTAAAAAACATGGAACATAAGCATATAAAATGAAGATAAAAGGGATATAATCACAAATGAGATCAAGACACATAGATTTGATTGTGGAGTTCGTCCAATTTGGACTACATCTCCAGGCCCTGCTCAATAGTGGGGAGGCCTTCATTCATTAAATGGCATGGAAAGAGAGAAGTACAGGCAATTTTTTACACAAACATCCTTATACCTCCAATCTAGAAGATAGCTATAAAATGTATTTCCTAGCTCTAGAAACAGATAGTACCACTGACTTCTTGGCAAAAAATCATGCAAAAACGCTTATCGGAACACCCAATTTGGATAATTGGGTCGTCTGCACCTTCTAAGAACCTCCCTCCTGCTCAGGAAAGGTCTCGACCTGCTGCTAGGGTCAGGGTTTGCTGCACAATAGATTATGAATTAATCATCCAGTCCTCCCCCTTGCTCGCTATGCGAATATTCTTATAAGTGGGTGGTAAATCCTCAATACCCAGGCAGTTCTGAAACAACCGACCAAGTTAAGCAAGCGGGATTGTCTTAAGACCAGGGATCTCGAGCCTGTATGATACATGGAAACCAACCTTACAAATATGGCAAAACCCCTATTAAATATGGCAAATCCCTTTTAATTGTTTGTTTAAACTCGACGCCATCACCATTGGCGTTCGCCGCAATCGGTGGAAAAACCTTCAAGCATCATGTGAGACAACAGATCTGCCGGGGTGATTAATCACAATGTATAACATATCGCACTCGCAAATCGCAATTGGAACCTTTCCATCAGCGGATATCAAATCCCATACAACTACGGACCCTCCGAGAATATTAATGGAGCATATAAAATATCGCATCTGGGAACCCCATCACAATTGTAATCAACACTTAAACCATAACATATCAATCCAAACCTGCATCATGCAATAAGACAGACCTACTGGGATTATTAATCACAATGTATATGACATTGGGTCCGGAGCCCTATCGAAAATCGCATTCAGCAAAGGTCGGGGAGATACTCCATACAACTTATCCTGCCGATCTTTGTGATTGCGATTTTATTGCATCACAACTGGCTCTGTCGAGGACCGATTCTTAAACACTTTTCCAACTCTGATATGCGATATGAGATATCGTAATCACAAATCCGAAATGCCAGGGGACGATTCCTTAACCCGCAACCTATGTTTTTCCGCGATATGTGGGACCCAATGTCAGCCTACCACTTGTTGCTTCCCCATTCGCTGAGATTTTTCCATGTCACCTCTTCCTCCCACCTGGAAAAGTCAAACTTGATCTTTGACTTTCTCTAACTTTTGCATATGAACTTGGATTTGAGTGTTGTTCGCACCGTTCGAATCAGGATGAATTTTTGAAGATCCACCTGGATCAATCCTCTAGGATCCTCCTGGATCAATCCTCCAGGATCCTCCTAGATCAATCCTCCCCACTAAGAGAATATTTTGTTCCTCCAAAAGCATTAAATAATCTGCAACTTCTTTATACTTTGTCTACACCACAAGTGTTCTACAGGCCATCCTTCCTTCTCCTTTACCTTTGTCCTTCAGAGCCATAAGCAATGAGCCAACACCTGCATCCCCACAAACATGTAGTACAATATCTTGCAAATTACATGTTTAGCTATATGACCAAAGAATGAGCCAAGCATCTCATACTTGCCACGAGTTTATAACACATACTCTGTGGTCAAGTTTACATAAAAATGGAAACAATAATTCAGCTATCAATACAAGGCCAACCATCACTGTTGCTTCAATAAGTGATGGAAAACACATCATCACTACATACATTGATTTACAAAATTAAGGCCATAACATTCTACCACACCTAGAAGAACCATCTCTCACTTATCAAAGTGAATGGGTCGCCTCCTTGTGGCACATTTGCTGATCGAACAACTATTTCACCTAGTTCATACAAAGATGCTTTGTCCTTGTGACACTGCTCTAGATGGAGCCTCCAACATGTGGCTCTTTGATGACCAACTCTTTCATAATGACTACAATAAACATTCTTCCTCCATATCTGCTTTACCTTCTTCTTTGCATGCTGTTGAGAGGGTCTTTCATGCCTCATCCTTTTCTATAGTGCTATTCTTTTCCAGCACTCAGCAAACATATGGTTATGCAATCCACAAAAATTGCAAGTTCTTTTATGGCATGATTTTCGTTCATTATTAACAATGCGGCTGTAATCAAAATGAATATTGCAATACCGAGACTCGTTATACCTTTCTTATTGGTCTCTAGTATGATCATGAGAGCAAGAGCTTCCCTCAACTCTTTCTCTGCAATTCATACTACCATAGATTGATGGTGACGTGTTCCCATCATCCTCTTTCCTCGATGGTTTCAACAATGTCATGAAGCTGATGACATCTTTGAGCACTCTCCTTCAGTGCACTCCAACCATGTGAATCGAGGTCTTTGCTCAACCTCCATTGGTTGAGTTATGCCTTGGCTTTTAACACCAAGTCCTTCTTCCTTGTACCTCGTCCTGGTAAGAAGTCTCATATTTGTCTCTGTAATTGGTACCTCTACATTTCCAACAGAAATTATATTGTGTGAAAATGAAACTAGAGGGAAATCAACATCTTTTACCTCCATTGTCGAGTTGGAAAGAACTGATGAGGGATTCTCACCATCTGTCGTTGGTGGTTCACCGGTTGTCTTAGCACATTCCCCAAATTCCTTCTTGACATACCCAAGTCCTGCCTAATGGGATAATTCCTTTACTTTGATGGGGTTTATGATACCTTGGCCATTAATACCAAGTCCCTTCCCCTCATACCTGATCAGGGATCAATATTTTAGCTAAAACATGAAAGTGCTCAGAATTTCTTTAGACCTAATTGAATGGATAGAGTTTGTCTCCAGGATTCCAATGTCGTGAATGGTTCAAAAAATCGACATTGTATGCAAAAGTTAGAGCTTCTGAAAGTTTGGTAAAAACAAAGCCTCACGGGGCCAGCCCCCACCCTATGTGACCAAGCACTCGAACCAGGAGATATGGGTCAACTGTTAAGCAAGATTAGTGCACCACTAATCATTTTACCATTTAATTAATCTGTAATTAAGTTGGCAGAATTTATGGCAGAGACAATAAATCTGAAACTACCACTAAACTTGGCAGACTTAACTGGAGTCTCTCCAGATTTAGCGGAGGTTTTCTAAGAAACATTGTTTGAGCCATAACTTACTTAGTTCTCAGCCAATTTCAAAATTGAATAGTCATTTTTAGCTAATTGGCATGCTGGGAACCCATTGGAGCAGGTTGCAGAGGCAGAAGAGGTCATCTATAGGTTTTTTGGTCACTTGAAGATTTTTGAAGCCTAGGGCCACCAGGTGTTGGAGGCCATTACTAAAGCAGCTGGTAACCAAATTGAGTAAAAAAATAGTCATTTTTGGCTAACTGGCATGATGGGAACTCATTGGAGTAGGTTTCAAAGGAATAAGAGGTCATCTGCAGGTGGTTTTTGGTCACTTGAAGATTTTTGAAGCCTAGTGCCACTAGGTGTTGGAGACCATTCCCAGAGCAGCTTGTAACCAAATTGAGTAAAAAAATAGTCATTTATGATAGATTTGAATGTTTTAAACTTGTTGGAATAGGTTCCAAGAGCATTGGATGTATTTAACATCAATTTGAGAACTATTGAAGCTAATACAAAGGTCCACACTATGAAGCTGGACCAAGGAGATGTAACCCAGGAGGGGTGAACTCCTTCAACAAAAAATTGTGTATTGAGCTCTGTTATTTGTGCTTCCTATGTTTTTATATGATGATGTTCAACCATTTAAATTCATGCCTTTAAGTTCACGCAAAACACTAAATTTCACCAAGTTTGATGAATTGACAATCACATGCTCATGGATAAACTCTTGATGGATAATCAAACCAAAGCAAAGAAAATTTTGTATCCAGAAATGATACTAGAACAACATTAACTAGCAATCAATATCAGATCAAGTTGGTATCAGAGCACAAGGTTGCTTGCTTGATTTTATTGAAGGGTTTAATAGTTGTAATTATTGTTATGATTACAAGGTTGAAGTTGTAGAGAGCAGAAGAGAAGCTACGAATAGCTAGTCCTGAGATTAGGACAAGAAGGAAGAAGGATGAGAAAGCACCATCCTCACCCAAAGGACCACTCAAGGCAACACCTGAATCACCTCAAGTTCCATCTCCATCAGTTGAGATAGAAGAGGCACAATTTTCACAAGAGGCTGAAGTGATTGAAGAGGTACAATCAATACAAATTTCTGAGCCTGAATCCATAGCCATTATGTCTAGAGAAAAAGAGCATGAAGGTCCCTCTTTAGAAGAGGAAGAAGTAAAGAAATATTTCTACACTTTGACTAAGATGGTTAAAGTCCTCTATGAGGAGAGGAACACCATAATAGTTGGAGAGAGTTCTAAACCTCCATATGGAGAAGGAAGCTCAGAGAACGAAAAAGATGGAAAGAAGGATTCCAAAGAGAATGGTGGAAAGCCACCTCCATCTCCACTGTCCTCATCATCTTCACCATCTACCACAACATCATCTTCCACTACCACCACTGCCCATTCTCATTCCAAAACCTCAAAAAGGAAAAACTCCATTATTGAAATTGGACATAAAATTCGAACTTCCCATGTACAATGGAGAAGTGAATGCAGAAAAGTTGGACAATTGGATTCGATAGTTGGAGGTATACTACAGAATTTAGAATGTTCAAGAGGACGAAATAGAGATCCAGTTGGCTTCACTGAGGCTAGAAGGAGCTGCACTAGTTTGGTGGGAAGCAAAGAATCAAGAGTAAATGTGAATCCATGGTAATATATCCATTTCTTGGGTTGAATTTGTTTCTGCAATTAAAAGAAAGCTTTATCCTTTAGCCTATATGCAAAATGCCATTATGAGTTGGAAGAATTTTAAGCAACTAAAAGGCCAAATTGTCAAAGACTACACTTAGGATTTTAGGAAGAGGGCTTTATTGTTGGGAGTAAACTTGAATTCACAAGACACACTCTTGAAATATATTGGAGGTTTACATTCCTATTTGCAGCATACTATCCTTATGTTTAACCCAAGCAACTTAGATGAAGTATGTGTGCAAGCCACACATCTTGAGGCAAGGGGAAAACAAAACATAGAGGAGAGAGGTGAAAGTGAGGGTAAGGGAAAAGGGAAGGGAAAGAAGAATGCAAGTATAAAAAAGAAGAAGGAAAAGCTCACATGAAAAAACTGTTCAAATATTGGCCATGATGAAGACCATTGTTGGCAACTTCATCCAGAATTAAAACCAAATAGATTGAAAGCGAAAGAGAAGGGCAAACTGTTTCTATAGTTGAAAAAGACTTAGGGTCAGAATGAGGAGATGAGACAAAAATTACAGCTATGGGTTTGAAAGGTCAACATGTTGAAAGCACTAGTTCCTTAAATAGTCCCAACAACACTCCAAATGAAGACAAAAGGGAAGAGTTGTTCACTGTGAGAGTAATCTCAAATCATACCAAGTTTGATGCACTCTTTGATAGTGGATCACAAGCAAACCTTATCTCAGAAAACTTAGTTAAAGAGCTTAAACTTGAAACCATACCACATCATAAACCATACCCTTTGGGTTGGATAGCTAAGGACGCCAATTTACAGGTTTCAAGGAAATACATTTTTAGATTTGCTATTACTGCAAACTTTGTTGATGAAGTTGAGTTAGACGTGGTTCCACTTGAAATTTCTAGAACTATCTTGGGAAGTCCATATTTGTATGACATGAAAGTGGTTTTTCATCATTATGAGCACAAATATCATTTGCTTAAAGATGGGGTGAAGTATATTGTGAGAGCTCATCGCAAGAAACTAAACATTTCTTTAGTTAATGCAGGGCAAATGAAGAGGCTAGTGAATGCAAGTCATAACTTGAAATTGTTGATGATCAAACAAAGAAATGTTTTGAATCATACTTTTCATAAAGATGCTTATATTTGTAATGAGTTGTTTCAGAATGATAATAGGTTGCCTTTGAAAGAAGGTGAAAAACATTTGCAGCAGCCAACATTGGTGTTGAGCGGTGTTGAAAACAAGGTGCTAGTGCAAGAAGCTGCAAAGGTCAAAGAGAAGAGGAAAAAATAGCTTGGTAAAGAAGGCATGGGTTTCAAAAATGCTCATTGCTAGTTTCCAAAAGGCACAGTACAATGGCAAAGAAACTTGGGCAAGAGTCAACTCAAGTACAAGGCAAAAGTAGCTAAAAAACGCCATAGAAACAAAGTGAAAGGTGAGAAAGATTGCAAGTTTCCTTTGATTTTTTACCAAGGTAGGAACAAGATGTTTTCTACAAAATTATATTGTTGTTCTGCAAATTCATAAATATTGCAGCATGATGGTGTCAAAGACAACAATAGATGGCCGTCGGAATCAAGGAAAAAATTGACCCTTTTTGAAAAGCTTCAAATGATGAAATTAGGAAAATTTCAATGGATAAAGACTGGAAGGATGAGGGAACAGTCCCCTCATCAACATAATCAGTGATCAAGAGAGCTTTTGGGGTCCAAAAGGCTTCTAGTGGGGAGGAATGATCAGGGATCAGTATTTTAGCTAAAAAATGAAAGTGCTCAGAATTGCTTTAGACCTAAATGAATGGATAGAGTTCATCTCCAGGATTCCAACGCCATGAACGGTTCGAAAAACCGACATCGTATGCAAAAGTTAGAGCTTCTGAAAGTTTGGTAAAAACAAAGCCCCGCGGGGCCAACCCCCACCCCATGTGACCAAGTGCCCGAACTAGGAGCTAGGGGCCAATTGTTAAGAGGGATTAATGCACCATTAATCAGTTTAGCATTTAATTAATCCATAATTAAGATGGGAGAATTTATGGAGGAGCCACTAAATCCAGAACCACCACCAAACTTGGCGGACATAACTGGAGTCTCTCTAGATTTAGCAAAGGATTTCTAGGAAAAATTGTTTGAGCCATAACTTACTTAATTATCAGCCAAATTTCGAAAATGAACAGTCATTTTTTGCTAATTGGCATGCTGGGAACTCATTGGAGCAGGTTTCAGGGGTAGAAGAGGTCATCTATATGTATTTTTGGTTACTTGAATATTTTTGAAGCCTAGGGCCACCAGGTGTTGGAGGCCATTACTAGAGCAATTGGTAACCAAATTTAGTAAAAAAAGAGTCATTTTTAGCTAATCGACATGCTAGGAAATTATTGGAGCAGGTTTCAGAGGCAGAAGAGGTCATCTACAAGTGTTTTTGGTCACTTGAAAATTTTTGAAGCCTAGGACCACCAAGTATTGGAGGCCATTCCCAGACCAACTGGTAACCAAATTGAGTAAAAGAATAGTCATTTCTAATAGATTTGAATGTTTTGAACTCATTGGAACAAGTTCCGAGAGCATTGGATGCATGTAACAACAATTTGAGCACTATTGAAGCTAATACAAAGGCCCACACTATGAAGCTGGACCAAGGAGATGTAGCCCATGAGGGGTGAACTCCTTCAACAAAAATTTGTGTATTAGCTTTGTTATTTGTAATTGCTATGTTTTTATATGCTGATGTTCAGCCATTTAAATTCATGCTTTTAAGTTCACGCAAAACACAAAATTTCACAAAGTTTGATGAATTGACAATCACATGCTCATGGATAAACTCTTGATGGATAAGCAAACCAAAGTAAAGGAAATTTTATATCTAGAATGGATACTAGCACAACATTAACTATCAATCAATATCAGATCAATACCCCATTCTCCTTAACAGTTTGGAGCCGATTCCTGTGGTATGATTTTAAAAAATATCGAAATCATCATCAAGAAACATACATGAAGTCGACGAATTACGTTTTACCTCACAGATGTCATGCAACAACTTTTCCAAGGCCTCTTCCTTAATCTAACAAGCTCTGCTTGAAGACTCTGGTCGATGCACTTCAATTATTCCAAGGCTGCCTCTTTGGCTTCCAACTGAAGATGCAATCGATGCTTCTCCTCTTTCTCTTCTAAGCAGTATCCTTCTTAATTCAGCGTTCTCTTCTTGAAGCCTTTGGTTAATCTCCTCATTCGAGAAAGGAGATGAATAAAACACATAAGAACCGAAAGATGTGGATGACGCATCGCTATCTGATCTCTCTTTCTCCTCCTCTCTTCACTTCTCATATGCTTCATACACGATGTCCACCATTTTGGACATTCGCAGGAAGGTCTCCTGCATTTCTTTTTCATTCTCCATGGCTGCACACTCGGTCATTCAAGCTCACAATTCTTAACAGCGACAAGACCACTTCTCTTTCCAACAAGTTTCAACATCCACCATGTCTCCTCTTTGTGATGAATGTCCTTTTAGGCTGATCTCTGGTTAGTGTACTCATGCAATTTCACATCAACTAAGCCCTGCTTTGATACCACTTGATCCATGATTTTTTTGCTTATAGATGCATCAGAATTACATGAAATCAAGCTCTTTAAAACCATGGAAAATAAGCATATAAAATGAAGATAAAAGAGACATAATCACACATGAGATCAAGACACAGAGATTTGATTATAGAGTTCATCCAATTTGGACTACATCTCCGGGCCCTATTCAATAGTGGGGAGGCCTTCATTCATTAAATGGCATGGAAAGAGAGAAGTACAAGAACATTTTTACACAAATGTCCTTATACCTCCAATTTGGAAGATACCTGACAAATAGAGATCCCATCTCTAGAAACAAATAATACTACTAACTTCATGGCAAAAAGTCATGCAAAAATGCCTATTGAAAACCCAATTTGGATAATCAGGCCTTCTACACCTTCTCAAAACCTCCCTATTGCTCAGGTGAGGTCCCAACCTGCTTCCAAGGTCAAGGTTTGCTACATAATAGATTCTGAATTAATCGTCTAGTCCTCCCCCCTTGCTTGATATGTGGATAGTGTTATAAGCGGGTGCTAAATCCTCAACATTCGGGTAGTTGTGAAACAAATGACCCAATTAAGAAAGCAGGATTGTCTTAAGACCAAGGATCTCGAGCTTGTATGGTACATGGAAAACAACCTTACAAATATGGTGAAACTCGTTTTAAGTAGGGTAAAACCCTCTTAACTGTGCATTTAAACTCGACGACATGACTATCGGTGTTCCTCACAATCGACGGACAAACCTTCAAGCATCCTGCGAGACAACGGACCCGCCGGGGTGATTAATCACAGTGCATAACATATCGCATCCACAAATCGCAATCAACACCTTTCCATTGGCGGATATCAAAGCCCATACAATTACTGACCCAACTGGAATATTGAATGGAGCATATAAAATATCGCATCTGGGAACCCCATCGCAATTGCAATCGGCACTTAAAACATCAGCGTATCAATTCAAACCTATGTCCTGCGATAACACGGACCTGCTAGGATTATTAATCACAATGTATAAGACATCAGGTCCAGAGCCCTATCACAAATCATAATTAGTGGAGGCCGGGGTGATACTCCATACAACTGCAATCTACGATTGTGATTTTATTGCATCGCAACTGGCTCTACGGGGCGAGGGAATTCTTAAGCACTTGTCCACTTTTGATATGTGATATGCGATATCGCAAATTGACAATGCTAGGGGTCGATTCCTTAACCTGCAACCTTTTTTTTTTTCTGTGATATGCGATATGCAGGACCCAATGGCAGCCTGCCACTTAGCGCTTCCCCATTCGCTGAGCTTTAGCCCTGCCATCTTGTCCTACCACCTGGGCAAGTCAAACTTGATCTTTGACTCTTTCTAACTTTTGCATATGAACTCGGATTTGAGTGTCATTCACACCGTTGGAATCAGGATAATGAGCACTTCGATCTGATGCTAGGTCTATCCAGAATTTTCCACTTTGAGTTTTGAGCCTTTTACCATGCCACCGATAATTTTTGAAGATCCACCTGTATCAATCCTCGAGGATCCTCTTGGACCAATCCTCCAGGATCCTCTTGTATCATCCTGGATCAATACTATACTAACATAGTGTAAGTGCTAAAAGTCCACTTTTTCTTAAGATATAAGGTTACATTTATAGAGGTGGGGTGACCTTTCACCTTCCCCATGGCTCTTTGACTTCCCTCATGACCTTTCAACTTCCATTTAAATTTTCATCTCCCTTTGGACCTTTCGATTTCCTCATGGCATTTTTCATGATTTTAATATTTGTCATTTATGACAAATATTTACAAAATGAAATCATAAGCGTAATGAGCTTTGACATAGTTCCATGTAGGAAATTCATTGGTCTTCAAAACTTTGTTGATTTCCTCGTAACATTGTAAGGTCATCTTAGTGCTAGTTGGATCATTCACTAGTTTCTATGATGGAGGTCATGCATCTATGCAATAATAGACTAGCAATGCTCTCACAACTTCAGTCTTGAAAACATACAATAAACAACCACATCATAAGATTATGAAACTTTAACATTATAAGATAAAATCTAGTGCTAATTATCCTTTGTTCAATATATGAAATTATTTAATATAATTAACTTTGAAATATTCGAAAAGGTCTGCATCCCTTAAATGAGAGCTTGTTGTTGAGTTTACAATCTCCTCCCTTCATGCATCATAGTTCAAGGTTTTCCACACAACCTTTACGAAACCTCCATTAAGTCCTATTATGGTTCATGTTATAACCTCTTGTCACACCATTCCTCATGGTTTCATTATGTTTCCCACATAACGTGCTTGACTAACTAGTGCTTGAGTTTTCACATCATTTTTCACCATATATATTCCAACTGAACCATTTGAAAGGTCCATGCTAATGTTATTGCTCCCTTCCCATACTGGCATACTTTTTCTCTGTTGTTTAGCTTCCTCTTTGTGCATTAATTAGGCATAATTCTAGAGCAATAATTATGTCATATATAATGTTTATAACATTCATTACCATTCAATAATGAACGATTACTTCTAATTTTGTACGTAATCTTTCTCAATAGTGACATCCATCCCTTCACGTTGCCCATTCTAGTGCATGTATTGTGCAAGGTATCACGTCATCCCTCCATTGTCTCCTCGTTGCCATGTGTAGAATTTCCTTTGCACCTCTTTTATATGGACTTTCAATGCCTCTAACAACCTAACATATGCCTTGACACACTGTTGAATGTATTTGAACCATGTTAAATGCATAACAATATCATAGGATTTATAAACATGAGCTGAGTGATATTTGCATCTTTATATATTGTATCCAAATGTCGAGGATTTCCAAAAGTCTATACAACCCACCTTGAATGCATGACATCTTCGATATTTTCTTTTTGAGGTTTTAATAGTGAGGTGGCCGTAATATTAAATTGCTTGTTATTAGGATGGTATCCATTCTAGGGCATTATTTAATATATCACTTTACAACCTTTCGTTTCCCTGGAAAATGAATTGATACCTTGTTTGTCGTCTGGAGAATTTGTTGAGGTGGTGTTAGCACACCTGTCTGCTAAGAGTGTGTTATGCACTACTCAAGGAAAAAACAAATTGTGAGTGGTGGTGCATGGCGTAGGTTTAAGAAGCAAAGGATTGAGTTAGTCTTTAAGAATCCATTATGCGCTAATGATGAGACTCATGAGCGCACGAAGCAACTACTAGAGGAAAGGATCGATAGTTTTCAAGATGAGAGTGTGCAATGTGTAGGCATGATGAGTTAGTTGGGCTAAAACATTTAGAATTGTCCCAATATTGTTTTTCATCTTTTCATTACTTCACATACTAGGGAATTAAATACAAAGGATTGCAACCCAAATGTTGGAAACTAGCTTCATCAAAGTAAGGGTCACATTCATTAGTTACACCACTTGTACTAATGAAGTGTCACCATGTGGATAATTAGTAGCCACCATCACAACCATCCCTACATCGAAATCCTTAACATGCCACCAGGTCATTTTCAGAGAGAGCAACATTCTTTTTATAGTGAATGCAACACCAATCGAGTAACGTTCCTTTTGTAGTGAACACAAAACCAATCGGAAAGTGCCTCCACTACACAAAATTCCCAACAAGATCCACAGTGACCCTTATCTAGGATGGTTTGAATAGAATTACACTGAGACCAGAATTTTCGTGCATCGAATTGCTATTCCTTTAGCAAGTCCAAACCTTTTAGATAAATTATGTGTGAAGACTTTCTACATTGAATGGGAAAGGGATCTCAATGACACAACCAATTATTTTTGAAGCACTGATTCCTCTCATTATAATATCATACCTTGTTTGTTTTTCTTTCAAAACACCAAGAACACTATCCATGAATTACAACGATGTTACACGTGGTCCCTTCAAAGAAGTTGTTATCATCATGTTATCGTATGGCACTAGTCGTATCTGTGTGATACTGCATTGTTGCATTCTTGATCTTTGAAATTCTACAAGCATTAAAGTGGTGACATACATAATATACAAGCCCACCATCGCATGGTAGCTAGCGTGGATTCAACTAAATAATCTTTCCATGCATTCATTATGCGGGCTTTAAGTTTGATCCAACGCAACATTTATGGCCTTCATCATTTTGGTCCTTATTAGTCCCTGCCATCTGGCAATGGCCAGGGACTATATTAATAGGAAAGAACGATGTTAACATTAATTGACCTGCTTGTCACCTGCTTCTTAGCGCCGGTTGAGGGAGTGTATCGAAAGTTTTTTCATACATAATAATTCACTGTGTTATTTGGCCTCTTCCCGAGGCCAGAGGCAAAAACATAGGTTATAAATAATTTGTTTTTGCAATTCAGTGTTAGAGCAGTTTAATGCTAGCATTAATCCTAAGCGTTTAATGCTTGGGATAATGTTGGGCACATTGTACTATCAGACGTACAGGTACAGGTTGCTGCATGAAGACTCTTGCAATGTGTCTGCCGTGTGTCTACTCTGCATGGCTACTATGCATGTTTCTCTAGAACAAGTCCACCTGGTCATTCAGGCTGCAAAAGCAAAGAGGGCTTATGCCAAATATCTTCAACTCACACCAGACTTGCATACCAGTAAATCGAAGATGTGCCGGAAGTAGAACCTGGAGCCAACGGGATCTGGAACGGGTCTAAGTCGATCTGCATATGGATCTGGCAACTGGCTAAACTTGATCCAGCATCCTCACCCGTTCGAAAGCTAGCAGCCTGGGTTGAATCAGCAGTTTACCTTGTTTAAGCAGCAGCACATCCAGATGCAGATACTTATCGAGATGGAGATTCAGCTCTGCAACAGCTATGGATACTGCTGCTATCTGTATCTTCGCAGGCAGAAGACGTTCCTCCATACGAGAAGAGGGATACGATTACGAAAGACTCTGGGTCTTGAGCTGGTGTGCGATGGTCCAATGGCTCAGTTGGAGCTTGAGTAAGGGCATCAGAAGTAGATTCCACAACAGACTTATAATCAACAGGTTGCTCTTGAGAAGATTCCACGGAAACCAGTGAAATGTGGAGGAAAAGTGAAATACCTGCATGGAGTGGAAAGGACGGCATTGCTTGTGAAACAGACCAGCAGCTTTCAACAATGGGGACTTTTCATAAGTCGCCTTTCAATAATGGCGGATGCCCAATTGCTTGTGGTGGACAGACTTTCAGCTTGGACTTGCTTCCTGCCTGACTGGGCATGCAAAGGAACAGTTTTTGCTTTATAAACACTCTCCAGTCGGTGATGCTCTCCACTGGACTTTTCATAAGTCACCTTTCAATAATGGCAGATGCCCAATTGCTTGTGGTGGATAGACTTTCAGCTTGGACTTGCTTCCTGCCTGGCTGCGCATGCAAAGGAACAGTTTTCGCTTTATAAACACTCTCTAGTCGGTGATGCTCTCCACCATATTCCATCTTAACACGCCGGGTAGCAGGTTTCACCACCCAAGACCTACTAAGTACCCTTTAAAGGATATGTAAAATAGAGCCTTTTGAAGGATCTACCTGAATTTCATTTCTCACCTTCATTCTTGCTCTTTTTCTGATCCTCTTCTTCCAAATCCGGGATCCCTTCTTCTTCCCTCACCTGATTCATCTCCCTGATGTCATCTTCATCAAAAACTTGACTCAATCTCGTCTGACCATTGTATGTATAAAGACTATCGAGCGAGAGAGAGCGCGAGGTAAGTGGATTGAAGAAATCCCAGGTTGAATCTTAAGGAAGTGAGGGTAGTGGGGAAAGGCCCATGGAGTTTTCCTCCCAAGCTCCACGACTCCTACAGGACAGAAGCTCACAACTCCTACGATGGGATCGATCGGCGGAGGTGTATGATACAAGCTCGCCAAATCCCTAAACCAATGGTACCTGTCACGGTTGTCGTTCTCTTTAGCCACGTTTCAATCATGCATTATGAAACGTTATGTTGAACCACGTCACTTGTTATGTTCAACCATTTCTTTTAACGATTCAAACTTTTGTTACGTTCAACCTTCGCTTTTAACGATTCAAATTTTTTCTCTGCAACTTTAATTTCTCCATTGTGCTGCTGGTTGATAAATATTCTTCAAATAACAGAAGTGTGTCAGCCCTTTCTCCGTTGTTTGGGTTCCTCTTAAAGGACTGATTTTGGCTGTTTTTTCAACATTTTAGTATTTAATTTCATAACTGTGTGCTCTGTTGTTTTTGCAGGCTCGTGTGTTGTAAATTGATGCGTACTGATCGCATTCAACAATGGTGCTTAAGCATTAACTAGACGTCGAAAACGATAAAAATGCACATTTCAGATGCCTCCTCTATTCTGTATGTCTCATGTTTCTCTTGAAAGGCAAGGGGGAAATATGCCTCTTGCTCCCCCGAAAGGGAAAATGCCTGTACTCATGGAAGCCAATGGTCCATCGGAGAAATCAATCAAGAATACAATAAAGCAGGATCAAGGTGCAAATAAAAGTCCAGCATATCATGCTAGTCCTGGAAATTCCGTCCGTTTGAAGAGCTATTTTAGCGGTGGCCGGTGCAATGAAAATCTTCAAGTGGATATAAATGGCACAAGGTCCCCCTTGAATAGTATTTCTATTCGTTTAAGGACTCCAGAAGGTTCATTTAGAACCATAGGTTTGCAACATGGTGGGATCGAAATCAGGGACGTGCAGCAATTTAAAGCTTTCTATCTTCCTCACTTTGTTTTACATCGTCTTCCTCTTCTGCCATTTGACCACAGCGAGGACAATTAATAGCGACCAACGACCTGTGGTAGATCAGGTTGCTGGAGCTCTCATTTCTGATCAGGAAAATAGAAAGGTACGGTCGCATTTCAACGCATTGTCTCAAAGATTATCTATAAATGTTATTATATACGTGTTTGGGGGTTTCGCACTTCAAGGCCTATGCTAAATTCTCAGAATCTCGCTTTACGGGGCTCAATATGACGGTCTCCTTGCATTTCCATGGCAATTTCTTTCATCTTTAATTTCTGGTGTAATTTTAGTGTCAGTATGTTTATAAGTTAAATATAAATGTTCGGATTGAGCTTTGTGTCAGTGTGTTTATAAGTTAAATTTAAGTGTTCGGATATAGCTTTGTGTCAGTTTATGCTGTAATGTCGTTCACAGAAGTCGTTGATTCAATTCCTTGGGATCATTTCAGGCCATGTGTTATTTTCTTCTTCTTTTTTTCACTTTTTGCATTCGCGTTGCTATAATTACTCAGTGGTGTGAAAACTTAGGCGACATGATGCCTTTACCATGAAGGATTGCATGGAAAACAACAGCTAGTCAGACAGAAGGTTGCAAAACACACTCGAGTTTCATTTCTTGTGACTGGATTGAGAGCTTGCCGGACTAATTTATCTGACTCTGAATTGGAGAATGACTCTAAATGGCCGAAGAGTAAAGTTTACAATGTCTACTTTAAATTTTCAATAATAATTCATTTCAAATGACATAGATGATAATGTATACTACAAATTGCCATGGAATTTGGACAATTGACAGGTCTGATAGTAGTTTGTTGTGAAATCAGCTCAGGAAAAACAAAAAATGCGTGTTGCTTCTTTTTGTGCCCTTTATCTGTGAGGGCTGTGGTTTAGTAGTTGGGATTGGGGGATGTTATGCAAAGAGCCCAGGTTCAAACCCTAGTGGGTGTAGAGTCGTTCCTATTAGACTACCTAAAAATTAGGGAAACTTCTATTAGTACAGTTATGAATTTGAGAAAGATACCCACAACTATCACAACTACTACAGCACAATGTCACAGTGTGTGCATAGCAATTTTAAATATAAGTGACCAAAGCAAATAGCTACTCTACCACCATACTCTCAATGGGATCCCTCACTACTTTCTTCAAGTAGTGAGGATTCTAGGTGTCTAGCTTTGTTCTCGAGAGAGTTATTAGATCCTAGGGGCAATTCTACAAGGTTCACCAGTTTAAACACTGTTTGGATTTCCGTTTTCCTCAAGCTCGAAGAGTTGGGCAAGGACACCAAGCCAAGCCAAGCCTTATGTTCGTAGACTTGTGCTTGTTTATCACAACCTTGGAAATTGGTCCTCTAATTATTGCAATAATATTGGGTTTGGGTTTAAGCTAAGACTTAATCTTGTGGCACCTATTTTAGGACTTCTAGCGTATGATTACTCAAATTTAAGCTCTGGTAATATTGAAGAAATTGATATTTTTGCATCGAAGAAACCCATCAGCATTAGCTTCACAAGTGCAGTTTTTCCAAAAGAATTGACACCAATGTGCATTTCGTTTCATTTGAACGGAACTGTGAGTGTAAGCAATGTTTCTGGTTATCCCAATGTCTGTACTACTTATAATCAAGGGCATTTCTCTCTGGCTGTTGAGTCTCTGGTTTCTGCTCCCGCACCTTCTACAGAGCCAATTCAAGTTTCTGGTTTTGCTCCTTCACCATCAAAGCAGGTTCCAAACAGCATCCCTCATGTGGTTGCAGAAATTCCTAAGAAACAGAAAACAAGTACTTTAAGAGCTGCACTTGGGCCTTTTCTTGGAGGGTTTACACTACTAGGAATGGTGGGATTTTTGGGTTACTGGTTAATCAGGCGCAGGGAGATGTCAATGATTACAAAACTAGAATATCAGGCTGACAAAGGAGAGGCATTGCAGACTGCCCTGATTGGAAATAGCAGGGCTCCAGTGGCAGCTGGTGTTCGGACGAAGCCAAAGCTTGAGAGTGAAAATGTCACATAGGATGACAGAGTTAAAGATGATTTTAAGATCGTTGAATCTAAACTCAGGACTGATAAATGTATCATTGATGCCAATATTCCTTTCAGGGAAAGTATCGTATGCAAGTTTCCAGTTTTGTTTGGCAGCAGTTGCAGTTTAGTGGTTTGCACCTGTTTTTCTCCATATGCATATAACCAAGAATATCTAAACCTGCTAGGTGAAGGGAAATATTTTATGGACATATGCTTGTTCCTTTGGGTTGAAGAGGCTATCTTGCAACATGAAGATTGCCTGGACTCATTAACTTTGTTAACGGACCATCTGTGTTTTCACTGGGAGTGGATGCATTTGAGATCTATGTTTTTCATTGGGAGTGGATGCATTTGAGGGCTCTTTTGATCATTTTCTGTCTTGCATAAGGATAAATCTCATACTTGGAGATTCACTGTAAGTCATTTAGAGTTGTCATTGCAAGAAGCTTTGTTGTTATCAATTGTTTGAGATAGTTTTCTATATATATGAAAACTTTCTGAAAAGAGTATCAGCCTGCTTGATAGGTCTAATGTCTTAATTGTTAGCATTTATTTTGTATGGGGTCTATTTTATGTTTGTGTCTAACTTGAAATGTTTGATAAGTGATTTTCTCAATTGGAAGTCATTGAATTGTTGGTCAAATTACTGTCCCATTTTTTCAAAGCCTCAATAAGTGTCTTGCACAAACTATATATTTGTAGAATCTCTTGATATAGAAGACAAATGCACAAATTCTAGATACATGAAAAAGGGATTTCTTGGAATTTTGTTAGGGTATTCAAACATACAAGTGCTCGAATATTGATATTCATTTTATACAAAGACAAATATTGTCAATGATATTCTGCAGAGACCTTATGGATTGTATTGGTCTGTGAGTTGATTGTGTTGCCACCCTAACCTGCCATGAACATGTTTCAAGTAAAGCAATGCATGAAGATGTTTTATTAAAAGCATTACTGTTGAAATGATCCACTAACTTGCTGCTGTTTCAAATGAATTTCAAGGCAGTGGATTCTTTAAATGTTATGCTTGTCCCTTCAAGCTTGAAAATGCTGTGATCAAGGTTTTTTTCCATGATGTTGCTGGCTTGGTTTGGACCACCACTGCACAACAAGTTTCGAGTAGTGTTGTGAGACCTGGTTAAGATCCCTGAGACTTTCTATGTGTCTCCAGCTCAATCCTGAAATGGGTAATCAGTATAAGCTGTATTTGCTTCTTAGGTCATTCCCATTAAGATCTGGTATGCATGGCAGTAGTTTGAAACTTGAAAATCCCCAACGCAGGGACTAGCTGCGATGCAACCTCCCTTGTTGATATTACTTTCCATTCCATCGATGTGCTATATCGAAAACCCTTTCTTAACTGTTTATAAATGCATGTGATGGCTCCAAGGGGAAATCCTTCAACGTATTCTTTATATCGTAATTCCAGCACCACGTTTTTTATACTTTAATACATATGTTGGAGTTTTTTATATGGCCGATCTTCATTTTAATTGTTACAACGCCATTTTATAAATGGGTTTGTCATTGTGTGAAATGATCGTTTGATCCAGATTTAAACAGGAACGCAACAAATTACAGAGATAACCATATACACAAAGATGCAGCGGAAATAATACTTCATTTCATTAATGGAAAATACTGACATATGCTTACAAACAGAAATGGCAATAAACTAGCTAGGGCGATGGTAGCTTATCTCTGAGAAGAGATGTGATGGCTACATGCCTCTGAACTGTATTACAATGAGGCTCGAAGGCCTATTTATTGTTGAGAAACAATGGAAAACCCTTCACATACCGAAACCTAACCCTAGAAGATGAAACGCCAAATTGTGGGCCCCGTTTGGGTAAATTGGTACATCAATTTCCCGGGGTCGTAACTTTGGCATACGATCTCCGTTTGACGCGTACGATAGCTCGTTAGAAAGATCTATCCGAGTACTACCACTTTGGGAGGCAACATAGGGCTCGGTCACCCCAGAATTCCAAAAAAACATCGTTTAGGGCCTCAAAACGGCTCCGGAAGTTCAGGACCCGAAAAACTGCTAAAAATAGTAAACTGTGCTACAATTAAGGAAACTGAAAATGCTGAGAAAGACAATGGTGGGGGTCCAGGTGGACCTAGCAGGTGGCCACCAATATCCACCTGGATCATTCCTCCCCCCTTAGGAAGCAATGGTCCCCATTGCGTTGAGCTCCTCCATGAGATGAGGAAACCTCTGCTGAACTTGTTCCCTGGTGAGCCACTTGCCCTGCTGAAGGAGTTGGCCTGCTTTGACAACTCGATACAGTTGGATATGCTGTTGGCGAGTGTTCTTGATCTGTGTGTCCATGATCCGATCAGTTGCAGCTTGTTCCATGCAATCGGGATTTAATTCTGTGGGTTTGAGTTGTTCTGCAATGTCGGATGTGTCTAGCAATGGTGGAAAGTATGGCCGAAGGCGGTCCACATTGAACACTGGGTGCAGGCCAAGGAATGGGGGAATGCTGAGCTCAAATGCATTGTCTCCCATAGCCTTAGTAATGGTGTAAGGACCATATCGAAGTGGTCTCAATTTCCGATAGGCTCCAGTAAGGCGTTCCTTTTGCAAATGCAACCAGACTTTGTCGCCCACCTGAAACTTGTGTGGCACCCGGTGTTGATCATGTCGCTGCTTGTACTTGGCATTTGATTTCTCAAGAATGTCATGGACCTGTTGGCGAATATGTTGGATGCGCTCAATGAAGCTGGTGGCCTTATCTGTTTCGGACAGGACATGAGCTGAATTCATGTGAGTAGGTGCAAGTGGCATGGCCACATCAATGGGGCATAGTGGCTGGAATCCTAAACCCACCTGAAAAGGGCTATGGCCAGTGGAGCTGTGAAGAGCTCGGTTGTAGCTGTGGTGAACATAGGGGAGGCTCTCGTCCCATGTGCGTGGATGCTTTGAGTTATACATGCGCAGAATGTGCACAATCATCCTATTGACAACCTCTGTCTGGCCATCAGTTTGAGGATGGAAGGCTGTGGACTTCGTGAGTTTGGTGTCCAGCATTGACCAGAGACTGGACCAAAATGTGCTGAGAAACCGACTGTCCCGGTCTGAGATGATAGACTGTGGGATCCCAAAGTGCACCCACACTCGTTCAAAGAAGAGTTTAGCAGTGGCTTCTGCTGTGATATTCTTCTTGCAGGCCATCATAATGGCCATCTTTGAGAACCTGTCGACGACCAAAAAAACACAGTCATTTCCATGCTTAGTGGAAGGAAGGCCTGGCATGTAATCAATGGAGATGGATTCCCAAGGTCGACTAGGGGTAGGCAACGGGGTATAGAGGCCTTGCTTCTTAATGGTCGGTTTGGCAATGGCACAGGCAGTACATGATCGGATGTACTTCCCAACATCCTGTCGAAGATTCGGCCAATAGAAATAGTTTTGCAGTACTACCACTGTTTTCTCGACCCCGAAATGCCCAGCAGCCCGACTGTAGTGTGCTTCCCAAATCATCTTGGCACGCTCGCTTGAAGGAACACAAAGGTGACCGAGGTGGCATAATAGGGCATCCTGGAGGTGAAAATCTGCAACCTGCCGACCCTCCAAGAGTGTCTGGTATGTGTGGCCGAATTCTGGGTCGCTTTTGTAGAGAAGTGGCCAATCAGAAGTCTCGTGCCCGCAAGAGTTGAGCACGGTGGTTAGCGCCATGATCGGTGGTCGACTGAGGCAATCTGCAACATTATTGGTGCTGCCCTTTTTATACTTGATATTCAAGTGAAACTGTTGCAGGTCTGTATGAATTGCAGAGGTCGGTGGTCTGTGTGGATGACCGTTTCCTTCCCCAAAATGTAATGCTTCCATTGTCGGCAGGCCTGTACAATGGAATACATCTCTTTATCATAAGTGGGGTACTTCCGGACTGTGTCTGAAAGTGTTTCACTGTGATATGCCACTGGATGTCCATGTTGAGTAAGGACTGCCCCAATAGCATAGTCAGAGGCATCTGTCTCGACCTCAAATGGTTGTTGTAAATCTGGTAACGCGAGCACTGGTGCCGTGCAGAGGCGATCCTTCAACTCCCTGAATGCCTTCTGTTGAGATTCAGACCAAAAGAATTTTGCTTTCGCCCCGCCCTTGGTGACTTGACTCAAGGGCCAAGAAATATGAGAAAATCCCAACACAAACCTGCGGTAGAAGTTGGCAAGACCTAGAAAGCTGCGGAGCTCTGTTAGAGTGGTTGGAGAGGGCCAATCCCGAATGACTTGGACCTTGGCTGGATCGACATGCACCCCCTGTTCATCAATGATGTATCCCAGATACTAGACCTCGGTCATGCCAAAAGTGCATTTCTCCAAATTGGCACATAGCTTGTGTTGCCGCAGTGTTTGGAGAACCTGTCGGATGTGGTGGAGGTGCTCTTCCCAACTCTGGCTGAAGATCAGAATGTCATCCAAGTATACTACTACAAAGGAGTTGGTGAATGGCCACAAGATGTCATCCATTAGCCTCATAAAGGTTGCAGGAGCATTCGTCAATCCGAAAGGCATGACCAACCATTCGAAGAGGCCCTCCTTGGATTTGAAGGCAGTCTTCCACACATTTGAGGGTTCAATTGGTACCTGGTGATATCCTGACTTCAGATCGATCTTGCTGAAATATTTCGCCCCCTTTAGTTGGTCTAGGAGGTCATCAATCCGCGGGATCAGGTACCTATTACGGACAATGATCTTGTTCAGCGCCCGATAGTCAATACAAAGTCTCCACGTCCCATCCTTCTTCTGTACCAACACTATCGGGCTCCCACAGGGCGAAGAACTCGGACGGATGTGACCTTTCTGTAGGAGCTCCTGAATCTGCCTCTTGATTTTATTGTTCTCCAGAACGGAGCACCGATAAATTGGTCCATTGGGTAGCGGCGCACCTGGGGTCAGATCAATGGAGTGCTTGACTTGACAGTGCAGAGGAACCCCTGCCGGGGAGGTGAAGATGTCTTTGTACTCCTCCACAATCTTGTCCATTTGTAGCTGCCGTGCAGAGGGACCTCGTTTGGAGGCCGCGGCCACTGTCTTCTTCTTCCCTTGAGGGCGTATCATCAGGAAAACAAATTTCCTGGTTTTGGAAATGATCTTACTGCATTGTTTTGCAGTAATCAAAGAGATGGCGGCAGGTGGTGGTACCTCTGGTATCCTGAACAACTTATTTCCCAATGTAATAATAACAGCACGGGGCCTTGATTCATACACAGCATGCTGCTTCCACAAGTATGGTTGTCCTAGTAATACATCACAAACTTCAAGGGGAGCAATGTCACACAATACCTCATCCGTGAAGGGCTTGATGTTGTATGGAAGGCGACACTGCTGGCTCACGCGAAGATCTCGCCCTTGGTAAAGCCACCCAATGGTGTATGGTTGTGGATGTGCTGTGGTCGGTAAGCCCAACCGCTTCACGACCTCTGCCGAAATGAGGTTCTTTTGACTCCCGCTATCAACAATGAACTGTATCGGGGAGCCCTTGACCCACATCTGGGAGTGGAAGAGACGCTCCTCCTCCTCTGGATCTTCGGGTTCATTTTTCTGGACCTTTGCGGTAGCAAGAGTGGCGCTGGGATCCGCATCAATGATCTGCTTCCCTTTTTCATACCCCTTATCGGGTTCTGACTCAGAGTCGGAACATGCATCTGATTCTGAAACCTTTAGCTCAGCCACCAGTGACTGTTTGGCCCGACACTCACTTGTGTTGTGAGTGGAGCTCTTATGGAACTCGCACCATTTTCCAGTGTCCTTTCTCGGCTTCGCGGCGTTACTCTTTGCTTGCAGCTTCAGCTGGTTGTCTTGGGCTGTCCCGCCTTGGCTTTGTCCTTTGTTCTGTGGTTTAGGGGCACCTTTCCCCTGCTTTGGATTCGCAGATCCAAAGTCTCGCTTCTTTTGTTTAAACTTCTGCTCGACTTTGACGGCATACCGGTATGCTGCGCCGAGCGAGGGGATGTTTAGGAACTGTATTTCTTCCTGGATGTACTTGTGCAAGCAGCCACGGTACTTGAGTATCAAATGTTGCTCCGAATCCTTGATACCCAACTTTGTGCGAAGGGTATGGAAAAGATTGGTGAACTCCGGCACATCTTGGTCCCTTCCCTGCCGCAGCGTGGTCCACTTTATGTATTCATCCTCATAGCTTCCGACAGGGTAGTACTGCTCCTTGATGGCATCCCGGAACGAATCCCAGGTGGGTGCGGCTGAAAATAGTGAGCCAGTACTTTCATCCTTCTGCTCGCAGTAGGTTTCCCACCAGTCCTTGACGTGGGGGGCTGCTTTGAGAAGAGCAAAAACAATCTTTTCCCGACTCGAAAATTCATGAACAGAAAAATAACCCTCTAGCAGATTTAACCATTTATCTACGGCATCGGCGTCTATCTGACCCTCGAATATGGGGATTTCAAAATTAACTTGTACCTTAAAGGGTGTGGCGTTTCCAGAGGAGCTGCTGGAAGCCGATGCGCCGCTTCTGGGTAGCCGCTGAAGGATCTGCGCAAAGCTGTCCATAATCGCGTTCCGTTGTCGCTCGAGCGCTTCTTCGAGCAAGATTTTGATGGGATCTCCTGCCCCCTCGTCTTTCTTCTCGTCCGCCATGGGAGGCCGTCGGGATTTGCGAGGCTGGTCTTGCAAAGGTTCAACCAGTTCAAGCCCTAACTCCTTATATCCCGACCTTGTTGGGGACATGCAAAGAAAAACAGAGAAAAAGCAGACCGCTCTGATACCACTGATCCAGATTTAAACAGGAACGCAACAAATTACAGAGATAACCATATACACAAAGATGCAGTGGAAATAATACTTCATTTCATTAATGGAAAATACTGACATATGCTTACAAACAGAAATGGCAATAAACTAGCTAGGGCGATGGTAGCTTATCTCTGAGAAGAGATGTGATGGCTACATGCCTCTGAACTGTATTACAATGAGGCTCGAAGGCCTATTTATTGTTGAGAAACAATGGAAAACCCTTCACATACCGAAACCTAACCCTAGAAGATGAAACGCCAAATTGTGGGCCCCGTTTGGGTAAATTGGTACATCAATTTCCCGGGGTCGTAACTTTGGCATACGATCTCCGTTTGACGCGTACGATAGCTCGTTAGAAAGATCTATCCGAGTACTACCACTTTGGGAGGCAACATAGCGCTTGGTCGCCCCAGAATTCCAAAAAAACGTCGTTTAGGGCCTCAAAACGGCTCCGGAAGTTCAGGACCCGAAAAACTGCTAAAAATAGTAAACTGTGCTACAATTAAGGAAACTGAAAATGCTGAGAAAGACAATGGTGGGGGTCCAGGTGGACCTAGCAGGTGGCCACCAATATCCACCTGGATCATTCCTCCCCCCTTAGGAAGCAATGGTCCCCATTGCGTTGAGCTCCTCCATGAGATGAGGAAACCTCTGCTGAACTTGTTCCCTGGTGAGCCACTTGCCCTGCTGAAGGAGTTGGCCTGCTTTGACAACTCGATACAGTTGGATATGCTGTTGGCGAGTGTTCTTGATCTGTGTGTCCATGATCCGATCAGTTGCAGCTTGTTCCATGCAATCGGGATTTAATTCTGTGGGTTTGAGTTGTTCTGCAATGTCGGATGTGTCTAGCAATGGTGGAAAGTATGGCCGAAGGCGGTCCACATTGAACACTGGGTGCAGGCCAAGGAATGGGGGAATGCTGAGCTCAAATGCATTGTCTCCCATAGCCTTAGTAATGGTGTAAGGACCATATCGAAGTGGTCTCAATTTCCGATAGGCTCCAGTAAGGCGTTCCTTTTGCAAATGCAACCAGACTTTGTCGCCCACCTGAAACTTGTGTGGCACCCGGTGTTGATCATGTCGCTGCTTGTACTTGGCATTTGATTTCTCAAGAATGTCATGGACCTGCTGGCGAATATGTTGGATGCGCTCAATGAAGCTGGTGGCCTTATCTGTTTCGGACAGGACATGAGCTGAATTCATGTGAGTAGGTGCAAGTGGCATGGCCACATCAATGGGGCATAGTGGCTGGAATCCTAAACCCACCTGAAAAGGGCTATGGCCAGTGGAGCTGTGAAAAGCTCGGTTGTAGCTGTGCTGAACATAGGGGAGGCTCTCGTCCCATGTGCGTGGATGCTTTGAGTTATACATGCGCAGAATGTGCACAATCATCCTGTTGACAACCTCTGTCTGGCCATCAGTTTGAGGATGGAAGGCTGTGGACTTCGTGAGTTTGGTGTCCAGCATTGACCAGAGACTGGACCAAAATGTGCTGAGAAACCGACTGTCCCGATCTGAGATGATAGACTGTGGGATCCCAAAGTGCACCCACACTCGTTCAAAGAAGAGTTTAGCAGTGGCTTCTGCTGTGATATTCTTCTTGCAGGCCATCATAATGGCCATCTTTGAGAACCTGTCGACGACCACAAAAACACAGTCATTTCCATGCTTAGTGGAAGGAAGGCCTGGCATGTAATCCATGGAGATGGATTCCCAAGGTCGACTAGGGGTAGGCAACGGGGTATAGAGGCCTTGCTTCTTAATGGTCGGTTTGGCAATGGCACAGGCAGTACATGATCGGATGTACTTCCCAACATCCTGTCGAAGATTCGGCCAATAGAAATAGTTTTGCAGTACTGCCACTATTTTCTCGACCCCGAAATGCCCAGCAGCCCGACTGTAGTGTGCTTCCCAAATCATCTTGGCACGCTCGCTTGAAGGAACACAAAGGTGACCGAGGTGGCATAATAGGGCATCCTGGAGGTGAAAATCTGCAACCTGCCGACCCTCCAAGAGTGTCTGGTATGTGTGGCCGAATTCTGGGTCGCTTTTGTAGAGAAGTGGCCAATCAGAAGTCTCGTGCCCGCAAGAGTTGAGCACGGTGGTTAGCGCCATGATCGGTGGTCGACTGAGGCAATCTGCAACATTATTGGTGCTGCCCTTTTTATACTTGATATTCAAGTGAAACTGTTGCAGGTATGTAGACCACTTCTGATGGCGATCATTCTGCAATTTCCCTTGGGTCTGTATGAATTGCAGAGGTCGGTGGTCTGTGTGGATGACCGTTTCCTTCCCCAAAATGTAATGCTTCCATTGTCGGCAGGCCTGTACAATGGAATACATCTCTTTATCATAAGTGGGGTACTTCCGGACTGTGTCTGAAAGTGTTTCACTGTGATATGCCACTGGATGTCCATGTTGAGTAAGGACTGCCCCAATAGCATAGTCAGAGGCATCTGTCTCGACCTCAAATGGTTGTTGTAAATCTGGTAACGCGAGCACTGGTGCCGTGCAGAGGCAATCCTTCAACTCCCTGAATGCCTTCTGTTGAGATTCAGACCAAAAGAATTTTGCTTTCGCCCCGCCCTTGGTGACTTGACTCAAGGGCCAAGAAATATGAGAAAATCCCAACACAAACCTGCGGTAGAAGTTGGCAAGACCTAGAAAGCTGCGGAGCTCTGTTAGAGTGGTTGGAGAGGGCCAATCCCGAATGACTTGGACCTTGGCTGGATCGACATGCACCCCCTGTTCATCAATGATGTATCCCAGATACTAGACCTCGGTCATGCCAAAAGTGCATTTCTCCAAATTGGCACATAGCTTGTGTTGCCGCAGTGTTTGGAGAACCTGTCGGATGTGGTGGAGGTGCTCTTCCCAACTCTGGCTGAAGATCAGAATGTCATCCAAGTATACTACTACAAAGGAGTTGGTGAATGGCCGCAAGATGTCATCCATTAGCCTCATAAAGGTTGCAGGAGCATTCGTCAATCCGAAAGGCATGACCAACCATTCGAAGAGGCCCTCCTTGGATTTGAAGGCAGTCTTCCACACATCTGAGGGTTCAATTGGTACCTGGTGATATCCTGACTTCAGATCGATCTTGCTGAAATATTTCGCCCCCTTTAGTTGGTCTAGGAGGTCATCAATCCGCGGGATCGGGTACCTATTACGGACAGTGATCTTGTTCAGCGCCCGATAGTCAATACAGAGTCTCCACGTCCCATCCTTCTTCTGTACCAACACTATCGGGCTCCCACAGGGCGAAGAACTCGGACGGATGTGACCTTTCTGTAGGAGCTCCTGAATCTGCCTCTTGATTTCATTGTTCTCCAGAACGGAGCGCCGATAAATTGGTCCATTGGGTAGCGGCGCACCTGGGGTCAGATCAATGGAGTGCTTGACTTGACAGTGCAGAGGAACCCCTGCCGGGGAGGTGAAGATGTCTTTGTACTCCTCCACAATCTTGTCCATTTGTAGCTGCCGTGCAGAGGGACCTCGTTTGGAGGCCGCGGCCACTGTCTTCTTCTTCCCTTGAGGGCGTATCATCAGGAAAACAAATTTCCTGGTTTTGGAAATGATCTTACTGCATTGTTTTGCAGTAATCAAAGAGATGGCGGCAGGTGGTGGTACCTCTGGTATCCTGAACAACTTATTTCCCAATGTAATAATAACAGCACGGGGCCTTGATTCATACACAGCATGTCGCTTCCACAAGTATGGTTGTCCTAGTAATACATCACAAACTTCAAGGGGAGCAATGTCACACAATACCTCATCCGTGAAGGGCTTGATGTTGTATGGAAGGCGACACTGCTGGCTCACGCGAAGATCTCGCCCTTGGTAAAGCCACCCAATGGTGTATGGTTGTGGATGTGCTGTGGTCGGTAAGCCCAACCGCTTCACGACCTCTGCCGAAATGAGGTTCTTTTGACTCCCGCTATCAACAATGAACTGTATCGGGGAGCCCTTGACCCACATCTGGGAGTGGAAGAGACGCTCCTCCTCCTCTGGATCTTCGGGTTCATTTTTCTGGATCTTTGCGGTAGCAACAGTGGCGCTGGGATCCGCATCAATGATCTGCTTCCCTTTTTCATACCCCTTATCGGGTTCTGACTCAGAGTCGGAACATGCATCTGATTCTGAAACCTTTAGCTCAGCCACCAGTGACTGTTTGGCCCGACACTCACTTGTGTTGTGAGTGGAGCTCTTATGGAACTCGCACCATTTTCCAGTGTCCTTTCTCGGCTTCGCGGCGTTGCTCTTTGCTTGCAGCTTCAGCTGGTTGTCTTGGGCTGTCCCGCCTTGGCTTTGTCCTTTGTTCTGTGGTTTAGGGGCACCTTTCCCCTGCTTTGGATTCGCAGATCCAAAGTCTCGCTTCTTTTGTTTAAACTTCTGCTCGACTTTGACGGCATACCGGTATGCTGCGCCGAGCGAGGGGATGTTTAGGAACTGTATTTCTTCCTGGATGTACTTGTGCAGGCAGCCACGGTATTTGAGTATCAAATGTTGCTCCGAATCCTTGATACCCAACTTTGTGCGAAGGGTATGGAAAAGATTGGTGAACTCCGGCACATCTTGGTCCCTTCCCTGCCGCAGCGTGGTCCACTTTATGTATTCATCCTCATAGCTTCCGACAGGGTAGTACTGCTCCTTGATGGCATCCCGGAACGAATCCCAGGTGGGTGCGGCTGAAAATAGTGAGCCAGTACTTTCATCCTTCTGCTCGCAGTAGGTTTCCCACCAGTCCTTGACGTGGGGGGCTGCTTTGAGAAGAGCAAAAACAATCTTTTCCCGACTCGAAAATTCATGAACAGAAAAATAACCCTCTAGCAGATTTAACCATTTATCTACGGCATCGGCGTCTATCTGACCCTCGAATATGGGGATTTCAAAATTAACTTGTACCTTAAAGGGTGTGGCGTTTCCAGAGGAGCTGCTGGAAGCCGATGCGCCGCTTCTGGGTAGCCGCTGAAGGATCTGCGCAAAGCTGTCCATCATCGCGTTCCGTTGTCGCTCGAGCGCTTCTTCGAGCAAGATTTTGATGGGATCTCCTGCCCCCTCGTCTTTCTTCTCGTCCGCCATGGGAGGCCGTCGGGATTTGCGAGGCTGGTCTTGCAAAGGTTCAACCAGTTCAAGCCCTAACTCCTTATATCCCGACCTTGTTGGGGACATGCAAAGAAAAACAGAGAAAAAGCAGACCGCTCTGATACCACTGATCCAGATTTAAACAGGAACGCAACAAATTACAGAGATAACCATATACACAAAGATGCAGCGGAAATAATACTTCATTTCATTAATGGAAAATACTGACATATGCTTACAAACAGAAATGGCAATAAACTAGCTAGGGCGATGGTAGCTTATCTCTGAGAAGAGATGTGATGGCTACATGCCTCTGAACTGTATTACAATGAGGCTCGAAGGCCTATTTATTGTTGAGAAACAATGGAAAACCCTTCACATACCGAAACCTAACCCTAGAAGATGAAACGCCAAATTGTGGGCCCCGTTTGGGTAAATTGGTACATCAATTTCCCGGGGTCGTAACTTTGGCATACGATCTCCGTTTGACGCGTACGATAGCTCGTTAGAAAGATCTATCCGAGTACTACCACTTTGGGAGGCAACATAGCGCTCGGTCGCCCCAGAATTCCAAAAAAACGTCGTTTAGGGCCTCAAAACGGCTCCGGAAGTTCAGGACCCGAAAAACTACTAAAAATAGTAAACTGTGCTACAATTAAGGAAACTGAAAATGCTGAGAAAGACAATGGTGGGGGTCCAGGTGGACTTGGCAGGTGGCCACCAATATCCACCTGGATCATTCCTCCCCCCTTAGGAAGCAATGGTCCCCATTGCGTTGAGCTCCTCCATGAGATGAGGAAACCTCTGCTGAACTTGTTCCCTGGTGAGCCACTTGCCCTGCTGAAGGAGTTGGCCTGCTTTGACAACTCGATACAGTTGGATATGCTGTTGGCGAGTGTTCTTGATCTGTGTGTCCATGATCCGATCAGTTGCAGCTTGTTCCATGCAATCGAGATTTAATTCTGTGGGTTTGAGCTGTTCTGCAATGTCGGATATGTCTAGCAATGGTGGAAAGTATGGCCGAAGGCGGTCCACATTGAACACTGGGTGCAGGCCAAGGAATGGGGGAATGCTGAGCTCAAATGCATTGTCTCCCATAGCCTTAGTAATGGTGTAAGGACCATATCGAAGTGGTCTCAATTTCCGATAGGCTCCAGTAAGGCATTCCTTTTGCAAATGCAACCAGACTTTGTCGCCCACCTGAAACTTGTGTGGCACCCGGTGTTGATCATGTCGCTGCTTGTACTTGGCATTTGATTTCTCAAGAATGTCATGGACCTGCTGGCGAATATGTTGGATGCGCTCAATGAAGCTGGTGGCCTTATCTGTTTCGGACAGGACATGAGCTGAATTCATGTGAGTAGCTGCAAGTGGCATGGCCACATCAATGGGGCATAGTGGCTGGAATCCTAAACCCACCTGAAAAGGGCTATGGCCAGTGGAGCTGTGAAGAGCTCGGTTGTAGCTGTGCTGAACATAGGGAGGCTCTCGTCCCATGTGCGTGGATGCTTTGAGTTATACATGCGCAGAATGTGCACAATCATCCTGTTGACAACCTCTGTCTGGCCATCAGTTTGAGGATGGAAGGCTGTGGACTTCGTGAGTTTGGTGTCCAGCATTGACCAGAGACTGGACCAAAATGTGCTGAGAAACCGACTGTCCCGATCTGAGATGATAGACTGTGGGATCCCAAAGTGCACCCACACTCGTTCAAAGAAGAGTTTAGCAGTGGCTTCTGCTGTGATATTCTTCTTGCAGGCCATCATAATGGCCATCTTTGAGAACCTGTCGACGACCACAAAAACACAGTCATTTCCATGCTTAGTGGAAGGAAGGCCTGACATGTAATCCATGGAGATGGATTCCCAAGGTCGACTAGGGGTAGGCAACGGGGTATAGAGGCCTTGCTTCTTAATGGTCGGTTTGGCAATGGCACAGGCAGTACATGATCGGATGTACTTCCCAACATCCTGTCGAAGATTCGTCCAATAGAAATAGTTTTGCAGTACTGCCACTGTTTTCTCGACCCCGAAATGCCCAGCAGCCCGACTGTAGTGTGCTTCCCAAATCATCTTGGCACGCTCGCTTGAAGGAACACAAAGGTGACCGAGGTGGCATAATAGGGCATCCTGGAGGTGAAAATCTGCAACCTGCCGACCCTCCAAGAGTGTCTGGTATGTGTGGCCGAATTCTGGGTCGCTTTTGTAGAGAAGTGGCCAATCAGAAGTCTCGTGCCCGCAAGAGTTGAGCACGGTGGTTAGCGCCATGATCGGTGGTCGACTGAGGCAATCTGCAACATTATTGGTGCTGCCCTTTTTATACTTGATATTCAAGTGAAACTGTTGCAGGTATGTAGACCACTTCTGATGGCGATCATTCTGCAATTTCCCTTGGGTCTGTATGAATTGCAGAGGTCGGTGGTCTGTGTGGATGACCGTTTCCTTCCCCAAAATGTAATGCTTCCATTGTCGGCAGGCCTGTACAATGGAATACATCTCTTTATCATAAGTGGGGTACTTCCGGACTGTGTCTGAAAGTGTTTCACTGTGATATGCCACTGGATGTCCATGTTGAGTAAGGACTGCCCCAATAGCATAGTCAGAGGCATCTGTCTCGACCTCAAATGGTTGTTGTAAATCTGGTAACGCGAGCACTGGTGCCGTGCAGAGGCGATCCTTCAACTCCCTGAATGCCTTCTGTTGAGATTCAGACCAAAAGAATTTTTCTTTCGCCCCGCCCTTGGTGACTTGACTCAAGGGCCAAGAAATATGAGAAAATCCCAACACAAACCTGCGGTAGAAGTTGGCAAGACCTAGAAAGCTGCGGAGCTCTGTTAGAGTGGTTGGAGAGGGCCAATCCCGAATGACTTGGACCTTGGCTGGATCGACATGCACCCCCTGTTCATCAATGATGTATCCCAGATACTGAACCTCGGTCATGCCAAAAGTGCATTTCTCCAAATTGGCACATAGCTTGTGTTGCCGCAGTGTTTGGAGAACCTGTCGGATGTGGTGGAGGTGCTCTTCCCAACTCTGGCTGAAGATCAAAATGTCATCCAAGTATACTACTACAAAGGAGTTGGTGAATGGCCACAAGATGTCATCCATTAGCCTCATAAAGGTTGCAGGAGCATTCGTCAATCCGAAAGGCATGACCAACCATTCGAAGAGGCCCTCCTTGGATTTGAAGGCAGTCTTCCACACATCTGAGGGTTCAATTGGTACCTGGTGATATCCTGACTTCAGATCGATCTTGCTGAAATATTTCGCCCCCTTTAGTTGGTCTAGGAGGTCATCAATCCGCGGGATCGGGTACCTATTACGGACAGTGATCTTGTTCAGCGCCCGATAGTCAATACAGAGTCTCCACGTCCCATCCTTCTTCTGTACCAACACTATCGGGCTCCCACAGGGCGAAGAACTCGGACGGATGTGACCTTTCTGTAGGAGCTCCTGAATCTGCCTCTTGATTTCATTGTTCTCCAGAACGGAGCGCCGATAAATTGGTCCATTGGGTAGCGGCGCACCTGGGGTCAGATCAATGGAGTGCTTGACTTGACAGTGCAGAGGAACCCCTGCCGGGGAGGTGAAGATGTCTTTGTACTCCTCCACAATCTTGTCCATTTGTAGCTGCCGTGCAGAGGGACCTCGTTTGGAGGCCGCGGCCACTGTCTTCTTCTTCCCTTGAGGGCGTATCATCAGGAAAACAAATTTCCTGGTTTTGGAAATGATCTTACTGCATTGTTTTGCAGTAATCAAAGAGATGGCGGCAGGTGGTGGTACCTCTGGTATCCTGAACAACTTATTTCCCAATGTAATAATAACAGCACGGGGCCTTGATTCATACACAGCATGTCGCTTCCACAAGTATGGTTGTCCTAGTAATACATCACAAACTTCAAGGGGAGCAATGTCACACAATACCTCATCCGTGAAGGGCTTGATGTTGTATGGAAGGCGACACTGCTGGCTCACGCGAAGATCTCGCCCTTGGTAAAGCCACCCAATGGTGTATGGTTGTGGATGTGCTGTGGTCGGTAAGCCCAACCGCTTCACGACCTCTGCCGAAATGAGGTTCTTTTGACTCCCGCTATCAACAATGAACTGTATCGGGGAGCCCTTGACCCACATCTGGGAGTGGAAGAGACGCTCCTCCTCCTCTGGATCTTCGGGTTCATTTTTCTGGATCTTTGCGGTAGCAACAGTGGCGCTGGGATCCGCATCAATGATCTGCTTCCCTTTTTCATACCCCTTATCGGGTTCTGACTCAGAGTCGGAACATGCATCTGATTCTGAAACCTTTAGCTCAGCCACCAGTGACTGTTTGGCCCGACACTCACTTGTGTTGTGAGTGGAGCTCTTATGGAACTCGCACCATTTTCCAGTGTCCTTTCTCGGCTTCGCGGCGTTGCTCTTTGCTTGCAGCTTCAGCTGGTTGTCTTGGGCTGTCCCGCCTTGGCTTTGTCCTTTGTTCTGTGGTTTAGGGGCACCTTTCCCCTGCTTTGGATTCGCAGATCCAAAGTCTCGCTTCTTTTGTTTAAACTTCTGCTCGACTTTGACGGCATACCGGTATGCTGCGCCGAGCGAGGGGATGTTTAGGAACTGTATTTCTTCCTGGATGTACTTGTGCAGGCAGCCACGGTATTTGAGTATCAAATGTTGCTCCGAATCCTTGATACCCAACTTTGTGCGAAGGGTATGGAAAAGATTGGTGAACTCCGGCACATCTTGGTCCCTTCCCTGCCGCAGCGTGGTCCACTTTATGTATTCATCCTCATAGCTTCCGACAGGGTAGTACTGCTCCTTGATGGCATCCCGGAACGAATCCCAGGTGGGTGCGGCTGAAAATAGTGAGCCAGTACTTTCATCCTTCTGCTCGCAGTAGGTTTCCCACCAGTCCTTGACGTGGGGGGCTGCTTTGAGAAGAGCAAAAACAATCTTTTCCCGACTCGAAAATTCATGAACAGAAAAATAACCCTCTAGCAGATTTAACCATTTATCTACGGCATCGGCGTCTATCTGACCCTCGAATATGGGGATTTCAAAATTAACTTGTACCTTAAAGGGTGTGGCGTTTCCAGAGGAGCTGCTGGAAGCCGATGCGCCGCTTCTGGGTAGCCGCTGAAGGATCTGCGCAAAGCTGTCCATCATCGCGTTCCGTTGTCGCTCGAGCGCTTCTTCGAGCAAGATTTTGATGGGATCTCCTGCCCCCTCGTCTTTCTTCTCGTCCGCCATGGGAGGCCGTCGGATTTGCGAGGCTGGTCTTGCAAAGGTTCAACCAGTTCAAGCCCTAACTCCTTATATCCCGACCTTGTTGGGGACATGCAAAGAAAAACAGAGAAAAAGCAGACCGCTCTGATACCACTGATCCAGATTTAAACAGGAACGCAACAAATTACAGAGATAACCATATACACAAAGATGCAGCGGAAATAATACTTAATTTCATTAATGGAAAATACTGACATATGCTTACAAACAAAATGGCAATAAACTAGCTAGGGCGATGGTAGCTTATCTCTGAGAAGAGATGTGATGGCTACATGCCTCTGAACTGTATTACAATGAGGCTCGAAGGCCTATTTATTGTTGAGAAACAATGGAAAACCCTTCACATACCGAAACCTAACCCTAGAAGATGAAACGCCAAATTGTGGGCCCCGTTTGGTAAATTGGTACATCAATTTCCCGGGGTCGTAACTTGGCATACGATCTCCGTTTGACGCGTACGATAGCTCGTTAGAAAGATCTATCCGAGTACTACCACTTTGGAGAAACATAGGGCTTGGTCGCCCCAGAATTCCAAAAAAACGTCGTTTAGGGCCTCAAAACGGCTCCGGAAGTTCAGGACCCGAAAAACTGCTAAAAATAGTAAACTGTGCTACAATTAAGGAAACTGAAAATGCTGAGAAAGACAATGGTGGGGGTCCAGGTGGACCTGGCAGGTGGCCACCAATATCCACCTGGATCATTCCTCCCCCCTTAGGAAGCAATGGTCCCCATTGCGTTGAGCTCCTCCATGAGATGAGGAAACCTCTGCTGAACTTGTTCCCTGGTGAGCCACTTGCCCTGCTGAAGGAGTTGGCCTGCTTTGACAACTCGATACAGTTGGATATGCTGTTGGCGAGTGTTCTTGATCTGTGTGTCCATGATCCGATCAGTTGCAGCTTGTTCCATGCAATCGGGATTTAATTCTGTGGGTTTGAGTTGTTCTGCAATGTCGGATGTGTCTAGCAATGGTGGAAAGTATGGCCGAAGGCGGTCCACATTGAACACTGGGTGCAGGCCAAGGAATGGGGGAATGCTGAGCTCAAATGCATTGTCTCCCATAGCCTTAGTAATGGTGTAAGGACCATATCGAAGTGGTCTCAATTTCCGATAGGCTCCAGTAAGGCGTTCCTTTTGCAAATGCAACCAACTTTGTCGCCCACTGAAACTTGTGTGGCACCCGGTGTTGATCATGTCGCTGCTTGTACTTGGCATTTGATTTCTCAAGAATGTCATGGACCTGCTGGCGAATATGTTGGATGCGCTCAATGAAGCTGGTGGCCTTATCTGTTTCGGACTGGACATGAGCTGAATTCATGTGAGTAGCTGCAAGTGGCATGGCCACATCAATGGGCATAGTGGCTGGAATCCTAAACCCACCTGAAAAAGGCTATGGCCAGTGAAGCTGTGAAGAGCTCGGTTGTAGCTGTGCTGAACATAGGGGAGGCTCTCGTCCCATGTGCGTGGATGCTTTGAGTTATACATGCGCAGAATGTGCACAATTATCCTGTTGACAACCTCTGTCTGGCCATCAGTTTGAGGATGGAAGGCTGTGGACTTCGTGAGTTTGGTGTCCCAGCATTGACCAGAGACTGGACAAAATGTGCTGAGAAACCGACTGTCCCGATCTGAGATGATAGACTGTGGGATCCCAAAGTGCACACCACACATCGTTCAAAGAAGAGTTTAGCAGTGGCTTCTGCTGTGATATTCTTCTTGCAGGCCATCATAATGGCCATCTTTGAGAACCTGTCGACGACCACAAAACACAGTCATTTCCATGCTTAGTGGAAGGAAGGCCTGACATGTAATCCATGGAGATGGATTCCCAAGGTCGACTAGGGGTAGGCAACGGGGTATAGAGGCCTTGCTTCTTAATGGTCGGTTTGGCAATGGCACAGGCAGTACAGATCGGATGTACTTCCCAACATCCTGTCGAAGATTCGGCCAATAGAAATAGTTTTGCAGTACTGCCACTGTTTTCTCGACCCCGAAATGCCAGCAGCCCGACTGTAGTTGCTTCCCAAATCATCTTGGCACGCTCGCTTGAAGGAACACAAAGGTGACCGAGGTGGCATAATAGGGCATCCTGGAGGTGAAAATCTGCAACCTGCCAAA